>OX376056.1:18264774-19464774 GCA_947361185.1 Charanyca ferruginea | reverse complement strand
GCGTGCAGGTCCGAATGCCGTCCCACAAGACTTGGTACTCCCTCTTCCTTCACATAAAAAAAAAAACATTGATTGACATTGATTGTTTGACGTCACTAAATCTAAATGCAAAATATTTATAAGTTTGGAAAATCTAGGTTGAATACATCGTTTCTATTGCGACAATATTTTTATGTAAATATACCGGTGTTGTTTACTAGTATCTTGATCAGATAACAATTTTCATGAGATTTATTTTAAACGTTGCCCCACACTCGGTATTTGTCCTCCGTAGATACCTACTACAAACATGCACCCATGTTGGTTACAAGTAGAACAACCTTATTTAAATTGGTTATGAGATAAATATTCTTCTAGAATAAGAGGAACTTGACCGCCTGACGTATGGGTTGTCAGGTCGAGCGTAAAATATAATAAGATAAAATATCTCATAATAATCTAATACAAGAAGTTATATAAAGATAACTGCGTATAATTCATAGTACTATCCCGGTCTTAACAGTACCTATTAACTTAATTTATTTTACTTAATTTTGTTAGGTAGGTGCTCCACCTTAGGCCGCATCATCACTTAAGATCAGGTGAGTTGCGGTCAAACGCAAGCCTATAACAATATATAAAAAAAAAGGTACAGTCAGCAACAAAAGTAGATTAACACTATTACGTTAATAATACTTTACAGTATTTCGGGTCATATTCAAGAGTTTATTATATTTTGATTAACGCAAGGGGGATCCGTCTAAATTTAAATTATATGTTATTTCCTGCAAATGTAATTTCGAAAAAGGTTTCCTAGGTAAGTACAAAACTTACAAAAAATTATGAAATAATTATTATGTACATTTATAAAAGAGAGGTGAATGTTAATAGGGCATGAAATAACTTGTCCGCGTCGTAGTCAATGGGACAAGCACCCAATAGACTGGCAAGTATTGCTGTGTGGCAAAACAGATTTTTTGGCCCAAAATCAGGCCAGCAGCAGCACGTGAAGAAGGATTATATTTTATGTTGGCACTTTACATGGCGTATTTGTGCAAACATTCGCCTTATTGAGATAAAACAAAATCGACTTTGATTTCAATAAGTATAGAGTAAATTTTGTATTATCCAAATAAGGCGAATATTTGTACAAATACGCTATGTGAAGTGGATTAAGGATTATTTCCTAAAATATTTATGCCGCGTACTGACTTTTTATCAACGGGCGCTTCAATTTTATGGGTTAGCATCTTCGATCACTAATAAAAGAGTTATCGATGGTTAGCGCTTTAAAGCGCTAAGGAAAGAAGGTTATACCACATAATCGCTTACCATCCAATGTAATTGTATGAGGTGAGACTTGACCCAAATAGAAAGTATATATTCTGATACGTCATTATATTTTGAATAGATTTTTTATTTTCATCTAAAACACTCTTTTTCCTTAGTTGTAATGATAAATAGTGTTTATATAATGTGTTTTTGTGTCTACTATTGAAGAGAATAAAAAGCTTTTTATTATTTATCCTGTTTTGATAAATGTAACAACGTCATACCAAGCGTTTTTTACTTAATATTCAAATAATCCTATCCCGTTAAATTTAAAGCAACAGTAAGAAAAACCCCGACTACGTAGACAAGGGAAATAACAATAATTTAAATTGACTTTACATGATAAGCTAATGCCAGTCTTCGTTTCGTATTCTGTAAAACTGACATTCGGTGAACCTATACTCCATTAAGCATTAGAAAAAAGAGGCTCGTAAAAGCAGGAATGTATAACATTTTATTTCAAAGATAATTTAAACCATTTTAATTAAAATTGTTTTCACATAACTTTGATAAATAGAACTAAGATACAACTAAAAATATGTACGTATAATAATATAAACAAAATATATTTTTTTTAAAGAATAACCGGAAGACGTTGCCTTGGAAGGCCTCCCACTAGGTGGATCGATGACCGGGCCAAGTCTGCTATTTTTATAATTTCGTCATTCCAACACGATCCCATTGTCATTTTGCAAAAAGTTCGTAATCCGCTAAATTCATAATGGTCGATCATTGGTCGGTCGAATTAAAAGCAATGACTGCACAATTACGTTCTAATGGTAGGTCACTGATCAAAGGAACTGTCAAAATAGCAGATTACCGCCTAAGTCAGTCATTCAGTTGTCATTTTGTAAGAGATTAGATTACCATTCTATATCATTTCTTTCAATGGCGTGTCATTGGTTGACCATTGGAAAGTCATAATGACGCCATTATATTAGTAGATTACCAAACTTGTCAAAATCAACAATTATGAAATCAATGATAGACCATTCTGACACTATTGTAATAGCAGACTTGAGGCCCTGGTAAAGGTTGCGGTGATCCGCTGGATGCGAGTCGCACGGCAGCGGTCAATGTGGCGACACGCTGGGGAGGCCTATGTCCAGCAGTGGACGTCTTTCGGCTGAAATGATGATGATGATGATGAAAAGAATCAGTAACATTTTAAATTTGGTAGAATTATAGTGGAACGTAAAAGTTCCCGGTGTTGTTCATCCCTGCTTCTTTTAGGTTTTTATCATTGAGACTGTAATTTTAAATTGAAATGAAATAATAAAAGTACATGAAAGCCACATAAATTCAAACGATAAATTATTAAAATGGTTACAATTAAGTGCGACCGCTGCTGTAAAAATAGATTATAATAAATTCGGCGTCTATAGTAACAGTAACATGTTTATTGTACTTTTTTTTACAAAATGTGCACTAAAAATAACCTTTTTCACCACCACCTTAACTTCTGTCTAATGCTATTGTAAATGGAGTATAGCTGAATGGACTTGTCAATTTCAATCTTTAGTGGAATGACTTATATTTCTATACGAATGACAAATCAATCAATCAATCAGTCAACAAATCAAATCAATCACTTGATGGAGGGGCTCGTGGCTAAGCCGAACAGATCGTTCGAGCATGGTCAAGCTACGTTTGCCGCGGTCCGTTCGTGGATGGGTAACCGGCTATCATTCGTAGATCTTTGACGGTCAATAAGGGTAGTCTGAGGGCTAATTCACGTAATTCTATGACGCACCGATGAAGTTGTAATGCACTTGCAGTTAAGTTCAAGTATGAGTAATAGGGGAGATGTAGGCAATCGGAGTCAGTTGGCAATGGTGATCACTACAAAATAAAAAAATCCGAACACAAGTAAGCGATACCAATGTACCTACGCGTTAGCTTTGCCTCATTCCCGTGCACGGACGGCAGCTAACTCAGTTCGTACGACGCACTGGAGAGAAACACATATGTGCAGATTTCGCGTCATTTTGATCTAATTTTTCAAGATGTTAAATCCGAAGGTAAGGCTTAAATTACTAAATCTTCATTTCTGTTCTTGTGATATGTAATAATCGTAACATTTTAAATTGCGATTTAAAACTCAGATTGTTATTATATCTTCAACTTTCTCGTTAGAATAATTTTTTCGTCGTTTTCTCCCATGTAGGTAATCGGAGTCAGGTGATTCCAACTTTGCAGTCCAAGATCCTGCTGACTCTACTTCGGAATCGACTGCTGCTGGAGTTGTTGACACCGTTTCAGTACCAACAGCTACTGTTGAGCTAGAACAAGATAATCCTATTCCAAGTACATCCACATTTTTCCCACAATTCCTGAACCAGCGACTGCATCATCGTCTCGACTACCATCAACATCTGGGAACCTGCCAAGAATCCCAAATTTCATTCAGATGCCTAAGAAAACACCTGATCTCAAGACAAGACACCACACTTCGACACCGATTAAAGACACCCTGGTCGAAAAAGAATATAAAAGGAAGGCTAAAGCTGTGGGAAAGGGAAAAGGAGTGGGAAAGAAAAGCAAACCACAGAAGGTCGGTCCTGAGAAGGTTAAGAAGAAAATTCTGCAGGAATCAACTGATACTTCGACGTCAGACGTGAACATAGACGAGTTATGCTAGGATGATGAAAACGATGATGCAGAAGACGCAGTAACTCGTGTCTTGTATGTGGTGAATTCGGACAAGATCGTGAAATTTGATATCGGTGCACATCTTGTGGGCTTTGGGCTCATGCCGACTGTACTGGATGGGACTCTGCTCGCAATTATGTGTGCGATATGTGTTGATCACCATTGTCCACATGCTGATCATCATTGCCAGCCGATGTTGACAATGGTGATCAAACATGTTTTTTTTTTAATCTTTATTATTCCAAAATTGATAAGCCAAAGTAATGAAAGTTGATCTCAATTGATAGTTAAATAAGTAAAGTTTATTATAAGAGCAAACCAATATATAGTTGATTAACAGATTTGGTTTTATATCGATTCTCGCTTAAGTGATCCTCATTACCTACATCTCCCCTACACGGTATTCTTGTAATCGTTGAACTGCGCGTAAGCTGCGCGTGAATTGCACGTCAACTGTATGACAACCAAACTATACCAAACTTACTACATGAGAGAAAAAATATTACTCACTAAATAATTGAACAGAATCGATTATATTTCAATGAATATGAAGTTATTATAATATTAAAATAATACCCCAGTACAGATTTTAGTGCTTTTAACTGTAATTTTGAGACGTCAAACGAATAGTAGAATACCGATCATGTTGCGTTCCGAAGCACGCACCAAAGATGCGCAACAGTAGAATGCCGTTATTGCGCTCGCGTGACGCGAACTTAACGCGACCGTGTCTGACAGCGGTAGAGAATACGAAAAGCGTTGTTTTAATCAAAACTTAACTGCAATTGCACTGCAACAGCACTTCTTTACTTACGTGAATTAGCCCACAGAAGCCAGAAAGTCTGACAACCAGTCTTACTAATCGAGTATCGCGTTACCCAGTTACTGGATCGGGCAGGTCCGAAAGACAGTTGGTTCTAAAAATAAGTTTGTATAACTTAAGGGGTCGGTATTCCTGCCGGCCTCCTAAGTTTGGTGGTAGGCCCCCAAAGCAGTTCAATACTTTTTTCGATATAATTCATGTCAAAAAAGCAAAAACGTGTCTTCGGCACTATGGTAAATTACATATCTATGGAATTACGTAAAGAAGTCTGTCATGTAGTGGTAACCGTGCCGTCCTGAGTAGATACATTCCTTGACCAAATAACCTTGACCATACATCCCATTTCTGCCGCAGAATCGAAATTCGCACAATTTTTGGGGTTTTTTAATAAAAAAAAAAGAGAAACGGTCTTTTGAAATAAAATAAAACGTGAATTATAAAGATTTTTAAGTTACCTATCTATTAGTGTAACCTTCAAATTAATAGCACAACAACTTTTGCAAAAGATACATGTTTTCAATTATTTTAGTCATTTTTTTACAGGGAGATTTAGGTGTATATAGGGTACATAAAAAAAATAAGAACGTGGAATATGATGACAGGATATTGAACATTAATAATATGCTTTTAGATGTAGTTTGTTTCTCTTAATTAATGAGTTAATAGCCCCTGAATAACGAAGATAAACGCACTTTTGGTCGGGGTAGCGCCTTAAGGTCTATCCACATGGAACGTGTCAGGGCCGTGGCCGTGTTAAGACCGTGCATCCGGGTCCCACCAGGGCTGCGTCCGGGGCTTTTTGTTCACACACGTCAGGAATGTGACCGCACCGTGGACAGGCCGCGACCTTCTATTTGTACCCCTCAGTCACCATATTGTTTTATAATATATACAATATGCGTACCGCTTTTATTGAAAACTCGTCATTATTTTTTTTATTATTATGCGCAGCGTGCTTGAAAATATCGTCAGGGCCCGGCCCGTGCACAGGTACGTCACGGTGTCGCGTCGGCCCAGACACTGAAGCTCATAATAATATGCTTCATATAATAATAATAATAATAAAACCCGCAGGGCAGCTTGTGGCGAGCTGTTGGGCAGTAGCGACCCCACGGACCTGATCTCCCGGGAGAAGTCTTGTTACTCATCTCTGGCTTGCCTTTCAATAAGGGCAGGCCAGGATTGGGGAACGGAGCTCCCACCTCTATCTTGCCTTAATTGGCCGGTTAGAGTGGAAACTCGCGAGAGCATTCGTGCTCGGGGTAAGGAAGTATTCCAGTAAGACGCTGGTAGGGATCTTGACCGTACTTCCGGGATTGTCCTGATAGCCGTGGAATACCTCTCCACTTCTCTAGCACCTCAAGATATGTTGCCCCCTTGTCGCTACGTCACTTCGTGCTAGCGACTGTTTCAGGGGGCCCATTTAGTGAGTGTGCAAGTCACCCCCTGCTATTTTATCCGTGTATACAAACATTGATTCGGCAGGGGCCATAGTCACTTCATAGTTTCAGGTAACCAAGTCACTTTAGCAACCTATACCCATAGTCCAGTACTGTTAGTTTCCATGTTCTGTAATAGTCCTTTTTTTTTTTTTTTTTTTTTTTTATCGTGGGGAAATCCTCATGGACTTTCCTCCGTCCGGGGAAGAAGGGGGGGGGTGTGCCGGACTCGTACCGGCTAAAACCACCACGGTGTTCCTCGACTGACCGCGCCCCCACCAGGCTATGACCCGCCAATAACGTAGGCGGGTCCCGTCGACCTCGGCGGTCTAATTGCCGCCGAATCCTCTAGTGTGGCGCGCGCGGAACACGGCGCGCCGCCTACACGGGCCTGCTTCTGGTCGGGTGGTGGATTGCCCCTAAGTCGACCACCCGCAGGCCGGCAACTCATGGAGGCCGGAGGTCATTAAGCGCCCTCCGGCGCCCGGTGCGTCTTCTCCTAGAGGGAAGCGAGGCAGTTGCTTCCCTCACCCTCTCTGCCGCCTCTTTTGCCTGCATGACATGCTCGCAAAAAGAGGCAACAGCCTCCCACGCACTCTCGCTCTGGACCATCGAAAGGACGATGTTCGGGAGCGAGAGGTCACCTACTGCTGCGGAGAGTTCACGGCGCTGCCCTGCCCAAGCTGGGCACTCTGCCAGCGTGTGCTGCGCCGTGTCCTCCAGGCAATCTCCGCAGTGGTGACACCCGGGCGATTGTTCGCGGCCTATGCGACACAGATACTTCCCGAAACAGCCATGTCCGGTCAGTATCTGCGTCAGCCGGAACGTGAGGGCGCCGTGTCGGCGCCCTAACCAATCCTCCATGACGGGTCTTACCGCCGAAATTACGGCGTGCCCTGCGCTGGGGTTGAGAAGTCGTCCCTCCCATTCCGCCGTTAGGATCACGCGGAGCTCGGAGCGGCGCCGCGCGTACTCCCGTGGCACCGGTCGTATACCCCGCTCCCGCGCCTCCCCGCTCCATTCATAAAGTGAAGCGAGGGCTTTCGCTTCGAGATCCCACGGCGGAGATCCGGCAAGGAGGCTCGCTGCCTCAAAGGAGATCGTGCGGTATCCCCGAACCACTCTGACGGCCATCGCTCGCTGCGGACGACGCAGCACTGCGATATTGCGGGCCGCCAGGTTCTCCGCCCATACTGGCGCCCCGTAGAGCGCCATAGACCGCACAATCCCCATATAGAGCCTCCGGCAGGCGGCGTTGGGTCCACCTAAATTGGGCAGCAAACGGGCCAGCGCACCAGCCGCACCCATGAGTTTAGGTGCCAGCCGCTGAAAGTGCTGCCCAAAGTTCCATCGACCGTCGAGGACGAGTCCTAGGTACTTCATCGTCGACTCGACGCCGATGCGAACGCCTCCTACCACGATATGAGAGCCCGGAGGTGGTCCACGCCGTGGCCCATGAAAGAACAGGGCCTCGGACTTGTTGAGGGCCACCTCTAGGCCCAATTGCCGGATCCTTCCCACGACCTGCGCAACCCCAGCGGTTGCCAAAATCGTCGCCTGCTGGTGCGTCTTCCCGCGCGCTAAAACGAGCGTGTCGTCGGCGTAACAAATGACACCAACGCCGCGGAGAAGCGCACCACGCAGCACCCAGTCGTAGCCGATGTTCCAGAGGGGCGGTCCTAAGACGGAACCCTGTGGAACACCGCACGACATCTCTCGCCGACCCCAGCCATCCCGACCCCGGTAGATGATGGCCCTGTCCGTCAAATAGGCCCCAATGATGCGACGGAGGTAGTTCGGCACTCTATGATAGACGAGTGCCTCCCTTTTTTTTTTTTTTTTTTGGTACGGGGTGGAAAATCCTCATGGATGTCCTCCGCCCTGGGGCGGGCGGAGGGGTCTGTCAGACTCTTACTGACTAAAAACCACCCCGGTGTTCCATCTCACACCTACGTCGGGGGTCGCGGGAACTGGAGATACTTCCGCAACCCCCGGCTGGTGCCGGCCCGCTGCAGCGGGCCACTTCTCGGGTCAGGGGGGGGAGTGAGGTGTTAGACTCCCCCCCGGACGTCTTAGAGGGGCGCGCGTGGAACACTACGCGCCGCCACCTCGGGTCCTGGTGTATGTGGGGGGCGACAGACGTCCCCGAGTCTGCCGCCCCTGGACCCATTTAGGGGGGCCGGAAGAGGGCGTTGTCCGCCCTTCGCCGACGCCCGGTGCGCCTGCTGCGGGCAGGGTGGGAGGTTGAGATCTCCCTCTCCCTTTCCGCAGCCTCCTTCTGCGACATGACACTTTCGCAGAAGGAAACCACCGCGTCCCAGGACTCTGCGCTGTCGACCATCGACTCGACCACGGCCGACAGCGACAGGTCACTGCCTACTTCTGAGACGAGGGCACGGCGCGGCCCCTCCCAAGCGGCACATTCCGCCAGCGTATGCCGCGCCGTGTCCTCCCGGCAGTCGACGCAGTGGTGACACCGGGCGTCCGGCTCCCTGTTTATGCGACACAGGTACTTCCCGAAGCAACCATGCCCCGAGAGCACCTGCGTCACCCGAAACGACAGGGAGCCGTGCCTCCTCCCGAGCCAGCGCTCGAGCACTGGCCGGACCGCCTCGATGATGGCGAGGCCGGCGGTAGGGCGCGAAAGCCTGTCCCGCCATTCCGCCACCAGGACCTCGCGAAGCTGAGACCGACGCAGCTCCATGTGTCGCTGCATCGGTCGCTCGCCCCGCGCCCGCGCTTCCTCGCGCCACCGGTACAGTGACGCGAGTACCTTCGCCTCCAGGTCCCAGGGCGGGGATCCGGCCAGTGCACAAGCCGCCTCGTAGGAGATCGTGCGATATCCCCTGATGACTCTGACGGCCATCGCGCGTTGCGGCTTTCGCAGCACGGCGATGCTTCCGGCCGTCAGGTCTGCCGCCCAGATCGGGGCCCCATAAAGGGCCATCGATCGCACGATCCCCACGTAGAGCCGCCTGCAGACGGCGCTCGGGCCCCCCAGATTGGGAAGCAGCGTTGACAACGCCCCAGCTGCGCCCAACAACTTGGGCGCCAGCCGCTGGAAATGAGAGACGAGTGCCTCCCTGATACAACTCCAAGGCATGGTGTTGAATGCGTTGGCGATGTCGAGTGACACCGCCAGCACCACCTCGCCCCGGGAAGCTGCATCTTCCGCCAGGGCTCTTACGCGCATGATGGCATTGATTGTGGAGCGCCCACGGCGGAAGCCAAATTGGCTGTCCGCCAGATCCGGCCCCACTCCAGAAAGATGCTGGACGAGGCGGTCCGAAATGATCCTTTCGAACAGTTTTCCCACCTCGTCCAACAGCACGATGGGCCGGTATGCGGACGGCGTATCCGCAGGGCGCCCCTCCTTCCTCAGCAGGACCAGTTTTCCTGTCTTCCACTGGCGTGGAAACTGGCCCCGCTCCAGACATGCGCTGAAGAGCCCCACCAGTCGGGGCCCGAGAGCCTGCAAGGCCAGGACCCATGCACGGCCGGGTATGCCGTCGGGTCCTGGGGCGGTGTTTTTGGCCTGAAGTCGCAGCACCACCGCTCTCATTTCTACCGGGGTCAACTCGGGTATGTCGTCGTCGTCGTCGTCATCCGCGTCGGGCAACGCCGAGGGCGGAACCATCGGCGGCGGCGTGTGCTCCTGTCGCAAAGGAAATAGAGAGCACATCACATCTTCCAGGAGCTGCGGTCGGAGACTCTGAGACAAGGGAGGCGCCCACGGGCGAAGTTTGCCCCGTACCATACGGTATGGACGTCCCCACGGATCGCGGTCCAGAGTCGACAGCAGCTTCTCTCGGGCCCTTATTTTGGCAGAGGCAATGGCCGATTGAAGGGCCCGCTTCGCCGCCCTGTACTCCTCGTACAGCTCCGCCTCTCTGGCCGCCCCAAACTGGGTACGGCGACGCCTCCTGCGGTGCCTGGCGTACTGGCGTCTGGCCGCACTGCACGCGGCGCGCAGTTGCGCTATGTCATGAGACCACCAGTACACCTGGCGTTTGGCAGGTATGCTGCTGACGCGTGGCATCGCCGCATCGCAGATTTGCGTAAGCGCCTCTCGGAACCACCCGGCTTCCTCGTCGATGTCGACAGGCCTGACCGGCGTAGATACCCAGGCCTGGACGATAGAAGCCTCCAGGAGAGCTTCCCTATTGAGGCGTTTTAAAGCCCAACGCGGACCGCTCCCTCCTGGGGCGGTGCGACCAGCTGAGGCTGGTGGGGAGACATCGAAACGAATGTATCGGTGATCCGATAGCGTCTCCATTCCCGCCATTACGCGCCATCCCCTGACACGGCGCGCTACAGCAGGGCTAGCAAACGAGATGTCTACTATTGAGCCGCCCCGCTGACGCACGCACGTGTTAACCGAACCTCGGTTGAGGAGAATTAGGCCGGTTTTAATGGCCCAGTCCTCGAGAACTTCTCCCCGCGCAGTTGTCGTCGGGGAACCCCAAGCCACAGACTTGGCGTTGAAGTCCCCAAGGACGAGCACGGGCAGAGGACGGCAGTGTGCGACGACGACGCCCAAATCCCCGAGCAATCCCTCAAAATCGGCAAGAGTCCCATTTGGTGAGGAGTATACTCCTGCGACCACGATGTCTCCTAGCCTGGCCGCCACGAATCCCCGGCCACGCGTGACGCTTTCCAAAGAGGGGGAATCAGTGGCGGCCCGCACAATGAGGGCCACCGAGCCGGACAAGTCGTCGACCCAGTCGTCTCTGGGTGGGACATAGTACGGCTCGGCGACCGTGGCGATGTTGATCGACCACTGCGCCATGCTCTGGAGCAGCAAGTCCTGAGCCCTGGCGCAGTGGTTGATGTTCGCCTGGAGGAGGCGGAGATATGAAGCCGTTATTGGCAATCCATACTCCCCCCCTCCCCATCAACTTGGCCCGGCCTCGATGTGGCCAAAGCCGTCATTGCGGCGCGTTTGCGCGACCCCTTCTTTGTTTTAGGTGCGGCGCAGGATTTGGTGCCCACCCGGTGCTCCGCTGGCTTGCCGGCCGCCGCACACAGAGCACAGTGCGAAATCCGTACTGATGGCACCGGACCTCACCTGTTCAGGGGGGCAGGTTCCCACCCTCGCGACGGCTGCCACAAGCTCCTCACCCGTGACCGAGTCGTCCAGACCCGAGATGCGCAGTTCGGCGCTTTTGGTGGGCCTGGACAAGTTCACCCCTTCACTTTCTAAGGAAGCCCTCAGCCTTTCGGCGAGGGCATCCGCTAGGGGGCCGCTGGTGGCTCCTGCCACTTCAAGCATGCGGGCACCGGTCGCGGTAGCTTTGCACCGAATGCCCGCGATGCCTAATTCGCCGAGGTTAATCTCGGCCTTGGCTTTGGCCAAAACTCCGGCGTAAGTGATGCCCCTCTGTTGGGCTTCAGGCTGCAGTGTAATGACTACAGCCGTTGACCGAGGGGCACGGAGCCTGGCCTTAGCCTTTTCGGCCGCCTTCTTCTTCTCTTTGGCCGCCTTCCTGGCCTTTTTCTTCGCCTTCTTGGCCGCTTTTTTGGCTCCGGCACTCTGCCATTCACCCTCTCTAGAACTGGTGGCTGTGTGAGTCTGTGGGATCTCGGCAGGCGTGAGTGCGGGCTGAGGGGCAGACGACTTCCCCTTCCCCTTGCCCTTCCCCTTCTTCGTCACCGCTGGAGCTGGCGTTGGAGTCCGCTGGCCAGACGGGGCTGACGTGCTTGTACCGGCAGTCACGGTCGCAAACGACGGCGCTGGAGACTCCTGCACCGCCGTCTGCCTCTTGTCTGCAGCCAGTGGTGGTCGTAAAATTCGGCCCTCCAGCACAGAGAAGCGAGCACCGAGGCTCGCCAGTTCCCTCTTAAACAGGCGAGCCAGTTCCGACTCGGCTTCACTGGCCTTCTGTCCAGAGGGAGCCGTGTCGTCTCTCCTCTCTTGGCGCATGCTTTCTACGTCCGCGCGGATCTCCTCATGCTCCTTACGAAGCTGTGCCACCTGGGCTGACAGACGGGCATTTTCCGCCTGCAGCCTGACCGTCTCCTCGGAGGAGGTCCGCGCGAGCAAAACTTCCGTCACTTCCAATATTGAGGTCGAGGCATCCTTTAGGGCCTTCTGGCATGTGCCCTTCAATCCTTTGGATACCTTGGCAACGCTTTTAATCGCCGCCACGGCGTCTTGGAGCCTCGACCTCAGCTCCATTGCGGTCATGTCATCCGCCTCGCGCTGGGCACGAGCAGCAGCTTTTTCTGCCGCAGACTGGCCCCTCTTGGCTTGTGTCGCGCCCCCGCTCCGACGACCAGTGGGCGGCCGACCCTCTTCCGATAGTGCCCCGGACATCACCTGCTCAGAACCATCCGAAACAAGTGACATCCTCGACCCATCGGAGACATCTCCCCCACTTTCGCCGCTGGGCCTGGGTGTCGGGACGACCACAGGTCGCTTAAGAAAGCGACCCTTGGCATCCCGTGATGGCGTCGTCAACCCTGCCGGCGAGCCCGCAGATGTGCGGCCGCGTCCTCTCCTACCCGTCGGAATTTTCGGAGCTGGCAGGCTGTCCTCGCTGGTGGAACCAGGCTCACCGCGCCCAGCTGTGCGTTTTCTGGTCCAAAATTTAACCTTGCCCCTAGTCGGGTCGTCGTGTTCCTCCAATCGTTTGGCTTCAGTCCGTTGTGCTTGCGTTATGTCGTTTGTCCTAATCGTCTGACCGCAGTTGCCCCCCCCAGATACGGTAGGGCAGCCCTCAGTAGAGGGGCGGGATTCCCCCCGAAGGGGACCCGCCTGGGGAATATTTACGTTGGTCGTTTCTTCCATTGGTCGTGTTTTCCTTTTTAAGGGTGCGGTCCCTATCCCCTGATCCCCCCCAAGCGCTAACGACCTAGTCGGGTCGTCGTGTTTCTCCAATCGTTTGGCTTCAGTCCGTTGTGCTTGCGTTATGTCGTTTGTAATAATCGTCTGACCGCAGTTGCCCCCCCCAGATACGGTAGGGCAGCCCTCAGTAGAGGGGCGGGATTCCCCCCGAAGGGGACCCGCCTGGGGAATATTTACGTTGGTCGTTTCTTCCATTGGTCGTGTTTTCCTTTTTAAGGGTGTGGTCCCTATCCCCTGATCCCCCCCAAGCGCTAACGACCGGATACCCTCCGGCCATTCATCCCCTCGGCACGCTAGACCTTGGGATTAGATTTCGCCACCCTTCGTCCACTCGTCCTGCCCTCTTTGATCAGAGGGAGGTGAATGGACGATCCGCCACTCGGTCGGAGACGACCCCGGAGCATAATGCTCCCCCCCACGCAGAAATTCGCCACGGTCAATAGTCTCTCCAACTCGGAGAGGGTAAATCAATACCCTCCCCGAATTGGAGAGACCATTGACCGTGCCCAGGGTGCACCGGCCCGACCACTGCTCGTTCCCCCGAACGTATTCGAACAGAATCAGGCACACGAGGAGGTTTTCTGCACGCACCCCTTCTGTAATAGTCCTGCACCAACCGGGGGTTGTCCTTGGGTGCACTTGCATAGTGCATACAGGGATAATCGTCGGTGGGTGTCTTATTTCATATAAAGCTACCTAAGGGGCCTCTGCGAGTTGGCTTCGGCTCCTCGTACGCCTTACAAAGGCCCGGGACCTCTGGGTGCCGAGATACATAAAGTATATAAAATATAATAATAATAATATTTATTTGTTTAAGACTTAAGCCTATTTACAATTGTGTCAGGTCAAAGTGGCAACTGTGTCAGGGGTAAGATACAGAACAAGTACAACTGGGCTTAAACTAGGAGCTAGGCTAGGCTTAGGCTAGGAGCTAGGCTTAAAATGTTCACAACTATATTTATATTATTATTATCATTTATTCATTGTATCTATATACATATATATAAGTTACATTTTTAAATATTAATACAAAAATAAAAACATTTAAAAATATGAAATTACCGGTGGTCAGGGTTCCTGAGAGAGGAATCTCCTAACAATACACATAGGCGTATATAGAGGGGGGGCCGGGTGGGCCATGCCCACCCCAATATGGTCTTGTGCCCACCCCAGGATATTAGGTTAGCGATTCCAAATTCTAGGATGGACAGCTAAGAAACTTCACACAAAAATTATTTACGGCCGAGAATTCTACATACTTACATATTATTACATACTATTCGACAATAATTGTTATCTGTTTACATTGATTACGCTATTACTTTATTTACCTGGTAAGAAATGTATTGTTAGGTATAAATTTAACCCCTTATTCCTATACAAACTTGCCTCGTACCCTGCGGGTAGTAAAGCTTTTTGGTCCCTAGCTAAATCGGTCGAGTCAAACTTCTGTCGCCCCTCACAGCCTCCATTGCTGAAACCTGATGGTTCTTGGCTCACACTGCAGGAGAGAAAGCAAACCTATTTGCTTTTCTATTTGCAGAATCTTGATGCAGGAGACGCACCTTCCCCGACTTTAGCTGGCAGCACGACCTCAATATCTGATACTCGCTCTCGCCAAAAAGAGGTTCGAAAAGCGTATCGCAAATCTTGATGTGTACAAGGCCAGTGCACCTGAGTGGTCCTACCAACTATAGACCGATCCTACCAACTATAGGCTCATCTCGGTTACGTCCATTATCTGCAAGACAATGGAACGTGTCCTCAATAACAGACTCCCGGCGTACCTTGAAGCTAATGATCTCCTCAGTTATCGTCAATACGGCTTTCGCCGAAATTGGTCCGCTGGGGATCTTCTCGCGTACGCCACTCAAACTTGAAGTGATGCCATCGAGAAATATGGGGAAGCACTTGCCGTCTCCCGGAACATATTTGGCATGATGGCCTAATTAGCAAGCTTCCATCAAATGGCTTGCCGTCTGGTTTTCTATACATGGATATCAGATTTCCTGAGAGATCGTTCAATTCGAGTAGTCATCGATGGCTGCTCGTCTGATCGAATGGCTATAAATGCTGGTGTCCCTCAGGCCTCGGTACTCTCTGCAACCCTTTTTTTGCTGCATATCAATGATATGCTGAAACCCGGTACCTTTGGGTACGCAGATGACAGCACGGTTGTAGAGAGTTGCACATCCAGCGCACGTGCCAATGCGGCTGAAATCCAGTCTTTCCATGTAGACCAGTGCCGATACCTTTGAATATGGTAAAAAGTGAAAAAAAATAATAGTAGAATGAAACCCATTGGAAAAGGAAGAGAATATAACAAAAATGAAAGGAAAATTAAATTACGGGCGATCCGAGGTCGGGAAGTGGATGGGGGTGCGTTTTTAAAGGTAAAAAACGGTTTATCTCGATTTCCGTCAAAACTACAAGTCCTATGGAAAAAAGTTGAATGGCAAAGTTGTAGGTAATAGAAATATCTTCAACTTTTGTATTTACACTTTTTTCACATAACCTCAAAATGTATGTGAAAAATTCAAATAACCAAGTTTTTGGTTTTTTATTTTTATCTTCTACAAACATTTTTTATTTTTCATCAAATTTTGTGAAAACTTACCTTTCTATGTCCCAAATACACAGAAATTTTTTATATTTGAAATATTTATTTTTTTTCACCTTATTTTGACTTAATATCGAAAAGCACCCTAATTTTCAAACGAAAAATCTCACGTCAAAATATCTGCTTTATTAAAAAAGTCGGTGGGCTTTTTGTTCGTTGAAATCTCTACTTTCTGATGGTGTACAAAAAATATACATCACTATGGTAAATTTTCTCAGAAAATGCAATAAAACGAAAAAATCTCGAAACCGAAATTATTTTTATAATTACCTATTATGTGAAATTTTGAGCTATTTGTTACAATGTACACTTTAATTACTCAAAAAACGTAAGATTCGATGTTACATTGATAAACAAAAAAATTGCAAATCGAAATATACTACTATAATTACCCCACTTCTCTATGAAATACCTTTCGATGGGCTAAAATTTTCATGGGGCATCTACGCATATAATTTAAAGAAAATTCTACAACTTTCTCAAAATATTGTAGATGTCTTATTAAATATTAACTTATTTGGTTGTTAATTATAATTATTATAGTAGTATATTTCGATTTGCAATTTTTTTGTTTATTAATGTAACATCGAATCTTACGTTTTTTGAGTAATTAAAGTGTACATTGTAACAAATAGCTCAAAATTTCACATAATAGGTAATTAAAAAAATAATTTCGGTTTCGAGATTTTTTCGTTTTATTGCATTTTCTGAGAAAATTTACCATAGTAATGTATATTTTTTTTTACACCATCAGAAAGTAGAGATTTTAACGAACAAAAAGCCCACCGACTTTTATAGTAAAGCAGATATTTTGACGTGAGATTTTTCGATTGAAAATTAGGGTGCTTTTTCGATATTAAATCAAAATAAGGTGAAAAAAATAAATATTTCAAATCAAAAAAATGTCTATGTTTGTAAAAGATAAAAATAAAAAACCAAAAACTTGGTTATTTGAATTTTTCACATACATTTTGAGGTTATGTGAAAAAACTGTAAATACAAAAGTTGAAGATATTTCTATTACCCACAACTTTGCAATTCAACTTTTTTCCATAGGACTTGTAGTTTTGCCGGAAATCGAGATAAACCGTTTTTTACCTTTAAAAACGCACCCCCATCCACTTCCCGACCTCGGATCGCTTGTAATTTATTTTTCCTTTCATTTTTGTTATATTCTCTTCCTTTTCCAATGGGTTTCATTCTACTATTATTTTTTTTGCTTTCAAAAATTTTCGGCACTGGTCTAATGGTCGAACGCTTGAACTTGCCCCTCAAGGCAGTCTCCGATTGGAACGATGCTAATCTGGTCAAGTTTAATGACGCTAAGACTCAGGCGTGTCTCCCTTGCCAAGAAGAGGCCTTTCCATCTGGCCCCTTCTTTCCAACATGTATCTGTCCTGATCACTGACCATCTTGAGCTTCTAGTTGTTACTCTGACGCCAAATCTTAACTTTGGGTCATTCATTGAATCCTAGCTCCAATTAGCTGCCAAATAGCAGGGAGTCCTCGCAAAGGTGTGAAAGTACTTTACATCGGAACAGCTGCTCAACTTATACCAAGCACACACGTTCCATCGTGCATGGAGTACTGTTCGCACCTTTGTGATGGATCAGCTAAATGCCAACTAGAAGTGTTGGAAGTTATTGATAGACGTGCCAGAGCAGACAAAAGCTCATTGACAACGACTCTCGGGTTAGGGCAAGTGGTAGGAAAGTGAGCTTTGGAATTGCACAATTTAATTCCGCCATCCCTATTCCATCATCGGACGAGCAGAGATACGGCGAAGCGTAACCGCTATATGGTTGAAGTTGGACGGTCTCGAACCAAGCGCTTTGATACCACATTTATTGTGTGAACTGCCAGACTATGGAATTCACTGCCCGCCCCTCTGTTTTCTGATAATTATAATCTGGGTATCTTCAAGGCACGAGTGAACCGGTTTATCCTAGGCAAGCGTGTTCCACCTTAGACCACAATATAACTTAAGATTAGGTGAGTTGTGGTCAAACGCAAACTTTTTAGAATATAAAAAAAAACACTAAGTTGAAAACGTCAGTTTACAGTTCATTGTTCAAACATGTGGAACAAACATAACGTTACGTAACATATGTAATTCAAAATAACTTAACACTTATTAAGAACTTTGTCACTAAGAAAAAAATTTATAATAAATTTAAAAAATTTATGATACTAATCGAATCGCACCTACTCGCTGACAGAACATTGGGTGTCGACTCTGCTTCATCGCATCGGCCATGGCATCTCAGAGGCCAGGCCCCCCTGAAAAATAACTCGACTTTTAAATCTATAGTTTTATATTCACTTGATAACATCGCCATAAAAAAACGGTTTCTATTAGAATAGCAAGCGATTTTCACACGAAACCAGTTTATTAACTTGTTACTATTGTTGACAGTTGTATGACGTAAGTATTTGGTATAAAGCTTGAAAATAAAAAGGCAGATAGGTATGGGGACTTCGGTGGCGACTTAGACCGCCGAGGTCGACGGGGCGCGCCTACGTCATTGGCGGGTCATAACCTGGCGGGGGCGCGGTGCATGCGCGAGCGAATCCCATACACCCGCCTATAGGTCAGTCGAACACCGTGGTGGTTTTAGCCGGTTAGGGTAACCCCCCCGTCTTATTATTTTGTTTATTTATTTATACTTCATGCACAAAGGTACAATGGCGAACTTAATGCCTTAGGCATTCTCTGCCAGTCAACCAAGGGTGGGTGGGGGGTTACCCAGACGGAGTCCTAATGGACTCTCCGTCCATGAGGATTTCCCATGTCAACCGCTGTGCCAACCTTTAGACGGCCACTGCTGGGCATAAGTCTCCCCCAAGGGGCTGTTAGCCGTAATTGCCAGGCTTGCTCGCATATATCGCAGCATATATTTCCGTAACAATGTCATTACTATTTATCCTCCAGGAATAGTTTAATGGAAAGTTCCCCTACTCGCCGCTAGATGTCACTATAGTATATATGCATAGGTATCCTATTCAAAAGTTTTAAAGGTAAACAAAACCCGGTTAATTAACAATACGATGTACTTAACTTTAACTTCGGACGCTAATCAACTTTATGATTATATAATTGGTATAACTCAACAAAAAACACCTTTAACAATAGTTCCGATGCTAATGAATTAAATTAGAAAAACACACAACACCTAAAATTCACACTGCCTATCTAAGTTTCTCATACTTTCTCTCTCCTTCCTATATTGCTTATCATCATTAGAGAGAGACGGATGGCGGTATCATAATGTACTGGGAAGTGGACAGATGCCATTATGTCAAGTACATTTATGACGCACACGCAGCCTTTGACAGAACGCATCTGCTAACAAGTTGGTCCTTTACGTATGTTTGTATTTAATTTTGTTTGTTTATTTTTTTTATTTGTTCTTTGAAATTGAAGCGAGGTGATTTAAATATTTTATAGGAAATAAGAATTCGTTTTCGATATAATACAAGGTCGTATTTCAGGGTTAGATGAGAAATGTTATGGATCACTGACAGGTTAATGATCTTAAGAATTTAAATTATTAAGCTAAGTACCTACTCATCTGCGTTTGTTTTGTCAATAAAATCCTTTAGGTGTGCGCATGATTTTTTGACTCAAATGTTTTTCATTGAACACAACAAAAACAATACAACAACAAACAGACAGGCGACAGATTACAGGCGTTTGTTATTAACAGAATATTGGCAATATCACAGATGATATAATACTAAAGTACAGATACCCAATCCCATACAAAGAAATGAGACCTCCCTAACTCTGGCAATTGCTCTGGCTATTTTCTTTTCCTCATTGCTTCAACAGATGGCAGCATCAGCGACTCACTAATTGCCAGAGACTGTATTTTTACAACGCCATCTTTCGAGTCGGCCTAGATACTAGGCGGCATCGATACTACTAGATGGCGTTTAATTATGGTAGATACTCTACAACGCACTGTGTGTTCAAGGACAAGTAATAACAATAGGTACAACAAAAGTTATCTCGAGTTGGCGAAATAGTTTTTGAAACGAAAACTTCTTTAGCCGTTGTCTGTCGAAGTGTGCGTGAGTTGAATGCCGACGTCAATCGAAAATAGACCGTATGACTCGATTTTCAAGACTTTATTTTTAATGTTATGCAAAATACTTATCGAGTATTTCGAAGTTTCGACGTCGCAGCCCGCTTGAATGATGAAAGATTAAATGATTTTTAAAGTTAAATACGCTAGTTTCTATTAATAATTGTGTTTTGTCTTGAACAATGATATTATTGAAACAATGATTTTGCAAAAGCTGACAGTCCTGCCTGTAAGTAAAAGTATGAAGGAAAGTTTTTATTGCTGTCATAATGACCATTACTTATTAGGAAACTAGCTGATGTCCGCGACTTCATAACGCGTGTATGTCAGTTAATATCGGGCTTTTAATATTTTTGCGTGAAACCCATTTTTTTTGTAAAAATAAAATGTACCTACCTACCTTTAATTACTCCATAAAACATCAGGTGTCTGCCACTGAAAGTACCGTCAAAATCGGTGCAGCCGTTTCAGAGATTAGCCGGATCAAACAGACAAACAAAAAAATTAAAAATGATTTTTTTTAATATGTAGGTAAGTACCCGTATACTTTTTGCGTTTAGTAAAAGCTTTTATTTTGACATCATAAACAGACAGTTCAATTTTATTTATTTGTATAGATTTATACTAAATCTAAACAAATGAATGAAATTGAGTGTCTGTTTGTAATGTCAAAGTAATAGCTTTTTAGTAAATGCATGATATCAAAAACACAATTTATAAAATATTTGTCTGCCTGTCAGTCGATTTCTGTCTGTCGGTTTGTTCCGGCTAATCTCTGAAACGGCTGGACCGATTTTGATGTGACTTTCACTGGCAGTTAGCTGATGTTATGAAGAGTAACTTTTATGTTAGAAAAACGCGCTAAACAAATTAAAACTTAGCTGATAACCGACAATCACGCGGACAAAGTCACGGGCATCAGCTAGTCTGGTAATATTACTAGTAAGTAAATGCACAAAGTAGTATGTAGTTATTAGTAAATGCACAAAGTTTTACTAACTTGACTCAATCAGTACTAGAAAAAAAATCTAATAAGTACCAAGATTAGCTGTTAAGAAGTGTATAAAAATCAAGTGGACAATGGTTTCAATGTGTGCGTGCGTATAACGGTATAACGTTGTAGTGTGTGTGACGACTCAGATACATATACTCCGTTTACAATAAGATTAGACATATTCACAAACCTTTTTTACAGTCCATTCAACCGATTTTGACTTCTATTGCGTTGGTGGCATGACAAATGGCAGCTGCAGTAAACAGTTGTTATTGTAACCACTTTTCAACCGACTTAAAAAAAGGAGGAGGTTTTCTTTTTTTTTGAAAAAACTTTTTTTTCCGCGGTTCGGTGGCTTTGTTCTGTTTGTTGTTGTTACGGACGTCTTCGCTTACTTAAAAATAAGATAAATAAATGATATTTTAGTTGTACATATGTAAGGAACAAATATAAATGTTATTTAAGGTTTACCTACAAATAAAAACCATTTGATAGTAGGGAATAACTTACAATGTAAAGAGATTAGGTGTTATACGTTATTTTCCCTTAGATAATAAGATAATAAAGGTTAAGGGCATGGTTCTTAGCAGAAATGGGGCTCATAGATATAACTAAGTTGAAGTAAATAGGCAAATAGAGCCACGCTCCTATTGGCCGAGCGCGCGCCTCGAACCATGCCCCACGCCTCCCACTACTTTACTATGTGGATCAAACTATAAATACAGGGAGGGTCCGCGCCACTGGTCACTCTGATTTCTACTCCCGCGCACTCTCTCTGCCCTATACTGAAATCGTCAATAAACGTATGTTACCTGAATACTTTCTGCTTTCTTTCGCAAACGTTACCTCTACGTCTTCAAGACCCTACAACAACATAACAACACATACAGTCCACCTTGATAGCTGGTCCGATTCGAGCCGGATAATAATCAAGATTCAAGCATGAAGACTAGAAGCGTTGCGGCCAAGGAAAGCGGATCGGAGTCAGGATACGACAGTCGCCGTCCCCGAACGTTCGAAGAACCCCCGAGATCACCGTCGACCATCGCGTCCGCAATCCCGCGCACCTCGCAAGGTGAGCCCGCGGCCGGGATCGTGCCCGCCGCCCCCGCGTTCGCGAACGCACCCTCCGTCACCGCCGCGACGGAGAAGGTTGCGCCGACCGTGTTCGACGGCCCGCGTGCCGCACAGGCTCCACGCCCGATGGCGAGTCGAGCCACCGCGACCGCGTGCGAACATAGGGAGTCGATCGTCACCCCGTCAGCGTCGTGTTACCTAGCGACGCCCGCCGCGATCAGGACAATGGACTCAAGAAACATGACAGCTACGCGTGATACTTCAATAAGGGACACAGCGAGTACAATACGGTCCAGAAGATCGTACGGCAGCGACGTAGCCAGAGTCAAGAAGGCGGAGTACGAGGCGCAGAAGAGAATCGTGGCAATAAGGAACGAGCAGCTGGAATTAGAAAAGGCGCTCGTCAACAAGCGTTTCGAGTACCAGGTATCAGTGATTGAGGCAGAAGCAGAGGCCCGAGAAGAAGGCTCAGTGCATACGGTTGAGGATAGAGGGGACGAGTGGCTCCAAAGTGTCGACCGGAGTCACCCCCATGGAGCGGACCGGCTGCAGAGGGAGCAGCCCCCGCGAACATTCGCCGAGCACGCAGCGCAAGAGGCCGACGCCCACATGGAACCTGCTACGTGTGTCAATGCCACCACACCCGCGAGACACGGACAGCGAAGACCGCGGTCGGTATCACGATCGCCCACCAGAGGGGAACGCCGTGTCGGAAGAGGTATCGAGCAGCTGGCCGATACCCTGGAAAAAATGATGCATGTACGCCCGCCGCCGCGACAGGTGATCGAGTTACCTACATTCACGGGAGCGGCCACCGAGTGGTTGCCGTTCAAGGCGGCATACAACGACTCGTCAACAATGTACAAGTTCTCTGCGATTGAAAACATGGCAAGATTACGGAACTGCATAAAGGGAGAAGCACGTGAAGCAGTGTCAGCGCTCCTGTACACCGCCTCGGACCCACAAGTAGTCGTGAGAACCCTTGAGCAGTATTATGGAAGGCCGGAAATACTTATGGATCGAGTTATGGAAGACTTGAAAAGGCTACCTCGGCTCACAAGCGCGGCCAGTGATCTGAATTCTTTCGCAGTGAAACTTCAAAATATAGTGTGTGTGTTATCTCAGATGGATAACAAAGGATATATATGGAACCCTATGTTAGTGCGTGACGTCATCGAGAAGCTGAGCCCGCATATAAAGTCAAGATGGTGTGACTTCGCTTCCGAAGCTATGGAGTCGTCACGCGAGCCGGAAATCATACTGTTATCCCGGTTCCTGATGCGGGAGGCGGATAGGGCGATGAAGTACGCTTTCACGCATATGACACCCGCGCCCGCGATGAAGAAAGAAGTAAGAAGTGCACCGCAAGTGAACACTAGGAAGAAGCCGGGCCGGGAAACTGTGTACGCGACTTCAAGTACGGAACGGAAGACTGAGTGTTTGTGTTGTGGTGGTGATCATGAAGTACCAAAGTGCGAAAAGTTCCTTAAGATGAACGTCAGCGAGAGGTGGGAGTGGGCGCGCACTGCAAAGGTATGTTTTAAATGTATTATAAATCGTCATCGACGTGAGCACTGCCGAGCAAAGAGGTGCGGAGAAGCAACATGCAGCCGCCCCCACCACGCGCTATTGCACAAGAATCCGGACAGCAAGAACACTCAGTCAGAAGAACCAGGTAAACCAGCCGACGCCGAAAACCAACAGGAATCTGTCATGACAGTCTCCGCAACGGGCACTGCATCGCGACGAGTGCTGCTGAAGATGTGTCCAGTGACGCTGAAAGGGCCCGGCGGACAAATAAATACGTTCGCCCTGCTGGATGAAGGCTCTACAATATCACTCGTCGACGAAGAACTAGCGCGTCAGATACGAGTCAACGGGCCGGTTTCAACTCTACGTATACAAGGTGTGACGTCACAACAAAAAGAAGAGCGAAGCCAAGAGGTTAGGCTGCAGATTTGCGGGCAGAGCGGCGAGTACCAAGAACTACGCGCGCGAACCATGAAGGACTTGCAACTGCACGGCCAGACGGTGGATAGAGCGACTTTAATTAACTATCCACACCTCCAAGACTTAAAGGCAGGCGCATTCTTCGAGGGAGCCACACCCAAGGTGCTCATAGGCGCGGATAACTGGCACTTAATAGTGACGCGGGAACTACGCACAGGCAAGAAAAACGAACCCGCGGCTTCCTATACTCAACTGGGCTGGGTGATACATGGAACTGCACCACGCGCGACGCTTCAGGAACAAGAGGGGCAGGTGGTGCTTCACCTATACGACGTGTCTGCGGCCACGCGGACGGATGATGTACGTCGTGTAGAAGAGTTGGTGAAATCACACTACAGGATCGACGCCCTAGGAGTTTCTCTAGCCAGAAAAGTGAAACCAGAAGATCAGAAGGCGGTCGCCGTGGTCCAGAACACGCTGAAGAAGGTAGGAGGACACTTTGAAGTCGGGTTGCCGTGGCGTGACGAAGACGCCCCCATGCCAAGTAACTACAACAGTGCCCTCAAAAGACTTAGAACCATCGAGAAGAAAATGGATGCATCACCGCACTTCGCGACGCAGTACCGCGCCCTGGTTCAGAACCTGTTAGACAAGGGCTACGCTCAAGAGTGCGACGGGACTGAAGGCGATAACCATAAGGCGTGGTACCTGCCACACTTCGCGGTCACAAACCCCAACAAGCCGGGGAAGATGCGCCTGGTGTTCGACGCTGCGCACAGGTACAGCGGGATGTGTCTTAACGACTGTCTACTAGAGGGACCCGATCTCCTACAGTCATTACCGGGGATTCTGTTCAGGTTCAGAGAGCGCCCAGTAGCGGTCACCGCAGATATCCAAGAGATGTTTCTTCAAATAAAAATCAGAAGTCAAGACCAGGCTGCGCAGATGTTCCTGTGGCGAGATGAGAGCCGGAGCGAGCCACCGAAGCGGTACAAAATGACGTCTATGATCTTCGGGGCGTCGTGTTCTCCATTCATCGCACACTCGGTGCGGGACGCCAACGCGGAGCTGTTCACCGATCGATGTCCGGACGCCGTACGAGCAATCACGTCCAGTCACTACATGGATGATTACGTAGATAGCTTCGCGACGAAAGGCGAGGCGATAAAGACTGCGCGTGAAGTAATAGAAGTCCACCGGAACGCACACTTCAACCTAAGGGGATGGTGTTCGAGCTGTCCTGAGGTACTGAATAACATCGCACCGAACACTCAAGTACGTGACACCGAGGTCAGACTCGGACAACGTGAAGAAAACACCGACAGAACGCTTGGCTTGCTGTGGCAGACAGGCTCAGACGAACTAGGGTTCAACACGGGCCTGAGCCGTCTGTCACCCGAGGTGAAAAGCAACAACAGGGTGCCCACAAAACGCGAGGCCCTCGGAGCAGTGATGGCGGTCTATGACCCCCTGGGTCTCATCAGCCATTTTACCATCACCGGGAAAATTATACTACAAAGTTTGTGGAAACAAGGCGTGGGGTGGGATGAAGAAATCCCAGAAGAAGACGCACAACACTTCGAAGATTGGATGCGAAGTCTAAATAGGATAACTGAACTCCGCATACCAAGGTATTATGGCGGCGACCCAAGCGACCTCACCGACCTACACGTATTCTGTGACGCGAGCGAGCAAGCATACGCAGCGACCGCCTACTGGCGCATCCAGAAGTCGGACGGACGAGTAACAATAAGGTTGGTCGCGGCAAAGGCTAGAGTGGCCCCTTTAAAGCCGGTCACCATCCCGCGACTTGAACTACAGGCAGCGGTGATCGGCGCGCGACTGGCTGACGTGATATTAAAGGAACACCGAGACAAGCCCAGGAGCGTAACCTATTGGACGGACTCACAGACGGTTCTGCGATGGATTGAGAAAGACGCCGTGAAGTACACCCCGTTCGTCGCGCATCGCCTGGGTGAAATAGCGGAGCTGACCGAAGCCAGTCAGTGGAGATGGGTGCCCACCGAGCACAACGTGGCGGACGACGCAACACGTCCTGATTACGAACTACACGCGAGACCTGAAGACAGATGGTTCATCGGCCCCGAGTTCCTGTACGAGCACGAAGAGTCCTGGCCGAGGGAAAAAGCCAAAGAACACGAAAACAAGGACGAAGTAGTGTACGCGAACGTCGAAGCAACCGGGGAACGACCGTCACATCTGCCCGACATCAAGAGGTTTTCATCATATGAAAAGTTATTACGAGCAACAGCTGTACCACTTCTCTTCAAAAGAAAATGCGCGGACAGGACCAGTCAAATGAATGTCGACCTTATTGAAAGGGCCGAAAGGTCGTGGATCAAACAAGCGCAGCGCGAAGCATACAGTGAAGAAATACGAACAATTAAAAGCGGAAAACCAATACCTAAATCCAGTAGTCTATATAAGCTAGACCCCTACATAGAAGATCACGTTCTCAGAGTCAGGGGAAGAATCGGACACGCGGCGGTCGCGGACATAAGTAAGACGCCAGTGATTCTGCCCGGGAAACACCAGTTTACAAGGCTACTAGTGGAGAACGCGCATCGTAAGGCCGGTCACGCGAACAACGAGCGGGCAATCAACGACCTAAGACAGCGCTACTGGGTGGTCAACCTACGACCTACGGTACGAGCCATAGCACAGCGATGTCAACTCTGTCGTGTCAGAAAAGCGACACCAAGGAAGCCAACCACCGGAGACTTACCTACGGAGCGACTAACGGAAGCGCAACGACCTTTTACCTATTGCGGAGTCGACTACTTCGGGCCAATGACCGTCGTAATAGGTAGAAGACACGAAAAAAGGTGGGGGGCCCTGTTTACCTGCCTATCCACAAGGGCGGTACACCTAGAACTTGTATCCAGTTTGTCTACCGACGGG
Organism: Charanyca ferruginea; assembly: GCA_947361185.1. Lineage (NCBI taxonomy): Eukaryota > Metazoa > Arthropoda > Insecta > Lepidoptera > Noctuidae > Charanyca > Charanyca ferruginea. The sequence continues at coordinate 19,438,051 of OX376056.1, read as the reverse complement.
GCACTAACGGCTATAAGAAGAATGGCGGCACGGCGGGGGTGGCCCCGCGTCATGTACTCGGACAACGGTACCAACTTCAGGGGCGCAGACGTCGAGCTACGGTCAGCGTATCAAGAATGGGCCAAACACTTTCCTCAATTCGGCCTCGAATATAGGATGCGGTGGAAATTCATCCCACCAGGGGCGCCGCATATGGGGGGAGCTTGGGAGCGGCTGGTACGCTCCGTTAAGACGGCGCTGGGGGCGACGTTGTACCAAAAGGCGCTGAAGGAAGAGGTGCTGCTCACACTGATGACAGAGGCCGAGCATGCCATCAACTCTCGGCCTCTCACCCACGTCTCTGTCGATCCCATGGATCCGGAGGCGCTCACACCCAATCACTTCCTCATTGGGACCTCCTCGGGCCTTCCCCAAACTGGGCCTTGCGAGGAGGCCAGCCGCAAGCAATGGCGGGCCGCCCAAGCGCTCGCCGACCACTTCTGGCGGCGCTGGGTGGGCAAGTACCTACCAACATTGGTGCCTCGGGGGGCATCAGATGACCAGCGACGACCGCTACAAATAGGCGACCTGGTCGTCATCGTCGACGCCTCTCTCCCACGAGGCACATGGCCCCGTGGCGTCGTGGAGGCGGTGTACCAGGGACCAGACGGCAAGGTGCGAGCGGCCGACGTCAGGACAACAGCGGGCGTTCTCCGGCGACCAGCGACGAAGCTAGCCGTCCTCGGCGGGGAAAAATAAGGCTACGGCATCCCTGCGCCGGGGGGAGGATGTTACGGACGTCTTCGCTTACTTAAAAATAAGATAAATAAATGATATTTTAGTTGTACATATGTAAGGAACAAATATAAATGTTATTTAAGGTGTATAAATGATAATTAAGGCTTATAAATGTTATTTAAGGTTTACCTACAAATAAAAACCATTTGATAGTAGGGAATAACTTACAATGTAAAGAGATTAGGTGTTATACGTTATTTTCCCTTAGATAATAAGATAATAAAGGTTAAGGGCATGGTTCTTAGCAGAAATGGGGCTCATAGATATAACTAAGTTGAAGTAAATAGGCAAATAGAGCCACGCTCCTATTGGCCGAGCGCGCGCCTCGAACCATGCCCCACGCCTCCCACTACTTTACTATGTGGATCAAACTATAAATACAGGGAGGGTCCGCGCCACTGGTCACTCTGATTTCTACTCCCGCGCACTCTCTCTGCCCTATACTGAAATCGTCAATAAACGTATGTTACCTGAATACTTTCTGCTTTCTTTCGCAAACGTTACCTCTACGTCTTCAAGACCCTACAACAACATAACAACACATACAGTCCACCTTGATAGTTGTTTTGTATTGCCACCGACTTCCGAAAGTAAAGTAATGTGTGTGCTGTGCTAAAGTTATTTATCACTTTTTAGTTTTTGAAGGCGGTTTTCTTTTTTTGAAAAAACTTTTTATTTTTCGCTTTTTAGTGTTGCCTTAACATCCAAATCCATTAAAAAACGGCAACACACTTAAAAGAGATTGTAAGTCCTATAGTGATTGAAGAAAGAAAAGAGTGAATTAAGTAAGTTTTTTTGGGAATTTGTTGATTTTCTCAAAAAGGGCTGTACCAATTTTGATAAAATTTATATGGGACCTTTTCGGAATAAACCCCTTTCGAACAAAAAAAGAATAAATTTGCAAATCCGTCTATATATGCCAGAGTTATGCCCGAACATACATAAAAAAAAAACAAATATATAGGTATATAATCATTCGAATTGATAACCTCCTCCTTTTTGAAGTCGGTTAAAAAAATACAGACGAATTGATAACCTCCTCCTTTTTTGAAGTCGGTTAAAAAGTGGTTACAATAACAACTGTTTACTGCAGCTGCCATTTGTCATGCCATCAACGCAATAGAAGTCAAAATCGGTTGAACGGACTGTAAAAATGGCTTGTGAATATGTCTAATCTTATTGTAAACGGAGTATAATTTTGAGCGCGAAGAAAATGTAGTTGGTAGCGTCCTTAATGTAGGTAGTTACTGCGGATGAAATAGGTACATTTATATTTAGGTACGATAGCTTAGTACTTTTTGTTACATTGGTGAGAATGGGAGACCCTAACTCATAAAAATGAATGGTTTTGCTAGATTCTTAATATTATGACAGCCTTATAGTACAGACGCCAGAACATCAAACCATAAGTACCTACCAACTGTCTAAAAATTGCCGAATTGGATATGAACCTTAACATTTTGCAATAAAGTTAAAAAATTATCAATGAAATTTCACAGATTGATATAAGTAGGTACCTACTTTGATGTGGTCTCTGTACTTATTGTTCGATTGGTGCTTTGCTTAGAATAAAGTCATAATTATTTTGTAGGTATTAAAGGATGAATTGTTAGCTTGGCGCCGAACGGCACGCTTTTGCTTTTTTACGGTTCCGTGCCGAAAGGGTAAAACGGGGCCTTATTAGGTAGGTACTAATTAGGGTTTCATACCCAAAGGGTAAAAACGGAACCCTATTACTAAAACTCCACTGTCCGTTTGACTGCCTGTCACCTTTTGGGGGCCGAGTCACCCGCGTCCGTAGGAAAATACCCCTAATAATAACTAGTCCCTACACGTGGTCCCTGGGTGGTGCTAATCAGGTGACACTAACTGGTGGTAGGTTTCGGCCGTTGGCTTGCAACCACCCACTGGGCAAAGACGTACAGCCAAGTGGCTTAGCCGCGTTCCGGTACGATGCTCAGTGTAGCCAATTCAGAGGAGTTGGGTCGAAATAGTTGTTCCAATGCAGGCAGACCGACCAGGCTCGCGTTGATATGGGCGTATCGGGAGACTAGTCGCGGAGGGTAGCGGGATCCGAGGCACGGTGCGCCGCTGGCCGACCGCAGGTAGTTGGGGGCCCAAGTAGTGTGCTAGCCACACATGAAAGGCTGCCCCGCCAACTGTCGAAAAATCCCGGAGTGCACCATCGTGCTGGTTGGCGACCAGACGAGAGGGCCCGATGGACATTCCCGGGGGGGCTCGGGCGTCCCCGCAGTCTCCAGACTAGTCCCCCAATGATGCCGTCCTGTCAGAGCGTGCCTGAGGGATAGCAGCATGGAACCTCATTTCACTTCCTTCTCCTCTCCCTTCTTCACTCTCAAATCCATGACCAACAGGAACAAATTAAGAAAAGCTGTACAGCGGCAGCACTCCCTCTCACTCAAAGTGCACCTCGGTAACATACGAGGTCTGCACTCAAATCTCGCCGCAGTCCATCACCACCTAGAGACTGAGAAACCAGCGCTCTTGTTCCTGTCGGAGACGCAGATCGGATGTCCGTCAGACGTGTCGTACCTTACCTACCCAGGGTTTACCCTGGAGCACCACTTCAGACCACGCGCGGGTGTATGTATGTACGCCCGGGACGACATCTGTTATCGGCGTCTCCGCAACCTTGAGGACTCCAGGTTCTCAACGCTGTGGGTTCTAGTGGACACAGGCCTGGACAAAATTGTCTACGCCTGTGTCTACCGGTCGCATAGCGGCGATCTGGAGACAACTGGGCTCATACAACACCTCAGTGAGGCGGCGGATGCGGCTCAGCAGCGGTACCCTTCTGCCCAATTGGTGTTGCTGGGGGACTTCAACGCCCACCACCAAGAGTGGCTCTTCCCATACCAGCACACAGACCATGCTGGACGAGAGGCGCGAAACCTGGCGCTAGCGCTAAATCTCACCCAGCTGGTCCGGGGGGCAACAAGGGTGCCAGATGTTGATTCGCACACAGCCAATTGCTTGGACCTTCTGCTGACAACAGATCCAGACCGCTACTCAGTGTCGATTTCTTCTCCACTGGGTAGCTCCGACCACTGTCTGGTGAAGTCTGTGTCCGTCTACTCCCCGCCCGATCCTTGCCCTAGAGGCACCCGGCGGGTATGGCGATACAGGTCAGCAGATTGGGATGGCATGCGATCTTTCTTCGCATGTTATCCTTGGCAGCCTACTTGCTTTTCTTCGACTGATGCTTCGTTGTGCGCGGACGCCGTGACGGATGTGTTGCGGAGGGGGATGGAGTACTATATTCCGTTCTCAGACGTAACAATGTCTGGCGAAGCTCGCCCATTTGGTGCTGAGTGCATTCGTGCTAATGCGCTAAAACATTCAGCGTACCTAGCATGGGTTGACGCCCGCACTCGCAAAGCAAGTGACGTGAGCCGGAAGAAGAGAGCCTTTAACAGGGCTGCCAAGTCCTGCAAGAAGGTGTTGCAGAGAGCTCGGTTTGACCACATTAGCCGAATAGGGAACAAACTTGCTTCATACCCAGCAGGTAGTAAGGCTTTTTGGTCCCTGGCTAAGTCGGTCGAATCGAACTTCTGCCGCCCCTCACTACCACCACTGCTGAGACCCGACGGGTCGCTGGCCCACTCCGCTGAGGAGAAAGCTAACTTGTTCGCCTCTATGTTTGCGGAATCGTCACGTCTGGATCCGGGTGGCGCGAGGCCCCCTGTTTCTTCTGTCGGATGCGAGTCGAGTATGTTGAACATAAGCATTCATCAGAAGGACGTTCTTAGGGTACTGCGTAACCTAGACGTGAACAAGGCTAGTGGCCCTGACGGGATTCCAGCAATTGTACTGAGGACTTGTGCGCCTGAGTTGTCTCCGATCTTTATTTTTTATTTTATTTTATTCAAAAAGGAACAACAAACAGCTACAATATACAGTATAGAAAAAGAAAATACACATATCAATTAAACAATATTGTAGCCCACAACGCTGTTCACAGATTAACTGTGGAATAAAATATACAATCAAACGCTAGGTAAACATAAAATATTAAAGCTAAACTTAAGTAACTATCATGTTTATGCATATTTTATACATAAAACAATCAAAATCAAGTGAGCTCTTTAATAATAAGACTCTTGAATCTACTGGGAGAACATGCAAAAATGTCAATATGTTCAAAAGTCCCATTGTAGGCGTCTATCATTCTGCGAACAGGTGAGCGTAAACCGGTGTTAGAATGGCATTTACGCGTGGAAAATAGTATGCCAGCGCGCACCTTTCGCTTGTACACTGTTCTAGGGACGACATAGCATAACATGTTGGTCAACTCATTGCAGTCAAATTTATAACCGACAATAGGGGGGGGGTCGATATTATATAGGTTCATGGCTTCCAAGTACTTACGTCTATTTTCAAGTGTTGTGAGTTTGTACTTATTAAGTAAATCCTGATATGGCAAATAATATCCGAAGCATCTAAAATGAATAGCTCGTAGGAATATCTGTTGAACACACTCAATCGCCTCAATGTATTTTTTATAATATGGACTCCAGACGGACACAGCATACTCCAATTGCGAGCGTACGAGAGACTTATATAGACAAATATATGAAGAAGGCTTCTTAAAATCTAAAGTCGAGCGCATAACAAATCCATAAAGTTGGTACGCCTTATTAACTATTTTGCTGATATGTAAGTCTAAGCAAAGCTTGGAGTCAAGGATAATACCGAGATCACGGACAGAGTCCACTTTTGTTAGTGGAACATCGCACAGTTTATATGTATGATTTACGATGTTTTTATTTTTGGTAAAGTTTAGCAAATTACATTTAGGTAAACTAAGCTGCAGTTTATTTCTACGACAGTAGTTCGACAGCCTATCCAAGTCTTGTTGCAACAGAAGACAGTCATTTACATCGTGCATTGTTCTGTACACCATAAGATCATCGGCATATAAGAGGAATTTGGTATTAAGAAAACACTGGCTAATGTCGTTAACATACAAAACAAATAGAAGGGGACCAAGAATAGAACCTTGTGGCACACCGGAGGTGACCTGCGCAATACAAGAAGAATGACCATTAATTACAACTCGCTGACTGCGGTTAGTGATGTAGGAAGAAAACCATCTCAGCAGATTTCCACGAATTCCATTAAATGCTAATTTATTGAGTAAAATTACATGATCTACCTTGTCGAAAGCCTTGCAGAAGTCTGTGTACACTGCATCCACCTGCACGCGGCCGTCAACATTATCAAATAAAAAGCTTGAGAACAGCAAGAGATTAGTGATTGTGGACCTCCGTTTTACAAAACCGTGCTGTTGTTGAATGATGATGTTATGAAGAATAGGATATATTTCATTATGCACTAACCTCTCAAAGAGCTTCGACAAGGCAGACAAGATAGATATAGGACGATAGTGTTCAACGTTGCGTCTTGATCCACCTTTGTGGACAGGCACAATAAAGGCATCTTTCCACAGTTTGGGCACCACACCTTCAGACATGCATTTATTATAAATTATAAAAAGAGGTTTGCAGATGGAGACGGCGACGTTTTTTAAGAAATAAGGAGAAAGTCCATCTGGTCCAGGACCTTTAGATGCGTCTAGATTTTTCAGCTCAGTCAGTATTTTATCTTCACTAAGAGATATATCACAAATTAAAGTATCGTGAAGTGCATTGTCAGGTGGGGGCTTCCATTGTGGCAACGACTGTGAGGCAGGTTCAAAAACGGAGTGGAAGAAATCAGAAAACATATTACAGACCGAAACCGGATCATTAGATTCAGTGTTTTTGTATTGGACCTTAGCTGGTATCCCAGGTTTCTCTTTCCGATTAGTAATGTATGTCCAGAAATGCTTAATGTTTTTACACAGACTATCCTCCACAGAGCCAATGTATGAGTTGAAACATTTTAGACACACGTCCTTAAACTGTCTTCTAAATTTAGCAAATATATTGTAGTCTGAAATGTTATGATATTTCGTCCACTTAACCCACGCCTTGTGTTTCTTTTTTGAGATAGTTATAAGAGTCTGTGGCGTCTAAATTATTGACCCACATAATTAATAATATTTATTTATTACAGCGCAAGTAATTCTGCCTATCATTTAACTCCATGTTGGGATGAAGGTGCGCGCGCCGGCCTGCGCGAGCGCTGCGGCCGCCGCGGAAACCTGTTTCGCCTACCTCACCCCTGACGCCGCGCACCGCACCGCCGGCCGCTGCCCGCTGGAGCCCAGACGGCGCAGACCACCGGACAGTCAGCTTAACGCCTCCAACGCGAACCCACGCTGCTTTCGCTCGCTACCGCGCTCCATATTTATTTAACGTAGATTCTCTTTAAATTCTGTCTATCGCTTTCTACTTCGTCTTGTATTCTTCCTTACTTTCAAACTTCTTATTTCTTAACTAAACCTTCGCCTATCGCTGTTAAACAAAGTTGTTGAATTACAATATTGACTTTTCGACCGTTGTATTTATTCCGTCGCCCTATAGCGCTACAAAGTGGTGACCCCGTTCGAAACGAAATAACCGTAGCGCGACCGCGTGACGTCAGTGAACGTTCGAGAAAAACCCGTTGGCGTTCGAAAGTTTGTGAAGATGGCGGAAGAAAAAATTACCGACGCGTTAATTGCAGCACTAGGATCAGCAGAGATCGCTAAGGTCAGGGTACGAGTTCCTCCTTTTTGGCCAGAAAAACCCGCGGTATGGTTCGCTCAGGTTGAAGCCCAATTTGCGTTGTCCAATATAACATCAGATGCGACAAAATATTTTACTGTGGTCGGTAATCTAGAACCTTCCATTGTAGGTCAATTAGAAGACATTATAGAGAATCCGCCTGCTAGTAATAGGTACGAAAAGCTAAAAACCGAGCTAATTAAGCGTTTGTCAGTTTCCCAGGAAAAGAAGGTGCGGCAACTCCTCATCCACGAAGAGCTTGGGGACCGTAAGCCGTCAGCGTTTCTGCGCCACCTGCAGAGCTTGGCTGGCCGTGATGTACCTGGCGACTTCCTACGGACTATCTGGACCAGTCGCCTGCCGACCAGCTTGCAAGCGATAGTGGCTTCGCAAATTGGCACGCCCCTGGAAGCTGTTGCGGAGCTGGCTGACCGGGTGTTGGAGATCGCACCGGTGAACCCGGTAGCCCAGGTCGCGAGTACTACGTCCTCTACAGGGAGCATACTTGAGGTAATGCGTACTGAAATAGCCAGTCTCACGCGGAAGTTAGATAAGCTATCCACTACAGTGGATCGGCGATCCCGTACCGCGGGTAGGAATGATAGGAGTCGTAACCGACGATATTCCCGTTCGAGAACTCATTCAAGAGGCCGTTCTTTTAAAATGGTGGACAACCGTCGTTTATGTTGGTACCATCATAAATATGCCGATAAAGCTCGTCACTGCATACAACCCTGCGAGTATGTATCGGAAAACGCCAAAGCCAGTCGCTAATGACGGCGAGCGATTGTTGCAGTATTTCCAGCCGTTTATTTGTCACAGATCTCCAGTCTAAAAAACTTTTTCTCGTCGATACAGGTTCCGATCTGTGCGTCTACCCTCGCAAGTATTTAAACGAGAAGCGTGTGCGCGTAAACTATGACCTGAGCGCAGCTAATAATTCTGTTATATCTACGTACGGATATATTAATTTGCAGCTGAATTTAGGTCTCCGGAGGGATTTCAGCTGGAAGTTCATCGTCGCCGATGTAACCAAGCCGATTATTGGGTATGATTTTCTTTCCCATTATAATCTGTTAGTAGACTGCCACAAAAATAGATTAATTGATGGAATTACTAACCTTTTTGTTAGCGGAACAATAGCAAAGACGGAGATACCGAGCGTCAAGTCTGTTACTGGTACTTCTCGGTACCATGAGCTGTTGCGAGAGTTTCCAAGCATAACCCGTCCATCCGGTGCACCGAGGGAGGTACGTCATTCTACCGTCCATTTTATTAACACCACCCCCGGCCCGTCCGTGTTTTGCAGGCCACGCCGTTTAGCACCAGATAGGTTAAAAATAGCCAAGTCAGAATTTCAAGCTATGGTAAACGAGGGAACAGCTCGTTGTTCTAGTGGGCCTTGGGCATCAGCTTTACACCTGGTCCCAAAACATGACGACACGTGGAGACCATGCGGTGATTACCGAGCCCTGAATGCAAGGACAGTGCCAGATAGGTACCCAGTTCGTCACATTGAGGATTTTTCACAGCACATTCATGGAAGCACAATTTTTTCAGTAATTGACCTCGTGAAAGCCTACCAACAGATTCCTGTAAACCCAGCCGACATTGAAAAGACAGCCATCACGACACCGTTTGGATTATTTGAATTCCCCTTCATGTCGTTTGGTTTGAGAAACGCAGCACAGACTTTTCAACGTTTCATTGATGGACTGGTACGTGACTTTGATTTTTGTTTTCCGTACATTGATGACCTTCTAGTAACTTCTAGAAGTACGCAGGAGCATGAAGAACATCTACGTAAACTGTTCTCACGCCTTGAGGAGTACGGCGTAGTAATAAATGTGGCAAAATGTAATTTCGGTAAACCTCAGGTAACTTTCCTAGGTTACTCTGTATCAGCTGAAGGAGTACGCCCATTAGAGGAGAAGGTAAAGGCTATTCAGAGTTTCCCACCGCCTCAAACTATTAAATGTTTACGACGATTTTTAGGGATGCTAAACTTTTACAGGCGTTTCCTGAAAAATGCAGCAGAGTTACAAGCACCACTAAATGACTTATTGGCAGGCCCGGGCATGAAAGGTTCAAAACCAGTGAGGTGGACTCCTCAGTTATTAGAAGATTTTGAGCGTTGCAAGCGCAGCCTTTCAGATGCAGCACTGCTGGTTCACCCAGTTTCCGATGCGCAGCTGGCACTAGTAGTGGATGCATCTAATATTTCTTTAGGAGCAGTTTTACAGCAGAAAGTTGATGATGTCTGGCAGCCCTTGGCTTTCTATTCCAAGAAGATGAGCTCTACACAACAAAAGTACAGCGCTTATGATCGAGAGCTCCTTGCAATATATGAGGCCATCAAGCATTTTCGGCACATGGTAGAAGCACGAAATTTTACAGTGTACACTGATCATAAACCTCTCACAGGTGCATTTAAAAAGAAAGACCAACAAGGTTCTCCACGACAAATTAATCAACTGTATTTTATTTCTCAGTTCACCACTGACATTCAGCACATTTCCGGGCAGGACAACCAGGTGGCTGATGCTTTGTCTCGAATCGAGGCAGTCACGGCACCAGTGGACTTCATGGAGATGGCCCTAGCTCAGCGGGATGATCCAGAGCTAATGCGACTACTTAAGGGTAACCATTCACTGAAACTGGAGTTAACGCAAGTACCAAATTCAGACGTACAAATTTATTGTGATGTTTCTATGTCTAAACCCAGACCTTTTGTAACAGCTACCCATAGACGCAGAGTGTTCGAGACGTTACACAGCCTAAGCCACCCTGGTGCGAAGGCATCCATCAGATTGGTTAGTGAACGATTTATTTGGCCTTCCCTTAGAAAAGATGTTCGCGCTTGGGTTAGAGAGTGCATTCCGTGTCAGAGGTCGAAGGTGACAAGGCACACAACGTCTCCTCTTGGTAAATTTGAGGTACCAGATTACCGTTTCGCAGAGCTACATATGGATCTTATTGGACCACTTCCAGTGTTTTCCAATTTTAAATACTGTCTTACTCTGATTGACAGGTATACCAGATGGCCTGAAGTGATTCCGCTTCCCGATATGACAGCAGAAACTGTGACGAAGGCGTTCGTGTCAGAGTGGATCGCCCGGTATGGTTGCCCGAAGAAGGTAATAACAGACCAAGGTAGACAGTTCCAGTCATATTTATTCCAAAATTTAGCCAAAACGTATGGAATCAAGCTTGCGAGGACGACAGCGTATCATCCAGCCTGCAATGGCATGATTGAGCGCTTACACCGCACGCTCAAAGGTGCCTTAATGACTCACAGTACTAAGGATTGGGTTAGTTCTCTTCCCATCGTACTTTTAGGGTTACGCACAGCGGTTAAAGAAGATTTACAGTGTTCTCCAGCCGAGTTGGTATTTGGCGAGCAGTTAAGAGTTCCCGGTGAGTTTATCACCGCAACTGAAAATAAGGTGGAGTACCCAGATTTTGTTAGTCGCTTACGTCAGAGAATGTCCGACCTACGACCACGCCCTGCATCTGACCACTCACAACATAAAGTGTTTGAACACAGAGACTTGCATACCGCCACGCATGTATTCTTGCGCCAAGATCTGCTTCGGGGATCACTAGAACCACCTTACAGTGGCCCACATAAGGTCATTTCAAGAAGTCCGAAGACCGTCGACATAGTACTCAATAACAAAATTGTAAAGGTCTCAATAGACCGAGTTAAGCCAGCTTATACGTGGCGTGAAGACGTCGAGGCACAGAGTACTAATGGCCAAGTTACGCGACCAATGCGGGTTACTAGATCAGGACGCGAAGTAAAATTTCCTGATCGATATGCATCTTGAGGTGGCCCTTTTATTCGTAAGGGGGTCCTGTGGCGTCTAAATTATTGACCCACATAATTAATAATATTTATTTATTACAGCGCAAGTAATTCTGCCTATCATTTAACTCCATGTTGGGATGAAGGTGCGCGCGCCGGCCTGCGCGAGCGCTGCGGCCGCCGCGGAAACCTGTTTCGCCTACCTCACCCCTGACGCCGCGCACCGCACCGCCGGCCGCTGCCCGCTGGAGCCCAGACGGCGCAGACCACCGGACAGTCAGCTTAACGCCTCCAACGCGAACCCACGCTGCTTTCGCTCGCTACCGCGCTCCATATTTATTTAACGTAGATTCTCTTTAAATTCTGTCTATCGCTTTCTACTTCGTCTTGTATTCTTCCTTACTTTCAAACTTCTTATTTCTTAACTAAACCTTCGCCTATCGCTGTTAAACAAAGTTGTTGAATTACAATATTGACTTTTCGACCGTTGTATTTATTCCGTCGCCCTATAGCGCTACAAGTCCTTGAGAACCAGATAGGATAACCAACAGATTTGGCCCGAGACAAAGGAGTATCTAATTTAATAATATTATCTAACTCGTCGTAGAAGATAGTTAGTGCGTTCTCAGAATCATTAGAGCTAAGCAGCGCTGTCCAATTTATTTGTTGTATGTTACAGTTAATGTTTTCAAAATTAGCTTTATGAAAATTATATTTGTGTAGGGGGATCTTTGTCAAGGGGGAAATCCTAACATCCAAGCAGGTCTCACAGGTTAAAGCAGGGTGGTATGTGTCAATAGGTAATAACGTATTTTGAGAACGGGTGACTAAACAGGCGTTGTTAGATATAATTAAGTCAAGTATTTTGCCTTTGTCATTCACCACACTATTGAGTTGTGAAGCACCAAGAAGTGAAACGAGATTATATAAATTAGTACAAATCACAGACGCCACAGAGTTGAGGGAGGCAACTCCAGGGGAATTCGCGACAGAACCTAACCTAACCAGTTGGCTTCTGGGAGATTGTAGTCGCCCATAATATAGAAGCTGTCAACAGTAGGGTGACTCAACACCTCTTGTAACGTTTCGAAATGCTTATTGTACACTAACGAAGAAGTCCTAGGTGGTATATAGGCAGCACTTATAATGTGCCGTTTTTTATTACAAGTGCTTTGCAATTCCACAATGAGGTGTTCGATATGGTTGTGTGAGAGGTCGCTACGCTGAGTTAGCGCAAGATCTAGTTCAGACGGCTTGAGAGAGCTCAAGATTGCAACCAAAACACCGCCACCGTCCCGTTTGTTTGTAGCAATACGGTCACGATCGCATCGAAATACTGTATAGCGCTTGTCTATGAACTCGCTGTCGTATATTTCAGGTGTTAACCAAGTTTCAGTCAATACCAAAATTTCATAAGTGTTCATGAGGATGTTCTTGTATAGTTGGTCTAGTTTTGTGCGAATGCCCCTACAGTTTTGGTAGAAAATAGTTATGTGTTTATTAGACATTTTTAAAACCAAAATATAAATACATATTTACAATATGAGAGTGTTCATACTGTGAAAAAATTATGAGCATAGAAGTAAAATTGATGGGTAAGGATAACGGATAAAATAGGCAGTACGAACCACAACACTTGATTAGATTGAGAAAAAATAAATATGTATTAACTACGATGCTAGAACGATGTATGCCAACTATCACCAATTGTATTAAGCGTGTTAAGTGGTAAAATAAACTTGACTCAAAAGCTATGTAGACGAGGCTAAGTTGACAAAAACAATTTTTTATACTTACACATAGGGAATAGACATACAGACGATAAATACTTAACAAAATCCAGTAGTTAAGGTAAATTGATACAAAGAAATGGATATAAATAAAACTAAATAATATTATTGTCCTTAGCACTGTTCTCAATGCATTTAAGTTTGCATATATCATCATCAGATCTAACTGCAAAAGCAGCGTCGCCGTCTTTTTTACGAACAAGAATGGTACAATTCTTAACCCAAACATATTTGTACTGATAAAGTTTTGCAGCTTCCTTACATTTACGAAATAATACTTTGTTCCTTAATGTTAGGTGCTCATTTATGTAAATATTTATAGAGGACCCGGAAATACCAATTTGATCAGTTTTGAGAGACTTGGCCTGCCGATACGCGCTAAGGACATTGTCTCGTAGTATACGCGTAGAAAACTTGACAATAATATTCTTCGGCCTATTGTTTTGCTGGTGTGCGTGCGGTACTCTATGAATGGATATGACCTCTTTTTGAGGTATGGTAAAGCCGACAGACTCCCCAATTGAGGCCAAGATCTGTAGCAGATTTTCCCCACGCTTGTCAGGAACATTGCAAATTTCAAGGTTACAAGCTCTCGCCTGCTGCTCAAGCGTATCTATCTTCGATTCTAGGTACGAGATCGAGGATGTTGACTGTTCAGCCTGCTGACGTGCAATATTTTCAACCCTTCTTTTGAGGTCATCCTGTTCACGTTCGTGGAACTGTAGCGACTCTTTGAGGCCAGATATTTCTTCGGTCATTTGCTTCACATCCTGCTTAAATTCAGCCTGGACAGTATGGACAGTACTCAACTCCTGCCTCATTTCCAACAGGCTGCTTTTAACAGTTGCATGAAAACTAAGCATGCTTGTCTCGATCTCGCCACGCCAATCTTGTATCGTGGTTTTGATGTCTTCCTTGAATGATTCAAGGGTCCGATCAATGTCAGAACGCCAGCCCTGCAGAGTTCTATTGAATTCTTGGGTGAGCGCCTGGATAAGGGTGTCTTGTGTAGCCAATGAGCAGGTATCACCATCCTTGGCAGCAGATGGCACATACATCGGTGGAGTGCGCGGCGATAGCGCACGCTGATCCATGATGTCGCAGGACATGTTCATACTATTGTCCTCATAAATCGGAGACTGGGTAGAAGAACCAGGCGTGTCCAAGTTAAGGCGAGTACGACGAGTAATATTACTGCACGGAGGACATTTCCAGCAGGACTTGTATTCCTGGGTCAGCGTGAAAAAATGTTGACGCGTAATGTTTACACATTCGTGATGGTATTTACCATCACATAAATTACATAATAAGTATCCAGCGTCCGGAGCCAAAACATCATTGCACCCGTTGCAGAGCATTTTGAAGATAAATAATAATGAAGTTATTTGTAGCCCGAATAGAAGTAACGTAGTATCCAAAATGGGTTGAAGTGGCGCCACCTATCGTGAACCGAAATGATTATGTCGAGCGCTCAATGACTAAAATATGAATACCGAGTACGCATGGGTGTGTTAATCACGCATGTGGCGCCCCCTGTCGCACGGAGAAATTATAATGATGTGTATCGATTCACAACACGCGCAATATTGACAGATAGGAGCGCAGTCCCTATGCTGCTACTTTGCGAGTTGATTAGATGGCGTTATTTGGACTTTAATGTCAGGAAAGATAACCAGGTAGATTTGAAAAAAAAAACCGTCTGCACTATAAAACACAGCATCCACTTTAACACAACATTGATATTAAGTATATTATCAAGTACTCGGTGACACAGTTATTGATCTATGTGAAGTCGCGATATCACAGTCCTGTAGCACTCTGAATAAACACTCCAACACCATGAATAAATGTTCACAATCGATGTTAGTTACTGGTATTTTGTTGTCACAATAACTTAGTGGTGTATCTTGACGCGCTTATATCGCCTGTCGTTTGAGACTGGGAAAGTGCCGATGGCTTGGAAGCAAGCTAACGTGCAGCCCGTGCCCAAGAAGGGTAGTCGGGCTGACCCGTCGAATTATAGACCCATTTCGGTGCTGAATCGTAAGCTCCTGGCATACCTAGAAGCGAATGATATCCTCAGTGACCGACAATACGGCTTCCGCCGAAATCGATCAACTGGGGATCTACTAGCGTATGCCATTCACATCTGGAGTGAGGCCATCGAGAAGCATGGAGAGGCACTAGCAGTCTCCCTTGACATCTCAAAGGCCTTCGACAGGGTCTGGCACGATAGCCTTATTAATAAGCTTCCTTCCTTCGGTCTGCCCGCTGGATTGTGTGATTGGATTGCAGATTTCCTGAGGGATCGGTCTATTCGTGTGGTCATAGATGGCTGCTCGTCTGGACTGCTGGATATTAATGCCGGGATTCCTCAGGGGTCGGTGCTCTCAGCAACATTGTTCCTGCTGCATATTAATGATCTGCTAAAACCCGGTACCTTTGGGTATGCAGACGACAGCACTGTCGCTGAGAGATACGTTTCCGACGCACGAGCTGGTGGGTCGCAGATCCGGTCTCTCCGGGAGGCGATGGTTGAGCGCTTGAACTTGTCCTTACAGGCTGTCTCTGAATGGGGCGACGCCAATCTGGTCAAGTTCAATGCTGCTAAGACCCAAGCGTGTCTCTTTTCCGCTAAAAGGAGCCAATTCCACCCAGCTCCATCTTTCCGAGGTGTAACCGTGCCGATAACCGACCGACTTGAGCTTCTTGGTGTTACGTTAACATCAACCCTCAATTTTGGCCCTTTCATAGAGGCAAAGGCTCAAGTGGCTGCCAAAAAGCTGGGGATCCTAGCAAAGGTGAGACGGTACTTCACGCCGGAACAGCTGCTTAAACTTTATCAAGCGCAAGTTCGATCGTGTATGGAGTACTGCTCTCATCTTTGGGACGGATCTGCCAGATACCAGCTTGATGCCCTAGAGTCAATTGAGAAACGAGCCAAGAGGATCATTGGCAATGATAGGCTCGTCGAGTCAAAGCTCCAAAGTCTTGAGCATCGACGCCGAGTTGCTGGCCTGTCGGTTTTCTATCGGTTGCATTTTGGGGAGTGTGCGACGGAATTGCATAATTTAATTCCGCCGAGCCCGTTCCATCATCGGACCACAAGACGTACGGCGATGCGCCACCGGCACACGGTGGACATCCCACCCACACGCACGAAACGTTTTGGGAATACATTCATTGTGCGTACTGCTAAGGAGTGGAATTCCCTGCCTGAGTCTGTGTTTCCTGATAGCTACAACCTGGGAGTCTTTAAGGCAAGAGTGAATAGGTTACTTCTAGGCAAGCGTGCTCCATCTTAGACCGCATCATCGCTTCCCATCAGGTGAGATAGTGGTCAAACGTATGCCTATCAATAGATAAAAAAAAAAAAAAAAAAAAAACCAGGCTGTATCTCATGAACCGTGATAGCTGGACTGTTGAAATTTTCACAGATGATGTATTTCTATTGCCGCTATAATAACAAAGTTACAACAACAAACAACAAAAACAGAATTAAATAAATATTTAAGGGGGTATCCCGTACAACAAAATAAATGTTTTAATCTAGGTAGTGTCTAAAGTTTTTATAAACAATAGTACGGAACCCTTGCGCGAGTCCGACTCGCACTTGGCCAGTTTGGCACGTGGCGTATAAAAGGTTAAAAAAAATCCTTGAAACCACTAAACGTAAATTAGTACCTACCGATTGTGGAGGGACTACGGGACTAATTGAGTAAAACGCCATCTATTGCAAACAGTTCTAAACAAAGTTACTATCAGATGGCTACTGTTAGCTACTTTCATCATTCTGTAAGATCGAATTGAGGTAAAATGTTTCATTTATCTTTTTTGTTGAAAATACGTGTTTTCTGTGTGTAAATAGATAAACCAACATTAAACAATGATGTTTTGATTAAACACTTTTTAGTGATTGTTAATATCAGACTGGTTACCTATGCTGCCATCTATGATTTTTTTTTCATGACTAATTATAATTTGTTCGAGTTGAGACCCCATGGCAATATCAACTGTTCAGGATTAACTTTTGTCTATGTGACGAAACTCAACATAAATAAATATATTTCATCCGTACTGAGAATGGCTATATCAGTGCGTAGCCTTTTCCCAACTATATTGGGGTCGGCTTCCAATCTAACTGGATGCAGCTGAATATCAGTGTTCTACATGGAGCGACTGCCTGTCTGACCTCCACAACCCAGTTACTGGGTAACACGATACCCCTTGGTGAGACTGGTTGTCAGACTTTCTGGCTGCTGACTTCCTATAACGACTGTCACAGATCTACGAATAACAGCCGGGACCCACTGGTTTATGTGCTTTCCGAGGCACTGAGGGGTCTAGGTATGAAATGGATGGCCACCCATCCACGGACAGACCGCGGCAGGCGTAGCTTAACCATGACCGATCGATTTACTTAGCCACGAGAACCTCAGACTAACTATATTAGAAGAACTATAGAGAAAGGAGAGAACTATTTACGATGAATCAAACACGTATTATTCAGCTATTATTTCGTTTATGCTAACAATAATACAACTGACTGTGTCAGCCATCCGTACGTCAGGCACGGTCGTGGTATTCTCATCTGATTCCAATATAAGTTCTATCAGTTACTTAACGTTTAATTCATCGTAGCCTAGATCCCTTACAGTACCTATGCATTATAATAACTACTTTTTAACCAACTTCAAAAAAAGGAGGTTCTCAGTTCGACCCGTATGTTTGTATGTATGTATGTTTGTCCGCGATTATCTCCCGTTTGGCTACACCGATTTTGATGCGGTTTTCAGAAAAGTGTTTGTTACATTCTGGAGAAGGTTTTAGTATACAACAAACAGAAATTTATTAAGTGCTTTTTGAAAAAAACAACAAAAACCCAGAAGACGTTCTCGTTTCTTCCATCTTTCTATCTTTGGGGGACTTTCAATCTCTGTTTTAACTGTGTTGCCGTTTCTTAATGGATTTGGGTGAAAAGGAGGCACTAAAAACTGTAAAATATAAACTTTTTTAAAAATGTGATCAATCAAAAACTAAAAAGTGATAAATAACTTTAGCACAGAACACACATGACTTTAGTTTCAGAAGTCGGTGGCAATACAAAACAGCAAACAGAACAAAGCCACCGACTTTCGAAAGTAAAGCCATGTGTGTTCAGTGCTAAAGTTATTTATCACATTTTAGTTTTTTTTGAAGGCGGTACACTTTTTCAAAAAAGTTTTTTATATAATTAGATGAGGAGCAAGCCCATCTGGACGGTAAAATGGCCACCTGTACGTATATTATAAGTCATTACAACCGAGTAACATTATGCTATAATGCATAACAGCTCACGTTATTAGATAATATATATTTTACAATCAATGTACCTACGTGTCAAAAATAGTCAATGTCACGTAGGTATACCTGCCAGTAGTTGTATACATTTAATTTTGTTGTAACGGTATTAATATAACTGTTCTGTAATATTTTTGAAAAGTGTATGTGTGTCCTCTATGCGTTCCTAAACCATCTGATTTGTGATAAAACTCTGGTGGGCTATTCTTCGAATGGCGCGGTTGAAAGTTAGTGGCTCAAAAAAAAACTTGATGTGCTAACTACTTGCTAAATCCATACTTTTAATATTAATCCATACTTAATATTATAAATGCGAAAGTAACTCTGTCTGTCACGCTTTCACGCTGAAACGGTTGAACCGATTTTGATAAAATTGAGAATGAAGATACCTTGAACCCTGGGGAAGGATAGACTACTTTTTGATTAGCGGCTTCGTCTGCATCCGCGATTACCGACATTCACGCGGACGAGGTCGCGGGCAAAAGCTAGTAAAATATAAAATATCATAATTACCATATATGGTTAGCTACCAGGTTAGGTTGTGGCACCTATATCTTATGAATATTATAATAATAATTTTATTTACAAATATAGTAATATTCTTTTGTCTTATTCTCAGTCGGTATATCTACGCATCTTCATCAACTAAAAACATCATAATGTAGAGCTAAACAGAATTAAATTACCCTTGATGTTCCAAGAAGCTATTATAATTTCCGCTCCTTAAGGCGAGGTTTTCCTACCGCATACTATTTTGAAGGGGGTGAAGCAGAGGAAGTGACGGCTGCGTAAAGGGGAGCGCCCCGCAATGGCATAGAATAGGTACGCGCTGCAAGCGTTGTACAGCGCGCTGTACTCAGCGTAAAAGCGGCATGCAGCGGCGCGCGGGCGCTGGGCGCTGCGTCGAGCTATATTTTGCAGCAACGAAAAACAAATTTATTTGTTGTAATGTATTGACCAACACTATTTTGGGTTATAATTACGTTATAATAATGTGTCGTTATTTTCTTAGACTAGGTCTTTTCTTATTACTAAACGTGCTCGCTAATAAATAAATAATAAATAAATAATAAATAAATAATAAATAATAGTAAATAAATAAATAAATAATAAATAATAATAATAAATAATAAATAATAAATAATAAATAATAAATAATAAATAATAAATAATAAATAATAAATAATAAATAATAAATAATAAATAATAAATAATAAATAATAAATAATAAATAATAAATAATAAATAATAAATAATAAATAATAAATAATAAATAATAAATAATAAATAATAAATAATAAATAATAAATAATAAATAATAAATAATAAATAATAAATAATAAATAATAAATAATAAATAATAAATAATAAATAAATAAATAATAAATAATAAATAAATAAATAATAAATAAATAATAAATAAATAATAAATAAATAATAAATAAATAATAAATAAATAAATAATAAATAAATAATAAATAAATAATAAATAAATAATAAATAAATAATAAATAAATAATAAATAAGTAATAAATAAGTAATAAATAAATAATAAATAAATAATAAATAAATAATAAATAATAAACAAATCATAAATAAATAATAAACAAATAATAAATAAAGAATAAACAAATAATAAATAAATAATTAATAAATAATTAATAAATAAATGTCAACGCTACAATATTTTACAGGTGCTATACCTAGTTATAATTACACCTAGGTACATATAATTAGGTAGGTAGGTAGGTATATAAACTTACTTTTTAATTTTGCCTTTATTCAGATAAATTTGAAATAATATGTAGGTAAAAAGGGAACACACAACCACAACACACATCAAAGGAAAGATAGGTACAGACCAGCGTATCAAGCTACAACAATGTCAAATTACTTTGATAGATTTTCAACGTTATTACAAAAGAATAAGGTTCATATTCAATTGGGAAAATTTGACACTTTGGTATGGGTTGATGTACTGGCGTCTGTACCTACTGTTCTAGTTGGTTCCTCGTAACAAAAAGTACAAAGACGGAACAGGTTAGGATTTTATTTCATAGTAGTATACCTACCTACTTAGCGAATGAACAGAAAATTGAATTTATAAGAAATAAGTAAATAGGTACTTACTTGCAAAATTGCCTATGAGATTTTATGCTGGCACTTCACATGGCGTATTTGTACAAATATTCGCCTGATTTGGATAATACAAAATCTACTTTATTGCAATAACTATGGGGTACATTTCATTGCATTGCAAAATTGCCTATGAGATTTTATGCTGGCACTTCACATAGCGTATTTGTACAAATATTCGCCTCAGTGGCGGCGTAGGGTAGTTTGGCACCCCGGGCGGATGTGTATTGAGCACCCCTAGTTACTTTAAATAAAACACCAAATTATACTAAACATGCATACGAGACTTTCATCATCATTTCAGCCCAAAGACGTCCACTGCTGAACATAGGCCTCCCCAAGGGGGGGGTTTTGCCATAATCGCCACGCTTGGCAGGCGGATTGGCGATCGCAGTATGGTTGTTACAAAGGCACAGAGAACGCTGCTGCCCATTCTCTGGTAAGTCCCTTAGTCGCCTCTTACGACACCCACGGGAAGATATGGGATGGTGCTATTCTTTACGTCCGACACACATACGTCCACACGGACACGAGACTTTACTTTACTAAAATATGTAAACATAGGTACTATCAAAATTGAATTTCCTGTCTCTTTTAATAGATAAAATCGAAAGATTGGTAAGTCGCGCTCTTGGCTGGTTCATTGTAGATCTTAAGTCAGTATGATTTTATTAATTTTAACTTTCAAAAGCTTGTTTCGCATGAAGCCATCTAACCAACGCTAAACTTGGAACAAACTCAAAATAGCCCCCATTTTACATTCATACATAAGCCTCCTCCATGGCGCGCCATTTTTCCCGGTTCTCTGCCTTCCGCATCCAGCCAGAACCGGCTACCTTCTTCAGGTCATCGGTCCATAGGGCTGGAGGGCGTCTCACGCTGCGTCTACCGATTTGCGGTCTCCACTCTAGGACAAGTCTGCTCATAAGTCATAACAGCCAGGACGCACTGGTCAAAGACATTCGTCTTCAGACTCTGCGGTATAGGCGACGAGAAGTCTCGACGAAGCTTACCAAATGCTGCCCACCCCAAATGCACCCTCCTATCGGCTTCCTTCTCGAAGTTGTTTCGGCCAAGTTGGATCAGACGATCCAACTTGGCCGAAACAACTTCGACAGTCCAAGTTAGACGTATTCCTGGACCACTTCGAGCAAGTGGCCTTCAACGGTGATCGGCTTTGGCACGACGTCTTGGTTGAACATAACCTTCGTTTTGTCCAAGTTCATGCCTAGACCCAATCGTCTTGAGGATTAATTTAGGGAATGCAGCATTTCGCTCACTTCTTCCAGAGATCTGCCACAATAACGATGTCGTCGGCAAACCGGAGATGTATGATGTACCTACTTACCGTTTATGTTAATGTCCCGCCTAGTCCAGTCCAATGTTTTGAAGACGTCCTCCAGCGCGTTGGTAAAAAGTTTCGGAGATATAACATCACCTTGTTTCACCCCTCTGCGCGATTGCTTTCGACTTTTACTTGGACGGTCATTGTTGCGGCGTTGTAAAGACACCGCAGCACCTCGATATATCGCCATCGCAGCAGAGAATCTAGTACGGCCCAGGTTTTGATGGAGTCGAAGGCTTTTTCGTAGACGAATGCCATACACAGCGGCTGATTATACTCATGGGTTTTTTATACAATCTACCGTACAGCATGGATGTGGTCCACGGTGAGGAAGCTTTTACTAAACCCAGCCTGCTCTGGCGGCTGGAACAGTTCGAGTCTTCCTGCGAGACGATTCGTGATGACTCTTGAAAACAGCTTGTTTACGTGGCTCAGAAGTGATATCGGCCGGTAGTTCTTAAGAAGAGTTTTATCTCCTTTTTTAAAGAACAATGCCACCACACTTCCGCTCCACGCCTCCGGTGTATTACCGCTGTGGATGACGGCATTAAATAGCTTTACTAGCTCTCTAAGGACAGGAGCCCCACCTGCTTTTAAAAGCTGAGTTGTAATGCCGTCATCGCCCGAAGCTTTGCTGTTTTTAAGCTGTTCCAGAGCCGCACTAATCTCGCTTTGGTCAACGTCCTGGATATCCTTGGTGAAATGGCGCGTCAATCGGGCCCTTGGATCTTCGGTACCATGGGAAAAGGCCTCACCGCCTGAGATTTGTACAGCTGTCCATAGAACTTTTCAACTTCCACCGAGATCTCTGGTTTGGAGGTGACTGTTCTGCCGTTATGTTACATTGAATCTGAGAAACTCTAATGTAGTCCATTGAACCGCTTCTTGGGCAGAAATGTTGGCGGTTTCCAAATGGCGCCTCAATTGTATCTCCAAATCTCCAACAGGATGTATTTTTTTTTACAGATTTAAAACCATTCCACGATTCCACGAAAATCTTCTTCTGGTGATGTTACCAACATTTTATGCTGAATAACACTAAATGTTACAAGAATAAAATCCAGTGCCCTGTAATGATGATGTAGTTCTTAGTAAAATCTGTCGTGACATTCTATAACATTGCTCTCTGCAACTCCTCTGGCAATGCAAGTTCAGTATCTCGGGCCATTTCCCCAGGCATATGCTTTCGAAATCTCCTCTTTCCTCTTTTTCCTTGAATCGGAAACGGAATGTTTAAATCCTCTTTAATATTGTTACGTAGCAAATAGCCCTTTCCACTATTTGGTTGCGTTGACTTCGAAGAACATTTTTTAAGAGCTTTAATTTTTATCACACGCTTTTCTAACGATAGCCCAGATGTTTGTATATATACTTTTCTGTCTGATTAACTTCTAGGATTTCACACCAAAAGAAAAGATAGCATAGAAAACTGAAGTCATAGAATTGATGCTGCTTCTCTTGTTTCGACGTTTTCTTTGGGGTGCTGGGATCACATATCTCTTGGAAAAGAATAGTGGTTTAACAGCGTTGTGATGGGCCATCTTGTCTCTGATAAATATTAGGTCTTTACATATGAAATTGCCGCTCGGTATCAAAAAATTAAAAATAACTTTTTTTAAAAGAAATTATATATTTAGTCAATCGAAGTATGCACCATTGTTATCGATACACTTCCGCCATTTTATCGGGAGCTCATTGATCCCTTTGGTAAAAAAATCCTGGGAGCGAGAATCGATGAACTGCTTGAAGGCTGTTTTAACTGCCTCATCAGAATTAAAATTTTTTCCTTGTAAAAAGTTGTCCAAATTTCGGAATAAGTGGTAATCGGTTGGGGCAAGATCTGGAGAGTATGGTGGGTGACGCAGAGTTTCCAGTCGCAGCTCCTCTAACTTGGCGACCGTCTGATGTGCAGTATGTGGTCGAGCGTTATCCTGAAGGAGCAATGGGCTAGAGCAATTGACCAGTCTCGGTTGTTTAATGGTGAGCTTTTCCATCATTGTTTGCAACTGTTGACAATACATGTCTGTAGTAATCGTCTGGCCTGATCTCAAGAAGCTGTAGTGGATGACACCAGCACAGGTCCACCAAACACTAACTAGAATCTTCTTTTTGGTCAGTTTTCGCTTGGGGCAAGGTTTTGCCAGTTCTCCAGGGTTAAGCCATTGTGATGATCGCTTGCGATTATCGTACACGATCCACTTCTCATCACAAGTGACAATACGATTTAAAATTCCCTCATTATTGTAACGATTGAGCAAAGAAGCGCAGCAACCGACGCGTGTTTGTTGGTGTGCTTCAGTCAATTCGTACGGTACCCACTTTTCGAGCTGTTTTACTTTTCCAATTTGACGCAAATGGATAATGATTGTTTTGTCACTTACTCCAAAGGCTGCTGCTAATTCAGAAGTATTTTGAGATGGATCCGCTTCCACTATCGCCTTTAATTCTTCATTATTCACTTGAGTATCCGGTCGTCCACGAGGCTCATTTTGTAAATCAAAATTTCCAGAACGGAAACGTTGAAACCAAAAACGCACCGTTCGTTCGTTAGCGGTGCTTGTCCCGTACACGTCGTTAATCCTTCGAGCCGTTTCTGCTGCACTGGTGCCACGGTAGAACTCATATTCGTAAATACCGCGAATTTTTAATTTCTCCATTGTTGTTGCTATAGCAATTTTCAAGCCCAAACAAATGACGTGAAAACAAATGAAACACGAATTTTAAAACAATATTCTTTAGTCTTTATTTTGAAATAATTTTGAATTTGGAATTCCTCTTCAAACATAAAATATTTGATTTCACAGTTGCCAGTATTAAGTATCGGCAATTTCATATGTAAGGACCTAATATAACGGACACGACTACATTTATATTTCCCACCGATGTGTGAATGATGAAAAGAACGTGTTAACTCTTTCTACAGTTCTGAAAAACATTAAACCTTGAAGTAACGCTCCCAAATGAGTACACTCGCTCTCAATTATATTCGATAAAAGATATGAAAATAATATGGTTTCGATGCGTTTCAAAATATGATATTAGTAAGGAAGTAGACAAGTAGACAAGCGTAGGTTAGTTATTTATTGATATGTCTTAATAGAGCGAGATTTCGTGTGCATACTTTGGCTGTTCAAGTATGTTTTCGTTGTCACCCCTTGGTGCTTGGCACCCGGGGCGGACCGCCCCTCCGCCCCCCCCTTACGCCGCCACTGATTCGCCTTATTTGGATAATACAAAATTTACCTTACAGTAATTGAAATAAAGACGATTTTGATTATTTTGCTTCTCGCGCTGTGCTGTGTGTCGTGGTTTTATTATTTTTTTTTTAAATATTATTTTGTTTTACAGAGTACAGCGCGCTGTACTCAGCTCATTTTGAATTATTATTACGTTATAATAATGTGTCGTGCTTACTATCTTTTGCCATATAATATTATTGTGTACCTACATAAAACTAGACTAGTTCTTTTCTTATTACTAAACGTGCTCGAGGCGAGGCGAGGCGAGGTTTTCCAGTCTCTCGGCAAATAGCGGTCGAACGAAAGGATTGTGTACAGAACTATGTAGGTATTCATAGGAAGCGCGCACGGATATCAACGCGGCTATTACTTTCGCCCAGAAAGCGTCACAGTGTAAAGAACACAGTTTAGGATTATATCATAATACTTTTTTGTGTAGATTTTGCTACCATGCCTTGTAAAGTATAACATTAGTAAGGCTTGTAATGAAAAAAAAAACATACTATCTTTATGACATTCTTGCGACAGTTTCGTTTAGAAATTGAAAATAATATAAGTCAATATTGTAATGCAAAACTAATAGGAAGGCAATGATTAGCCTACTTATTAGTTTTGTATTCCAATATTTACTTACATTATTTTTACAACCGCAGTAACCTACAATCTAAATTCACACCCGGACGGTGCGCGTTGGACGGAGTGCGGGCGTCATTTGAAGAAATAGGTAACTAAATAAAAATATAACCAACGTGAGTATGTTTGGCAATACAAAGAAAATAAGGTTTGAACATTATCAGTAATGTATTTACAGGTAAAAATCTACCATCAATATCATGTAAATGTATCTTACCTATTTATTTACTACATATTATATTGTTTATGTCATTTACGTGTGTAATATCTAAATAGTTTTATGTTTTAGTGTGGCGAATGGCGATTTTGAAGCAGCAGACGACGATGACTATAAAGAGCGTCTGGATAGTCTAAGTGACCAGCCAACATGTTTTTTATGTAAAAATATATTAGTTTATTATAATATAATCAATCATTACAAATGGTTGTTTTCTTTATCCTTTTATTTTTCTTATCTCCATCCCTCGTAGGTATCTTCCGGGGCTCTACTAGTTCCGGAAGCAGAGAGTTCATATAAAACCCAACAAGTTTTGATTCCATTTTTTCTTCCCAAAATTGACTGTCTTTTGTGATTTTTATAACATGGACAGCACTGTAACATGATAAGCCTTTATGAAGTCTATGTACCTACTAAGAAAATGACCCTACTGTTTATTTTCATACTGTGACATATGTACCTATAGTAGGTAGTTATTTGTTTGATGAAAAAAATGCGTACACTAGGATTTCCAATGTACCTATATCGGGTACAATTTACAAACATACTATGTCACATGCCCGTACACCGAGATCAAGAACAAAACAAAATAATATTTGTTCCGTGCGGGGATCAAAACCACGACACACAGCACAGCGCGAGATGCAAAATAATCACTTATTAGCCACTACGCCAACCGTGCCGTCTCGTATAATGCTGGCACTTGTCATGGCGTATTTGTGCAAATATTCGCCTTATTTGGATAATAGAAAATTGACTTTATTTCAATTACTGTAAGGTAAATTTTGTATTATCCAAATGAGGCGAATATTTGTACAAATACGCCATGTGAAGTGACTACAAAAAATCTCATAGGCAATGATATTCTAATAAACAGATATGTTATGAGCGCGCATTTGTGAAGACTCGAAAACGTCCTAATTAGGACGTATTGACTTTAGTCTGCGTCACGCATGTCGACGAGTGAGACACTTTGTTGAACCAGCTAAAAAATTAAAAACAATGCCATCTTGTGTATTTAGAAAGTGTACCAATTATGACATCAAAGTTAATAAAACACAAGGGATCTCATACCACATGTAAGTACGCAATATACTTCGATTAATTAATATATTTCAATTATTTTCCCAATATTCTGATATTTGGAGGTTAGAAAAAGAAAAGAAATGGAAATACATTTTTTGTCGTGTGGAAGACAAGGACGCGTTTACTCTGGACATAGAATAAAAGTCCAGATGCGATATCGTAGGCAATAAAGTCATCGTTAACTTACAGTTCTTTTTTTCTAACCTTGTTATATTTAATCATTTAAAAAAATTCAATCACCTAGAATTGCGCAGTTCCTTTAGTGGAAATTGCATTCCTATGGAACATATCCCGATACTTAAATGCTCATCATCAGGGATCGAAAATATTAATTCATCATCGGGACTTCGTGCTTCAGATTTAGACGAAACGGAAAATATTTTAGATATTCCTACATCTAATGACAAAAATTGTGAAAACAATATTAATATTCTTTCTGAAATGTTGAATAGTGAAAATTGTTCAGAGTCAATTAAACAGATAACAGGTTATATTTCTGGTTGGATTGCACGAAAATTAACAAAAATTATTAAGTGTGAAATCTGTGTTGATGCTTTATGTACCAATGAAAAATTGTGGTTCCACAAATTGGTCACAATCAGAGACATGGGTGGTTTATGCTACGCATCAGAAAACGTGTTTTCAGTATGCTTGAAATCTGAATCAGTTATAAAATCTCATTTAAATGAAAACGGTACCCATTTTGTTAATAATCAAGATATTGAGAGACTAAAATGTGTTATTTTAAAAACTTTTTTAAATTCCAATATATTTGACTCACTTTTGGAACATCCCAAACAACAGGCACCTGCTTTTAATCATCGCATACATTTAATTAAAACCATAATTGATAAACACACAACTGTTCGCCTCCATTCCGCTCATAAAAATAATCCCGAAATAAAAAAACTCTAAGAAACAGAAAATAAATAAATTAAATCTTTTCGAAGGTGTATGATTGTTTTTATTGCAAAATAAATATTTTTTACCTTTTACATCGGTTTAATTTCTCACCTACCTACCTTTAGTCCTGTGTATTAGTTATTATAGGTACAAACCGCGTGAACAAATTTAGTACGCTCGGTTTGTACCTTCTGTCTAGTTAAATTTGTTAATCTATGATGCCGACATGCGCTGATTGGTGGATAGAATAATGTCTGTTTACATTCACGCGTAATTGACAACACTAACTATCTCTTTTTTTCTTATTGGTTTTATCAAACTGTCCCTTTTCTATCACTTTGACTTGTAGTGAATTGTAAAATGAATAATAAGTGTGTATGTGTGCTGCCGCTGCTGCGCGGAACACTTTTTTCGGTTGTTTTGTGAGTGTATAACATATCTGTTTATTAGAATATCATTGCTCATAGGCAATTTTGCAATGCAATGAAATGTACCCTATGGTTATTGCAATAAAGTCGATTTTGTATTATCCAAATCAGGCGAATATTTGTACAAATACGCCATGTGAAGTGCCAGCATAAAATCTCATAGGCAATTTTGCAATGCAATGAAATGTACCCTATAGTTATTGCAATAAAGTCGATTTTGTATTATCCAAATCAGGCGAATATTTGTACAAATACGCCATGTGAAGTGCCAGCATAAAATTTCATAGGCATTTTTGCAAGTAAGTACCTATTTACTTATTTCTTATAAATTCAATTTTCTGTTCATTCGCTAAGTAGGTAGGTATACTACTATGAAATAAAATCCTATCCTGTTCCGTCTTTGTACTATTTGTTACGAGGAACCAACTAGAACGGTAGGTACAGACGCCAGTACATCAACCCATACCAAAGTGTCAAATTTTCCCAATTGAATATGAACCTTATTCTTTTGTAATAACGTTGAAAATCTATCAAAGTAATTTGACATTGTTGTAGCTTGATAATAATAATAATAATAATAATAATAATATGTGGGGACATTTTCACACACGGCCATCTGACCCCAAACTAGGGAGACCCTGTACTATGAGTGTCAGACAGCTGATATACATACACAAATACATTTTTTTTGTAAATACATACATATATAGATAAACAACACCCAGACACAAGGCAAACACAAGTGCTCATCACACAAATGTTTACCCTGGGCGGGAATCGAACCCGCAACACGCTGGTCTGTACCTACCTTTCCTTTGAAGTGTGTTGTGGTTGTGTTTCCTTTTTACCTACACATTATTTCAAATTTATCTGAATAAAGGCAAAATTAAAAAGTAAGTTTATATGCCTACCTACCTACCTAATTATATGTACCTAGGTGTAATTATAACTAGGTATAGCACCTATAAAATATTGTAGCGTTGACATTTATTTATTTATTATTTATTTATTATTTATTTATTATTTATTTATTATTTATTTATTATTTATTTATTATTTATTTATTATTTATTTATTACTTATTTATTTATTATTTATTTATTTATTATTTATTTATTATTTATTTATTATTTATTTATTATTTATTTATTATTTATTTATTATTTATTTATTATTTATTTATTATTTATTTATTTATTATTTATTTATTATTTATTTATTATTTATTTATTATTTATTTATTATTTATTTATTATTTATTTATTATTTATTTATTATTTATTTATTATTTATTTATTATTTATTTATTATTTATTTATTATTTATTTATTATTTATTTATTATTTATTTATTTATTATTTATTTATTATTTATTTATTATTTATTTATTATTTATTTATTATTTATTTATTATTTATTTATTATTTATTTATTATTTATTTATTATTTATTTATTATTTATTTATTATTTATTTATTATTTATTTATTATTTATTTATTATTTATTTATTATTTATTTATTATTTATTTATTATTTATTTATTATTTACTTATTTATTTACTTATTTATTTATCAATTATTTGTTTATTATTCGTTTATTATTTATTGTTTACTTATTTATTATTTATTTATTATTTATTTATTATTTATTTATTATTTATTTATTATTTATTTATTATTTATTTATTATTTATTTATTATTTATTTATTATTTATTTATTATTTATTTATTATTTATTTATTATTTATTTATTATTTATTTATTATTTATTTATTATTTATTTATTATTTATTTATTATTTATTTATTATTTATTTATTATTTATTTATTATTTATTTATTAGCGAGCACGTTTAGTAATAAGAAAAGAACTAGTCTAAGAAAAGAACGACACATTATTATTATTATTATTTTGGGTTATAATTATAAGTGTTGTCAATTAGTGTTGGTCAATACATTAAAATGCAACAAATAAATTTGTTTTTCGTTGCTACAAAATATAGCTCGACGCAGCGCCTAGCGCCCGCGCGCCGCTGCATGCCGCTTTTACGCTGAGTACAGCGCGCTGTACAACGCTTGCAGCGCTTACCTATTCTATGCCATTGCGGGGCGCTCCCCTTTACGCAGCCGTCACTTCCTCTGCTTCACCCCCTTCAAAATAGTATGCGGTAGGAAAACCTCGCCTTAAGAGGAAATACCACGGGCTAGAGAATTGAAAATTAGGTATTTGTAAAATCTATTGCTGTCGCGCGATGCCCGAACACGAACCGCAGAGCGCGATAGAGACAACTGCAGCTTTGACCGAAAATACCTATTAAAAGTACACAAAATCAATGATTCGTAGTCTCCTGTTTTCTTCTCCAACTTAACCGATTTAACTGCTTTTTTCATTAAAAAATAAAGAAAGGCTTTTGCCGTGTTCCTATGTTTTCTATTTTTTATATAATCAAGTCAAATTTGTTTTCTGAATGTTTGAACACAGCGGAAAATCATGCCAATTTTTTAGGTTTTTGAATATTCATATCTCTTTTAATAATAAATTTATGAGAAAAAGGAAAACATAGGGACATGCCAATAGAAGCCATGGATATTTAAAAAAAAAATTGATCTACTGGCATTATCCAGGGAGGAAACAGGGGACTAAGTTTGTATGGAAAAACGGCCCTTGTGTTTCCTCTTAAATATAGAAACAATGGCGTGCGCCGACGCATGCCGTTATACTCAAATTGATCTATTACATGTATTTGGGAAGGCCTTGAAGCTAGGCCTTAATTCAGTAGACACGAATAGAAACCGAATTATCTAGTTGAAATGTCAAGTACCTCAAGCCATACCAAACTGTAAATTTTTCCCAATTGAATATGAACCTTAGCTTTTTTGGAATATATCTAAAAATCTATAAAAGAAAATTTGACAGATTGTTGAAGCTTGTTATACTAACCTAAACATTTGTGTGGTTCTATAACTTCGTCTGTCTGATGGTATTACTCATTGGACTGTTATATTTTATTCACCTAGATTATTATTATTATTATACCCATACCAAAAGTGAAGCACCTAAAGTACGTCGGAACTAGACGCACACTCTCGAAGATACGGACGAATGATACGGTGATACGAATACAGCGATCGGATCGGGGAAATGATCGTATATGGATCCTCCTTAAGAGAAGTGGTGGCCATTTGATCTCTGCTATACTGTATAAGTCCCAGTTAATTCTGATTAGAATATATTAGTAATTCCAGCGTCATTAAAAACAAAAAGTTGACCGATATTGTAGTTTGTTTGTACCCGGAAACCGAACGTACTCTTAATCTGGACTTCGTATCATCACCCTGAATAACATTTGTTCTACGACTTTGACCTCAACTAAATAACGTAGCCAAAAACAATTTATTTGAAGTCTGTAAAATGTACGTATACTACGCGCGCGCTCACCCATATGATAGCGAATATGATGTAGATAGTAGGCAGGCTAATGTACAGGCACACATCTTGCAGGCCTTTCCTCGGCCGTGTCAGAAAAAAAATATTATGAAAATTTAAAGTGTGTTTATATTTTTTGTATGAAAAAAAAATGTTTCGAGTTTTGAAAAGTCGTAAAACAAATGTTGTTCAGGGTGATGATACGAAGTGAGGATTAAGTGGTTTTGGGTATTTTTTCAATTACCCTGTATTTATATTCATGCTAAAACTCAACTTTTAACATTGCATATATTTTGTGGGTACTTAGACATCAAATCAGCAGAAATGGTACTCGTCGTATTGGTTAAATTATTGTACCCAGTAAATACATTTTATTATGTTATAAGCTCAGATTATGAAACAAAAGGCAGATAGACCGCGCGGAACACTGAGAGTGAAGCCACCAAAGCAAATACAAATTCAAAAACAACTAGGTAACAACAATGTCGTGATTGAATTCGCTATTGTATTTGTACCTACTTTTATTTGTTTTTTTTTTAACGATGCGGCGTTTCATGCTATTCTAACTCGTGTCAGTACCTACAGCACGAAGTGTTGTAGGTATTCGCTTTTGAATTTGTATTTGCTTTTTTAGCTTTACTCTCAGTGTTCCGCGCGGCCTATTTGCCTTTTGTTTCATAATCTGAGGTTATAAGTATACACAGATCTATCGGAGGGGCTAGTGGCTAAGTAGTAAAAGGCGTAGGTACGTATACGGATCTATCCAACATTTCGTTTGGATCGATCGACTTTTTTCTAAAATCAGGAAAAATATAAAAAAAAAAATAATAATGTAAATGTGTCGCAATGACCTTATATAGCATATTTTGTATAATATGGCAAATGGATAAAAGGATTCGTCTACAAACTTATTTAAATCAGGTGTTTTTAAGATCGGAAAGATGTAGTCCCCAGTCCCCTTAGGGTCTTAGCCCACGTCAGACAATCGGTGACCGATGTTTTGTCGGAGAGAAATGGAACATATTATGAACTCGAATATACCGCAGATGTCCCACAAAAAGTCGGTCTCACGAAACTATGAAATAATCGACCGATCCGATAATCAATTCTACAACAAGTCTGACGTGGGCGAGCAGCCTTAAGCTACGCTTACCGCAGTCGGTCCGTGGATGGGTCATGTCCGGCATGCCGCCTTCCTCGACGGAGGGGTATTACGACTTAGAACTTACTGGCTAAAACCACCGCAGTGTTCCACCTCTGCCTATGACCGGGGGTGCGGGATTCGAATAAGCGCCCTCCAAATGTCTAGTACACACACGGACTAGAAAAAAAAGAAGGACTCCACGCCACGCATATCAAAAGTGAAGCACCTAAAGTATCGAGACGCGCACATAGATCAGTACGGTAGGTAGTCGGTACTTTCGGCGCGGAATCCTTTTTTTTCTAGTACGTGACTATGGATGTAAATGTGTGCGTGAGGCATGTTTGTACAAACGGTCTGGCTAACTTAGGGCAGTGCTACACTTTTGAAATGCGTGGCGCGGAGTCCTTCTTTTGTTTTTTAATCCGTGATTACACATTTCCAAAACCTTACTGCAATGCAAATTTCACAGAGATACTTCTTTAATGGCATCTAAGCATCGAATAATATAGTTAAGACCACTAACGTAATGTATTTTAATTACTTGACGATAAAAATCGACACCAATACCTCTATTTACATAACTTTCGTAAGATAAGGTAATACAACATTTTCTTTTAGTATAGGTAAGGTAAATGTCGTGATGGACCAGCTGTAGTTAAGGGTCCCGACTTTCAACCACGAGATTGGAGCTTTGACAACGGTTTCAAATGTAGTTTCTAAGTTTTACTGGGTCAAAGTACTCCAACTCTTAAAAAAAAATTTTTTTACAGTGAAGATGAGCTACTATCTATCTATCCGAAAAGACGAAGACTCTTATTTTCTGTTAGATTTCTTAGACTTCTCTACTTTCTTACTTCTTCCTTCATCTATTTTAAATATTCATTTTCTCAAAGCAAATGTAACTATGAAGTAATGAATAAGTTAAGTTATTAGAGATTTTGTTAATAACAACTCGGTAAATTTTAGTCTACTAATACTTTTTTTAAATGTTAAAATAGAGGACCACCCTACAAAATTTTAAAAATGGTTGACGTAATAAGACTGCTTACAGTAGTTACAGCGCCAGTGTGGTCATGAACTCATGAAGGATGTGGTCACTAAAGAGGTCTTTTTAATATTACGTTAGCAAGTAGTTTATATTATTATTTACCTACTTTCATGATAAGAATCGTGTAACATCGTAGTCGTGTGTATGTATTTAAAATGTTTTATCGCTTTATAGGCAGTGTAGAAACGATGTCAAAGACTAACTTGCTATGGCTAAATGGCTTATTACAATATACAATTTGTAGAAAATCTATTTAGGAAATCGGCTGGTGTAATCGCAGTTCGAACAGATTGGATCCGATTTAGTGTCAATTGGTGGTCTACTAAATTGAATTCTAAATAGGTCCATTTTAAAATTCAATTGAGTGTAAGTAGTGTGATCACTAGCTAACAACTTTGGTTCCTAAATAGATTTTCTACAAATTGTATAGTGTAATAAACCTTTTAAAAGGGTTTTTACATAGACATTATTTTTACTGTGTCTGAAGGATAGGAGTGCGAACGAGACAAGAAATACAACTCACTATACTAACCTACTTACACATAGTAGTTACCTGTAAATATGCATGAATAAGGTGACATTGGCGATTAAATTAAAAGAAAATATAACTCCAGAACTTACATAATTACTCCACAACGAAGAAAATCACACGGAAAATTGTATTACCTGAAAACAAACAACAAAACATTAAAATCAATTCTCTAGCATAAAAGAAAACAAAACAAACCGTGAACATAGCCTAATTCAATTCAGTACCAACATAACAAAACCCTTCCAAATTGAAAAACAATAAAAAGAACTGTCGCAATTTTCAAATGACGTAAATCGACACAGGAAATTAGCGTGTAACAGTAAAACGCGTATCTATTGAAAGGCACTCGTGCGCATCGAACCGAATAGGACAGTGTCAATTATCACAGTGAGGTAGTTGCTCTTTATAATGGAAGTTTTTTTTAAATGTCAGTTGTTATTGCAGTTACTGAATGGTGGACAAATCATCATGACAAAAAAAACGCAGCTTTCCCTGACTCCCTTTTCTTTCTTCATTCAATCCATCCATCTTTTCTTTGAGTTTCCTCTGCCCACAGTCATCCACATTAATATGTATAACCCTTTTGGTGCCTCCCTTCCATACCTTTTCTGCACATGCCCATATCAAGACAAACGATTCCCTTTCAACATTTTTGTCACATTTCTTACCATCATTATCATCATCATCTCAACCTTTAGACGCCCACTGCTGGGCATAGGGCTCCCCCAAGGGGTTCAGCCGTAATCGCCATGCTTAGCCGATGCATGTTGGCGATCGCAGTAGGTGTTATGGTCTACTCAGAAGGACGCTGCTGCCCATCCTCTCATTTCACACCATATATGCATTAGAAATTAAAAGCATAGACAAACAAAAAAGCATCAACATCTCTTGACAATTTGCAACATATTCCAGTTTTCTTTATCCCCTCTCTACTTAAGCTATTTCTCTGTCTTTGACCAAAGATACCGAACATACAGACACACTTGCCTTTGCATTCATAATCATTTTTGATCGGACTTTTATTGATACAGCCGTTTCTTAAAAGTAATTCCAATCCAAAACCACCCGTTTATGAGATCGCAATTTAAAATAGTAACTTTTAAGTGTGCCAAGGCAGCGGCCGCCAATGATACTAATTGATTAAATTATGATTATAAATGTTTTGCTTAATTAAAACGTATGCATACATATAAAAAGATAATAATTACATGTTTCAGGTTCTCCTAATTCAATCTGACTTGTGAGACGTTAAATAAGTTATTAAAAATTTATAAAGAAGAATATTGTTACTGGTGCATATTTGGTGGTCCTACACTTAAAATCAGCCAGTAATTGTTACTGTGTTGATATTTACGATGAAAACAAGAAAGTAGTATTGAGACAGGGCTTTAACCAAACTAGAGCAAGCAAAAAAGCGATATGACCTTAATTTACTCTTGATTCTTTGTCAATCTAATCGTGCTAAATGATTACGAGTGTACCTATTACGAAGGAGACGATTTTTAAACATCATACAAACTAAAGCTAACCTTTTTGTATAACTGCTGGTGTGATTCTCACATATCTTTCGTTTATAGGAAACTACGTTATCATTTAGTGCTACAGGCTATATTTAATTATCAAAACATTAGAGATCGGTAGGAAAATATACTCATACGAAGTCGCGGGCAAAATCTAGTGTAGAAAACTTTTTAAACTGCTCTACATTAGCCGCAGATCCCATAACAAAATGTTCTCAATATTTAGACTTAGGCTATATCTTGCGTATACGCATCCATTTAAATTAAAATCGGTTCATTAATTTCAAAATTAAGGACTTGAATTATTGTGTAAGATGGCCGGCTTTAGGATTCTGGCTTAGGTTACTACGAAATCTAAAAACGTGTTACTTTCCCTTTTAATGTTTAAAGCAATCGGTCATATGTAAGAGAAGAAATAGGACAGCATTATTGACAGTATGGTCAATATGAAATGATTGATGAAATCCCAGACAAGTAACATATCATATTAAATCATAGCAAATATCAATCATGTCAGACCTGTCATCTTTGGTTAAACCTGTATTGACGTATAATAATAAAGCGATGCTGACAGCAGCTTCACTTTTGTTTCAATTTGTGGGTCACAGTGATCACTTTCCCGAGTCACGTACGTAAAGTTAAACTGTGGTTAAACCTACCTACCTATGGGACTTTAAGCTCTGTCAAACTTACTGTGAGTTGGTAAATATTTATGTATTTTTCTATTTTTTCGTACCCAAAGGATGCCAAAAGGGATTACTTAGCCTCCGCTATTAGTCTGTCTGTCACAGATCTGTATCTTTTAAACTGTAGTAGGTACACAAAATGTTAACGTAGGTATGCATAAAAAGGAAAAAAGTTAAAATTAAAGGGGGTCCGATGATAAACTGCCAATCGACCTAGACGCGGCCATCAAATCCAACATGTATGATATCGAAGTTAGCACAGTTGGTACCCCTAATATAATCAAACAATATTGTTATCACACATAGAAGCAACAAGAATAATGTTTAACCATGATTTTGTAAAAGCTTGATTGAAAGGAATAAATGTGGCGTTTCTTGCTCGTCCTTCTCCAGTTATACAAGTAGCGTGGAGAGAGTAGATAAATTAATAACATTCAAAAGTGCCAGTAAAAGGTTTAATTGAAACAAATGCTAACACTTTGACTATGGCTACTTATAATTATTTTTATTTCTTTTGAACAATCTATAATGCTCTGGTTCACACACTATTTTATTGTTTGTTGGCATTTAAGGAACGGTCGTCTACAGTTTCAATGTTTGTAAATACATATGTGAACATCAAGTAAAACGTAACTTAGCTGTCATTTCTTAACTTCTAATACATACTCTAATATAGTGGTTTTTATGCAAGGTACATCATATTCAGATACAATTATATAATTACTGTATTTATACAAAATACTGTTATTAATTACTTTAAAAATGGAAGTAGGGAGTTTCTTTCTTAATCTTTTGTAAACGAAACTACCTTTTGGGGCAACTAAATTCAATTTCTCTTTAATGACATTCAAAGTGCCTTGTAATGGTCTTATAGAATAAAATGCTTAGACTTTGAATTTGACTGTTCAGTAGCCTTCAAAGCGCTTAATAACACCAAACAAAATACACCAGCTATTGTCACTCCTATCCACGCTCCGCTAGTTTTGTTAAGCCAGACGTCACGCTTGATATTGGGAAAACAATACTAATGTTTACATAGTCATACATATGATGTAGAACTGGGCCAGAGATGACGTCAATGCTCATTAACTGTGCAACACATAAAACTACTGAGAAATGCGAATTTTGTCTTGCAAAAACTGTTTACCTGATATTATAGGAATGTGCTATGTAAAGGTGAAAATGAGGATATTGGTAAACGTTCTCAAGGTTCTATTAGGTTGTAAAATTTTGAATAGGTTGTTGAATTCACTTCGGAAGTTTTATTTTACGAAAAAGATTTAGCCATGATCCATATAAAATAGAAAACGTTGATGAAGTACCTCTAGTTACAATGGAATTACATTTGACTATTATGAGTATTGTAACACTTATTTACACAACATCACTAAAAATATTTGCAAAAACCAAACAATTTAAAGTGATCCCATTTACCAAACACGTGTGTGTGGCTCTTAAAAGAAACCTTCGAAACGAACAGGCAAGACTTAAAGCTATTACATTTCACAAAATGGCCAGTGGCATACAATTCATGAACATGTATTGTATTTCAGTCACGTAGCTGACAGAAACATAGCGAAACGAATGAAATGACATCGTTTGTTCAGAACAAATAAGTGTAATTACAAGTAAACAGTAACTAAGTACGTAAAACCAGCTATACCCTGTTCACAATAAGATTAGACATAAACACAAACCTTTTTTACAGTCTCTTCAACCGATTTTGACTTCTATTCCGTGGGCATAAGGATGACATTAGAGGCAAAAAAGTGGTTACAATAACAACTGTTTACTGCAGTTGCCATTTGTCATGCTACCTACGCAATATAAGTCAAAATCGGTTGAACGGACTGTAAAAAAGGTTTTTGTAAATGTCTAATCTTATTGTGAACAGGGTATAAGTGAAACTGAGGTTGCTGTCAACGTCGTTACATATTTTGGCATTTACAAACAAGGTCAATTTTTTTGTTCCAATTAAATTTAAGGGCGCGTATTCGATTTAGTGCAACTCAAAATCTAAACGATTGCTAGAATGGCGTAGCAGCATTGACACACACTAGTACAATACAATGATCTGTTTGTGTGCATCAGAAAAAAAAATATGCACGAAATAAGCACGAATCGTTGAAATTGATCGGCAAACGACAGCGCGCGATGTTTTACAGGGCTTCTTAAAATAATTGTCTAAAATAAATTAACTCGTATAACGGACTGAAAAATATTCTGTATATTAAGCATAACATTTACTTTCATAAAATAAATATTTCAGTTATGTTTTTATACAAATACTGGTGAAAAAAAATTGTCAA
Organism: Charanyca ferruginea; assembly: GCA_947361185.1. Lineage (NCBI taxonomy): Eukaryota > Metazoa > Arthropoda > Insecta > Lepidoptera > Noctuidae > Charanyca > Charanyca ferruginea. The sequence goes on along the minus strand of OX376056.1, from coordinate 19,399,011 downwards.
AGTGAACCGATTTTCTACTTTTTCAACATTGTTTTTAAATACATAATAGTAATATTTTCGTAATTTTTCCTCTGTAGCTGTCTTTATGACTGTATATACTGTTGGAAAAACGTATAAAACAAAATATTTTGGCATATTGTAATGGTTGTATTCGTCCTGAAAGTTAACTCTGACGTCTATTTTCGCAAAACGATATGAAAGAATTGTCTTCGCTTTAAAAAACCATATTTAAAAATTATGCTTTTACTCTGTAGCTGTCTAAATCAAGACTTAATCTTTCTAAAATTGTAAATTGTCTTTAAATAATCTGCTCACATAATTACGATATTGCTCTGGGCAAAACGCAAAAACATGAAGTTTTCGTCACGAATCGAACGCGCTCTTAATAAGCATTGCTTGGAACTGGCTGGAGAGATTTTAATGTCATTAAATGTGATGAAATAAAAAAATAAAATATTTTGTAAAACAAAGAGAAGGATCTGAAGTTAGTCAAAGAGGTCCAGTTAGTCAAAGAGGTCCTAGCTAGTCAAAGAGGTAGCTAGGACCTCTTTGACTAATTGGACTGAATTTTTTTTTTTTAAACATTGCGGATGCAACATACCACCATGCCCCTGGTATTATGGTGGGTCTAAATCTATACCACTCACCTAACTCAGATCTCCTGTAGGTATTGTTGGTAAATCATTTGGGATAGCCCAAATGATTCACTAACAATACAAAAGATCTGCCGCACGGTGGCCGTTACCGCGGCACCGCTCGCCTTCGCGCTTTAATGGTCACAGTTCTAACCTAACCTAATCCAAACGACATTATCAATTTTATAGTTTTAGACCTAATATGCCACCAGGGGTATGGCCAGTGGTATAGGGTCCGCGCCTTGTATAAAAGAGGTTGGAAGTAGCCACTATTTCTAAATTGTGGAAGCTCAACATAATGTCAGACAAATAAAATGAATGGTCCAGTTGCTCCAAATAAGCATGAAATTATGACGGAAACTCGCGAAAGGCAAATTCTTGGCACGCTATTAAGGAAACACTAGAATGAAATTAAACCAAGCACCTGCCATAAAATGAACATTAAACAGAATAATGTACACATTACTTTAAAGATAGAAGAAATAGATCATTATAACGCGGTTCAGTAAAAGGTAATAAAGTTCACAGACCTAACAACTAGCGCAAGGTAAACAAGTAACAAGGAATTGATGACACGAGAAGTGTTTATAAAGACATGATTAAGACATAACTTTTTATGTACCTACGTACTAGCGACTTGCCCAGTCCACAGTATAAAGATATGAACAGTATGGAAACTAGGCCTATTTGTTGTAATAATTACCTACGCTCCATTGGAGCGTTAAGGTTGTCACTCTTGACGTCTGTAAAATTGATGTGTTTTATTGTAACAAACTTTTTTCACGCGTTCAGCGGTTTGAATTTGGCTGGTCATCTTGGATCTACATTTTGTCCTTACTATCGGTTTTGGCACCCACGAAAACTATCCTACACCCATGACGAATAAAATAATATACACGAACAAATAAAAAAGCCGCTATATTTGTTTTACAAACAAATTCACGAATTTCATGTGAACTTATTTGTAAAACACAGATGACGGCTGCTAACATGTACATATTCAATCATATTCAATATCAACAATAAATCATTTTTACCTTTCAATAATAAATAAATGTATTACGCGAAAACTCGACACTCGTTCAAACACGGCATCCGTGAGGACGTGACTGAGAGCACCGCGACTATCGTTTAGGGTATCGTAGATGCGCGTGTTAGATTTATACCGATGTAATTAATACATAACAATGTAATTCGTGTTGTAATATGAAGTAATAATTAATTTCTGATTAAATGCAGTAGAAGTATAATAAATAACATCATTTTAAATAGAATAAAGTGTGTTTAAACTTTGGATAGCAAATAAGTATGAATCACATTTGCTTGTCATCGTGAATCATACTTGTTTATCGCCGCTTATAAAAGCGAGTGTTCCGACTTCATTGGAACACTTTTGATCGAAACGTTGATCGGTACGGAGCTCTCGAAGAAAATAATAAGATAAGTATAACTATGATGATAACTATGAAAGGCTATGTATATGTATAATTTTAATATTAAATTATATGTACCTAGTTGTTATGACATGAATGATGTAACCTAAATTTGTAAAATATTACTGATTTTAAAAGAGTGTTCATGGAGTTTCTTGCTCGTTCTTCTCCATAGAAATCTACCCTTTGGAACGAGCAACTAGATTCAACTTTCTGACTGACTCTGACAATTCAAAAGTACCTGTAAAAGGTTGAATTGAAATAAATGATTTTGAGTCTGAAATATTACAATAAAATATGTTTCCTAAACAAAGTATTTTCATTTCACTATTCTGTTCTAAAATAATAATATTCTTTGAGTATATAAGTATGTGTATTTAATATAGAGCTATTAATTGCTTTTTAATGTTGCTTTTATTATGCCTTTTATTCTTACATCAGAAGTGGGACGCCATGTGCTAAACTAATCTTACTATATTTTCAGGGTTATTGTTGCTACCGAACTGGAACCAGAGATTCACCTAAAGCTGCTTACTACTATCAAAGAAGCGTTGTCCAGTAAGAATCGGCAGGATGACGTGGCTCTCCCGATATTCGATCCCGCCACCACTGACAGCGGCGTAGTGGCGTGGTGTGCAGACAATGACAAGCTTGGAGAAAAGTTTGGTTGGAGCGACTTAACTAAAGTCGCAAAGGGAGGTAAGGCCCCCAAGGGCTCTGTTTTAATATGGTACGAGTCCTAGCAACCCCAAGAAGGTCGATAATAGGAAAATTTCTGTGCTGAATTAAGTTGAATGTACCCAAAAAAAACAAAAAAAAAAAATGTTATACTAAGTATAGGACGGTGGTTACAGTTTATAAAAAGGTAGGACATGATGTAACAACTTGTATTTTTGAACGTGTAAATTCGACCAAACAGCAATTAAACTTTCAAAGATCAATAACTAGATGTTCGAGTCAATACTTTATGCAATGTTTTAAACTTTAAGCCTACTGACGTTACCATTCGCAAAATGTATATTGACTCTATTGTCGACACAGGAGTAAGTTGTAGCATTATACGGGAATCTATTGCCAAATGACTAAATTATATATTTTTCCATACTCAATATAAGTACGTTAGTGGAATAGGTAACGGTAAAATACATATTTTTGCAACTATCACAGTGACAATTAAATTTGAAGATATTTGTTTATAACTATATTTACATGTGGCACGTGACCAAGATTTTCATATGATCTTATTGGTAGGAATGTGGTTAATTATCCTGACATTCAAATCACTGTAGATTCTGAAGGGCTAGCATGGAAAAATATTTTTCCTGTTGGCACTGAATTTAGTTTATTCGTTATTTAGAGCATCACATGCTAAAAGTTACGTCTTAACCGTAATCAATATGTTAGCTACTAGGTGTGGTAATGTGTCAGACTGGCCGAGCGTTTTGTGGAAAGTCCAATTGTCCATACATTACTGTACAGCAATCAACTGGTTTTTCACCTATTAGGCTGCTTGTTAGCAGAAACTCGAACATCCCGTGTATACAAGCTCGATTAGATGAGGTAATACAAGATAGTAATATAAATATTGACGTAACGACCGATCGTCAGTTAGCACATCAACGTCTTAAAATTGTTGCCGATACATTCAAAGACCGCTTTGACCAAACGCGTAGAGATAACATAAATTATAGCGTAGGTGATACTGTTTATGTAAATCAAGACCGTAAGCGACATAACAAACTAACAGCAAAATTTTACGGACCCTACGAAATTATGAACATATTAGATAATAACAGGTTCTCATTAAGGGGTATTGGTAATCAGAGAAATATAATAGTTGCAAAAGAAAAAAAAAAAAAAAAAAATCGCCTATGGCCTGGATAGTGGACTGAACAAAACGCTGTAGTACATCTATTATAATATTATTTTAAGATATGATTGTATTATGGATGGATTAAAACCTTAACTGTGGTATATTATGACATTCACTGGCTGCGGGTGATTAAGCTTCACTGACTACGGGGTGTTTGGTCTACCCGGTAAGGTCTGATTATTGATTATACAATGACGATTATGAGACGATTACTGATATTGTAATTATATTAGTATATATTGTATTAATATTCGTTTAAGACATGATTGTATTATTATGGATTGATTAAAACCTTAACTGTGGTATATTATGACATTCACTGGCTGCGGGTGATTAAGCTTCACTGACTGCGGGGTGTTTGGTCTACCCAGTAAGGTCTGATTATTGATTATACAATGACGATTATGAGACGATTACTGATATTGTAATTATATTAGTATATATTGTATTAATATTAGTTTAAGACATGATTGTATTATTATGGATGGATTAGAACCTTAACTGTGGTTTATTATGACATTCACTGACTGCGGGTGTTTGGTCTACCCAGTAAGGTCTGATTATTGATTATACCATGATGATTATGAAAACGATTACTGATATTATGTAAACAAAATGTACCTTTATGTAATAAGAATATTGTGTTTGTACTTCGAGAGCGAAGTACTTGTCAGTATGGCCGTGTTAGATTTATACCGATGTAATTAATACATAACAATGTAATTCGTGTTGTAATATGAAGTAATAATTAATTTCTGATTAAATGCAGTAGAAGTATAATAAATAACATCATTTTAAATAGAATAAAGTGTGTTTAAACTTTGGATAGCAAATAAGTATGAATCACATTTGCTTGTCATCGTGAATCATACTTGTTTATCGCCGCTTATAAAAGCGAGTGTTCCGACTTCATTGGAACACTTTTGATCGAAACGTTGATCGGTACGGAGCTCTCGAAGAAAATAATAAGATAAGTATAACTATGATGATAACTATGAAAGGCTATGTATATGTATAATTTTAATATTAAATTATATGTACCTAGTTGTTATGACATGAATGATGTAACCTAAATTTGTAAAATATTACTGATTTTAAAAGAGTGTTCATGGAGTTTCTTGCTCGTTCTTCTCCATAGAAATCTACCCTTTGGAACGAGCAACTAGATTCAACTTTCTGACTGACTCTGACAATTCAAAAGTACCTGTAAAAGGTTGAATTGAAATAAATGATTTTGAGTCTGAAATATTACAATAAAATATGTTTCCTAAACAAAGTATTTTCATTTCACTATTCTGTTCTAAAATAATAATATTCTTTGAGTATATAAGTATGTGTATTTAATATAGAGCTATTAATTGCTTTTTAATGTTGCTTTTATTATGCCTTTTATTCTTACACGCGCGTCTGTGTGAGTGTGCCGTTTCGAACGGTTTGTTCGTAGTTTCCGTACTGTTCATAATCTTTATACTGTGCCCAGTCTTCCCATGGGTTCATAAGGGGACTGCGCAGACTAACGGTAGTACTAATAATAAACTGTGTTAACGGCTGGCCCAGCAAGAGATTTATATGTGAAGAAACGTTACACTAACTTTATGACATTTTAAGCCCGTACTGATATGACATCGTGTAGCATTTGATTTTGTAGTTACAGTCATTGTAAGTCCAACTATAAATATTGTGCTCCGTTACATAAAAATCCCGGCAGTGTACGTGGGCTCTAAGGATATAATATAACTCTATTGGTTTACTCGACGCACGCCAGTAAAGCTCCAAATCGTCATGATTATTCCCGGCATCATCAACAATTATCGTCATATTTGAGCCAATATACACGAAACAATAATTAATTATGCCTGAAAACCTTCCTTATGAATCAGTCCGTCCATAAGTGAAATCCGTATAAAAATCGGTTATGTAGTTTTTGAATTTATCGTGTTCAGACTGACAGCCAGACGCGGTGGGGGATATATTAGGTCTTTACATATGAAATTGCCGCTCGGTATCAAAAAATTAAAAATAACATTTTTAAAAGAAATTATATATTTAGTCAATCGAAGTATGTACCATTGTTATCGATACACTTTCGCCATTTTATCGGGAGCTCATTGATCCCTTTGGTAAAAAAATCCTGGGAGCGAGAATCGATGAACTGCTTGAAGGCTGTTTAGTTTAAACAGCCTTCAAGCAGTTCATCCTCATCAGAATTGATTTTTTTTCCTTGTAAAAAGTTGTCCAAATTTCGGAATAAATGGTAATCGTTTGGGGCAAGATCTGGAGAGTATGGTGGGTGACGCAGAGTTTCCAGTCGCAGCTCCTCTAACTTGGCGACCGTCTGATGTGCAGTATGTGGTCGAGCGTTATCCTGAAGGAGCAATGGGCTAGAGCAATTGACCAATCTCGGTTGTTTAATGGTGAGCTTTTCCATCATTGTTTGCAACTGTTGACAATACATGTCTGCAGTAATCGTTTGGCCTGATCTCATGAAGCTGTAGTGGATGACACCAGCACAGGACCACCAAACACTAACTAGAATCTTCTTTTTGGTCAGTTTTCGCTTGGGGCAAGGTTTTGCCGGTTTTCCAGGGTTAAGCCATTGTGATGATCGCTTGCGATTATCGTACACGATCCACTTCTCATCACAAGTGACAATACGATTTAAAATTCCCTGATTATTGTGACGATTGAGCAAGGAAGCGCAGCAACCGACGCGTGTTTGTTGGTGTGTTTCAGTCAATTCGTACGGTGCCCACTTTTCGAGCTTTTTTACTTTTCCAATTTGACGCAAATGGATAGTGATTGTTTTGTCACTTACTCCAAAGGCTGCTGCTAATTCAGAAGTGGTTTGAGATGGATCCGCTTCAACTATCGCCTTTAATTCTTCATTATTCACTTGAGTATCCGGTCGTCCACGAGGCTCATTTTGTAAATCAAAATTTCCAGAACGGAAACGTTGAAACCAAAAACGCACCGTTCGTTCGTTAGCGGTGCTTGGCCCGTACACGTCGTTAATCCTTCGAGCCGTTTCTGCTGCACTGGTGCCACGGTAGAACTCATATTCGTAAATATCGCGAATTTTTAATTTCTCCATTGTTGTTGCAATAGCAATTTTCAAGCCCAAACAAATGACGATAAAACAAATGAAACACGAATTTTAAAACAATATTCTTTAGTCTTTATTTTGAAATAATTTTAAATTTGGAATTCCTAATCAAACACAAAATATTTGATTTCAAAGTTGCCAGTATTAAGTATCGGCAATTTCATATGTAAGGACCTAATATGTCGTAGGGACGACATTCATCAAATTCTACGCGCCGCGTCGCCATTAGGTTGACGGCCTGTCACTTTTAATTATACTCCATTTACAAAAGCATTAGACAGAAGTTAAAAAAGGTTCTTTTTAATGCACACATTGTAACAAAAGTACAATCAACAATGTTAAAGTTACGATAGATACCGAATTTATTATCATCTATTTTTACAGTAGCTGTCGCGCGTATTTGTAACCATTTTAATAATAATAATTTATCTTCTCAAATTATGTGGTTTTCATTTAGTTATATATTTAATTCCAATTTAAAATTACAGTGTCAATGGTAAAAACCTAACAGAAGCAGGGATGAACAACCCGGAACGTTATTCGTTTCACTGTAATTCTACCAAATTTAAAATGTTACCTTATCTTCTAATGACTTTTATTCTGTTTATATTATTATACGTCCATATTTAGTACTATCTTAGATCGATTTATCAAAATTATATTAAAATAAGTTTAATTTAAATTGTTTTAACTTATCTTTGAAATAAAATGTTTTGCATTCCTGCTTCTATGAGCCTCTTTTTTTTAATGCTATTATAAATGGAGTATAGGTAATAAGAAACGACACACTTCCGACACATAAGAAGGAATCAAAGCTACGACTTCATTAAAAGCATCGCTGTCAATGCGGTGCAGTTGTCGACTGCCTCGGTCACCATGGCCTTTCCTGCTGTAAGAGCGCAGGCCGGATAGCACGGCACGCCAGCATTAATGACATCATCCGTCGTGCTCTTGCCTCCGCCGGCGTGCCAGCTGTGTTAGAACCTATTGGCTTGGCACGTGACGATGGAAAGAGACCAGATGGAATGACCATAATGCCGTGGAAGTTGGGTAGGCCTTTGGTGTGGGATGCAACTTGTGTCGACACCCTTGCGCCATCCCATCTTCCTAGCACGTCGTGTTGTGCTGGGGCGGCTGCTGCAGGTGCGGAAAACCTCAAACGGCGTAAATATAACAACCTTCTTGAAAGTTATATGTTTGAGCCGTTTGGGGTCGAAACATTAGGGCCATGGGGCCCGAGTGCTCACCTTGTTTTTAACCCCCGACGTAAAAACGACGGGGTGTTATAAGTTTTAAGTTTGACGTGTCTGTGTGTGTGTGTGTGTGTGTGTGTGTGTGTCTGTCTGTGGCATCGTAGCTCCCGAACGGATGAACCGATTTTGTTTTTGTTTTTTTTATTTGAAAGGTGAATTAGTCGGGAGTGTTCTTAGCTATGTTTGATGAAAATCGGTCCAAGATGGCCGCCGCTACAAAATAGCTAATCACATATTTTTTCACAACTCCATCAATATGGGTATCAAATGAAAGGGCTTCACTAGTAGAATACTTTACACTATGATAAATTTCAAGGCCAAGATGACCGGCACCACAAAATGGCGAATTATATATACCAAACGCATTCTCAGGGTGATATCTTTAATATCAAAAAAGATCCATGTGACGAAATACAACTTTAGACGTATCTACAACTTCTCAAAACCAGACTAAATTACATTTAAAAACTTTCAAATAAAAATTAAATTAAAAATTTAAAAAACCCCCAACGCAAAACATAAAAGCAATTATTTAAAAAGTAAAAAATAATATCTTTTGTTGAGCCATCAAATGTTTGTTCGTTGAAATGGCGCTATAATGTCGCGGCGGGGTACCGCTAAGTCAGCAATAGCTAAATAGGTAAAATAGCGAACTCATGGATTTGCAATGAGATTTGACTTACGCGGTACCCCGCCGAGACATTATAGCGCTATTTCAACGAACAAACATTTGATGGCTCAACAAAAGATATTATTTTTTACTTTTTAAATAATTGCTTTTATGTTTTGCGTTGGGGGTTTTTTAAATTTTTAATTTAATTAGGGGCATTGCTAAGCGGCTGGTCGACTCTTCACGTGACCAAAGGGCTTGCCTTTTCTTGGGCCAAAGAATTAGCATTGCCATTCAACGTGGTAATGCTGCTAGCCTTTTGGGCACTTGTCCCATTAAGAGCGATGCGGACGAGATTTTTGATGCCCTGTGAGCATTGTACATATTATATGTTTATATTTATTTTTAAGCTTTGTATATATTATATTTAATTATTGTTCACAAAATGAATAAATGTTTTAAACGACTAAAACAAAGGTTGTCATCTATTGTATGCATTGTGTTTACACTTAAAAACTACCTACACGAAAGTATTGCACATCACTTAATTATAGGTAGGTAGTTAATTAGACGTTTTATCATTACAATATTATAAACAAATATTAAAAAACAAGCATGACAATGTAGTCATTACAATATATCCTCTTGTTTTTCCAATAAGTGCAATGTAACTTAAAGGAAATACTTTAGAACAATGTACAGGAAAGTGATGGATGCTAAGGGATTGCCCAGCCACACACAAGACCACAATGTAGGACGTAATATAGCTTGTTAAACCAATATTTTACGTAGTTATAATATATAGGCTTTTATAGTTTTGTGAATAACTGAGGTTCAATTAAATGGGGAAACTTTAGTTGGGTAAAGGTGTGGGCCCTATCCACTGTTGCTCTAGGATATTTCCCCGTTCATAATTCTGGAGAAAATCGTAAATTGAGCAAAACGAGAAGGACTCTACAGTAGAAAACATTGAACTTTAGGTTAAAAAGTCTATTACAAGCAGCAATGGTATTATTAACATACTTATCCTGGAACACAAATAATTTCCAACATAACCTACTAATTCTCGATGGAAACAAACGTCACTGAATCTGTTACTTTAAAAACGGTAAGAGTAAAAAAAAAACCGTTTTTAATCTAATTAAAATGTAGATAGTCAGCTAAAACAGTAGGATATTTCTAAAAACTTTTATTAACGTCGAGAGGTATTTTTGTTAGATTGAGATCAATATCAGAATACAAAATTCTAATGTCGGTCTCAATTTGCCAATAATGCCTCTATTTACTTAAATTGTTGACATTAATTGTCACTGACATCAAATTGAAATTGACATTATTAGAATATTGGCTTTCATAACACTACTCTGCAAATTCTTTGAGCATTTGTAACTTATACAATGCAATGCTAGTTATTTCAAGTCAACAGTGCTTGCCAAAGCAGCTGTGTCTGTCTGCATCAGCAAATTGTGTCTGTAATGTGACGCATAATGTCGTTCTGCTGGAATGCAGACAGCGTGAACTCTGTCTCGCTATATGATAATTATCGATTAAACTTTGTTCACGTCTATCGAATTGTCGTGCGTCTTTTAAAGACATGTATTTTTTTGTTAAACTTTTATTTTTCGACTGACATTTTATTAATATTTGAAATTGTTCAATATTTTGAAGGATCATCTTTATCTACATCATAGTCAAAACTCATCTCGTCTCGTCGTCGTCACGTCTTTGTCTTCATTTTTTAAACTACGCAACGGATTGATACAGTTTTCAGCTTGATAGAGTGATTCAAGACGAAGGATTTTAAGGGTCGCTAGTTTTCTATAATCATTTGTTTATTCATTAGTTACTTCATACTTTTGCGGTTGTGATTAATTAGGTCTCGAAGCTCGAGGTTTAGTTGTCTGTCAATCCAACTAAGCCCTAACATTCGCAGAATGAATCGATACACCTCTAGTAGGACAGTAACTAATATTAACAAGGTACCTACTGTAACACATACAGAAATCCACCAATTGAGATTGTCAGATAAGATACAAAACATAACTGCTTATAAATACACATAAAATCGTTTTTGTAAAATTTATTGTCAATTATTGAATAATTTTGTAAGTAAAATTAAGGTTAGCGTAGTTTAGTCACGTTTTAACTGCAATCTCGCATGTGCATTGGCACTAATCTGGTTTTATACACTCCATAAACATTTGAAGGTATTTTTAAAAGGGCTCAGTTGCTCGAACGACTAATATTCTTTACGGTCCACTAAATATTAATTAGAGTGATATTTCAAAACGTAATAAATTAAAGAAATTTGTTAAATTGTTGTTGTTTGTGTTTGTTTGTTTGTTGTTGTTGTTTGTTTGTTTTTGTCGTTTGTTGTTTTGTTTGTCGTTTGTTGTTTTGTTTGTTGTTTGTTTGTTTGTTAGTTGACTTAGGTTCTAAGGGAATGGTTGCTAGGTCAATGGTGTCTGTATGCACAGAATATATCGATCGGTCATGGTTAAGTTATACTTGCCGCGGTCGCCCGTGGATGGGTGACCATCCATTTCGGACTGAGATTCCTCTGTGCCTCGAAAAGCGCGTAAAACCGTTGGACTTGGCTGTCATTCGTAGATCTTAGCCAATCGTTATGGGTAGTCAGAAGTCTGACAGCCAGTCTTACTAAGGGGTATCTCGTGTTACGCAGTAACCGGGTTGTGGAGGTTAGATAGGTATGTAGTCGCTCCATATAAAAAAGAGTATTACAGCACTTTTCTTGTTAAACAAAACGGACGAAAAAACCTAAGCTAACAACAATTTAAACGTGTTTTCTCCGATACAAAATAGACGATATATCAGTCATTACGTCTATTTGTATATCAGCAATATAAATTGCGTTCTAAAACTCAACTGGAGAACATTAACGTCATTTATATGAGGCCAGACGACCACAATATATTTTATTTACGCTCCAGCATGTTCAGCGAAGCACTAATGTTTTAATCAGCTACTTAGACAATTTATTTCATCGTTAATCTAGAAATAGAGACATTTTGTTAGATTCTTAAACATATTGGAGCATCTTATTTTATTTTTAAAACTCTTGACTTAATTATCTAAGTTATAATTTTTATTTCATCTTTTTAATTCACTTACATTTTATATGAATCCAGTGGCTTTTGGGCCATTTCAAATCGTTATCCAATATGAAAAAATCATCGATTCATCTTATATATCGATATCGTTATCGGCAACGATATTTCATTCGATTCGATATCGTCACAGCACAATAGTCCATTGACCTCAAATCTTGACACATCAATCAAATCGATTAGCCGTAACGTTAACACCAATCAAAGTCTAAACCAAAACGTATCACGTTCAATTATTCTTCAATGAGAACAAAAAATCAATGCAGCCGATTATCTTCCTAAATAAGGTTAGGAACGCGATACAATTAATCATTCGATTTATTAGCTTTAAACGTTACATGCCGTGCTCCGTAAATGTGCACATTTTAACTTTTTTCGGCCTCCCATTTTAAAATCGTAGTTCGTAAGCGGTCGTAAGTATTCGGCAACAGTCGGCACTCGTTACGCCAAGGGTGTGTTTCCACATATAAAAATAATGTTGATTTTAAAATAAATTGGAGGAAACGGTTTGACATGGAGTAGAATAATTGCAGTTTTAATAGTAAGCATTTCAGTCACCGGTGTCTAAAGTCGGTACTGAAAAGTATAGCAGTAGTACGTATAATGGATTAGTGCCCGCAACTCCACGTCTCAGCGCATATTTTACGTACGGAGCTGGGGTGGATCGAATGATAAATCATTCGATCCACCCCAGCTCCTCAAGTAAGGGTCATTAGCGCCTTGACCCTACCGGCGATCTCCTGAACGTTACTTGGGTTACCAGAGTACTTTGCTCTGGATGACGTGACCTTAGGGCAGTTCAGAAGCAGACGGTATTTAGATAAGTAGGTAAAGTATTTACGTCTATTTGTAAGTCAATTGCATCGTGTAGTGACGCCTAATGACGTATTATAGGAAGAACAAAGTCAAGTTAATGACTTCTTAGTTGAAGTCAAGCGACATTGATAAGGAGCCTAGCGATGAGACTGGTAACAAATCTAAGCCTAATTCAATGTTGTAAACCGATCTTTGATAGTCGTAATGGGTAGTCAGTAGTCAGAAGCCAGAAGTCTGTCAACCAGTCTTATCAAAGGGTAAGACCTAAGTATGTTACCCTGTAACTGGGTTGTGGAGGTCCGACAGGCAGTCGCTCTATGTAAAACACTGGTATTCAGCTGCATCCAGTTAGACTAGAAAGCGACCCCAACATACTTGAAAAAACTTGGACAGATGATTCAGCTCAATTCATTTTTTATATATCCTATTCCTATCCTTACTCCACTTTCTTAACTCCACTTTGACTTGAACTAAAATATTACTTATTTCTAAAGACTTATGTTTAACGAACCTCCAGATTTATTAAATCACCTCCAAAATAAGTAAATGATCACCAACATTTAACCCCATTTTAATGTTTAACGAACCTCCAGATATAGTAAATGACCTCTAAAAATAGTAAATGATCACCAACATTTAACCAAAGTATTGTAGATGTATATGAGTTTGACAGTAAAAAGCGTTTTTTAAAAAGAATTTAGTTCTGGCACTAGGCGACCGCTGCCGCGGCACGCTCGCTCCTCACGCTGGCCTCGTGCGTAGGGGGTTAGTTCTAACCTAACCTAAACATGTTGGATCCGCCCCAGACTCCGCCCGACTTAAGGGCGTCCTAAGATTTGGTGATCATTTACTATTTTTGGTGGTCACTATATTTATTCCCATTTCTAAATTCAACTCTTTCTTATGAGATGTCTTTTTGCTCTACATTCGTATCATCATGCTACATTAAGCATATAAATTAATAAGCATTCATAGGTTTCATAACGTACGTTATCATCATTGACTTACTAAAATATACTTTTGTTGTTTTATGGAACGTCAATTATTAGAATAGTCAATTATTGTTTACGTATATTAATTATTATTTGTATGATAAGTTATTAATATATCCTGTTTATTGTATTGAAATATGTTTTGTTATCATTTTAATTTTTAATGGTATGCTGACTGATTGACGGTGACGTAGGTTGGTTGGTATAAATGGAATTATTTACCATAAAAAAATATATACGTACATTTTAGTTCATTGCCAGCTGTAAAAGGGTAAATAAATAAATATACATTATCGTCTTCCTGCCCTTGTCCCATGAAAAAAATGAAAAATCGTTTATTTGGAGCTACAAAAGTAAAAACTATGGCGCGGCTATCAACTCCTGACAAAAGGACAGAATATACATTTGGTTTCAAACTATTATAAAGGAAACGGCTATGAATATCTAATTAATTAAACATAATTATATAGACTAACAATTAAAACTAACTACTAAAACTAAAACTCCAAGTCAAGTGTATTACGAGGTATTTAAGTATGTGTGTGTGTATATTTCAAGTGTGTGAGTGTATGTGGGAGTGCTTGTATGTGTGAGTTGTTATGTAATTATGTTACTTGAAGTTGGCGCAACACGTTTTCTGCTTCCATTTCGTCCTGTCTACCTTTATGATAATTATCACTGACTCTCTTTTCTTTAATTTTATTCTTTGTACAATCCATCCATCTTTTCTTTGGATCACTCTCTCTCCATCCACATTTATACGGATAACTCTTTTGGTCACATGTGTTTCATCCCTCCTCTTCACAAACGATTCTCAAAGGTACATATTAAGTAAAGAACTCTTTAGCTCATTGACAGCTGCAACGGGCTTCATTTTGTTTTTATTTCATTAATGTTACAGACCGACAGACACACTACTATTCAAAGTGTAAAAGTAGGTATACAGTCGACTACAAAAAGATGTATATCCCCTAAAGTTACAAATACATGTACCCATTTAAATAAGTGTACATACTTTGTTACAAATTATTGTACACATGAAACATGACGCATATAATTATGTATTCACTCAATGTGCCTAATTAATGTATACAGCAAGATGGACACTGTTATGTGTACGCTCTGAAACAAATTAATGTATTCACACTTAGTTACAAAAATATGTATACAAGATACGTTCTTATTTAAAATTTCAGAAATTCTGTCAAAACCATTGAAAACTCTTATAAATCAATATTCATATTATAATGAGGTAAAATTTGTTTGTGTGTAGGGCGTAATCTCTGGAACTAATTCCTCTTTGGACAGAAAAAACTTAGGTTAATTTAGGTCGACGTCAAACCCTGCAGACAGAAATAGGAACCCCGCGCAAGATTTATAATTTCTTGCCAAAATGTGAAGTAGATCTACTATTGTTATAAGTAAAAGAATATTATAGATAAGTTATATTAATAAAAGCAAGACATCGATTTAAGTTTCAATAATTTTGTTTTATGATCCAATAGATGTCCAAATAATGTTACTTAAGTTTAGTTTCTGTATGAAAAAAAAAACAGGTTGAATAGAAAACACCTCCTTTTTATGAGTCGAGTGAGAGAAAAAAACTTGAGAGGAGTCAAGGGACACCCGGATGGAACGAAGTTCCTTTCGATTAATTAGTGAAGGAATTTTAATAATTTTTTTTTTTTTTAAGTTATAATAATATTTTTTTTTATTATTAACAAATATAATGTACCTAATTAAAAGACAATTTAATTAAACGTGCCTGTTTATGTATCCAGCGAAATGGACTCCATATTGAGCAGTTGCTTCGATACAGGGAAGTGTAAATTTTATACCTAATAGGTAAGTTTTTTAATTAAGCCAAAGATGATTAAAACTGTGTTTGTGAATAGTTCTAATTTATTTAAATAGGTTACCTATAGCACCTATAGGTACTACGCCTGCCTGCCTTTCTTTTTCTAGCAAAAGAGTACCTACTCACTTACCTACTTACAACTACAAATAATTCGCCATTGATAAAAGTAAGTACCACTACCTACCTAGGTACCCACCTAAGCTCCCACTGGCTTAATTTAAACCAAAACATTTTAATCAAATCAAAAAAAATATTATTGTCGCTAGTAAAACCTAGAGAAAAGTACTCTGTGACCTAGAGCGATAAGGTGCAGTGGTTACCTACTGACGACCGCGACCGATAGAAAGCTCATGATTATCAAACCCAAACTTTCAATAGGTACCTACTAAACAAAACATAGAAGTAGGTACAGTAACTACCTACCTACCTAACCTACGTATTCTATGGCTTAATTATCGACTTAAAATTTACACTCGTTTTCACAATCCACACAGTCTCACAGTGAAAGGTGGACTTATCTCGTAGGTCGTTATCATCGGAATTATCACGCAATGATAATTCCGATGTCATTGAGGTAGGTACCGCCACTATTTGAGCGAATAAACTTAGGTACTAAACATATCGCCGTAGGTACCTAGTTCAAAGAGTTCGCCGAGCCGCCTTTAAATACATAAACATAGGTATTCTACGAAAAGCGAATTCGGACTTTATTTTGTAAACGTAAACGGTTAAAAATTGAAATTTTACCAAACTAGGTATGATAAAATTATTCTGAGAAACGTATAGGCAGGTGCCCGACCGGACAATAGGAGCTATGTGCAACCGAATTTCACGGTTAATGTGTAAAAATAAGGTTTTAATTCGCTCCAATATTTTCATAGAAAAGCCGCGATTCAACTAATAATGAACTCTATTTGACAGTTCCAACGATTCAATTTTTCTGTTCGAATTGTCTGCGTTTGTGAAGTAATAAAAATAGCAAAAAAGTGTCGTGACAACTTTTCGTAAGAATTTTTTCCGTCTAGCCCCCTTTCACAACGCGCGATAAGGAACTTCGTTCCAATAATGTAAATAAGTGGCGAAAATAATTTGTAACTTTGTAAGTCAACTTCGATAAACAAATGACACGCCAATGACGGCATGCACGAAATGAAAGAGAAAACAAGTATTCCCGCACTATTCAAAAATTTTAAAATAGAATATTAGACCTGTATACTTATTGTAACCAAATATGAACACATTAATTCGTTTCAGAGCGTACACATTACAGTGTAATTTTAGCTGTGTACATAAAATTGGCACATTTGATAGGAACATAAATCTGGCATACATCATATCTACTAGTATTAGTAACAAACAATAACGACATTATGAATGGATATATATTTTTGTAACTTTTGAATGTATACATCTTTTTGTAGTCGACTGTACCTACGTCACAATTTATAATTAATTTTGTCAAATTTGATATGACGTAAGCTTGGTATTTAAGATTTAATGACTTCATTGTAGCGTATTCTATTAATTTGTTAATCTAGGAATTTCGGTGAGACTACATAACGGACCTCCACAACCCAATTACTGGGTAACACGATACACCTCGGTAAGACTGGTTGTTAGACTTTCTGGCCAAAGATCAACGAATGCCAGACGAGACCAACGGCTTTTCGTGCCCACTTACCTCCTTGCCTCGGCAAGGAGGTAAGTGGGTGTGAAATGGATGGTGACCCATCCATTGACCGACCGCGGCAAGCGTAGCTTAACCTTTGACCGATCGATCTGTACGGTTTGTACTTACCCACGAGTTCCTCCATGCTAGTATTATCACAAAATATTGTGAGTCTACGAAATGTAGAGTCAGACAACCCAGTTTTAAAAATACGGTCAATTTCACAAGTTTGCTGACGTCTATTTAGAAGGATAGAATGACGTAAATAGATGTTTTTTTTTTTAATGTTTATGAGGCATTAAATGTCACGTAAGTATATACTTAATTAATTGAAGACGAGGATAAAAATAGAAAAAATATGAATAAGAATTTTCAAGTTAGCTTTGATTAATTGTTGTGTAGTGTTGATATTATAATGTTGAAAATAGCAAATAACGGGTTTTTAAATCTAAGTTTTTGCCCACAACTATGTCTGAATGAGTTTTCTTGCGACGAGTTGTTAACTTTGTGTAAGCCAAGGGCAAAGATCTACTGTTTTTTGACTACACTCTGTGCGATCGACCAATTGAATTAGGTATCAATATTTTTCATAAACTTGACCGTATCGAATCTATCTAAGTATCTATAAGAAAAGTCGAATTGTATTACGTATTTTATTTTATTAAGAGGGGAACAGAATCGTAGATTATTCTTAGTATAAACTTATATCAGTGTGAGCATTGCGTTTGCGGTCGACTGGCTTACTTAACAGCCGCGATCAACTAGTCCCCCCTGGGCAGATATGGCCAATCGAATACGGCTAGGGAGCCATATCCAATTGACAATCTACAATCGATAACGCTAATCGAAAACGAATCAAATGTCTAGGAATAACGTCATCTCAACGATAAGTCACGTGATCGAAAATAAAAAATGAATTACGATGAGGGGTTAATTATTGTAAAGAGAAACGATACGAAACGATTGTAACTTGGCTAGAGGGGCTGGCCTAATTGGATTGCCCAAGTTTCGGTACGTTTACTAAATACATCGGTGAGCTCATTATTTTAATGTCGGTTTAGGTAAAATAAAAAAGAATATTAGGTATTGGTTTAAGGATGTTGTTTATCAGCGGTTATTAGGGTGCTGAAAAAAAAGAAAATCTTCTTGGATATTTTTTTTGGTTTCATTTGAAATAGGAAGATATATTTTAACTTGGCTAGGGGGACTGGTCTATAGACCATAGACCATACCCATTACCACAGGCATTTAGGGAAAACGTAGCTTCCTATTAGCGAACAAAATTTCAGAAGCGGGTCAGTAGTTTTGAAGATCAGCGCGTTCAAACATGAAAACCAACAATCAAACTCTTCAGCTTTATTGTAAGTACAGTCAACAGCAAAAGTAGATGATCAAAATCAGAAATTCAATACTAATGAACGGAGTTCGCATCAGAACTGTGTGGCGTCGAAGTGATTCAAAAGTATGTGATTGTCACACATATTGAATTTCTTCATTATACAAGGAAAAAAATATAGAAAAAGCTCTTTTATAAAATGCAAGATGTATTGAAAACAACGATTATTAAAGAAGGCTTTAATTCATGATTGTCTAGTTCTAGATAGGGCAAATAGCAAATAACTGGTTACTAATGTCCACCTATGGAAGCCTCGTATTTCTAAAAAAAATTAAGTATCAAATTAATAGATTAATTCGCTTTTAAAAAGCTTCTATACCCTGTTCACAATAAGATTAGACATTTACTCAAACCTTTTTTACAGTCCGTTCAACCGATTTTGACTTATATTCCGTTGGTAGCATGACAAATGGCAACTGCAGTAAACAGTTGTTAATGTAACAACTTTTTGCCTCTAATGTCATCCTTAAGCCTACGGAATAGAAGTCAAAATCGGTTGAAGGGACTGTAAAAAAGGTTTGTGTTTATGTCTAATCTTATTGTGAACAGGGTATAGAACACATAGCTACCTATTCTACAATTCGCCAATTCTAACAAGATAGTTGTCAAGTATCTTTTTTAACGAAAGTGAACCAAGGTTACCGACGTAGCCCGAAGAATTGCCAAACTTAAGTGGCAGTGGGCACATTGCTCGCAGAACGGATGGCCGATGGGGCCGAAAAGTTCTAGAGTGGCGACCGCGAACCGGAAGACGTTGCGTGAGAAGGCCTCCCACTAGGTGGACCGATGACCTGGTAAAGGTTGCGGGAATCCGCTGGATGCGAGTCGCACGGGACCGGTCAATGTGGCGACACTTGGGGGAGGCCTATGTCCAGCAGTGGACGTCTTTCGGCTGGAATGATGATCTTTTTTAATTCGGTACAACCCCGCCACACAATTCGCATCTACTCCTGAAAGTCAGAATTAACAGTGGCGACCGACAGAAATATAATGATGCAATGAAGTTCGACAAGTCCCGGTGAAACAATTCAACTGACATGGAACCCGCAACGAAATTAATCAGAAAAGAACAGCGGAGGAGTAAGAAGAAAGTTTCATTTGTGTTATAATTGTTTTTAATATTTCTGAGTGTACCTTAAGTATATTATTTAATAAAATGTAACTATACCCGAGGGTGGAGCTAATAATAATAACAATAATAATTTTATTGGCACTTCAAGACACGATCTTCAGTGTAGCCCTGGCTCTTGTTCTAGGATTTCCTGTATCGCAAGAACTTCAAGACCTGTTGCCCTAAAATACTATACCAGTCTCCCACAGTATAATATCTTTGATGTACCTATTGATACCTTTTTAAATGTACCTCTATGATGTGGTAGAAAAATAAATTATGAAGTATTATTGATATAATTAATATACTGTCTACAAGACGTCCCTAACTTCCAACTCCTTGTACGAGCAAGAACTTCGTATCTCCTAATCACCGCCGGCGACACTGACCGTCACCAATCAACACTAACTGCATAATGGCACTATAATTATTTCCATCATTGTCCCTGACGTCAATTACATTTGTTATCCTACTCCGATAATTATCTATTTAGTGAACTGCATTCAATATGTTCTATTGTCATACGAGATAATAGACTGTACCTACTTTCTAGTTTACTTTGTTATCTAAGACGTTGGTGCGATGTATGACTTCATTGAGGTTTGTGGCTTAATCGAGTCTTTCTGTTTAGACGGGGCCTAGCCAAACAGAAAAGACGTAAGACGAGGACGCTTCGCGGATGCGGCGCACGTTTTTCATACAAAATGTATAGAAGCGTCGTTTACTCGTCTGTGTCCTATTGAAAAACATATAGAAAGGGCAGGGTATGGGGAGCTGGGTTACCCACGGAGCGCTCATTTATAATAGACTGGATTAGACAGTGGTCGGCAACCTTTTGAAACGAAAGAGTCAATAGTTACAATTTGCAAAACTTCCAAGTTCCTAAAGACCCACTAATAGTTTTGTTTATTAAATATTAAAATATTTGCTTATATACGTTGCCGTATAATTGATCATTGATCATATGATCGATTGCACGATTTTTGCTTATGGAACTGAAGAGCCGCAACTTCACATCAAAAGAGCCGCATGCGGTTCGCAGTTTGCCGCAGGTTGACGACCCCTGGACTAGAGTGTCCATTACATCCGTGTTACATAATTTCTATATGTTTTCAAAAGTGTCGCCCGTACCCTGTCTGCGCGCAGTCCGCAACATGTCCTCGCCTCACGTCTTTTCTATCTTTTTTTTTTTTTTTTTTTTTTACTATTAAATAGGCTTGCGTTTGACCGCAATTCACCTGATCGTAAGTGATAATGCGGCCTAAGTTGGTACACGCTTGCCTAAGATGAACCGGTTCACTCGTGCCTTAAAGATACCCAGATTATACTTATCAGGGAACAGAGAGGCGGGCAGGGAATTCCACAGTCTGGCAGTTCGCACAATAAATGTGGAGTCAAAGCGCTTGGTTCGAGACCGTGGAACTTCAACCATATAGCGGTGACGCTTCGCGGTATCTCTGCTCGTCCGATGATGGAACGGGGATGGGGGAATTAAATTGTGCAATTCCAAAGCACACTCTCCGAAATGTACCCGATAAAAGACCGAAAGGCTAGCAACGGTGCGGCGATGTTCAAGGCTCTGGAGCTTAGCCCTAACCAGGGAGTCGTTGTTTATGAGCCTCTTGGCACGTCTATCGATGACTTCCAATGCCTCCTCTCTGTTGGTATTTTGCCGATCCATCCCAAAGGTGCGAACAGTACTCTATGCACGATCGAACTTGTGCTTGGTATAAGTTGAGCAGCTGTTCCGACGTGAAGTACTTTCGCACCTTTGCGAGGACTCCCAGCTTTTTGGCAGCTAGTTTGGCCTTGGATTCAATAAATGACCCAAAGTTAAGATTTGACGTCAAAGTAACGCCAAGAAGCTCAAGCTGGTTAGTGATTGGAACGGATACATGTCGGAAAGTAGGGGCCAGATGGAAAGGCCTTTTCTTGGCAGAGAAAAGACACGCCTGGGTCTTAGCTGCATTGAACTTGACCAGATTGGCATCGCCCCAATCGGAGACTGCCTTGAGGGACAAGTTCAAGCGCTCGACCATGGACTCTCTAGAAGACCGGATTTCAACCGCACTGGCACGTGCGCTGGATGTATAACTCTCTACAACCGTGCTGTCATCTGCGTACCCAAAGGTACCGGGTTTCAGCAGATCGTTGATATGCAGCAAAAAAAGGGTTGCAGAGAGTACTGAGCCCTGAGGAACCCCGGCATTTATTGCCATTTGATCTGACGAGCAGCCATCAATGACTACGCGAATTGATCGATCACTCAGGAAATCCGATATCCATGCACAAAAACCAGCGGGCAAGCCAAATGCTGGAAGCTTGCTAATAAGGCCATCATGCCATACCCTATCAAAGGCCTTCGAAATGTCCAGGGAGAAGGCAAGTGCTTCCCCATATTTCTCGATGGCCTCACTAAAGATATGAGAGGCGTACGCAAGAAGATCCCCAGTGTACCGATTTCGGCGAAAGCCATATTGACGATCACTGAGGAGGTCGTTAGCTTCAAGGTACGCCAGGAGCCTGTTATTGAGGACACGTTCCATTGTCTTGCAGATAATGGACGTGACCGAGATGGGCCTATAGTTGGTAGGATCGGCATGACTACCTTTTTTGGGCACGGGCTGCACGTTGGCAAGCTTCCATGACTTCGGCACTAATCCAGTCTCGAGAGAGAGCCGAAAGAGGCGTGTCAGTACAGGAGACAATTCAGGTGCACAGGTCCTCAGAACTATAGCCGGAATACCGTCTGGTCCATTGGCCTTGTTCACATCAAGATTGCGTAACGCTTGACGAACCTCCTTTTGGCGAATGCGAGTATCAGACATTGAAGTCGTGTTGCCAGGTAAAGTCGGGGGAGTCGCGTCTCCTGCATCAAGATGTGAAGATTCTGCAAATAGAGAAGCAAAAAGGTTTGCTTTCTCTTCTGCAGAGTGAGCCAGAGAACCATCAGGTTTCAGCAGTGGAGGCAGTGAGGGGCGACAGAAGTTTGACTCGACCGATTTAGCTAGGGACCAAAAAGCTTTACTACCCGCAGGGTACGAAGCAAGTTTGTTCCCTATTCGACTAATGTGGTCATGACGAGCCCTCTGTAGAACCTTCTTGCAGGACTTGGCAGCTCTATTAAAGGCTGTCTTCTTCGGGCGTAAATCCCTTGCTTTACGGTGACGAGCGTCAACCCAAGCTAGGTAAGCCTCATGCTTCTGCGCTTCTGCGCGTCTGCATTGAGAACTAAACCAGGGGCGAGCTTTGCCGGACAGAGGTACGTCGTTATATGGGATAAAAAACTCCATAGCTTGACGCAACACTTCCGTCACGGCATCCGCGCAGGTAGAGGGATCACCAGAAGAAAACCAGACCGGCAGCCAAGGGTACGACGCGAAAAAACAGCGCATCTCATCCCAGTCTGCTGACTTGTACCGCCACATCCGCCGGTAGCCACTTGGGCTAGGAATGAACGGAGAGTAGACGGAAACAGATTTCACCAGACAGTGGTCGGAGCTACCCAGAGGTGCAGAAACCGACACTGAGTAAAGGTCTGGATCAGTAGTGAGCAGAAGGTCCAAGCAATAGGCTGTGTGCGACTCAACATCAGGAACCCTAGTAGCCTCTTGGACCAGTTGGGTGAGATTTAACGCTAAAGCAAGCTTTTGCGTCTCTCTCCCAGCATGGTCAGTGTCCCGGTTTGGGAATAACCACTCCTTGTGGTGGGCATTGAAATCCCCCAGTAACACTAATTGGGCAGTAGGGTACTTCTGCTGAGCCGCATCAGCCGCCTCACTGAGGTATTCCGTGAGTCTGGTTGTCTCCTGGTCTCCGCTGTGCGAACGGTAGACACAGGCATAAAGGATTTTCTCCATACCACTGTCCACCAGAACCCAAAGAACAGAAAACCTACGATCTTCCAGGTTACGGAGGCGACGAAAACAGATGTCGTCACGGGCGTACAGGCATACTCCGGCTCGGGCCTTAAAATTGTGCTCCAGAGAGTACCCTGGGTACGAAAGGTACGCCGTATCTAACGGACATCTGATTTGCGTCTCCGTCAGAAACAAGAGTGCTGGCTTTTCGGTCTCAAGATGAAAGTGGACCGGCACGATATTTGAGTGCAAACCTCGAATATTGGTGAGGTGCACTTTCAATGATAGGGAGTGCAGCCGCTGTACAACCTTATATCTCTTATTTCTTGGCATAATTTGGAGTGAATTTTGGTGAGAAAGGTGGAAGTAGAGTGAGGCTTCTCGCGGCTGCCCAGCAGACACACATAGCGCAACGACCTCAGTGGATAACTAGCCTGGAGACTGCGGGGACGCCCGAGCCCCCCCGGGGATGTCCATCGGGCCCTATCGTCCGGTCGCCAACCGGCACGATGGTACATCTCGGGATTTTTCGCGAGTTGGCGGGGCAGCCTCCCGAGAATGGCTAGCTCCGATCGGGCCCCCTACTAACTGCGGTCGGCCAGCGGTACACCGTGCCTCGGATCCCGCTACCCTCCACGACTAGGCACCCGAAGTAGCTACAGAGATGTGCGTCAAATACGGTTCAACAGCGAGTGAAGCAACTACTCTGACTCACCCCACTCAGACGGCGTCACTGGACATCACACCGAAACACGGCTACGCCGCTTGGCGGGGCGGCTTTGTCCAGTGGGTGGTCACTAGCCACGGCAAAAGCCTACCATCAGTATGTTGTCGCCTGATTTGCACCACCCAGGGACCACGTGTGGGGATTCAGAGTTAGGGTGTACTCCCAAGGACGAGGGCGACTCAGTCCCCAAAAATCTGGCTAGTGACTTAGCACAATTTACCTACTGTACTCGATACCTAATTGGATTGCCCAAATTTCGGTTCGTTTACTAAATACATGGGTGAGCTCATTATTTTAATGTCGGTTTGGGTAAAATAAAAAAGAATATTAGGTATTGGTTTAAGGATGTTGTTTATCAGCGGTTATTAGGGTGCTGAAAAAAAAGAAAATCTTCTTAGCATTTTGCATGGATATTTTTTTTGGTTTCATTTGAAATAGGAAGATATTCCTATTTTAATCATAACTTAAGCTCGGTTGACTTGTACTCTTTGTGAGGCTCACGATCCGACTTTAAAACCTTATGAAAGAAAGTTTTAATACACACAATGATTGAAACATTACCTATAAAAACTGCAAATTATTTAGTGAATTTAAAATCTTTCTGATTGCGTAATTTAGCTACTATAGTTGAGGCGTTTTAGCATGGCAATAACGGTCAATGCCCTTTACCAAATTCTCCTTGTAGCATCTGAACAAGAAATTATTAGGTATATCCTTTTTCATTTGCGAAACATTTGACTGACGGGTGAAAATCATTTAAAATGACCAATGTAACAAAAATGAAAAAAAAAAATGAAAATGTAACAAAAATGAAAAGCGTAACAAAAAAATAACAAAAATGAAATATTAGGACTTGTTTACAATGCGCATTATTATCTGACTATTATTAATTTAATTGATTCCATATAAAGTGTTCCGCAATAAAACAAGTTACGTGTCTTTTATCATTCGTTTAATTAATTAATTATAGGAACATTATTTCTCTCCTCATTTTTCTTTGCAGACAATAAAAAGAAAACAACGTAATATCAGACTTACATTAACTTTTCAGTTTTGAGAATAGTCATGTTGAGAATATTATTCTCAGATTATAAAGTTAAAGATCTAAAATAAATCAACGATACAAAAATAATAATATAATTAAAATTTGTCAAAAACATTCATTGACGTTATATTCTTGAAAAAAGGGCAAAATCAACAAACTTCTATACCAAACCCTTTCTAACACAATCATACGCTGCAATATTAACTTTTATAAAATCAGTACTGACCCTACCTACATCAAAATAAATTTTAAATAAAGTTTAAAAAAATTTAAAAGTTAAAGTAAAAGTAAAGTAAAGTTAAAGTTAAAGTTTAAAAAAGTTTAAAGACTGAAAACTTAATTACAATAGGAACTTAGAATATCCAGACATTATATATTTAATGTCGTGAATACAATGCAAAACACGATATGTAAAATAATCAGTAACATAACAAAAAAAAAGCATTTTATAAAAAAAAGAACAATATAAAGCATTATTCACTTGAACTAGAAAAATACGATTTTTTCTTTAATGCATGATCTAATTTTGTTGGATGTTGAAGTTCAGGAAAATCTACTTTAAGGTTACAAGAAGACACATTTTGTCTATTTGTGTTGCTGATAATTTTCTTTAAATCACTAAGTGAATAATTTACTCGAACATTAGACAGAATAGTGACAGGGTGGCTACAGGTGGTAGTACAGGGTATTTTATTTATTTGTCACAGCGGCATACGTATGGTCTGCATCCACTGGGGTTTTAATTTGCTTTCGATTGCTCTTCACTTTATCTTTAGACGTTTCAGTAATATTACCAGTACGTGACAAATCGAAAATGTGTAAAGATTCTGAATCACTGTTCAGTCAGTACATCTCATATCTTCTTGTAGAGTCGGGCTATTTTTTGCAGAAACCGGTGTTGTGTTTTTGTCGAAATTCAAGATATCAGTCGAAGTATTGATATTGTGTGCTTGTCTTTTAAATGGTGAAGATTGGCAGTCATCTGAATCGGATGTTAACCGAGTTCGTTTTCTGGGGCGAGGTTTTAGCAAGCAATGTCTTTTAATGTCAAAACAGTCGCAGAAGCCTCTAATGCTTGAGCTGTTACAAAAACAACTTAAAACTCGATAGTTTATTTCATCACAGTTGTATTCTGTTTCGACTTGTATTTGGTGAACCTTCATGGTATTAGGAACAGGCACTAAAACTTCGAGAGCTGCTTGGTTTTTATTTTTAATCTCGCTGATATCAGACTCATCAACACAGAATAGATTAACCGTAGTGTCTTCTTTCAGTAGAGAGTACGCTACTGAGGTGTCCAAAACGTCCATCCCATGTGATACTCTAGCATCTAAAAGTCGCTTTATAGCCCCTCCTACACCATCTGCAGCACCCTTCCCGTGGTATGACTCTGAAAAGTTCCAAGTCCCTTTTTTAAAATCCAAGTCCTCAAGATATAATTTATACAGATAAAAATTCTTTTTCTGCTTGTACTGGGTGGCGGGGCCATCTGAAAATACGTGCACAATATTAATTTGCGGAAATTTTCTTTTGATATCCATCAGGATTGGTCTTAGATGTGCCCATATTGCTGGGGGTGAATGCAATATGCTTGAGGTTTCGAACCTTGAATGTATATGACACTTGTGTGCAAAGAAATTTGATTTTGCGACCCGAAGTGGGCAGATTGAATTTGCCGATGCATTTTACAATTGTAATTTTCAGAAAAGTCGCAGTGAATCATAACCTCGTCGTGTAAAAGACTGCTCTTGAGATTTCTATACACGTTATATTGGTGCCAAATATTGAAATAGTGCACTTTAAATTTTGTAAGTTCCTGTTCAAAAAGACTTATAAGGGTTTTTCTGTTTTTGATTCAGTTACCACTTTTTTAGTTTTCTTAGTTTCATCATTTTTTTCATACTGAACATCTTTCGTGGTCCACTGTAACCAGGTAACTTTGTCATGTTTTTTAGTTTTAGTGAAATTGTAGGCTGGAGTCGTCGTTTTGCAAATATTACATTCAGAATGCATGCATTCTTTTGATTTTGTATCGCACACGATCTCGTCTAATATATTTATTAATTTCATACCTGAATCAAAGACCATCAGCTTTTTTAGTGCTATAAATTTAAACTCAATATTTGCATGAATTTTGCAAACACAAGTTTCACGGTCGGACAGTCGAGGTTTGACTACATAAAAAGGCCGGTGCCTGCGAAAAGTGGCAATAGAAGCATTAATACCAGTGTCTTCCTTAAATTTTTTACGTAAATTCGTCAAGCTGTCGAGAAGATACCGCTTTTGATGCTTTTGTTTTTTTAAAGTCTTGGTTTCCTTTTTTCCCGCCGTAGCTCGACTTACATCATCGCGCAGGTAAAAGTGACGAACTTTTTTCGCCAATTCGCTGTTTCTCCTGGAGCACAATTTTGCATGATTGCGGATTCTACTTTTTAAACCGATGACCCATCTCAATCGCGACTGTATTCTATACTTTTTTACAATTGAGGACGTAAAAATATTCCGTAAAACCTTCTTTGCCTTTTTATTATTCACGCATTCTTGCTTTATTGCTTCAGTCAAAATGAAGTTTTCTAGTAGAACTTTTTTAATTTTCATTTTATCCTGGTCTGAAGGAGTGGCCATAGTTTTGAGGAATTCTTCTGACTTTGTATTTGGCGTTTGCGGTTTTTTGTGTATTGCGAGATTACCCTGCTCTGAGTCAGTCATCTGACAATTAATTAGGATTTTTTGTCGATAGATTTTCTTTTTTAGCGCTTGTATTTGTTTTTTTTGTTTATTTATTATATTTTTTTGTTTTTCATTTTCTTTCTTTAGTCTTTTATAGTATCGTTGGTATTCCTTTGAACTGTTTTTGTTTTTTATTTGTGACTTATGTTTTTCTTCCTGGTTTTTCTTAAGCTTTCTCCAGCTCCTTCTTCTTATCGACTTTTGGTTCTCTGTTAATTTAGAAACTGGCACATATTTCTTCTTGATTCTGTTTAAATTTTTCAAACGAATTTCTTCAAACTTCTCTGGGTTTAACTCTTTAAGACGTTGCCTATATAGCCGTTGACGTTCAGCTGCGGTCATTGGCATTCTAAAAAGAAAATATATCTTAAGCACAAACATGCAGAGAGACAGACAAACAAATAAAGAAAAAACATGCATAAATAAACAAACTAACAAGGAGCTAGACAAATAAAGGTGACGATTGGCGGCGGGCATATACTGACGGATAACAAGTCAACTGGACAAACAAACGTACTTATTGACGGAAGAATAGTAAAACAGAAAACAGACAATTAAATAGGCAGACAAGAAAACAACAAACAAAAAAAAGAAATGTCAAAAAACAGAAACCGATTTCAAAATATGAATCGTAGTCAATTTATTGTTGACCGTTAAGGAATTCCTTCTATTATCTCCAGAATTCAATGTCAGATCTTGACCAAAATATAAAACCACCCTCGAGATATACTTAAAAGAATGTAATAATAATCATCAAAATCGGTTTATAAACAGATAAGTTATGCGGGAACATACATAAAACTTGAAGAACCCACCACCTATACCCACATAGAGATATGCCGCACCAGCAATCGTTAAATCATTGGTCATCAAAGCCACTTTTAGTTGCTTTTGGCTACAGATGCTACTAACACGGAAATAAAAATATTTGTGTACTAATATAATATAAAATCAAATATAATATAAAATATTTGCAAACAATTAACAGTGCACGTAAAAAACAGAAAGACAAACGCACCCATATTATATACAAAAATACACTCAAAAATACAACAATAGAATCACGCTCTAATATATAATAATATTTTATTAGCAATGTGATTGCGACTTTAGTTCATTTTTGTTATTTCATTTTTGTAACATTTCTAAAAAGTGTAACAAAACATAACAAAAATGAAAAACCGCCATACTTTGAAAGTAACCACAAACGTGTTAAGCCAAACAGGAATCTCAATAAGTTCTAACCACCTTGCATTTCAATAAAAGTCAGCAATAACCTATTTAATTAATCAATTAAATAATAATAAGTGTTCACTTACCTGCGTTATTTGAAACAAAACAAACTGACAAATTAAAATTAGAATTTTGCTCGCCGACAAAGAAACACACGTCATGAACACTATTTTCACTCGAGGACAAAATGGCCGACTCATATTCGATTCTAGCATGTGATTGGCTCGTTATAGCCTGAGTGTTGCCACTTTACAATTACAAAATAATACCAAATTTTACTGTTACAAAAAAAACCAACAAAAATGAACAAAATTTTGGACATTACTTTCTACCCAAATATTTTATCTTTTAAATGATTAATATAAAACGAATTTTACCGAAATCAATGGCAATTGATAACGTCTTGGCAAAAAGTTTACCAATAATTAAATATGTTTTATAAAAAAAGATTGAAAAGGATTTAAACATTAACTTTATTCAATCAACTCAGTCTCCCCATAATGACATAGACTTTTTATCGATGACATAACATAGCTAATAGGTACCATAGATAAACATTACTATTTTAGAACACCTCCCCCTTAATTAAGTATAGTTCTTACTTCTTGTAAACATTTAACAAATCACACTAAACAATAGTTTTAACATTGGTTGGCATTATTATCCTTCCCGATCTAGTCTGAGGCAAACTTGAATTATTATTATTTGCTACCTCAGGTAAAACACTTTGTGAACAGCTAGGTGAACTTAAATGACAATCATTATCTCTTATATCTATAAACATATCTCTAGAACCATGGCTTACATTAGTTTGAGACTTTTTCATGTGATAAGTATTTCTTCTTAGTGGTCTAGAATTACCACTTACTATGTATGATCTAGGTTCTTTAGCTTTATTTAATACTGTTCCCTTTTTCCAAGTATTTTCCTTATCAGTTTTATACACTATTTGTTCTCCTATCTCAAAGCTTTGTTCCTTTCTTCTAGCTTTTCTATCATGAAAGTTTTTAGTTACAGACTTTCTCATATTCATTAATATATCAACATTTTTCTCTATCTTTGGTTCTAGAGATAAACTGCTAATAGGCAAGTTAGTTCTTAGGCGTCTACTATGTAAAATTTGTGATGGTGAGATCTGTAAGCCAGCTAGAGGCGTATTATTATAATGTAAAATAGAATCTCTATAATCAACATTCTCTTCGTAAGATTTCTTTAACAAAGTCTTAGCAATATGTACAGCCTTCTCTGCTAACCCATTACTTCTATGATAATGTGGACTACTAGTGACAACTTGTATATCTTTAGACTTGTAGTACTGTTTACACTCATAAGACAAAAACGGATTATTATCAGCAACTATAGTCTCTGGGTAACCAAATCTAGTAAAAACTTCCTGCAATGCATTAATTATGGATTTAGAACTCTTATCTAACAGCGGAATTATTTCAAGCCAATGTGATAGGTAATCAACAATCACTAAATATGGTTTACTAGCAAACTCTAATATATCTGTCCCAACTTTACTAAATCTCTGCTTAGGTATCCTATGGCATAACATAGGCTCATAATAATTCTTAGGTCTAAATTTTTCACATGTTCTACACTTGACAATAACATTTTTAATATTCTCAGCCATACCTGTCCAATAAAATAGCTATCTAGCTCTATTAATACTTTTATTTATCCCAGGGTGTCCTTGGTGAATCAAATTTAGAACGTAAGATCTCAAAGACTCTGGTACAATGATTTTAGAACCAACAAACACTAATCCTGCCTCAACATAAATATCATCCTTAAGTTTATAATATGGTTTACATTCCGTGGAAACCTTAGATTCATCAGGCCATCCACTAAAGTAATACTTAGTAATCTCTGTCAAAATTCTGTCTTTACTAGTTGCTAGTCTAAATTGATTTTTTCTTTCTGAACTCATAGGTAAATGTACTGAAACTGAATGTACCATTTCCAACATCTCAGCATCTTTCTCAATTAATTTTCTACTATTCCTTGACAGCATATCAGCAAAATGTATCAGCTTCCCAGGAACATACACCAGATTTAAACTGTATTTCAATAATTTTAACCTTAAACGTCTTAATCTAGGTGACCCAATCTTACTAATCTGTTTTGACATAATTGGTAACAAAGGCTTATGGTCAGTTTGGACACTTACAGAATTACAACCATATACATACTTATGAAATTTTTGTGTACCATAGTAAATGGCTAATAGCTCTTTCTCAGTTTGACTATAATTAATTTCAGCATTATTCATAGTCCTAGAAACACAGGCAACTAATCTTAAAATATTTTTATCATCTTTTTGAAACATACAGCACCCAACACCATTTTTTGAAGCACCACACTGCAAAATTATTTCCTTCTCAGTACAAAATGGGCTCAAAGCTGGTGCCTGAGAAATTTTACACTTTAAATCACTCAACATTTTCTCATGGTGTGGCAACCACTGAAATTCAACATCTTTTTTCAAAAGTTTACATAAGGGTGACATTAATTCTGCCATCTCAGGTACATATCTCCTAACATAATTAAAGGAACCAATTAATCTTTGTAATTCTTCTTTAGAACTAGGTGACTTTAACTGTAATAAAGACTCTACTCTATCACCATCAACTCGCATACCTTCTTTACTGAATATTTGACCAATATACTTAACTTCTCTTTGCTTGTACTGTAATTTATCTTTGTTAAAAACTGCTCCTATTTCTTTTGCTCTTTTTAACAACTCCTCGACAGATTTATCATGTTCAAACTCATTTTTCCCCATGACTACAATATCATCGAACCAACATAACACATTAGGTATAGAACCAAAGTAAAATTCCATCTGATCTTGGAAAACTTCAGGTGCATTAGTTACACCATAAGGAAGAACCAAATATCTATACACTCCAAATGGTGTAGCAAAACAACATTTCCATGAAGCCTCTTCTGTAAGTGGGCAATGATGGAATCCTTCTGACAAATCAAAAACCGAAAATACTTCCATATCTCTTAACCTAGAAGCCACTTCATCAATCGTAGACATATGTTTTGGTTTTCTTATAACATACCTATTTAGATCTGTTGGGTCTAAACATAACCTCAACTTCTTATTTGGTTTTTCAATAATTACAATTCTATTAATACAAGCTTCAGAATCAATTTCCTCAACTTTCTTTATAGCACCTCGCTTAATTAATCTGTCTAACTCACTCTTCAAGGGTTCAGTCAAAGCTAAGGGAACCTTAACAGGTGGATTACAGATAGGTTCATGAGGAATTGTAGGAATGTTACATTTATTGGGAAAACTACCATGACCATTAAACACTTCAAAATTTTCAGATACAAACTTAGACTTCTTTTCATTAACATTACTTACTACTGACACTTTTTGTACCCTTTTTAACAAATTCAATTTAATACAACCGGGTAATCCTAACAACATATTTTTACTTTCAACAAGCATAAAATTTTCACAACATTCAATATTTTTATACTTACATCTTAAATTAACCATACCTAATGGTTTAGTTTTAGTCCCTTGGAATCCTTCTAACTCAGTTTGTACTGGAGTTATCTGCAATTTAGTATTAAGACTTTTAAAAACTTTCCATGGCATAACGCTAACATCTGCACCAGTATCAAGACGACACTTCACATTAGAATTTTCAATTATTATATTCTCGGTCCATTGACCGTTATTGACTATTCCACAGAATAATGACTCTGGCGAATCTCTGTCATGCTCCTGGTTAGTATGCACTCTTCTGACTCTGCATGACACTGCAAAATGGTTTAAAGTTCCACATTTACTACACTTTTCCCCATATGCTGGACATTGTCTTGGACCATGTGTTGTTTGACATCGATTGCAATTAAACTTCTTTTCTTCTTTATGACTTGCAATTTTATTCTGACTCTTTGTTTTTACTCTGTCGATTTCATAACTATTGACTGGATTCATTATTTTCACCTGTTCTTTACTTAGCTCTGCACTTCTGTATAAGTCTGCGGCCTTGTTCCATGTCAAACTTTCTTGTCTGAGTAAATGTTCTTGCAATGTTTTGTCAGAGATGCCATGTATTATTTTGTCTCTTAAAAGTTGGTCCTCAATGGTTTCCGAAGTGCTTTTGTAATTACAAGTACTGATTAATCTTTTACAATCAGTTAAAAATTTATCAAACTTTTCGTCCTGCTGCTGTTTCCTCTCATTAAACTTGAAACGTTCAAAACCTTCGTTTACCCTAGGTCGAACATATTTGCTAATCGCGTCTATTAAACTTTCATACTTTACCGTTTTCTCACTAGACACTGGAAGAGTTGCAAGAATTCTGGCGGACTCCAATCCCATCATGTTTCTCATTAGTGCAACTTTAACATGGTCTGCGGCTTCTTCTTGCCCAATTCCAATAAGATAATCATCAAAACATTGTTTCCACAATGGCCACTCGTCACCGGCATTACTCGCCCGCATGTCGAAATTTGGCAAAACTTTTACACAGTTATTCTCCATAATAAATTACTGCTAAACTTTAATAATCGTGAAGAATAAATTACTTTCAATACTTTTTTACGACTGCGCCATGTTTTATAATAAAAGATTGAAAAGGATTTAAACATTAACTTTATTCAATCATCTCAGTCTCCCCATAATGACATAGACTTTTTATCGATGACATAACATAGCTAATAGGTACCATAGATAAACATTACTATTTTAGAACAAAATACAGTAGTTAATATATTTATTCTGATGATTTTTGTGACGCAGCTCACAAAGAGCACAAATTATTTTATAAGGAGAATATTCGACTTGAATGAGAAAAAACGAATATTATTTGTTTATCATTGGCAATAAATTTAAAAATCTCTATAATGTAGCTTGACAATATATATCAATGTACTAACAAGTACTTTTTAAGTAGTAAAAATAAGTTTATCATAAAATATCGCGTGTGGACAAATTTTGCTATCAAAATGGTCATTTTAAATGATTTTCACCCCACGACCACTCAGAAGGCTAATTCTACGTATTAGAAACGTTCAAAATCTATTCGCAATCTCATATCAGCGACAATCATTTTCAAAAACATGTCAAAAATGTAGGTAAAATAAGGTTTTTGGCAGATTAAGACTAAGATTAGAATGCGGACGTTCCCTAAAGTTAGTAGAATTTCTGCTCTGATATCAGGGAATTAGGACGTTAACGATCTTTGTTTCCATTTTTGAAATGTATGATACTAGAAAATATAAGTCAACGACGGCTATTCCCATGCTAAAACGCTGTATCTATACCTAAAACAATACTCAAGTACCTCTAAAGACATGATACGTGTCACTTGACATGTTTATTTAAAATTTACAACAAAACACACTCTACCTATAAAGCATAACACCGAATTACGTAACGCCAATCACGTATGTACAGTTGACTACAAAAATGGCGCGTCTAATATCGGGGACCACCGCATCGCGTGTCTATACGGGTACAACCAGTTCGTGATCTACGTACGAAATCCGTGTAAGTGCTTCTTACACGGTTCCTTTAATTACGACTTTGGTCTATGTTTAGGTTAAGTACGGCACATATTTGTTTATAATTTACTAGTGACCCGCCCCGGCTTTGCACGGGTGCAATGTAGATCAAATTATAAGTATAAACCGTCCTCTTGAATCACTTTATCTATTGCTGAAAACTGCATTAAAATCCGTTGCGTTGTTTACAAATTCTAAGCGTACATACAGCGGGAGCGACTTTGTTTTATGATATGTAAAGAAGATTGCATTCTAGGATTTTCTTTTTAAATAGTCGAATATATAGAGTTTAGGTGTTTGGCCGCAACTCACCTGATCACGGTGGAACACGCTTGCCTAGGATGAACCGGTTCACTCGTGCCTTGATGATACCCAAAAAGAGAGACGGGCAGTGAATTCCACAGTTTGGCAGTTCGCACATTAAATGTGGAAGCAAAACGGCTTGGTTTAAGACCGTAGAACTTCAACCATATAGCGACGACGCTTCGCCGCATCTCTGCTCGTCCAATGATGGAATGGGGATGGGGGAATTAAGTTACTCAATTGGCTTTCTTGGCTTTGCTGTTTAGTTTTTGTGCATCATTTATAAGATAACGTACCTATAACGCAAAAGCGCGTAACGGAAAAGTGAAACCCTTATAGGATAATTTTGTTGTCATTTATGTTTATTTAAATAAAGCTTGTCACCTTAGTTACCTTAGTAACACAGACGAATCTTTTTACCCGACTGCTCCAAAACAAAATACTTTTGTAGCTTTACATAGCAATTCAAATAATATAAAGGAATATCTATTAGGTCTGTAGGCAAGCTTTTTCCCGCGACTCTACTTAGACTTCGATAAACCCTGAGAGGTTTGCGTATATAGCAAAAACTTTGCAAATTTAGAATAAGTGTTTTGAAAATAAATACCTAACTAAGCCAGTATTCAAATATTCCATGGGAACACAAAAACAGTGCATAATATGACTGTGTTACCCTAGATCAATGATAATTTGGTTGTGCCAAATTTCAGCTAATTCCGTCCAGCCGTTTATGCATGAAAGAGTAACAAACATCCATTCATCTGTTCACCTATCCATCATCACAAACTTTCGCGTTTATAATACCTAGTACAGAGGCCAGCACATCAAGCTACAACAATTTATTTGATAGATTTTCAACTTTATTACAAAAGAATAAAGTTTATATTCAATTGGGAAAATTTGACAGTCTGGTATGGGTTAATGTGCTGGCTGTCTGTACATAGTAGAATTCTGAAGTACGAAAAATAATTATTTTTAGCTTGGTAGTAATTCACTACAATAGTAGTTTATAAAATAATGTACCTAAGTAAGATAATAAAAGTATCTAAGTATGAGGAAACGTGACGTAAATTAATTACAAGATATCTTTGGTTACAATGCTAGGTCCAATGTTTACACTCTGATATCTAGGTACATAAGTATCATAGGACGGTACTTATCTATTTGAGAGAGTACCTACTGTGATACATACTCCTAACTGTAGTACTCACTACTCGCAATAGTAGTTTACCCATAGTGTTGTACACGGCCCATTGTGAATTCGGCTCGAAGGACCAATGTTTGGGTATGAAAATTGAAGACATGTATGCAAAGACACACATTATAAAAAAAAGTAATTGAAAGAATATCAAGACTATTTTTTATTTCATTTTGTTTTTATATGAACTTGGTGAGCAAATAATAATAACAAATTATATTATTCAATTAATTAAGGGTAATCAAAGCCACTTTTGGTGTTGCGAAAAACCAGTGAACGTCGATAAAAATAATTTAAAAAATAATAATAATTAAAACCAGCAAAAAAGTGAATGTTAAAAAATAATTAACCGATTAATATTCAGCATTAATTTCAACATACATTGTAATTATTTCAGGGTGACACTTTACACGTGTTATCGTGTAGTTTTTTGCAGAAAAACATTGTTTATTTAAATGACATTTCACATAATTAGGTCTTACAACGGAATTAACAATAAAGTAAGTGTGTTAAACGAGGTATTTAAGAGAACAGAAATTTTAAATGCCAAGCAATAATATTTACAAACACACTACAGACAGTAAAAATCTTTACTTTAAATCTCTTCAGTAACACAGAAAATGTAAAAAAGCTTTAAAATAAGGACACCAAAATCCACCGAATTTTGATTAAATATTAATCTGTTGGCATCTTTTAGTTTTATATATTAAAAAGCAAATACCTATCTACCATCTCGTGATTGTATTCGCTTCGCTTTTGAATTTGTATTTCGTATTTGTATTTTTGTTTGTTTTTTTTTTATGATGCGGCGTTTCGTGGTGTCCTGACTCGAAGCGCGTGTAGGTATTCGCTTTTGAATTTGTATTTGCTTTTTTGGCTTCATTTTCGTGTTCCGCGCGGTCTATCTGCCTTTTGTTTCATAATCTGAGACTGTAGTCATTTACATCATGGCGACCGCCTCTTATGCACGAGGTTGTGGATCCACAACAGGGCATGAGCAAGCACAAATGTGACATTTTCAATTTCATAAGTACTTTCTAAGTTTATCTTGGACATCACTGACATCGGTGAAGAAAAACATCATGAGGAAACCTGGACTTACAATATATAAGTCTGAAATCGCCAATCCGCCTCGAGCAAGCGTGGTGATCAGTGCTCGTGCCTTCTCTGTATGAGAAGAGGACTTTGCCCTGCAGTGGGACAATATATACACTGGTATTTATATAAAGATATACGAATAAAGAAGGCCAAAGTAAAGATGAATGGATTTTTTTTTGCTGGGACAAGTCCTCCGCGCTCTTCTTGGGAAGACTGAACTCCTGTAAGCCAAAATCAACAGTGGCGACCACCAGAAAAGCGCCAAAGCAATGAAGCTCGACGAGTCCTAGAGAAATGATTCAACTGTCTTGGATCCCGCATCGAAATTAATCAGAAAAGAACAGCGGAGGAGTAAGAAAAACATATTTTCCACTTC
Source organism: Charanyca ferruginea (assembly GCA_947361185.1). Taxonomy (NCBI): domain Eukaryota; kingdom Metazoa; phylum Arthropoda; class Insecta; order Lepidoptera; family Noctuidae; genus Charanyca; species Charanyca ferruginea. The sequence goes on along the minus strand of OX376056.1, from coordinate 19,361,026 downwards.
CCTCCAAATCAAGCAGGAGACAGAACAGAACTAGGCCAATAGGCACAAAGGGACGTTTACAACTGGGAGAAGCCCAGTTGCTAAGCACCACGGATTATAATTGACACCATTAATGGGCCCCAAAAAAGTGAGCTGTTACATTGATTCCAATAATAGGTATGGCAAAGATGAATGGATTGTGTGAAATGTAGAATATGCAAGAGAAAGGAGTCAGTAATATAATGACAGTTAACGTTATGGATGCAGAAGACTTATTGCCGACCCCAAGTAGCGTGGTAGAAAGGCAGGAAGATGATGATGACTGAAGAAAAAAAGAACATAATTTTGTTTTTATTGATCATAGTAGTGTTTTGTCCTGCGCCTGTCTGGTAAAGCCGTGTGGTGCCGGCCGCAAATAGCACCACCCCATTTCTACCCGTGGGTATCGTAGAAGGCAACAGAGGAATTTTGACCAGAGGATGGGCAGCAGCGTCCTTCTGAGTACCATAACACCTACTGCGATCGCCAACAGGCATCGGCCAAGCATGGCGAATACGGCTGAACCCCCCCTTGGGGAAACCTATGTCCAGCAGTGGAAGTCTAAAGGTTGACATGATCAACAGTGTTTTGGTTAAAATTCAGTGACCTGCATAAAAAATAAACAAAACACGTGCGATCGTGGAGCTAAGACCTCATTCTTATTGTTTACATACGGAAGCAGTGTTAAAAGCAAAAAAATAATGACGCAAGTGTCGACGACGTCCATTGACGACAGATTCTAATGTTATTACTTACTTGAGGACAATACGAGCACGTAAAAGACAGTCTGACTGTCTGACGTAGGATAATAATTTAAAAGTAAGTAGGTATGGAACCCTCAATATGATATGTATAAGGCCAGGATCGAGAGCATCCAAAAAAAGATTTTATTATACTTAGATCACAAGACAAAGCAAAGCTCAACAGATTACACTCAACGCTGCAAAAGATACCACTTCCTACCATTAGAAAACCGACGCCAAGTAAACGATATTACTTTTCTGCTTAACATTGCCAATAGCTCTATTGATTGTTCCGAACTTCTCTCACACATATCACTCCGAACCCAACACGTAGGCTTTAGACAGCGGCCACTACTTCACGTTCCATTTGCGTCAACCAACTACCGACGGAATGCCTTCTTCTTAAGAAGCGCTGCAATTTTCAATAATATTTCCTCGAATTTAAATGTCGATTTATTTAGAACCAGCCCTAGCACATTAAGACAAGCAATAAATAAAGAATTCTTTGGTAGAGATCGTAATAGCACACCCATAATAAGTACTCATTAAATTAAATAGCGCAATATAATCACAATTTTGTCTCATTTTGTTTTATTTTTAACTAGGATGTATTTTGTCTTAGTCTAAGAAATAATTGTTTTGTTTTATTTTTTGTTTTTTTCTAATTGTGTTCTTATGTAAAGAAAAGATTTGTTTTATATAATTTTAATGAAAATTTATAGTTTAAGTACCTATTAATATATTTATTTATTTTTCTTCGTTAACTTTAGGTAAGTAGAAAATAGCTTATATGTGGAAGCTTTTAAATGGCAAATGACAGCGCCCATTATACATTGTTTAATATAGATCTTAGTCTGTAAGCTTTCTGAATAATAAATAAATAAATAAAATAATAAATGGATTAGGTACGAGCTTTAACTCTGCTTGTTTAGTAAAATCGACCTTAATGAATTTTTGTTTCTCGATTTCGCACTGAATCTACGTATTGTTTTATTAGTTACCCCCGACGAAAATGGTTTAGTCCTTCCCACGGTCCTTCCCATCTCGGCACCCGTGAATTAATTTATCATGCCAACGAAACATTGGCCAATGATAACTGCAGTATTCTTTTTTATGTTTTCATAAAAGTCTTTTGAATGCGACATTGCCTCTACTCATTCTACTCAACACTGCTATTAAGAGATATGAAATAAATCAGTATATTAATAACTACATCATAATCGATTAAAATGGAAAGTTGTGAAAGCGTACTCGAGTGAGGCCATGCGCATACGTCATCGCGATGACGTCATTGACTGCATAATCTCCGGTTCCCGTTAAAAGTGTTGTTCATGCGTTTCAACAGTTTTGTTTTTCGAAATCTTTAGAAAACTGTAATAAATGTATCTTCTTATTTTTTTAAATAGTAATGAGAACTTCTAAAAGTTCACACCATCTTGTATCCTTTTGCGGCTTAAACGAGGATCTTGTAGCCTATATATGATCTAGTTAGCTCAGTTCTACAATTATTTAATAGAGACTAATAGATTAAACTGCAGTTACATAAATATCAATTTATTTCCTCACACGACTTCTTTATGGTCCAAGATCCCAGTCGCCAGACCTACGTGAGAATATACTTAGATAGGATAGGATTTGGTCTTTGCGAGTAGCGAGTAGCGACTTCTGCATCCACGATAACCGATATTTACGCGGTCAAAAGCTAATTATTTATAAGTCCAGTTTTCCTCACAAAGTGTTCCTTTACCGATGTCGGTAATGTCTAAGATAAACATGGAAAGCAAGTATAAAAACCGGACAAATGCGAGTCGGACTCGCCCACCGAGGGTTCCGTACATATTTGTAGGTACATATCCATACTTTTACACTAATCCATACTTTATTCTACTTAATACATATTATAAATGCGTTTTTTGCGACATAAAGGGCCGTATCTTTTTTTCACGTTAGCATAGAGGGTTGATTTTTTTACAGCATCCAGGGACCGTAGACTTGAGTATAGGGTTTTAATTTCAACTTGATACCTCCACGCGTTTCCGAGATAAGGGGTCTTGACAGACAGACATAAAGACAGACAGACGGACAACCAACTGATCCTATAAGGGTTCCATTTTTTCCTTTTGAGGTACGGAATTCTAAAACATGAAAATGTCACATTGGCACTTGCTCGTACCCAGTTACAAACCCACAACCTCGTGCATGAGAGGAGGGCGCCTTAACCACTGGGCCATCACAACATGTTTTCTTTTGACAGACAGCACATCAAGTCATACCAAACTGTCAAATTTTCCCATTTGAATATGAACCTTCATCATATCAGCCTAGTGCCGTCCAGAGCTGAATGTAGGCCTCCCCCAGAGATCGCCAACCAACCCGGTCTTGGGCAGCACGCATCCATCCGCTGTCAGCTACCTTCTTTAAATTGTCGGTCCATCGTGCCGCAGGGCGTCCCACACTACGCTTGCACAAACGCGATCTCACTCTAGAGCGCGTCTCTTCCATCTACTGTCTGTCCGTCTGCAGACGTGGCCGGCCCACTTCCACTTCAGCGTACTAATTCGATCAACGACTGTGACTTTAGCTCTCAGGCGAATAACTTCATTGCGAATTCTATCCACCAGAGAAACCCCGAGCATCGCTCTCTCCATGGCACGATGAGCAACCTTGAATTTGTAGACCAGGCCCACGGTGAGCTTTCACGTTTCGGCTCCGTAAGTCATTGCGGGTAGGACGCACTGGTTGAAAGACCACACTGATGAACATAAACGATATGAACCTTATTATTTGTTATAAAGTTCAAAATCTATCAAAGAAATTTGACATATGGTTGTAGCTTGATGTGCTGACGTATATACATTACTTAAATCCTGTATTGGCTATAAAACTAAAACGTCATGTTGAATGTTTTGTTGTTGCGTTCGGCGTGTTTGCCGAAATCTGTGTTAAACGCAATAATTATAAGAATTTGACGTGTTTTCTTGTAAACCAGAATGCTGTTATTATTATGGCGTGAGAAACACGAGACGGTTTTATTGAATACGTCATTTATTTACTGAAGGCCGTAAACAACCTTTTTAGGGTTCCGTATCCAAATAAATTTATTGATTAGGATTGGTGACTATTTTTGGAGCTGCTGAAGATCTAAAACTACATTATCTTTGCATTGTATAAACTCAAACTATTAGTATTATATAATTTTGCATAGCACATACATGTGAGCACTATGTACTTTAAAGCTACCATTTACGAGATATGTCTTTCGTTGACTTGAATATGCCCTGGCGGTTGAGAGTTTGTCATGCTCACTTGAATGTCTTGCTGATGGTGGCGCATGTGTTGGATCATTTGGTTCCCTTCAAAATGGTTGAGCTAAATGGTGCCGATCCGTGCGTCATGTTCGTGAACAGGCGCCGTCAGTTGAGACTGGTCATCTCTTAGCTACCTCGGTTATTTTAAATTTATTTTGAATTGTCTAATTTCATTGTCACTAGACCTCTTTTAACGTGCACAACTTGTTACATTGTTCTCACATTGTACCTCTAGATTCAACATGAATGATGTAACCTAAATTTCTAATATTCTATTGATTTTAAAAGAGTGTTCATGGAGTTTCTTGCTCGTTCTTCTTCATAGAAACCTACTGTTTGGAACGAGCAACTAGCTGCAACTTTTTGACTGATTGACTCCTTGACAATTCAAAAGTGCCTGTAAATGGTTTATTTGAAATAAATGATTTGAGTTTGAGTTTGAATAGCAAAAAACGGAACCCTTATGGATTCGCCATGTCTGTCTGTCTGTCCGTCCGTATGTCACAGCCACTTTTTTCCGAAACTATAAGAACTATACTGTTGAAACTTGGTAAAAAAAGATTGGCTTAATGCGGTTCACAGAATACATCAAGTTGATGTATTCTGTGAACCGCATTAAGATTTTCACACAAAAATAGAAAAAAAAAAATAATACATTTTGGGGGTTCCCCATACTTACAACTGAAACTATTTTTTTTTATTAAAACCCATACGCGTGGGCCATCTATGGATATGTCTTCAAAAATGATATTGAGGTTTCTAATATCATTTTTTTCTAAACTGAATAGTTTGCTCGAGAGACACTTCTAAAGCGGTAAAATGTGTCACCGGGGGGGGTGACACATTTTACCCCCCTTTTTACTACCCTGTAACTTTTAAAATAAGAGAATGATAAAACTAAAAAAAATATATGATGTACATTACCATGTAAACTTGCACCGAAAATTGGTTTGAACGAGATCTAGTAAGTAGTTTTTTTTTAATACAACTACAAGAACTTTTATATTATGTTACTTGCTGCTACGGAACCCTTCATGGGCGAGTCCGACTCGCACTTTGGCGCTTTTTTTTTACTTTGAGCTCTTTCAAGGCTTAGCTGATTCGTTGATAATAAAAACAATGTCTGTCAATGATCTGTTATTGACAGACATTCACGACCTTTTTGGTTTATAGCATCGTCTATGTTCCAACTATGTTCGGGTCAGCTTCCAGTCTAACCGAAACCTAACATTTTACATGGAGCTACTGCCTAACTTCCACAATCCAGTTTAAGGCTCTTTCCTGACCAAATAACCTTGACCATACATTTCCTCTTTGCCGCAGCATCGAAATTCGCACAATTTTTGGAATTTTTGGTTATAAAAACAAAACGATATTTTGAAATAAAATAAAACGTGAATTATAAAGATTTTTAAGTTATTTAGATATCAGTGTAATCCTCAAATGAATAGCACGTCAACTTTAGCAAAAGAAACATGTTTTCAATTATTTTAGTAATTTTTGTACAGGGAGATTTAGGTGTATAAAGGGTACATAAAGAAATAGGAACGTGGAATGTGATGATAGGATATTCAACATTTATAATTATACTTTTAAATGTACTTATACTCTTAATTAATGAGTTAATAGTCCCTGAATAACGCCGAAAAACGCACTTTTGGTCGGGGTAGCGCCTTAATACTGGGTAACACGATACACCTTGCTAAAACTGGTTGTCAGACTTTCTGGCTTCTAACTATCCATAACGACCGTCAAAGATCTACGAATAACAGGCTGGACCAACTGCTATACATGCTTTCATGCAGGGTTTTTGTGTTTTCGTATTTTGTCGGAGAGTGAATGACCAATATGCAGTATACGTTATAGCTAAAACAACAAAATTTCCTAAAGTAATTTAAGTTTGTGGTGCGGTTACCAACGTGTTATCTGCAGCTCGTCATGGTGGAGGATTTTTGGCCGAAGGGCGTGGTGTTCCGTCGCTTCCGCGGACATGTGCCACACGATCGCGCAGTAACACTAAGTCGTTGAAGTGAAGTAACTAATATAGGCATAAGTTACTATACTAATACTTATGTAATATAGTTATGTATGTTAGTAGGTACCTATATAGTATAAGATATTATTGTATGAGTCTTTGTTACCTGAATTAAAGGATATAATATTAATATGCCGTTGGTTGACTATACATAGATGCTGACGAACATAAGTAAACTTACGAGAACTTTTAATTCTTTAAAAGACCCTGTTTAGCATAGAAATAGTCTCGATGATAGCAAGCTTAGATAATAACCAATTATGGGAGAATTAACCGTAGTTAAGAATTAAGATAATGCAGTTTGCATAACTGAGCTCAGTTTGGTCTTAATAATGGCGTTCAATGTTAAGCGTTCTTAACTAGTTTAACTTATGGATTTGATTGCTACTCATTTTATTTATGACAAGCTTTTCTTCTAGATTTCGTCTGCATGTTTTTTTTACGGCTCCCTAACTATTATTAATAAATATTATAAATAAATAGAAAATATTAAATATTATTTTGATAATAAAATATGTAGCCTGTAGCACTCAGGGATAACGTAGTTCCAATTATTATTATCAATTACTTTTTTAAAATCTTAGGTGCTTCAAACTATAAACACAACCCAAGTAACACAGTCTTGGAGCTTTAAAACAAATCTGTCTATTGACAGTCTATTCATGGTTAATCTTTAGATAGCGGCTTTCTAAAGATGGTTTCAATAAAGAAAATGTATGCTTACAGAGTTTTTTTTCTCAAGCTCGATTATTTTTAGGGCATTTGTTCTATAGCACACTTATTTTAGTACGTTTATAGGTATATTGAATGTTTTAAGATAAAATGCTCTACAAATAGCCTAAAGGTACCTAACTTGAAGTAATTTTATAGATAAGATGATATATTTTAAGATAAAACATTTTATTTTAGCTATTGGTAGTCTTATATTTGTTTTTAAAGAGATTTAAGTCTACATAAAATATTTTAATAGATATTTTTTAATTTGTCTAAAAAAATTTTTCATAAAAATGGCTTAATTAAGTGCATTTGTATTAAATATTTGAATTGGATGACTTTATGCAATGCAGACAGTGAAAAAAATTAAAAGGTCTGTTGACTTTCGTCGACAAATCGGTAGCGCACCTTAAGTACAGTAGGTACAGTACGCAAAAGAGATAAGTATCCATGTCGTCGGGAATAGTTGAAGATTTCTTAGAAACCAATGGGGGCTTTCAAATGAAATTTTATTAAATCATTGAACTGTTTATTCTTTATAAATTGTATTTTATTTAATTCATAAAAACCTATCGGTTTCTAAGTAAACTTCAACTGTTTCCGGCGACATGGATACTTATCTCCTTTGGTGACCGTACATGCATACCTATTCAAATAGATACTCTCTGAAGGTAGTTTTTACGAAATATGATACAATAAATACTAACAGCTAATACCTAATGGTATTCACTAATGATTAAAATTTCGTAGTTATAAAAATACCAGAGTTTAGTAGTTTTCAATTTATTAGGTACCTATTCGTAACCATACATCTACTAATACAAAATTCTACACAAGGTTCAATATAAGTACCTAGGTACCTACTTAGATTCGTTTTATAACATTTTGGTTATACAGGATGAAATTGAATTCATTAGCAAATTTTTAAGGCGTGACTCAGACCACGAACCTGCACAACTTTCAATATGGGGCCAACTCAAACAGCGCGAAAGAATATCAGCTGTTTCATACAGAAGTGGAATAGGTACTCGGCCAAAATGTATGGAACAGCTGTTTTTTTTTCGCGCTGTTTGAGTTAACCCCATAATGAAATTATGAAAGTTGTTCAGGGTCGTGGTCTGGGTCACTGCTGAAAAATTTGCTAATGAATTAAATTTCATCCTGTATGGGTGGGTACCTGAGCTCATGCAATTCTTGCATGCATGCAAGATTCGTTTTATAACATTTTGATTATTAGGTACCTGAGGTGATGCAGCAGCTTTGATAACTATTTAGGTATCAATATGACACTATTTCCTACGAATTCGTCCACTTTTGTACACCAGCCTTATGTTAACACTGCGTCTTTGGCACCGACGCCGGCGTATATCTAACTATACATACCTACCTACTATTATACCTACTATTTTTCACATTGTCTATAAATAAAACAGAAATATCTTTTACTTATCCTCTTGAATTATTTAATTAAATTGCCCTGTTACTGCATAAAATGGTCTTTCGTTCACAACACATCAAATTACCTGTTCACTGATGAACGTCTAGAAATACTGCGAGAAGATAAAAAAGAATACAGAGATGATAGTTACTAGGTAATCTTAAACCACTCATAAATCTGTTTATTCTTTCACTAGATAGTTTAGTATGTATCAAGAGAAATAATTCTTGTCATAGAGCTAGAGCCATACTATAGAAAATTCTCTAGAATGTTTGTTCTATTGAATTCGTTTTTCTAGTAAATTTTATCTTGACGCCATTTTTATTGCCTATTTTTGCTTCAAATAATTTTCGTTACATATTTTAATGCTTATTTTTATGTTTTTATCATTAAATTATGTCTAATTAAACAGTTACTATGATTTAAATGGACTTCCGGTTTGAACACTCAACTGTACAAACGTCACGAAGTGAGTTCCGCAAATTTATTCATAAAACTGTTAAAAATTCCATTGTAAATATAAACTGTGCAAGTGAATCCAAAAACAAAGACTAAAAGTGTTAATTAAGTAATATAAACTGTGTGTGTGTTCCATGCAGAACAAACTAAGTGCAAATATTATTGTCATAACATAACCTACAGTGAGACAATATTGACACATTTGACATCGCCGTTGACACAAATCAGAGATACCAACAACAGACAACGGAGAATTACGTTTCGTTCCACGCAAATCATTGAGCAAGTGTTGCCACTTTTACAAATAAATTAAATACTAAATTACATCAGTGTTGCCAATACTAAAACTTGTAATTAGGCGAGATGGACGACCAAATGCAACTATTATTTTCAAAAATAAAACTAGAAATGGAGAAACAAACAACAACTTTAACAATTTCAATTAGAGAAGAAATTGACGAGAAATTAAAACCAATTGTAGAAGAAAACCTGAAACTAAAAAATGAAGTGGTTAAATTAAATGAGAAGGTAAAACGATTGGAATTGGGGAGAAGGGAGAACAATTTAATATTCTATGGATTTGAGGAGACCACAGAAGTAAGTTTTAACATAATTGAAATGATAACGAGAACTTTGAATGACTCGGGTATCGAAATTAACAATCGGGATATTAACAAAGCATTTAGAATCGGGAAGATGAAAGAAAAAGCACGCCCGATTTTAGTCACCATGTTAAATGCATGGAAGAGGAATGAAATTCTAAAAAATAAAAAAAGGCTACCCAAAAATATTTTTGTTAATGAAGACTACAGCAAGGAAGTTCTAGAAAAGCGTAAAGAACTCATACCTCAGCTAAAAGAGGAACGAAAAAAGGGACGTATAGCATTTATAAAATATGACAGATTAGTGGTAAAAGACGAAGAAGGGGCGACACGGGATAAACGGAAGAGGGAACAGTCTGTGTCACCTAATACAGCTACTGAAAATGCCCGACCAAAAATAAATAAAGTAAATGCATTCGAACGAATGTATAGAAATAGGTCCCAATCAGTATCAGATGGGCATAAAGAATAGCAACCAACACACATCGGGAACCGGAAGATCAGAACAAACAAACAAAAAACATTCATCAAGTCAACCAACATCATCACACCTCCCCCAAGCCGGCTGGTCCCCGTGGGGGATAGCGACCATTCCCTTCCAGCTCAAACAACAGAAAATAACAGTAATAAGAACATTATGAACAGTAACAACAACACGAACACCCAAATGATGAAAATAAAACAGAAAACAAACAAACTCTATATTGCTACTTTAAACTGCCTTACATTGAGAACGCCAGAGAGACTTGCGGAACTAGAGCTAGCACTCTCAGATATAAAATGGGATATATTAGGCCTAAGTGAAGTAAGAAGATTAGGAGAAAGTATCGAAGACCGCAAGCATTATATTTTATATTATAAAGGTGAAACAAAAGGAAGCCATGGAGTTGGCTTTATGGTTAAAAAACATCTAGAAAAAAATATAGAGGAATTCAAGGGCATATCAGAGAGAATAGCCGTACTTAATATACATCTGCCAGCGCACAAAAATAAATGGTCGATTATCCAAGTTTATGCTCCCACGGAACAGTACGATGAATCGGCTAAAGACCTCTTCTATGAACAACTGTCATCAACTCTACAAACAGCACACAAAAACATAATGGTAATAGGAGATTTCAATGGTAGAATAGGCTCCCAACGTACTGGTGAACAAAATGTGATAGGCAATTTCGGTTTTGGCAGAAGAAGCAAAAATGGCAAAAGGATGATTAATATGGCTTTGGAAAACAATCTTGCATTTATGAATAGTTTCTACAAAAAAAATACCAAGCATAAATGGACATGGCTATTTTCAGATGGATCATACCGAAATGAAATAGATTTTATAGCAACTAACAACAGAAAAGTTTTTCAAGATGTAAGCATTGTTAACCAGCTGAATTTTAACACCAACCACCGAATGGTCAGAGCAATTATAAATAGAATTGAACCGAGAAAAAGTAGAAATAAATTTAAGGTAGCAACGAACAATAACAAACGTCAAACTGTGGTAAAAAACAAAATAGAAGAAAACTATGATAAAGAAATAAACGAAATATACGGACAACTACACAACAAATTGTTAAAACCTAAGACAAGTTATACGGAAAACGAAACTAAAAGCCTAATAGAAGAAAGAAGGAAGCTTTTAAACATTAAAAAAGACAAACAAAATCTTAGAGCCATCGCAGAAGTAAGTAAAAAAATAAGTAATAGTATTAAAAAGGATAGAACTAAGAGAAGAGCAAACACACTTAACCGCCACATAAAAAAGACAGGAGGAGTAAAAAAGGCTTTAAAAGAACTAGTAGAGGCAAAACAATGGATACCAAACATCAAAAATAAAACAGGAAATCAGGAGACTAAAAGAAACAGCATAATCCATACGGCAACCGACTTTTATAAAACCCTCTATTCAGCAGAACCTAGCACCCAGGATTTAACTATAAATCTGGAAGACGAAGAAGCTGAAGACATACCAGATTTTCTACAATCAGAAGTAGAAAAAGCTGTACAAAGCCAGAAAAACGAAAAGGCTCCTGGGCCAGATCAGATAACAAATGAGATGATAAAAATGTCAATAATCGAACCTCAAAACCTCAGAAAACTTACAAACATATTCAACACTGTCCTAAAAACAGAATCTGTACCATCCCAATGGACCAAGGGTACAATCATATTATTACACAAGAAAGGAGAAAGGGACAACATTGAAAACTATAGACCAATAAGTCTATTGTCAAACATATATAAAATATTTTCGAAATTAATCCTAAAAAGAATAACAGGGATAATGGATGAACAGCAACCTATAGAACAAGCTGGTTTTAGAGCAGGATTTTCAACTGTTGATCATATTCATGTCATAAAACAGTTAATAGAAAAATGTCAAGAATATGGTAAAGCATTGTACATAGCTTTCGTGGATTATAGCAAAGCATTTGACACGATAAACCATGATTCGCTCTGGGGGGCTTTAGTCCAGCAAGGGGTTCCTAAGAAATATATTCGTATAATTAAAAATATTTATAAGAATAGCACCGCACAAATAAAACTGGAAACAACTGGCGAAGAGTTCCCAATAGCTAAAGGCGTAAGACAAGGAGACCCGCTATCTCCAAAACTTTTCACTGCAATCCTGGAAAGTGTTTTCAGGAATCTTGAGTGGGAAAAAGTGGGTATAAACATCAATGGCAGGCAACTTAACCATCTAAGGTTCGCGGATGACTTAGTCCTAATCACTGACAACGCTAATACGCTCCAACACATGTTGCAACAGTTGACAGAGGCAAGCAGAATGGTTGGTCTCACCATGAATAGGTCAAAAACAAAGGTAATGACAAACAGAGAAGAAATAGCTATAACAGTAGATGACGAAAATATTGAATACATAAGAAATTATATATACTTAGGGCAATTGATATCATTTAGAGACCAAACTGACATGGAAATCGATCGAAGAATAGCTTGTTCTTGGAAAAGATACTGGTCACTTAAGGAGGTATTCAAAAGCAACCAATTTTCTATAGCAGCCAAGAAAAAAGTGTTCAACTCGTGCGTCTTGCCATGCCTGACATATGGATGCCAAACTTGGGCACTGAATCAAAAACACTTTCAAAAATTGAGAACATGTCAGAGGGGAATGGAAAGAAGTATGATAGGAGCCACGATTAAAGATCGCAAAAAAGCAGAAGAAATAAGATCCATGACCAAGGTGGAAGATATAATAAAGAAAGTAAAGCAGTTGAAATGGAGATGGACAGGACACATGACAAGAGACAGCAAGACAAAATGGACAAAAGTCATAACGGAATGGCAACCACGCGACGGTAAAAGGAAAAGAGGCAGACAGGCAAAAAGATGGACAGATGACATAAGAAAGGTGGGAGAGGCTACCTGGTCAAGGAAAGCCAAAGAAAGGGAAGAATGGAAAAAACTGGAAGAGGCCTATGTGTCACAAGACACGCTGATCACTGAACCGAGCAACCCGATGTGTTAGTTTATAAGTTAGTGATGATAATATACTGTAAGTTTAGTTTCAGCAATAAAGGCTTAAATAAATGATTTAAATTACTATATTTTAAATAAAATGACTATTTTAAACATTAAAATGCAATTAAAAAAAAATTCTTATATTAAATAAAATTCATATTTGGAAAAAAAAATATTAAATCATACATTTACAGCGGGCGCTCTTATTTTAAGAGAGTTTTACATAATACTCGACGATAGAATTTCAATCGCATATAGAATTGCTTGTTTACCCATCATTAACTAGCTAAAACACAAGTACCTAATATATGAAATAAGAAATTTGTTACGCCATGATGCAATACAATAATAAGTTTAAATAACTCTTGTAAGTTCTGCGCCATTATGTGTCGTTGCCTATTGCAAATCAAATGTAACTTAAAGTTAGTCTTGAGTTAATTTTGGTTTAAAAACTTGACGAGTAAAGACTTCTATAAAGGTCTCTACTTTATCTATAAACTATCTACTAGTAAAAGTGGTCTATAAACAGTTTAGTGAGACACTAGAAAAATCTCTACAGACAATTTGATAATGTACAACTCTTATCTCTATCTATTTATGTTTTCTTAACTCAATCTTATGAGAAGGGTTAAGGTTGTGCCCACTTTTACTAAACTGTGTCTATAAGCGTTCTTGAATATTACTTGGGAGGTATTTTACTCTTATGGATGGTAGACAATAAAATTAAATTCTATTAGATATCTAATAGTCCGTTTTTAGACGCGATTGTGTTACTTGGGAAACTCAAACAATGATCTCGATTCTCTCTTATCGATCTGATTTCTCGATTCATTAATAGTTTTAAATTAATAACGTTTGCTGACATGCTTTTAGAATAACAGTCTAAAGTTTTCGTGAAAATGTACCTGTAGTTTTTCAAAAAAATAATTCATCTCCACGATTTGAAATCTACGATAGACCTTTAGCATAAATATGTAGATTAAATATAAATGCCTTATAAACGCATTCAACACGTATGTGCTACATACGGCAGTTCAGCTAATGCCTAAGCTAACACACCTACTTTACATAGAACATTTACGAGCTATGTACATATATAAAAGAACTGCTATGAAGTATGTAAAACATTCTGTGATCATGTACGGTGCGTGTGTATTAACAAGGATTTAAAATAAGATTTTACTAATGGTATCAATTCTAGAATTCACACGAGACAGAGTAATTTTCAAAATTGAAGAGGAGACTATCAAAGGGACATTACATTTAGTTACCGATATATAATTTACTTAATATTTTCCAATAATTCGTTGTTATATCAGAAGATCTCAATGAAACCATAATATTGGTCTAATACATATGAAAGAAAAGGGAGTGTCAGAGGATGGAATGGAAGAAGAAAATGTGGAACGCCGTGTCCAAGTAACATGTGAAAAGGGTATGAATTTGATGATGATGACTAGACGAGGAGAGAAGAGCTAGGCTATATATAGACAAGAATCACTCCAACGAATTCCCAACTCAATAATTAAGATTAATAAAGACTAACATCACACTAATTCGTAGTTCAGATTGGTATAGTCAATTAGTCTGTCATTTGATAGCCACAAGCATTTGTGCAGTTGGCTTTTGTATGACTCATGAGTCGTTGTTATTTCGTATTACGATAAAAAAAAATCTTTCAATTGAGCTCCTGCTTTCAATTAGTTCCAAATTGTACAAAGTTGAAGCAGGGGTCACTTTTTTAACACGCCACTCTACCCAACATCAATGTGCCATTGTCATTGGACACATTTCATATTTCGAAACAAAGTTTAGTCATTTGACCAATAAAAACGCGTAACGAGGCATGCTGCTGCTTCTAATATTTCAGAGTCCAATTCTATTACACTCAATGCGTTCTTATTTCTGAAAAATCATGCAAGTTTTTGGTGGTTTTGCATGGCGCCGAAAATAAAGATTGCATCGGAGCAGGTGACAGGTTATCATTAATTAAACGCTTATAATTCTACCGATATCACTAGTGAAAGCCAGAGAGATATTTGTGTTAACTAAAGCGTCGTCAAACAGAGGCGATGACGGTAGCGAATATCATATGACAGATACTACATTTAACTGCCAACTGTCTGCATGGTCTGCACGACACATAAATTACTTATTATAGTAGAAGCCAGAGGCATGTTGCATAATTATATCCTAAATGATCATTTATTTTGAACAGTAAGGAATGTGATGATGCAATTCGTAATGTAGCTAGTGTCAAAAACATCCTAAAGGGTGATCGTGCAGTTATCTTAACTAAAATCGATATTGATCAATGCACAGAGGTTGTTACGGACGCCGACCTAAACTGTAATAGACGCTAACTGTAAATAATAAAATCATATTATAAACATGTTTGAATAAGAACAAGATGTAGCGTTAAGTTTGATAGGTTTAGTGTAAGCATTATAGGTACAAACCATGTTGTATTATATAATTAAGTAGGATAGATAAATAGGTAATAATAATAATTACGAATTGTACATAGTTTCAAGGCCATTTGGGCGCAAAGTAAGCGATCGAGTGGTCGGTCGAGATTTTCATTGTTTACCCCCGCCACTACTTGCACCCAGGTAGCCGTCTATATAAAAGGGCACTAGGCCCGCTTGAATTCAGATCGAAAATAGCAACTGACTAATACTGAGCTAAGAAGAATAAATGGGAAAATAATCAAGCCTGAAGAATTGTTTTATTTTCAAAATATATACAGTCCACACTGAACAGTTTGGTCCTTCCGAAGCCGGATAGAAGAACGAAGATCCTGCGGCAACCTGGCCTACCGAACTCCAGACGAAGTACGAAGCTCTGAAGAACGAACACGGCCATCAAGCAAGACTTGTTTCGACCTGAACGACTCACCGAACCGAGCCGACGGGTTTCAACAGGGATATCAAGCCAAGGGGATTATTCACCGTGCCGAAGAAATACCGATCAGAAGAGGTACCAACCTGAACGCGCCGTCGAACACAGCAAACTGAACGTGCTGTCCGGTGCGCGTTGAACGCTGCAAACTGAACGTGCGGCCTGGTACGCGACGACACGAACACGCATAAGAAGATGGTTGTCACTCGAAGCCAAGGGGACGTAGCGGAGATTGAGGAACAGCGACGCATCGAAGAACAAGAGGCGCGGCGTGCCCAGGAACAAGAGATGCGCCGCAGGGAAACTGAACAAATCGAACGCGAAAGAACACGAAGATTCTCACTCGACCCACCGGCGTCGCCATTTTCAAAGATAGCGGACACCAGTACGGCGGCGGGGCCTTCTGGACTCCAAGCAACGACGACCAATGTGACCCGACGAAGAATGGGATCACCGGCCAGGTCAATGCGATCGACAACGAGCGTCACAACTAGACTACGGATGGCGGAACTGGAAGCAGCCGAGAAGTTGGCAGCCATTCAAAGAAAAGAGTTGGAACTGGAACAAGAGTTGATCAAGAAGAGGCTGGCAGTTGAAGTGTCAGTGATTAACGACGAAGAAAGCGTACACGATGATCAAGAACCTGGCCCTCCCCGTGAAGAACCCCATCGAAAGGTGGACGAGTGGTTGAGAACCAAGCCCCTCAACCCACGGGGGGAGGAGGGGCCCAGGGAAGAACCGAAGCAAATACGATTCGAAGCATCGGGGGCGAGATCGCCAACCCCGACACGAGCAAGAAACAGCATCGAACATTTGGCGGCAACCCTCGAGAAGATGGCCAGACCCAGACCCAGGCATATCGACTTACCTACGTTTTCCGGCGCAGCCAACGAGTGGCTGCCATTCAAGGCAGCGGTACGAGACACAACAAGCATGTACCAGATCTCAGCGGCCGAGAACATACAAAGACTGAGAAGCTGCCTCAAAGGGGAAGCAAGGGACGCCGTGGCCGCTCTTCTGCACACAGCCACCGAACCTGATGTGATTATGAAGACTCTGGAGCAATGTTTTGGAAGACCAGAAGTCATCATTGATCGGGCGCTGGAAGATCTGAAGAAGCTGCCGAAGCCGGGCACGTCAGCAACAGAGCTTAATAGCTTCGCTATCAAACTACAGAACATCATCTGTGTCCTGAAAACCATCGATCGAAGGGGATACCTATTCAATCCATTGATGACACGAGAAGTACTAGACAAGCTCAGTCCGCATCTACGATCCCGCTGGTGTGACTACGCATATGAACACGAAGGGACGGCAGACCCAGAGATCGTCGTGATGTCACGGTTCCTGATGAGAGAAGCTGACCGGGCGCTGAGATACACATACGCCCCGGCCACAGGCGCTGCAACTACGAAGAAAGAAACCCGACCCGCCGTGATACTAAAGAAAAAGGCGAGCGTTTTCACTACGACCGGGGGAGCGGAGGAAGAAATTGAAAAATGCCCCAAGTGTGGACAAGCTCACGCACTAACACAGTGTCCAAAATACAAGGCACTCGCCGTGAATGAACGATGGAGTTTCCTGAAAGAAAAGAAGATTTGCTTCAAATGCGCTCATAAACAACATAGGCGCATGAACTGTAAAGCAAAGCCGTGCGGCGTGAATCAATGCCGCCGCCCGCATCACGAGACTTTACATCAAGAACACGACGAGAAGACTGAAGTCGCAAAGGAAGCCGAACAACCTAAAGAGGAAGCAGTCCTGTCCGTGGCTGCCCGTCCAGCCGCCGGCCCGCGAACAGTCATGTTGAAGATGTGTCCTGTCATCGTGTCCGGACCACGGGGGGAGGTGTCGACCTACGCACTCCTAGACGAGGGTGCAACCATTACACTCGTGGACCAGGAGTTAGCATCCAGCATCGGGGCGGAGGGACCATCACAGACACTGCGCTTAAACGGTGTCAACATGTCGCAAGATGAAATAGAGAGCCAGCTTGTGACAATCAAGGTCAGGGGGGCCAAAGAAAAGGAAGCTTACAAGGTCAGAGCGAGGACCATGAAGAACCTTCAACTTTACCAGCAAGCCATCCCTGAAAACCTGCTAGAATATGAGCACCTGAAAGACCTACCTAGGAACGAGGTGTGCTACGAACGCGCGCGCCCCGGGCTCCTAGTAGGAACCGATCATTGGGAGTGCATCGTCTCCCGTGAACTACGAATCGGCGGCCCGAACGAGCCGGCCGCTTCAAGAACTCAATTAGGATGGGTGGTGCATGGAACCGCACCGCGCAGCACCATCATGCAAGAAGGCAAGGTGCTACATCTCTACGAGCCCGACCGATCATCGAACGTGAGCAACCAGGAGCTCCACAACTTGGTCGAGGCTCACTTCAAAATAGAAGCACTCAGCATCCACGGCAAGCCGCGAGTGAACGAAGCGGACCAACGCGCCATCAAGATCGTCGAGACAACAGCGAAGAGAATCAATGAAGGCTACGAGGTGGGCCTACCGTGGCGACAAGATAACATTATCATGCCACCAAGCTACAGCCAAGCACTCCGCCGTCTCAAGAAGATAGAACAGAAGATGGACGCCGATCCAGAGTTCGCTGAGGAATACTCCAGGCAGATCAACAACCTGCTTGAGAAAGGGTACGCGACACTGTGCGGCGGCTCGGAACAAACAAGTCCGGTCTGCTGGTACTTGCCACACTTTGCCGTGAAGAATCCTAACAAACCCGGCAAGTGTAGGCTAGTATTCGACGCAGCCGCACGAAGCAACGGGGTGTGCCTCAACGACGCGCTGCTGGAAGGCCCGGACATGCTGCTGGCGCTACCTGGAATACTCTTCAGATTCCGGGAAAGAGCGATCGCGATAACGGCCGACATACAAGAGATGTTTCTCCGCATAAAAATAAGACCAGAAGATCAACCAGCCCAGCAGTTTCTATGGCGAGGCAACGAAAGAGAATCGCCTCCTGCAAAATATAAAATGACGAGCATGATTTTCGGCGCAGCAAGCTCTCCGTTTATGGCCCACTACGTCCGGAACCTCAACGCGGACGTACATGGGCAAGAGTTCCCGCGAGCCCTAGAAGCGATCAAGGAAAACCATTACATGGATGACCTAGTAGCCAGCTACGATAACCCAGAAGAAGCACGAAAGGTGATAGAAGAAACAAGAGCGGTGCACGCGCACGCGGGGTTCACGCTACGAGGATGGAGCTCGAACGAACGAACAGTGCTACGAGACGTACCCACCGAACTACATGCCACCTCTCCCACGCAACTGGGGGGAGAACAGCCCGAGAGTAAAATACTCGGGCTATATTGGAACGCAGAACGAGATGAGTTGGGGTTCAACACGTCCATGAACAGAGTGCCAACTGAAGTACGAACCAGAGCCCGCGCACCGACCAAACGAGAAGCCCTTAGTGCAGTCATGTCCATCTACGACCCGTTAGGACTGCTGAGCCACTACACGATACGATCCAAGATAATACTACAAAGTTTATGGCGCCTCCAGACCGCATAGGACGAACAGATTCCAGCAGAAGAAAACGAGCTCTTTGCGTCCTGGCTCGCGCACCTGACCGGACTGGCTCAGCTACGATTGCCGCGATGTTACCTAACACAGAAGTATGAACGTGTCGATCTACACATATTATGCGACGCCAGCGAACAAGCCTACGCGACCGTGGCCTACTGGCGAATCATAAACAACGACGGAAGTATCGGCGTAGTGTTGGTGGCCGCCAAGGCCAAGGTAGCACCGAGACGAGCACAGACAATACCGCGACTAGAACTCCAGGCGGCCGTCATCGGAGCAAGACTCGCCGACACTATAAAAAGGGAACATCGAGTCAAGATCAACCAAACGACCTACTGGACCGACTCATCCACTGTAATACATTGGATACGTCACGACATGCGACGCTTCACACCGTTCGTCGCACACAGGCTGGGTGAGATCGCCGAGCTAACCCAGAAGGAAGAATGGCGATGGCTGCCCACGGAAGTGAATGTGGCCGACGACGCGACGAGGCTCACCGACACTCCACTGAGCACGGCGGACCGATGGTTCCAGGGGCCTAGCTTCTTACATCTGCCAGAAGAACAATGGCCCATGATGTCGACAACGGAAGAAGAAGACGAGGAGGAGGTCCTACACGTAACGCAAGAACCAGGACGAGATAGCTGGCTACCAGACCCGGCCCGCTTCTCGAAATATGAAGTCCTGGTGAGGGCCACTGCACGAGCGCTCGCCTTCATAGATATCTGCCGACGTAAGGCCGGGAGTATGGAGCATCGACACATCCAGCACGCCGAGACAGAACTTATCCGACGCGCGCAAGAAGAAAGTTTCAAAGAAGAAATAGAGAAGATCAAGTCAGCTCGCCCCCTAACTAAGACGAGCAGGCTATACAGACTGGACCCTGTAATAGAAAACGGGCTCCTCAAAGTACGAGGACGGATCGAGGCTTCCTCGGCACCGACAGAGACAAAGCGACCCATCATCATGGACGGTCGACATGCGCTAACTAGACTGATAGTGCTACGTGAACATTGCGCTGCGGGCCACGCCAACAGGGAGCGCGTGACAAATGATCTACGGCAGCGCTATTGGATCATACATCTACGACCCACTGTGCGCACGATCGAGAGAGACTGCGCCTTCTGCAAGAAGTTGAAGGGGACACCACGGACGCCAGCCACGGGGGACCTGCCGCACGCCCGCCTCGACCCTTTCCACCGCCCGTTCACCAACTGTGGGGTGGATTATTTCGGCCCCATGACCGTTAAGGTGGGCCGTCGCCGAGAGAAAAGGTGGGGAGCGCTATTTACGTGCCTCACCTCCCGCGCTGTGCACATAGAGCTCGTCGCATCCCTATCGACAGACTCTGCGATCATGGCACTAAGAAGAATGGCTGCACGAAGGGGATGGCCGCGATTAATTTATTCTGATAATGCGACCAACTTCCGCGGGGCTGATCAAGAGCTCCGCACCGCCTACACTGAATGGCTGCCTGCCCTGAAGGATGTGGGGCTACAACACAGAGTGGAATGGCGCTTTATACCTCCTGGCGCGCCCAATCAAGGCGGCGCGTGGGAGAGAATGGTGCGCTCCGTAAAAGCCGCCCTTAAAGTAACCCTACAAGAGAAGGCGCCTTCAGAAGAAGTACTCAGCACGCTCCTCGCCGAAGCTGAGTTCTGCATCAATGCACGACCCTTGACCCACGTCAGCGTGGATCCCAATGATCCTGAGGCCCTAACTCCCAACCACTTCTTATTGGGGTCTTCGAACGGCCTACCAGCAACGGGACCATGCGATGAAGCCGACCGACGAACATGGCGAGCTAGCCAAGCGCTTGCCGACTGCTTCTGGCAGCGCTGGCTACGAGAATACCTGCCCACACTGGTACCCCGCGGCGAGCCGAAGAACGACGCGCGGCCGCTGCAAGTAGGCGACGTGGTCGTCGTGGTCGACAGCACACTGCCCCGGAACACCTGGCCTATGGGGGTCGTCGAGCGCACGCATCCGGGAACCGACGGCAGCATTCGAGTCGTCGAGGTGCGGACCAGAACCGGCATCTTCCGACGCCCAGTGAGCAAGCTCGTCGTCCTGACGAAAAAAGAAGAGGCTGCGCAGGCTTCGCCGGGGGGAGAACTGTTACGGACGCCGACCTAAACTGTAATAGACGCTAACTGTAAATAATAAAATCATATTATAAACATGTTTGAATAAGAACAAGATGTAGCGTTAAGTTTGATAGGTTTAGTGTAAGCATTATAGGTACAAACCATGTTGTATTATATAATTAAGTAGGATAGATAAATAGGTAATAATAATAATTACGAATTGTACATAGTTTCAAGGCCATTTGGGCGCAAAGTAAGCGATCGAGTGGTCGGTCGAGATTTTCATTGTTTACCCCCGCCACTACTTGCACCCAGGTAGCCGTCTATATAAAAGGGCACTAGGCCCGCTTGAATTCAGATCGAAAATAGCAACTGACTAATACTGAGCTAAGAAGAATAAATGGGAAAATAATCAAGCCTGAAGAATTGTTTTATTTTCAAAATATATACAGTCCACACTGAACAGAGGTGAAATCAGTAGAGGTCACCGTTCCAATGAACGCTCTGATTAGGCACATAATGATTATTTTCCATGAAGTCAAGAAGATGAGAGAGAGAGCCAACGCATTTGCTTACGTTAAAGATCAAGTAGTCGAAAATTGAATTGATTGATTGATCTTGACTTAGGTCGCAAGCGCAACTGATGAGTCCTGGATCCGGGCAAAGTAATATTGGGTTTTTGAATTATGAATGTCTCAGTCTCAGCAACCTGGAGTTTGGAAGTTGATGGTTTGACACCCGTGTCTCGGAAAGCACTTAAAGCCGTTGGTACTGCGCCTGATATTTTCCTGGTCATGTCTAATTGCCGTCCTATTGGACTATAAGACTGAAGGAAGAGAGAATGCACCTGTGTTTGCACACATACTTGTGCACTATAATATCCCCTATATACTAGGTTCACAGCGGCCAATCTCAATGGAGACTCATTTAGATTGGCCGCTGTTACGGACGTCTTCGCTTACTTAAAAATAAGATAAATAAATGATATTTTAGTTGTACATATGTAAGGAATAAATATAAATGTTATTTAAGGTGTATAAATGATAATTAAGGTTTATAAATGTTATTTAAGGTTTACCTACAAATAAAAACCATTTGATAGTAGGGAATAACTTACAATGTAAAGAGATTAGGTGTTATACGTTATTTTCCCTTAGATAATAAGATAATAAAGGTTAAGGGCATGGTTCTTAGCAGAAATGGGGCTCATAGATATAACTAAGTCGAAGTAAATAGGCAAATAGAGCCACGCTCCTATTGGCCGAGCGCGCGCCTCGAACCATGCCCCACGCCTCCCACTACTTTACTATGTGGATCAAACTATAAATACAGGGAGGGTCCGCGCCACTCGTCACTCTGGTTTCTACTCCCGCGCACTCTCTCTGCCCTATACTGAAATCGTTAATAAACGTATGTTACCTGAATACTTTCTGCTTTCTTTCGCAAACGTTACCTCTACGTCTTCAAGACCCTACAACAACATAACAACACATACAGTCCACCTTGATAGCTGGTCCGATTCGAGCCGGATAATAATCAAGATTCAAGCATGAAGACTAGAAGCGTTGCGGCCAAGGAAAGCGGATCGGAGTCAGGATACGACAGTCGCCGTCCCCGAACGTTCGAAGAACCCCCGAGATCACCGTCGACCATCGCGTCCGCAATCCCGCGCACCTCGCAAGGTGAGCCCGCGGCCGGGATCGTGCCCGCCGCCCCCGCGTTCGCGAACGCACCCTCCGTCAACGCCGCGACGGAGAAGGTTGCGCCGACCGTGTTCGACGGCCCGCGTGCCGCACAGGCTCCACGCCCGATGGCGAGTCGAGCCACCGCGACCGCGTGCGAACATAGGGAGTCGATCGTCACCCCGTCAGCGTCATGTTACCCAGCGACGCCCGCCGCGATCAGGACAATGGACTCAAGAAACATGACAGCTACGCGTGATACTTCAATAAGGGACACAGCGAGTACAATACGGTCCAGAAGATCGTACGGCAGCGACGTAGCCAGACGTAGAGTCAAGAAGGCGGAGTACGAGGCGCAGAAGAGAATCGTGGCAATAAGGAACGAGCAGCTGGAATTAGAAAAGGCGCTCGTCAACAAGCGTTTCGAGTACCAGGTATCAGTGATTGAGGCAGAAGCAGAGGCCCGAGAAGAAGGCTCAGTGCATACGGTTGAGGATAGAGTGGACGAGTGGCTCCAAAGTGTCGACCGGAGTCACCCCCATGGAGCGGACCGGCTGCAGAGGGAGCAGCCCCCGCGAACATTCGCCGAGCACGCAGCGCAAGAGGCTGACGCCCACATGGAACCTGCTACGTGTGTCAATGCCACCACACCCGCGAGACACGGACAGCGAAGACCGCGGTCGGTATCTCGATCGCCCACCAGAGGGGAACGCCGTGTCGGAAGAGGTATCGAGCAGCTGGCCGATACCCTGGAGAAAATGATATATATATGCCCGCATATAAAGTCAAGATGGTGTGACTTCGCTTCCGAAGCTATGGAGTCGTCACGCGAGCCGGAAATCATACTGTTATCCCGGTTCCTGATGCGGGAGGCGGATAGGGCGATGAAGTACGCTTTCACGCATATGACACCCGCGCCCGCGATGAAGAAAGAAGTAAGAAGTGCACCGCAAGTGAACACTAGGAAGAAGCCGGGCCGGGAAACTGTGTACGCGACTTCAAGTACGGAACGGAAGACTGAGTGTTTGTGTTGTGGTGGTGATCATGAAGTACCAAAGTGCGGAAAGTTCCTTAAGATGAACGTCAGCGAGAGGTGGGAGTGGGCGCGCACTGCAAAGGTATGTTTTAAATGTATTATAAATCGTCATCGACGTGAGCACTGCCGAGCAAAGAGGTGCGGAGAAGGAACATGCAGCCGCCCCCACCACGCGCTATTGCACAAGGATCCGGACAGCAAGAACACTCAGTCAGAAGAACCAGGTAAACCAGCCGACGCCGAAAACCAACAGGAATCTGTCATGACAGTCTCCGCAACGGGCACTGCATCGCGACGAGTGCTGCTGAAGATGTGTCCAGTGACGCTGAAAGGGCCCGGCGGACAAATAAATACGTTCGCCCTGCTGGATGAAGGCTCTACAATATCACTCATCGACGAAGAACTAGCGCGTCAGATACGAGTCAACGGGCCGGTTTCAACTCTACGTATACAAGGTGTGACGTCACAACAAAAAGAAGAGCGAAGCCAAGAGGTTAGGCTGCAGATTTGCGGGCAGAGCGGCGAGTACCAAGAACTACGCGCGCGAACCATGAAGGACTTGCAACTGCACGGCCAGACGGTGGATAGAGCGACTTTAATTAACTATCCACACCTCCAAGACTTAAAGGCAGGCGCATTCTTCGAGGGAGCCACACCCAAGGTGCTCATAGGCGCGGATAACTGGCACTTAATAGTGACGCGGGAACTACGCACAGGCAAGAAAAACGAACCCGCGGCTTCCTATACTCAACTGGGCTGGGTGATACATGGAACTGCACCACGCGCGACGCTACAGGAACAAGAGGGGCAGGTGGTGCTTCACCTATACGACGTGTCTGCGGCCACGCGGACGGATGATGTACGTCGTGTAGAAGAGTTGGTGAAATCACACTACAGGATCGACGCCCTAGGAGTTTCTCTAGCCAGAAAAGTGAAACCAGAAGATCAGAAGGCGGTCGCCGTGGTCCAGAACACGCTGAAGAAGGTAGGAGGACACTTTGAAGTCGGGTTGCCGTGGCGTGACGAAGACGCCCCCATGCCAAGTAACTACAACAGTGCCCTCAGAAGACTTAGAACCATCGAGAAGAAAATGGATGCATCACCGCACTTCGCGACGCAGTACCGCGCCCTGGTTCAGAACCTGTTAGACAAGGGCTACGCTCAAGAGTGCGACGGGACTGTAGGCGATAACCATAAGGCGTGGTACCTGCCACACTTCGCGGTCACAAACCCCAACAAGCCGGGGAAGATGCGCCTGGTGTTCGACGCTGCGCACAGGTACAGCGGGATGTGTCTTAACGACTGTCTACTAGAGGGACCCGATCTCCTACAGTCATTACCGGGGATCCTGTTCAGGTTCAGAGAGCGCCCAGTAGCGGTCACCGCAGATATCCAAGAGATGTTTCTTCAAATAAAAATCAGAAGTCAAGACCAGGCTGCGCAGATGTTCCTGTGGCGAGATGAGAACCGGAGCGAGCCACCGAAGCGGTACAAAATGACGTCTATGATCTTCGGGGCGTCGTGTTCTCCATTCATCGCACACTCGGTGCGGGACGCCAACGCGGAGCTGTTCACCGATCAATGTCCGGACGCCGTACGAGCAATCACGTCCAGTCACTACATGGATGATTACGTAGACAGCTTCGCGACGAAAGGCGAGGCGATAAAGACTGCGCGTGAAGTAATAGAAGTCCACCGGAACGCACACTTCAACCTAAGGGGATGGTGTTCGAGCTGTCCTGAGGTACTGAATAACATCGCACTGAACACTCAAGTACGTGACACCGAGGTCAGACTCGGACAACGTGAAGAAAACACCGACAGAACGCTTGGCTTGCTGTGGCAGACAGGCTCAGACGAACTAGGGTTCAACACGGGCCTGAGCCGTCTGTCACCTGAGGTGAAAAGCAACAACAGGGTGCCCACAAAACGCGAGGCCCTCGGAGCAGTGATGGCGGTCTATGACCCCCTGGGTCTCATCAGCCATTTTACCATCACCGGGAAAATTATACTACAAAGTTTGTGGAAACAAGGCGTGGGGTGGGATGAAGAAATCCCAGAAGAAGACGCACAACACTTCGAAGATTGGATGCGAAGTCTAAATAGGATAACTGAACTCCGCATACCAAGGTATTATGGCGGCGACCCAAGCGACCTCACCGACCTACACGTATTCTGTGACGCGAGCGAGCAAGCATACGCAGCGACCGCCTACTGGCGCATCCAGAAGTCGGACGGACGAGTAACAATAAGGTTGGTCGCGGCAAAGGCTAGAGTGGCCCCTTTAAAGCCGGTCACCATCCCGCGACTTGAACTACAGGCAGCGGTGATCGGCGCGCGACTGGCTGACGTGATATTAAAGGAACACCGAGACAAGCCCAGGAGCGTGACCTATTGGACGGACTCACAGACTGTTCTGCGATGGATTGAGAAAGACGCCGTGAAGTACACCCCGTTCGTCGCGCATCGCCTGGGTGAAATAGCGGAGCTGACCGAAGCCAGTTAGTGGAGATGGGTGCCCACCGAGCACAACGTGGCGGACGACGCAACACGTCCTGATTACGAACTACACGCGAGACCTGAAGACAGATGGTTCATCGGCCCCGAGTTCCTGTACGAGCACGAAGAGTCCTGGCCGAGGGAAAAAGCCAAAGAACACGAAAACAAGGACGAAGTAGTGTACGCGAACGTCGAAGCAACCGGGGAACGACCGTCACATCTGCCCGACATCAAGAGGTTTTCATCATATGAAAAGTTATTACGAGCAACAGCTGTACCACTTCTCTTCAAAAGAAAATGCGCGGACAGGACCAGTCAAATGAATGTCGACCTTATTGAAAGGGCCGAAAGGTCGTGGATCAAACAAGCGCAGCGCGAAGCATACAGTGAAGAAATACGAACAATTAAAAGCGGAAAACCAATACCTAAATCCAGTAGTCTATATAAGCTAGACCCCTACATAGAAGATCACGTTCTCAGAGTCAGGGGAAGAATCGGACACGCGGCGGTCGCGGACATAAGTAAGACGCCAGTGATTCTGCCCGGGAAACACCAGTTTACAAGGCTACTAGTGGAGAACGCGCATCGTAAGGCCGGTCACGCGAACAACGAGCGGGTAATCAACGACCTAAGACAGCGCTACTGGGTGGTCAACCTACGACCTACGGTACGAGCCATATCACAGCGATGTCAACTCTGTCGTGTCAGAAAAGCGACACCAAGGAAGCCAACCACCGGAGACTTACCTACGGAGCGACTAACGGAAGCGCAACGACCTTTTACCTATTGCGGAGTCGACTACTTCGGGCCAATGACTGTCGTAATAGGTAGAAGACACGAAAAAAGGTGGGGGGCCCTGTTTACCTGCCTATCCACAAGGGCGGTACACCTAGAACTCGTATCCAGTTTGTCTACCGACGGGGCACTAATGGCTATAAGAAGAATGGCGGCACGGCGGGGGTGGCCCCGCGTCATGTACTCGGACAACGGTACCAACTTCAGGGGCGCAGACGTCGAGCTACGGTCAGCGTATCAAGAATGGGCCAAACACTTTCCTCAATTCGGCCTCGAATATAGGATGCGGTGGAAATTCATCCCACCAGGGGCGCCGCATATGGGGGGAGCTTGGGAGCGGCTGGTACGCTCCGTTAAGACGGCGCTGGGGGCGACGTTGTACCAAAAGGCGCTGAAGGAAGAGGTGCTGCTCACACTGATGACAGAGGCCGAGCATGCCATCAACTCTCGGCCTCTCACCCACGTCTCTGTCGATCCTATGGATCCGGAGGCGCTCACACCCAATCACTTCCTCATTGGGACCTCCTCGGGCCTTCCCCAAACTGGGCCTTGCGAGGAGGCCAGCCGCAAGCAATGGCGGGCCGCCCAAGCGCTCGCCGACCACTTCTGGCGGCGCTGGGTGGGCGAGTACCTACCAACATTGGTGCCTCGGGGGGCATCAGATGACCAGCGACGACCGCTACAAATAGGCGACCTGGTCGTCATCGTCGACGCCTCTCTCCCACGAGGCACATGGCCCCGTGGCGTCGTGGAGGCGGTGTACCAGGGACCAGACGGCAAGGTGCGAGCGGCCGACGTCAGGACAACAGCGGGCGTTCTCCGGCGACCAGCGACGAAGCTAGCCGTCCTCGGCGGGGAAAAATAAGGCTACGGCATCCCTGCGCCGGGGGGAGGATGTTACGGACGTCTTCGCTTACTTAAAAATAAGATAAATAAATGATATTTTAGTTGTACATATGTAAGGAATAAATATAAATGTTATTTAAGGTGTATAAATGATAATTAAGGTTTATAAATGTTATTTAAGGTTTACCTACAAATAAAAACCATTTGATAGTAGGGAATAACTTACAATGTAAAGAGATTAGGTGTTATACGTTATTTTCCCTTAGATAATAAGATAATAAAGGTTAAGGGCATGGTTCTTAGCAGAAATGGGGCTCATAGATATAACTAAGTCGAAGTAAATAGGCAAATAGAGCCACGCTCCTATTGGCCGAGCGCGCGCCTCGAACCATGCCCCACGCCTCCCACTACTTTACTATGTGGATCAAACTATAAATACAGGGAGGGTCCGCGCCACTCGTCAACCATGTTCGGTAAGCCTATCCCTTGGGAGAAGCAAGCCAAATACCTAGGTGTGATTCTGGACCACCATCTTACTTTCGGAGAGCACATAAAGACGGTGCGTTCGCGCGCCGCTTTCGCTCTCGGTAGGCTCTACTTCATGTTGAATGCACGCAGCAAATTGTCACTCAAGTGCAAATTGCGCATTTACACGGCGTGCATTCGTCCCATCATGACGTACGCCTGTGCTGTATTCGCACACGCGAAACCATACCGTCTCCATAGGATGCAGACCCTCCAAAACCGTTTCTTGCGAAGAATCACAGGAGCCCCTTTTTACCTTCGCAACGAGAACCTCCATCTCGATCTAAAAATACCTACCATCCAGCAGTTCATGAAACGCTCCGCCAAGCGCTTCTTCGACACTGCTGAGAAGCACTCTAACCCGTTAATCGTATCGGCCGCCCGGTACACTCCCTCCCGTATTAGTAAGACTCGACGACCGAGACATACTCTGACCGACCCTGACGATGCTATTACTCTCCTCCAGGAGAGCAATAAGGCCACCAGTACAGTTAAGAAACACAGACACAGACCGCCGTCATTCCGTCCTCGCCGCCGAGGCCCGCCGCGACGACCCCGTACGTCCCCTCCCCGACCCTTGCTCGTATCAGCCCGCGCCGCTGAGCCTGTAGTTTTAAATTCGTCCCTAAATAAAGGAAATCCGATCCAGCCTGTCCCTTTGCTGTCCTCTCCCAGCGACGCCCTAAGCCGAGGCTCGTACCCCACAGGGGGTGCCCTTAGCGTGTAGTCGCTTAGTTTGTAAGCTTTTATGCCCTGGCTGGAGGCCCTAAAAATAATAATTTTTAAGGCACCACAGGAAAGTCCGGTTAAGCAGCCGACAACCTCCTAGGTTGACCTGCGAGATGCCAATCCGAAAAAAAAAAAAAAAAAAAAAAAACGCCACTCGTCACTCTGGTTTCTACTCCCGCGCACTCTCTCTGCCCTATACTGAAATCGTTAATAAACGTATGTTACCTGAATACTTTCTGCTTTCTTTCGCAAACGTTACCTCTACGTCTTCAAGACCCTACAACAACATAACAACACATACAGTCCACCTTGATAGCCGCTGTGACGAAAATTCGGTAGGGAAAATATTACAAGTGGAGTAAAAAATACATAATACAGGTACTATGGTCCTAACAAAGCACAGGCCAGTATACGGCATAGACCAGTCTCTGTGAATAAAAGCATCATGGCTAGCGTTCATTATTTTACAATAATTCATTGTTACATTACAAAACTGTTAAAATGACTCAAGTGCCATTAACTGCGCAGTGACTGAAGCGACTGTGGTTTACCTTATTTTTGAAGTGAATTATTGTGATAGGGAAAACATTGACCATCGTTGTCTAGGCTTGAGCAATATAAAAATGTTGTGTTGTTTTTTATGAACAATGGCCATTAATGATATGTGGTTGACCACTAAAACTATCTTAAGTTTTAAGAACATTTAGTGCTCATGACCCGAATTACAGACAGAAGATGAGACCAGTCCCAAATGGTCAGGTCCAAGAGGAAAAAGGAATAAAGGGAGACCCAAAGATCGCCGGATTGATGAAATTCTAAGAATAGCCGGTAGAGAGTGGATACTGAAAGCGAAAGACAGAAAAAAATGGAAACAGTTGGAAGAAGCCGATACCCGAAGCGGGACCATGTTTTAAACAAGTCGCAACTAATTTTGTAAAAAATTTAGAAATGTAAAATGCACCCACCCTTGGGGGCGACCTATACCCAGGAGTGTGCGTCTAAAGGTTGACATGATAATGATGATGATGTAAATTGCATGGAAATTAAGGCTTTATTATTTTTACATTGCGCATTAAAGAAATGGTAGGTGCCGGTTTTTTCTAATACAGTTTTATCAGTTTTAAAAGGCACTTTAAAAGTAGATCTTTGATACGGTATAAAAATCACATACCTACCTAGTCTTTAGAAATAGGCACAATATTGTAACCACTGTGATGTGGTTTAGGCTAGTCATAAATAGTGGTTATCTGAACAAAAAAACCTAATCGCTTACCGACAATTTTATCGCTTCTTTGTCTAAATATAAAAATAACACAGCCCTTGTTTATAGTATAGTCTTAGGAAATTTTCCATTTTTTTTTCCCTTATAATTATTATAAATTCTTGATTAATAGGAATAAAGTCCAGTTTCGCGTGTGCTTGTTGTACAGTTGACACCAATATAAACTCAGACAGACCACAAAGGTTATCACAAAGTTATAGGAGCAGACGACTGTTGCATAATTTGAGTCTGGTGTACGATTGACGTAATGTGTTTTCCAATTAAGTGCTCTGTGTTTACTGTGTCTGAAATGGGACATGCAGACATTGGTGTTACTGTCTTAGCAACTGATTTGATAACCAATAATGGCCCAGAGAGAGAATATTCAAGTTCATAATACAAATGCAAAAGTGACTCGTCTGAACACCAACCCAATTTGTCACAATTTTGTATGACTTCAAAGGACACGGCTAGTTAGTAGTAGTTAGTTATAATACCTAGTAAACCTTTGTTAGGACTTGGAATCGGATATTGGTGCAAATTCTGTTGTGCACGAACTAAATTAATTTTAAGCTATTTATATCTCTTTCTCTCCAATAAAACAAGAAAGAGACATAATATATTAATAAGAGCTGTCAATTTAAGTTGATCTAAAATGTTCATACAATTATAGTAGTCATTTTAGAACGTATTGATTCAAAACACTGCGAAGTACGAGGGAAAAACTAATTTGACATCTCTAACTTAGTCGTTGTCTGTCGCCGTCCTTTTCTTCAGCTGCCTGGTAGTAAGAGATGTCAAATGCCTAATTTTGGTTTATCTTGTGAACAAGGGAATCGGCACCATTGGTTTGCATATTTATCTACAGTTTTTCGCAAGAAAAGTATGGATATACTCATAATGGTAATAGTAGGTACTAAGATAAATAAAATAATGTGTACCTGTGTTTTTATTAAAATTTTCATCATTCTGATTAGCCTATTCCCATCTATGTTGAGGTCCGCTTTCACTCTAACCGTATGCAGCTGAATACCAGTGTTTGATATAGAGCGACTGCCTGTCTGGCTTCCATAGTCCAGTTATTGGGTAACAAGATACCCGTTGGTAAGACTGGTCCTCAGATTTTCTGGCTACTGACGACCTATAACGACTGTTAAATAATTACAGCTGGTGCCAACGACTTTACGTGCTTTCCAAGTCACGGAGGGTCTCGATACAATATTTACTATATGATTTCATTCGTCATAAAGTCGGTCCCGGAATTTACATAATTACTCGACAATTAAGAGCATTACAAAATAGTCAGTCCCGAACAATTTCGGAATTCAGAGGATTTTTTAATATAGGTACCTACAATAAAATTGGTTGTCTGTAAAGTCGGTTTACGGACGATAGTTTTACGTGATAACGACATAAAGAAACATAATGGCTAAGATATATAACATAAGCAAATAATGGCTTCGGTCGAGATGGGCGGAGCTTATCGCTTATTCCGGGCTCTCGCTTGCACGCTCAGGCTCAGGCAGACACTTTTTCGTGCGTGTGTTAGATTTATATCGATGTAATTAATACATAACTACGTAGTTCGTGTTATAATATAAAGTAATCATTAATTTCTGATTAAATGCAGTAGAAGTATAGTAAATAACATCATTTTAAATAGAATAAAGTGTGTTTAAACTTTGGATAGCAAATAAGTATGAATCATATTTGCTTGTCACCGTTTATGAATCATACTTGTTTATCGCCGCTTATAAAAGCGAGTGTTCCGACTTCATTGGATCTGCCCTGGCTGGAGGCCCTAAAAATAATAATTTTTAAGGCACCACAGGAAAGTCCGGTTAAGCAGCCGACAACCTCCTAGGTTGACCTGCGAGATGCCAATCCGAAAAAAAAAAAAAAAAAAAAAAAATTCATTGGATCACTTTTGATCGAAACGTTGATCGGTACGGAGCTCCCGAAGAAAATACTAGATAAGTATAATTATGATGATAACTATGAAAGGCTATGTATATGTATAATGTTAATATTAAATTATATGTACCTAGTTGTTATGACATGAATGATGTAACCTAAATTTGTAAAATATTACTGATTTTAAAAGAGTGTTCATGGAGTTTCTTGCTCGTTCTTCTCCATAGAAATCTACCCTTTGGAACGAGCAACTAGATTCAGCTTTCTAACTGACTCTGACAATTCAAAAGTACCTGTAAATGGTTGAATTGAAATAAATAATTTTGAGTCTGAAATATTACAATAAAATATATGTTTCCTAAACAAAGTATTTTCATTTCACTATTCTGTTCTTAAATAATAATATTATTTGAGTATATAAGTATGTGTATTTAATATAGAGCTATTAATTGCCTTTTTAGTGTTGCCAATTATACCTTTATTCTGACATCAGAAGTGGGATGCCATGTGCTAAACTAATCTTACTATATTTTCAGGGTTATTGTTGCTACCGAAATGGAACCAGAGATTCAACTAAAGCTGCTTACTACTGTCAAAGAAGCGTTGTCCAGTAAGAATCGGCAGGATGACGTGGCTCTCCCGATATTCGATCCCGCCACCACTGACAGCGGCGTAGTGGCGTGGTGTGCAGACAATGACAACCTTGGAGAAGAGTTTGGTTGGAGCAACTTAACTAAAGCCGCAAAGGGAGGTAAGGCCCCCCAAGGGCTCTGCTTTAATATGGTACGAGTCCTGGCAACCCCAGGAAAGTCGATAATAGGAAAATTTCTGTGCTGAATTAACTTGAATGTACCCACACAAAAAAAAAAAATCTTGGTTTGATTGTATAAAGCTATAATTTATTGTTCAGTCTCGTCAACATCAGAATTTTAGTTTAGTTTTCTGCTTACGTAACGTAGAGACTAAAAAGCGACCATTAGATCAATTACCTGAGAAACGTTTTATGCCAATCCCAAAATTGGATGAGAAAACTCAGAAAAAGAAATGTTATACTTCCATGTGATGAAAAAAAAAAAAAAAAAAAAATTGCAGTTTATAAAAAGATACATGATGTAACAACTTGTATTTTTGAACGTGTAAATTCGACCAAACAGCAATTAAACTTTCAAAGATCAATGACTAGATGTTCGAGTCAATACTTTATGCAATGTTTTAAACTTTAAGCCTACTGACGTTACCATTCGCAAAATGTCTATTGACTCTATTGTCGACACAGGAGTAAGTTGTAGCATTATACGGGAATCTATTGCCAAATTACTAAATTATATATTTTTCCATACTCAATATAAGTACATTAGTGGAATAGGTAACGGTAAAATACATATTTTTGCAACTATCACAGTGACAGTTAAATTTGAAGATATTTGTTTATAACTATATTTACATGTGGCCCGTGACCAAGATTTTCATATAGGTAATCTTCTTATTGGTAGGAATGTGGTTAATCATCCTGACATTCAAGTTACTGTAGATTGTTAAGGGTTAGCATGGAAAGTGCTTTCTCCTGTTGGCACTGAAAAACCTGATTAATGATAATCCATATGGTGCTTTGATGAACTTCAATCTCCTATACAGAATTTAGACACGGTTACCTTACTTTGCACTCCGTCATTAATAATCACTGACCGCTGCACTAACTTTAGCCCCAATTTAGTTTGTTCGTTATTTAGAGCATTACATAGATACGAAAGATACGTCTTAACCGTAATCAATATGTTAGCTACTAGGTGTGGTAATGTGTCAGACTGGCCGAGCGTTTTGTGGAAAATCCAATTGTCCTTAAACACTACTGTACAGCAATCAACTGGCTTTTCACCTATTAGGCTGCTTATAGGCAGAAACTCGAACATCCCGTGAATACAAGCTCGATTAGATGAAGTAATACTAGTTAGCACATCAACGTCTTAAAATTGTTGCCGATACATTCAAAGACCGCTTTGACCAAACGCGTAGAGATAACATAAATTATAGCGTAGGTGATACTGTTATGTAAATCAAGACCATAGGCGACATAACAAACTAACAGCTTTAAGGGATGTTACGAAATTATGAACATATTAGATAATGCCAGGTTCTCATTAAGGGGTATTGGAAATCAGAGAAGTATAATAGTTGCAAAAGAAAAAAAAAAATCGCCTATGGCCTGGATAGTGGACTGAACAAAACGCTGTAGTAGATTTATTATAATGTTAGTTTAAGATATGATTGTATTATTATGGATGGATTAAAACTTTAGCTGTGGTATATTATGACATTCACTGGCTGCGGGTGATTAAGCTTCACTGACTGCGGGTGTTTGGTCTACCCAGTAAGGTGTGATTATTGATTATACCATCGAATAATGTTACTTTTGTGTAATTATTCATATGAATTTATGTATTAATGTCTAATGTGACAAATAGAATGAAGGAAAATTTATGTGATTGGAACTGCTGAAGTCAGTCTTTGGTCTAGCCCGTCTCATGTGCAGCAGGTGAGGGGTTGAGATTGATGGCAAAGTACTGACCGTTGTTATTTTGTCCTCTTAATGTGATGAGTTGGACTATAACAATGAATAAAATGTATTAACATTAAGTTTCCCTACAAAGTTATTTTGTCCTCTTAATGTGATGAGTTGGACTATAACAATGAATAAAATGTATTAACATTAAGTTTCCCTACAAAAGTGTATTTATTTATGATTAGTATTAAGTTTTTATTTTATGTAATCCGAGAGCGAACTACAAGTCAGCATGGCCGTGACAAAATAGGTTAAAGTTTAATCAATAATTGTTGTGCATTTGACTACTTCAAATGTTGCTAACTGTTAACGGAAGTAATAGTAATTCCCGCTTGATAAAAATTGTTATTAAAATTAATTAGAAATTCTTTAATTCTTTATGTATATTCTCTGAATGTACTATTTAGTTATCTACTAATATTTTTACATATTATTATTGTTGATTTTTATATTAACATAGTTTGTTATTAGTCGATCAGTTGACTTGACTTAGAATAGGGTATATAAGCCAGGCACAATGTCTGTCCGGCCACGACACGACTCTTCGCTCGACGCTCGCCGCGCACGGACGTGTCGCCGCTTCGCTCCACGCTCTGCCGCTACGCTCGTCACCTGCTCTCGCTGCGCCCGCCGCAACGATTCCTGTAGTCAGCCGATTGCAATCAACTGTTCAAAAGTTGCCTTTTTCAAGGCGACGGCTGAAATTCCTATTTCTATAAACAGAGTCTGTCGTGTAGCTTCACTAGGCCCCTTCAGGGCAAAACCACAGTTTCGTGGTACTCGGTGGATACCTAACGGTGCCAACGAAGCCGAGTGGGTGTTGCCCCAATCACACCCGCCAAACCCCTTCAGGGCGAGGCAGTCAATTGGAGTCGGGAGCTAGTGTTTCGGCCTTGGGGGGTCTCCTAGTCGAACCTAGTCTCTGGTTTCCTTCCACAGCTACACACCTAGTGTCGGTTGGGCGTGTCTACACCCTTCGCACTAGACTGGCTAGGGCCCCGTTCGCACAATAAGACTGGCGACGGGTTTACAAGCTTAGG
This sequence comes from Charanyca ferruginea, assembly GCA_947361185.1. NCBI lineage: Eukaryota > Metazoa > Arthropoda > Insecta > Lepidoptera > Noctuidae > Charanyca > Charanyca ferruginea. The sequence goes on along the minus strand of OX376056.1, from coordinate 19,324,808 downwards.
GCTCACCAATAGGTACTCACCTCCCTGTCTACACCCGACAGGGAGGGTTACACATCCCCGGGCCACTCCACCCGGGGAGTTAGAGTTAGGTGTTAGGTTAATTTTAGGCTTCCCTGAGAGTTAAATCTCCCAAAATTCCCTCCCCAACTTAACTCTCCCTCCGACCATGTCGGACGCTGATATATTAGCGTACGTCAAGGCCCGCTTATGGCAAAGCGCCAAGTTCCATGCCGATCTAGACACATGGCTAGAGAACTCGTCCGCGTCCCGAAAAGCAGCTGAAGCTAGCGTCGCTGACTTCAGTGACATATTAGATAGCCCCTTTTCCCCCGATAACGCCAACGAAGGCACACCTGTGGCGGCATCCTCTATGCCACCGCAAATCCCGTCCCTATTGTCAATTAAGACAACAAGCCCGTACGCGGAAACACCTATTGTTTCCGAACCCATTGTTTCCAAGCCCATTGTTCCCGCGACCATTGTTCCCGCGACCATTGTTCCCACGCAGCTGCGCTCTGCGTCGCCATGTTTCTCAGAAACAATGGATACCTCTGTCCCTGTCTCTGAGCCATCTCACTCCGACTCTGAGGAAGCCCACTCTGCCTCCGCGTCCTCGGACGACGACTACCAAGTTGTCGGTCCGGGAGGCAAGAGAAAGAAGGGTAAGAGTCCCTCTCAGGCCACCAAGGCCAAGAAAGCCGTAGCCGCGCCCACCCCCTCCTCCACCCCCTCGGTTTCGGCCCCCCCCGTCCCAGCTACCTCTCGTCCAGAGGGCAGCCATCCCGCTAGTCCCATGTCCACTGCTGCCCCCAATCCTTCGGTTTCAAAAAAGAAACTACCCGCCCCGCCTCCCTTGTTCATCCAGGACAAGGCGAAGTGGACCGACGTGTCCAAATTGTGTAACGATCGTAAGATCAAATACACAAACGCGCGCTCGACCCAACAGGGTATCAAAGTTCAAGTTCCCACGGTGAACGACCACAGGGAACTTACATCCCTGTTAAAAGTGAGGAACATTTCGTTCCACACTTATTCCCTGCCCGATGATAAACCCACCCGTGTGGTAATCCGACGCGTCCCCAAAGAAATCTCAACGGAAGAGATTCTCGCCGACCTTCAGTCGCAAAATGTCCCAGTATCCGCTGTGCATCGTCTGCACAAAGCTAGGGGTGCGATTGCATACGACTCGGTTCTTGTCGTGTGCGATCACACCGACGGCCACCATCCGATCTTTAAAGTAAAGTCGGTATGTCACTTGTCGGGCATCTCTATCGAGAGGCCTTATAAATCCGATACGGTTGGACAGTGTCACCGCTGCCAACTTTACGGTCACGCCCAACGCAATTGCTACGCGACCCCTAGATGCGTCAAGTGTCTGGGTGAGCACGCAACTGCTGACTGCCCCCGTCCGAAAGACCGCAATCTGTGCACAGAACCTCCCAGCTGTGTGCTATGCGGCCAATCAGGTCACCCCGCCAATTACCGCGGCTGCCCCAAAGCCCCAAAATCCTCTTCTCCCAAGTTGACCAAGCGTGCGAACGCTCGTCAACAAAGGGAAAGCCCCTCTGTTAAGATTCCCTCCTCAGAGATGCCCGAGCGTCTCAGCCCTCAGAGGCCCTCCCCATGGAACTCGCTGAATCATCAGAGAGCGTTCCCTGCATTGAGGCCCTCCCAATCTCTGCCCATGCCAGCGCTGATGGATTCGCCAGTCCCCGCGCCGAACCTAGCCTCCGCGACCACGCCCCCCCTACCTAAGGTCGCCCCCGCCGCTCCTAAAGCCGCCACCGCCGCTCCCAAGGCCGCCCTCGCCCCATCTAAGGCCGCCCCCGCCGTTTCAACCGCGCCCTCAGCCTCCCGCGTACCTGCATCTCTCCCTACCGAGAGGATAGGCGAAGTCATCAACCTCGCCTACCAAATTTACCGCAACCCCGCTGCTGAAGCTATGGCTAGGGATATACTCGCGTGCAAAGCAAATATTAGCGACATCCTTAAGGTGTTCAAAGCGTATCCGGAGATTACGCAAGCCCTAGATAAACTTTACCCTTACTAATCCAATGGATAAGGAAAGGCCGTGTACTAATAAACCCCGATCCCTTAAGTTAGGATTCTTTAACGCCAATGGCATTACTAACCAACGTGATGAGATCGCCAATTTCCTCCGCGACCATCAACTTGATATCCTCCTCATACAGGAGACCTTTCTTAAGCCCCATCATCGTGACCCGAATATTGCCAACTACCGTATAGTTCGCAATGATAGGTCTCGTTGTCACAAGGGCGGTACCCTAATATACTATAGAAAGGCTCTGTACTGCATTCCTATGGACCCTCCTCCCCTCGCTCGCCTCGAGGTCTCTGTCTGTCGGCTCGGCATGACCGGTCATCAGCCGTTAACTATTATATCAGCATACGTCCCTCCATCACCATCGGAGGATGATCCTATCCTCCTCAAGGATGACCTTTCTGCTCTTCTTGGCCTGGGTGACTCCGTCTTACTGGCGGGCGATCTCAATGCCAAACATCCCTCCTGGAATAGTAACAGGACCTCTTCCAGAGGTAGGATCGTGTTTAACCTCTGTTCTCAACTGAACTTCGACGTCATCGCCCCGATGACTCCCACTCATTTCCCCCACGATCCCAACCATCTTCCCGACATCCTCGATATAGCGCTGCTCAAGAATGTGAACCTCCGTTTGCAATCTATAGAGACGCTACACGAGCTTAATTCCGACCATCGTCCAGTGATATTAGAACTAGCTCCCCGTTCAGGTCCCTCTGACCCTAGCCAGCCCCCTCCGACCCAAATTATTACCGACTGGAGGAAAGTAAGCGAAAGCCTACAATCCACCACGTCGCCTCACTTGGACGCTATCCCCGACCACTTGGTGACAGTCGCGGACACGACGGGCGCGATCGACTCGTTCACAAATCATGTACAATCCGTCTTGAACGATTGTTCAAGGGAGGTTCCGGCGATGAGCGATCATCGCTGGAAACTGCCTGACGATGTGCGTGATCTGTTGACCGAGAAGAACGCGGCCGTCCGTGCGTACAGTGCCTTCCCCTGCGATGCGAACAAGGCTCACATGCGCTCTTTACAGCGTGCTGTAAAGAAACGCATCGAGGAGCTGCGCTCCAGCCGCTGGGACAAGACACTTAGCGAACTCGAGCCCACCCACCTAGCCTTCTGGGAACTCCAGAGGAAGCTCCGTTCTTCTAACGAGGCCTCCATGCCCCCTCTCATTCGTTCCGACAGTAGCGTCGCCTTCGACAACGATGAAAAGGCTGAATGTCTAGCCGACAGCCTAGAGTCTCAATGCACCCCCAGCTCTCAACCAGTAGACGAAGCTCACCTTTCTGAGGTCGACGCCGAAGTCGAACGTAGAGCCTCTCTCCCACCCGTTGAAGACCCTGATTATCCTCTGCCTCCTGTCACTCCCGACGAAGTGCACGATATTATCAAGAGGCTCAAACCCCGGAAAGCCCCCGGCTCTGACGGTATCACCAATAAGGTGTTCAAACTCCTCCCCGCCCATCTCATAATGCTAATGACCGCCATCTTCAATGGCGCTCTAAGCAACAACATTTTTCCTCAGGCATGGAAAGAGGCCACCGTTATCGGCATTCCGAAACCAGGCAAACCCAAGTCTGATCCCACCAGTTACCGTCCCATTAGTCTACTCAATGTTCTAGGCATAATCTACGAGAGGCTTATTTATAAGCGACTCAAAGACTTTGCCGAAGCAAAGAGTCTCATTCCCGACGAGCAGTTTGGCTTTCGAACCGAACACAGCTGCGTCCAACAAGTCCACCGCATCGTCGAGCACATAAGCGCTGGTTTTCAGTGTGGCTTGATGACGGGTGCACTCTTCTTTGACATAGCGAAAGCATTCGACAAAGTCTGGCACAACGGCTTACTATACAAGCTTTACCAACTCGGAGTGCCAGATCGTCTCGTGCTCATCTTGCGTGACTTTTTGTCGAATCGCACCTTTCGCTATCGCATCGAGGGTGCGCTCTCTTCACCCCACCCGATACGCGCTGGCGTCCCTCAGGGCTCCGTAGTATCCCCCCTCATTTTCACGCTGTTCACCAGCGACATCCCCAAAGATAAAAAGGCTCAGTTGGCTCTATTCGCTGACGACACGGCCATCTATTACTCGGGTCGTAACCCAGACTGCATAGCTCGTACCCTCCAATCCGCGGCAAAAGCCTTAGGCGCTTATTTCCGGAAATGGAGAATCGAGGTAAACCCCATCAAGAGTCAGGCAGTACTCTTTTCCAAACCGCGTTCGTCCCCCTCTCTGCCCAGTCCGATAACCATGTTCGGTAAGCCTATCCCTTGGGAGAAGCAAGCCAAATACCTAGGTGTGATTCTGGACCACCATCTTACTTTCGGCACAGAATACTTAATAGTACTACGTACAGAAGGGACACTCCCTTCCCCGCGCTATATCAGATACCGCACCCTCACCCCGCACTTACAGGGGCTAACCGCCGACTCTTTAGCCAGGGCGCTCAAAATCGTCAGAACTGCAGCGCTGTAGGTACTGCTGACACAAACACACAATTTTGCGATTTATTTTGTTTTAAGTTTTATTTATTAGTTTTAATCTCGATGATTCATTTATTTTCCAAGTTTTCGTCGTTTTATAATAATACAATTAAAACTTCCGTAATAATAACATACCAACATTACCAGCTATTAATATTGCTCTCTCTCTTTATTGTCTTTGTTATGTACTTATGTCCCTTTCTTTCACGTTCTATTCATTCTTGGAATTGAAAAGTAGTACCCTACGCACTAACTTTGTCGCGTCGCCCCATTGCGTACGGGGCGATCGTGAATTCCATATTTTGTAATTAGGTACCTTAATTTGCCATTATTGATGAATAAATAAACCTCTTTACATAATAAATATTATAATATTACTTTTATGTCATTACAAATCCGAGTATTCATAATCAAATATCATTTATTTTATTTATTAGAAATAAATAATTGACCGCTCGGACAAGATCACTTCATAATAATGCTCGAAATGTTCGGGTAGTTCCGTCGTCGTTCGGTTCGCCCGACGCAAAGCGCTGCACTTTTCGCGCCATTTTGTACGCCACGACATCCAACTGATTCAACCCTACTAAAATTCACGCACACATTTGCACGTGTACAGACGTCATTTGGTTTTGTAGTAGTAATAGGTAATTATTTTGCAAGTTTTGTATGAAGTGTCCGAGGTGTGCTTTCGGAGAGCACATAAAGACGGTGCGTTCGCGCGCCGCTTTCGCTCTCGGTAGGCTCTACTTCATGTTGAATGCACGCAGCAAATAGTCACTCAAGTGCAAATTGCGCATTTACACGGCGTGCATTCGTCCCATCATGACGTACGCCTGTGCTGTATTCGCACACGCGAAACCATACCGTCTCCATAGGATGCAGACCCTCCAAAACCGTTTCTTGCGAAGAATCACAGGAGCCCCTTTTTACCTTCGCAACGAGAACCTCCATCTCGATCTAAAAATACCTACCATCCAGCAGTTCATGAAACGCTCCGCCAAGCGCTTCTTCGACACTGCTGAGAAGCACTCTAACCCGTTAATCGTATCGGCCGCCCGGTACACTCCCTCCCGTATTAGTAAGACTCGACGACCGAGACATACTCTGACCGACCCTGATGATGCTATTACTCTCCTCCAGGAGAGCAATAAAGCCACCAGTACAGTTAAGAAACAGACACAGACCGCCGTCATTCCGTCCTCGCCGCCGAGGCCCGCCGCGACGACCCCGTACGTCCCCTCCCCGACCCTTGCTCGTGCCAGCCCGCGCCGCTGAGCCTGTAGTTTTAAATTCGTCCCTAAATAATGGAAATCCGATCCAGCCTGTCCCTTTCCTGTCCTCTCCCAGCGACGCCCTAAGCCGAGGCTCGTACCCCACAGGGGGTGCCCTTAGCGTGTAGTCGCTTAGTTTGTAAGCTTTTATGCCCTGGCTGGAGGCCCTAAAAATAATAATTTTTAAGGCACCACAGGAAAGTCCGGTTAAGCAGCCGACAACCTCCTAGGTTGACCTGCGAGATGCCAATCCGAAAAAAAAAAAAAAAAAAAAAAAACTGTCCGGCCACTTCTTGTTGGGCCGCCGACCGGATCACATTATGTACAAAGTCAAGTACCCTTATTTTTGTTTTGTTGAAATTATTATGTAATAATTTTGTTACTTATTATTATATGAATTTGTGATTATGATGATGATGTGAATATAATGAATTTGTGATTATGATGAATTTGTGATGATGATGATGTGTATATTATGAATTTGTGATTATGATGATGATGTGTATATTATGATTATTGATTATACCATGATGATTATGAAAACGATTACTGATGTTATGTAAACAAAATGTACCTTTATGTAATAAGAATATTGTGTTTGTACTTCGAGAGCGAAGTACTTGTCAGTATGGCCGTGTTAGATTTATATCGATGTAATTAATACATAACTACGTAATTCGTGTTATAATATAAAGTAATAATTAATTTCTAATTAAATGCAGTAGAAGTATAGTAAATAACATCATTTTAAATAGAATAAAGTGTGTTTAAACTTTGGATAGCAAATAAGTATGAATCATATTTGCTTGTCACCGTTTATGAATCATACTTGTTTATCGCCGCTTATAAAAGCGAGTGTTCCGACTTCATTGGATCACTTTTGATCGAAACGTTGATCGGTACGGAGCTCCCGAAGAAAATACTAGATAAGTATAATTATGATGATAACTATGAAAGGCTATGTATATGTATAATGTTAATATTAAATTATATGTACCTAGTTGTTATGACATGAATGATGTAACCTAAATTTGTAAAATATTACTGATTTTAAAAGAGTGTTCATGGAGTTTCTTGCTCGTTCTTCTCCATAGAAATCTACCCTTTGGAACGAGCAACTAGATTCAGCTTTCTAACTGACTCTGACAATTCAAAAGTACCTGAAAATGGTTGAATTTAAATAAATAATTTTGAGTCTGAAATATTACAATAAAATATATGTTTCCTGAACAAAGTATTTTCATTTCACTATTCTGTTCTTAAATAATGAAATGAAATGAAATGAAATGAAATAAAATTTATTTATTACCAGATAATTATCCAATTAAATATATAAAAAACACATAGACAAAATAAATAATAAATAATAATAATAATAATAATTACAATTATGGCGAACTAAGTGATCGGCGTATGATAAGACTGCCACCTTTGATGAAGAGGGCTGTTGTCCCAGTCTCGCACCGCGGCCACCAAGGAGTTAGCGGAGCTATGTATGGCGGAGCGTGCAGCGGCCGAGCGACTCCTCAACAGCGCTGGCCAGCCGGGCGCGCGACCCTCGCAGAACATGGCGCTCGCGCTGCACCACCGCGGCAGTCGGAACATGGCGCGCCACGCGTCATTGTACTGCACTCGCATGTCGCTAATCGCAGCCTTGGTGTAGTTAGCCCACAGCTCGACTGTGTAGACGCTTGTGCAGTAACTAATGAAGAGCTGCGTTTTCACAGCGTCGCTACAGCGGCTAAATCGCCTCGCTAGCATGTTGCCACGCACCGAGATGGCTCGTCTCTGCCTATTTATATCAGCGTGATCGGACAGGTTAGCTGTTATTACGTATACGTTACGTTACGTGTTATTTGAGTATATAAGTATGTGTATTTAATATAGAGCTATTAATTGCCTTTTTAGTGTTGCCAATTATACCCTTTATTCTGACACGTGCGTGCAGCCGGTGTTCATCGATTTATAAGACGTTATCACGTTAACAAACATATTTATCATACCAAGCCAACACTAAACTTACTAAACTTTAGGATAAGATGTATCGGATTGTCCGATATCTAGCTATATAGCTATGTAATTAGTGAACGATGGACATTTAGTAAAAACAATCCAAAAAATGGTAAATAATAATGCTGATGAAATCATAGCTGATTACCTACGTCAGAACAGTTTGAGAAAGACAGAATGTTATAATAGCTTTTGATCCCACACAAGCCGATACAGTTCATTAAATAGGTCATAGTTTTACTACTCTATCATGCTTTATCAATTGTCTTCTCACTTCAACAGTGTTATTTGGTATTCTGGTACAAATTGAAGCTCGTTTTTATTGTTATCAATAGAAATAAATAACTACTAACTACTAATATCCGTTTGTAAGGTCATTATAACAGTTTTTACTAAATGCATATTAAAGTATATACAGTACTTATACATAAAAAAATATTGTGTCTGTTTGTTCCGCCTAATCTCTGAAACGGCTGGAACGATTTAGACGGGACTTTCACTGGCAGATAGCTGATGTTATAAGGAGTAACATAGACTACTTTTATTTCAGAAAAAAAAAAGTTTTCGCACCTAAAGAGAAAATCTCGATGATCGGGTGAACATGAACACCCAACTTTTTTCTTCGTTAAATGTTTATCACAGTCACTGTAAAATACGTGATCCAAAGGTAAATAAGAATAATTTTCAATTCTAAACTCGTTCCATGTTTTATCTTCTTGAATGTTAATAATATTTTGTACAACTTTGCGGACACGATCTCTTACGAATACATGTTTATTTACGTCTAAAATAACATTGGAAATATTAAGTATCTGTTAGAATTCATATCGTACTTTACTATCTCTGTACTGTTCTGGAATAGTTATATTATTTGTCGGGTATTTTGTACCAATATTATCTCTTAGGGCTTTTACATACGAGCGGCATGTTGCCAACGGCAAAGGTAACTGCAGCCGTCAACACGCGTCAGCGGTAGCCGTCGACATGTCAAGTTCAAACGACGACGACGACCGCTGAACTTTGAAGCTGGCATGCCGCTCGTGTGTAAGAGCCCTAAACTGATACTACTTCATATAAAAATACAGGCGGACTGGGCTGACTTTTACATCACTGAACCACATTAAAGCTGCGTTTCCACCAAAGAAGAGCGATGGTGTGTCGCGAAGGTTGTGTGTGAAATTAGTCAATTACAGCGCTACCATAGACAATGAAGCGATGTCATTGGTTATTATCGCACACATTCCTCGCTATGCATCCCCGCAGATGTGGTGGAAACGCAGCCTAGGGGCTAATTTATTTTGGGGTTGTTCCCATAATAAAAGTTTTATACGTACTTTTACCCCCTCAAAGACGCATACTTAGTGAATTAATAGTCAATCTATATACCTGCTAATACTTAACTACAACAGCTAGTTTATTTTCAACCATTTATATTCAACATGAAATGCTTTGGTCCGATAAAATGACAGTGATGACGGATTTATCTGAACTTTGATCAGGGTCCAAAAATAGCGCAATGAGCTTAAACATGATTTTCACGTAGGACATTTACTTATACGTTATGTAAGTAGGTATCTAGTTGTAAAGTAACCTATAATTATTAATAGTCTAAAATCAAAGAGTTTTTTTGTGTGTTACGCGCTAATCTTCGGAACTGCTAGACCGACTGAAAATTCTTTCGTTCTTATTTCATCATCATTATTCATTCTTCGTTTCTTGAACCTCAGATTATGAAACAAAAGACCGCGCGCAATACTGAGAGTGAAGCCAAAAAAGCAAATACAATTCAAAGACGCATAACTACATCCTCGTCATTGTATTCGTATTTGTATTTTCATTTGTTATTTTTTAACGATGCTGCGTTTCGTGCTAAACTGACTCATGTCAGTAGGTACTGCACGAAGTATTCGTTTTTTAATTTGTATTTGCTTTTTTGGCTTCACTCTCAGTTTCCCGCTGAGGTCTATTTTCCTTTTATTTCATAATCTGAGGCTTAAACGAAGCTACGTTATGCCTAAATGTGTAATATGTGAATGAATGTGATATTTTATTATCAACATTAGGGATCCATAAATAAAATCAATGAGACAAATTCCTTATAATTTGAATTTATTTTAGTATCAAATCAAGATAGCAACGTGATCAATGCTACCAACTTTATGTAATGTAGGTACAGTGACGTATATTATACATTAACTGTTCGACCATTCCAAAGAAACTAGGTACACTTATCAGAAATCATAACGTGAAAGTTGAAATTATTGTTTTAAATATGAAAGTAAGATAACAACTTTTACAAGCCATAACTTGTTTTGTGTATTAATAATTGTAACAAATATTACATAAACAATTAACCTTTAAATGTTAATTAAATTCATATTACTTCATATTTTTTGCAACAGTAGGTAGATACTTGGCTGCCAAAAAGTGATCATGACTCAATTACTCACAAGCAAAAAAAAAACGGCCTAATAGAAGCGTGTGTTTGTTCCAAAATTACTAATTATAGCCATACGGATTCACCGGTCATGATGGTCAAGCTACACTTGCCGCGGTTGTTCCGTAGATGGGTGGCCATCCATTTCATACCACGTAAAACTGTCGGTCCCAGCTGTCATACGTAGATCTTTGACAGTCGTTTGAAGCCAAAAAATCTGACAACCAGTCTTACCAATAGGGTATCGTGTTACCTAGCAACTGGGTTGTAGAGGTCAGATATGTACAGTCGAACAAGCTAATTGGTTTACAGCCAAAAATATTCATCTTTCTACTACACTTACAATATTTAATTTTATTTCATTTTCTTATGTCGAGCACGTAGGTATCCCTGGCACCTACGTACTAAAGATAAAAAAATAAAAAAACGTTTTTAAAAACAAGCTAGAAAAATTAAAAATAACGAAGTAAAAGGAAACAAGAAAAGCTTGAGGCATTGATATTGTGTGTGTAGTACACATTTGTAACGGACAGCATACATCAGTACAAACTTTTTTTTACCGCGTCGATGCCAATTTAAATAAAGTCAGCTCAAAGTTTAGCTACGAGTTTAGCGCCATAACACGGACAAACTAAACAGACCATTTCAGTAAATATTCAAATTGTAATAGACAACTGCGCAGTAACAAGTTTTTGTAACAAAATTAATTAGATGGACGACGAGTACCTACGTTTGTATGATCTATTGTATTGATGTTACGCGTGGGTTTTACGCATTGTACAATTTGAATAATTGGCCATTTATATTTGAATTTGTTTTTGTATTTAGATTTAACTAGCTGTTGCCCGCGTTCTTCGGCTTATAGTATACTGCACGGAACAGATAAATATCTGTTCCGTGGTATACTGCCACCTATGGCATTTGGCAATAGTGTAGCTCTATATCAGTAAAAAAAATTGTATTTGTATAATATTTCCAGAGATTACCTACCTCTTTCAAACAAGCTTTAACTCTTAATAATCTATGTTTATAAAAATGAATCGCCGAAATGTATGTAAGTGCATAACTTGCGAACCTTGCCTGGGCCAAATTGGATAATTTTTTTTTTATTGAGATTAAGAAAATTTAGGTAGTTTGGTAGCGTAGATAGATAGGGACAGGACAACGTCTGTCGGGTCAGCTAGTATAATATTACTATAAAAGTATAGAGAATATCAACAAAATAAATCATGAAGGAAGGAGATGGCTCCATCACTTCCCAAGCTATTAAAACAATGAAGTAAATAACTCCGACTATATTGTACTTTATATTTTATTGTATCTTTCAGTTTTATTAAAATTATTAGGTATCTCCAGCATACATCTTTTGCAACCTCCACAAGTGGAATTGTAACGTTAGTCGCATCGGGAATTGAAAAGAATTGAAGAGATCTGGAAGAGAATTCACGTCTTAAATATACCTATGTGTGACCAAGATCCATAATATTTTAAACGAATGTGAGTATGTTTGAAACTACTAAACAGATTTTAATGAAATTTGGTACTTACAAACTTGGCTTGAACCCTAATAAAGGCTACAGGTTACTTTTTACTTCGTGACTTTCTTTGCATCTGCGATAACCGACATTCACGTCAAAGCCAGTCTTCAATAAATATCGAAATGCCTCCAATTGCAATTAATTTGAAATGGTCATAATTGTAATTCAATAAACACGATTGAATTATTCTATTGTTGTTTGATTTCTTTGCTCATATTTACCATTTGATGGCTGGGAATCAACACAATTGGCTAGTAGAAATAATAGGTAGTTACAGTTATTGTGTCAATGTTTTAAAACGGTAATATCTTATATAAATATTTTTACGATAGTATTTATCAAAGAAGTTTATTATTTAAAACAACATTAATTAAGATACTTGGGTGTTATCAAAAGCAAACAAAAAAAATGTAAATTACCAACCTATAAATTGTAGAAGTCGTTTTCCACAATATTCTGTTAGGCCACTTAGTTCTCCTAAAATACACACCTGATTTAGAGGATGTTATTCCAAAGGTTTATATTCATAGTACCTACACTTGCTTCTGCCCACGACTTTAGTAGCTGTGCTTTAGTAGCTGTGTAGCTTTTTATCTTGAAGGAAATTTTGGGATGAGTAGTTTCGGATATGACCCCTACATACAAACTTACAATCTTAACTTATCTATAATATTAGTAAAGAATAATATTTAACTATGAAATAGCACCGAAATTTCAATGCCTTTCATCAGCGCGAAGCATGACCGGGTCGCTAGTTCAAATAAATCTTGTTCTTTTCAACTTTTAACGGTTTTTAAACAACAAAAAAACTAAGACCACAAATTCAACTTGTAGATGCGTAACGTCCAGAAATAGAATAATAAGCCATTCTTAGTGTCAGGATAATAGATGAGAGAAGAGTTTGGTTGGAGCAACTTAACTAAAGCCGCAAAGGGAGGTAAGGCCCCCCAAGGGCTCTGCTTTAATATGGTACGAGTCCTGGCAACCCCAGGAAAGTCGATAATAGGAAAATTTCTGTGCTGAATTAACTTGAATGTACCCACACAAAAAAAAAAAATCTTGGTTTGATTGTATAAAGCTATAATTTATTGTTCAGTCTCGTCAACATCAGAATTTTAGTTTAGTTTTCTGCTTACGTAACGTAGAGACTAAAAAGCGACCATTAGATCAATTACCTGAGAAACGTTTTATGCCAATCCCAAAATTGGATGAGAAAACTCAGAAAAAGAAATGTTATACTTCCATGTGATGAAAAAAAAAAAAAAAAAAAAATTGCAGTTTATAAAAAGATACATGATGTAACAACTTGTATTTTTGAACGTGTAAATTCGACCAAACAGCAATTAAACTTTCAAAGATCAATGACTAGATGTTCGAGTCAATACTTTATGCAATGTTTTAAACTTTAAGCCTACTGACGTTACCATTCGCAAAATGTCTATTGACTCTATTGTCGACACAGGAGTAAGTTGTAGCATTATACGGGAATCTATTGCCAAATTACTAAATTATATATTTTTCCATACTCAATATAAGTACATTAGTGGAATAGGTAACGGTAAAATACATATTTTTGCAACTATCACAGTGACAGTTAAATTTGAAGATATTTGTTTATAACTATATTTACATGTGGCCCGTGACCAAGATTTTCATATAGGTAATCTTCTTATTGGTAGGAATGTGGTTAATCATCCTGACATTCAAGTTACTGTAGATTGTTAAGGGTTAGCATGGAAAGTGCTTTCTCCTGTTGGCACTGAAAAACCTGATTAATGATAATCCATATGGTGCTTTGATGAACTTCAATCTCCTATACAGAATTTAGACACGGTTACCTTACTTTGCACTCCGTCATTAATAATCACTGACCGCTGCACTAACTTTAGCCCCAATTTAGTTTGTTCGTTATTTAGAGCATTACATAGATACGAAAGATACGTCTTAACCGTAATCAATATGTTAGCTACTAGGTGTGGTAATGTGTCAGACTGGCCGAGCGTTTTGTGGAAAATCCAATTGTCCTTAAACACTACTGTACAGCAATCAACTGGCTTTTCACCTATTAGGCTGCTTATAGGCAGAAACTCGAACATCCCGTGAATACAAGCTCGATTAGATGAAGTAATACTAGTTAGCACATCAACGTCTTAAAATTGTTGCCGATACATTCAAAGACCGCTTTGACCAAACGCGTAGAGATAACATAAATTATAGCGTAGGTGATACTGTTATGTAAATCAAGACCATAGGCGACATAACAAACTAACAGCTTTAAGGGATGTTACGAAATTATGAACATATTAGATAATGCCAGGTTCTCATTAAGGGGTATTGGAAATCAGAGAAGTATAATAGTTGCAAAAGAAAAAAAAAAATCGCCTATGGCCTGGATAGTGGACTGAACAAAACGCTGTAGTAGATTTATTATAATGTTAGTTTAAGATATGATTGTATTATTATGGATGGATTAAAACTTTAGCTGTGGTATATTATGACATTCACTGGCTGCGGGTGATTAAGCTTCACTGACTGCGGGTGTTTGGTCTACCCAGTAAGGTGTGATTATTGATTATACCATCGAATAATGTTACTTTTGTGTAATTATTCATATGAATTTATGTATTAATGTCTAATGTGACAAATAGAATGAAGGAAAATTTATGTGATTGGAACTGCTGAAGTCAGTCTTTGGTCTAGCCCGTCTCATGTGCAGCAGGTGAGGGGTTGAGATTGATGGCAAAGTACTGACCGTTGTTATTTTGTCCTCTTAATGTGATGAGTTGGACTATAACAATGAATAAAATGTATTAACATTAAGTTTCCCTACAAAGTTATTTTGTCCTCTTAATGTGATGAGTTGGACTATAACAATGAATAAAATGTATTAACATTAAGTTTCCCTACAAAAGTGTATTTATTTATGATTAGTATTAAGTTTTTATTTTATGTAATCCGAGAGCGAACTACAAGTCAGCATGGCCGTGACAAAATAGGTTAAAGTTTAATCAATAATTGTTGTGCATTTGACTACTTCAAATGTTGCTAACTGTTAACGGAAGTAATAGTAATTCCCGCTTGATAAAAATTGTTATTAAAATTAATTAGAAATTCTTTAATTCTTTATGTATATTCTCTGAATGTACTATTTAGTTATCTACTAATATTTTTACATATTATTATTGTTGATTTTTATATTAACATAGTTTGTTATTAGTCGATCAGTTGACTTGACTTAGAATAGGGTATATAAGCCAGGCACAATGTCTGTCCGGCCACGACACGACTCTTCGCTCGACGCTCGCCGCGCACGGACGTGTCGCCGCTTCGCTCCACGCTCTGCCGCTACGCTCGTCACCTGCTCTCGCTGCGCCCGCCGCAACGATTCCTGTAGTCAGCCGATTGCAATCAACTGTTCAAAAGTTGCCTTTTTCAAGGCGACGGCTGAAATTCCTATTTCTATAAACAGAGTCTGTCGTGTAGCTTCACTAGGCCCCTTCAGGGCAAAACCACAGTTTCGTGGTACTCGGTGGATACCTAACGGTGCCAACGAAGCCGAGTGGGTGTTGCCCCAATCACACCCGCCAAACCCCTTCAGGGCGAGGCAGTCAATTGGAGTCGGGAGCTAGTGTTTCGGCCTTGGGGGGTCTCCTAGTCGAACCTAGTCTCTGGTTTCCTTCCACAGCTACACACCTAGTGTCGGTTGGGCGTGTCTACACCCTTCGCACTAGACTGGCTAGGGCCCCGTTCGCACAATAAGACTGGCGACGGGTTTACAAGCTTAGGGCTCACCAATAGGTACTCACCTCCCTGTCTACACCCGACAGGGAGGGTTACACATCCCCGGGCCACTCCACCCGGGGAGTTAGAGTTAGGTGTTAGGTTAATTTTAGGCTTCCCTGAGAGTTAAATCTCCCAAAATTCCCTCCCCAACTTAACTCTCCCTCCGACCATGTCGGACGCTGATATATTAGCGTACGTCAAGGCCCGCTTATGGCAAAGCGCCAAGTTCCATGCCGATCTAGACACATGGCTAGAGAACTCGTCCGCGTCCCGAAAAGCAGCTGAAGCTAGCGTCGCTGACTTCAGTGACATATTAGATAGCCCCTTTTCCCCCGATAACGCCAACGAAGGCACACCTGTGGCGGCATCCTCTATGCCACCGCAAATCCCGTCCCTATTGTCAATTAAGACAACAAGCCCGTACGCGGAAACACCTATTGTTTCCGAACCCATTGTTTCCAAGCCCATTGTTCCCGCGACCATTGTTCCCGCGACCATTGTTCCCACGCAGCTGCGCTCTGCGTCGCCATGTTTCTCAGAAACAATGGATACCTCTGTCCCTGTCTCTGAGCCATCTCACTCCGACTCTGAGGAAGCCCACTCTGCCTCCGCGTCCTCGGACGACGACTACCAAGTTGTCGGTCCGGGAGGCAAGAGAAAGAAGGGTAAGAGTCCCTCTCAGGCCACCAAGGCCAAGAAAGCCGTAGCCGCGCCCACCCCCTCCTCCACCCCCTCGGTTTCGGCCCCCCCCGTCCCAGCTACCTCTCGTCCAGAGGGCAGCCATCCCGCTAGTCCCATGTCCACTGCTGCCCCCAATCCTTCGGTTTCAAAAAAGAAACTACCCGCCCCGCCTCCCTTGTTCATCCAGGACAAGGCGAAGTGGACCGACGTGTCCAAATTGTGTAACGATCGTAAGATCAAATACACAAACGCGCGCTCGACCCAACAGGGTATCAAAGTTCAAGTTCCCACGGTGAACGACCACAGGGAACTTACATCCCTGTTAAAAGTGAGGAACATTTCGTTCCACACTTATTCCCTGCCCGATGATAAACCCACCCGTGTGGTAATCCGACGCGTCCCCAAAGAAATCTCAACGGAAGAGATTCTCGCCGACCTTCAGTCGCAAAATGTCCCAGTATCCGCTGTGCATCGTCTGCACAAAGCTAGGGGTGCGATTGCATACGACTCGGTTCTTGTCGTGTGCGATCACACCGACGGCCACCATCCGATCTTTAAAGTAAAGTCGGTATGTCACTTGTCGGGCATCTCTATCGAGAGGCCTTATAAATCCGATACGGTTGGACAGTGTCACCGCTGCCAACTTTACGGTCACGCCCAACGCAATTGCTACGCGACCCCTAGATGCGTCAAGTGTCTGGGTGAGCACGCAACTGCTGACTGCCCCCGTCCGAAAGACCGCAATCTGTGCACAGAACCTCCCAGCTGTGTGCTATGCGGCCAATCAGGTCACCCCGCCAATTACCGCGGCTGCCCCAAAGCCCCAAAATCCTCTTCTCCCAAGTTGACCAAGCGTGCGAACGCTCGTCAACAAAGGGAAAGCCCCTCTGTTAAGATTCCCTCCTCAGAGATGCCCGAGCGTCTCAGCCCTCAGAGGCCCTCCCCATGGAACTCGCTGAATCATCAGAGAGCGTTCCCTGCATTGAGGCCCTCCCAATCTCTGCCCATGCCAGCGCTGATGGATTCGCCAGTCCCCGCGCCGAACCTAGCCTCCGCGACCACGCCCCCCCTACCTAAGGTCGCCCCCGCCGCTCCTAAAGCCGCCACCGCCGCTCCCAAGGCCGCCCTCGCCCCATCTAAGGCCGCCCCCGCCGTTTCAACCGCGCCCTCAGCCTCCCGCGTACCTGCATCTCTCCCTACCGAGAGGATAGGCGAAGTCATCAACCTCGCCTACCAAATTTACCGCAACCCCGCTGCTGAAGCTATGGCTAGGGATATACTCGCGTGCAAAGCAAATATTAGCGACATCCTTAAGGTGTTCAAAGCGTATCCGGAGATTACGCAAGCCCTAGATAAACTTTACCCTTACTAATCCAATGGATAAGGAAAGGCCGTGTACTAATAAACCCCGATCCCTTAAGTTAGGATTCTTTAACGCCAATGGCATTACTAACCAACGTGATGAGATCGCCAATTTCCTCCGCGACCATCAACTTGATATCCTCCTCATACAGGAGACCTTTCTTAAGCCCCATCATCGTGACCCGAATATTGCCAACTACCGTATAGTTCGCAATGATAGGTCTCGTTGTCACAAGGGCGGTACCCTAATATACTATAGAAAGGCTCTGTACTGCATTCCTATGGACCCTCCTCCCCTCGCTCGCCTCGAGGTCTCTGTCTGTCGGCTCGGCATGACCGGTCATCAGCCGTTAACTATTATATCAGCATACGTCCCTCCATCACCATCGGAGGATGATCCTATCCTCCTCAAGGATGACCTTTCTGCTCTTCTTGGCCTGGGTGACTCCGTCTTACTGGCGGGCGATCTCAATGCCAAACATCCCTCCTGGAATAGTAACAGGACCTCTTCCAGAGGTAGGATCGTGTTTAACCTCTGTTCTCAACTGAACTTCGACGTCATCGCCCCGATGACTCCCACTCATTTCCCCCACGATCCCAACCATCTTCCCGACATCCTCGATATAGCGCTGCTCAAGAATGTGAACCTCCGTTTGCAATCTATAGAGACGCTACACGAGCTTAATTCCGACCATCGTCCAGTGATATTAGAACTAGCTCCCCGTTCAGGTCCCTCTGACCCTAGCCAGCCCCCTCCGACCCAAATTATTACCGACTGGAGGAAAGTAAGCGAAAGCCTACAATCCACCACGTCGCCTCACTTGGACGCTATCCCCGACCACTTGGTGACAGTCGCGGACACGACGGGCGCGATCGACTCGTTCACAAATCATGTACAATCCGTCTTGAACGATTGTTCAAGGGAGGTTCCGGCGATGAGCGATCATCGCTGGAAACTGCCTGACGATGTGCGTGATCTGTTGACCGAGAAGAACGCGGCCGTCCGTGCGTACAGTGCCTTCCCCTGCGATGCGAACAAGGCTCACATGCGCTCTTTACAGCGTGCTGTAAAGAAACGCATCGAGGAGCTGCGCTCCAGCCGCTGGGACAAGACACTTAGCGAACTCGAGCCCACCCACCTAGCCTTCTGGGAACTCCAGAGGAAGCTCCGTTCTTCTAACGAGGCCTCCATGCCCCCTCTCATTCGTTCCGACAGTAGCGTCGCCTTCGACAACGATGAAAAGGCTGAATGTCTAGCCGACAGCCTAGAGTCTCAATGCACCCCCAGCTCTCAACCAGTAGACGAAGCTCACCTTTCTGAGGTCGACGCCGAAGTCGAACGTAGAGCCTCTCTCCCACCCGTTGAAGACCCTGATTATCCTCTGCCTCCTGTCACTCCCGACGAAGTGCACGATATTATCAAGAGGCTCAAACCCCGGAAAGCCCCCGGCTCTGACGGTATCACCAATAAGGTGTTCAAACTCCTCCCCGCCCATCTCATAATGCTAATGACCGCCATCTTCAATGGCGCTCTAAGCAACAACATTTTTCCTCAGGCATGGAAAGAGGCCACCGTTATCGGCATTCCGAAACCAGGCAAACCCAAGTCTGATCCCACCAGTTACCGTCCCATTAGTCTACTCAATGTTCTAGGCATAATCTACGAGAGGCTTATTTATAAGCGACTCAAAGACTTTGCCGAAGCAAAGAGTCTCATTCCCGACGAGCAGTTTGGCTTTCGAACCGAACACAGCTGCGTCCAACAAGTCCACCGCATCGTCGAGCACATAAGCGCTGGTTTTCAGTGTGGCTTGATGACGGGTGCACTCTTCTTTGACATAGCGAAAGCATTCGACAAAGTCTGGCACAACGGCTTACTATACAAGCTTTACCAACTCGGAGTGCCAGATCGTCTCGTGCTCATCTTGCGTGACTTTTTGTCGAATCGCACCTTTCGCTATCGCATCGAGGGTGCGCTCTCTTCACCCCACCCGATACGCGCTGGCGTCCCTCAGGGCTCCGTAGTATCCCCCCTCATTTTCACGCTGTTCACCAGCGACATCCCCAAAGATAAAAAGGCTCAGTTGGCTCTATTCGCTGACGACACGGCCATCTATTACTCGGGTCGTAACCCAGACTGCATAGCTCGTACCCTCCAATCCGCGGCAAAAGCCTTAGGCGCTTATTTCCGGAAATGGAGAATCGAGGTAAACCCCATCAAGAGTCAGGCAGTACTCTTTTCCAAACCGCGTTCGTCCCCCTCTCTGCCCAGTCCGATAACCATGTTCGGTAAGCCTATCCCTTGGGAGAAGCAAGCCAAATACCTAGGTGTGATTCTGGACCACCATCTTACTTTCGGCACAGAATACTTAATAGTACTACGTACAGAAGGGACACTCCCTTCCCCGCGCTATATCAGATACCGCACCCTCACCCCGCACTTACAGGGGCTAACCGCCGACTCTTTAGCCAGGGCGCTCAAAATCGTCAGAACTGCAGCGCTGTAGGTACTGCTGACACAAACACACAATTTTGCGATTTATTTTGTTTTAAGTTTTATTTATTAGTTTTAATCTCGATGATTCATTTATTTTCCAAGTTTTCGTCGTTTTATAATAATACAATTAAAACTTCCGTAATAATAACATACCAACATTACCAGCTATTAATATTGCTCTCTCTCTTTATTGTCTTTGTTATGTACTTATGTCCCTTTCTTTCACGTTCTATTCATTCTTGGAATTGAAAAGTAGTACCCTACGCACTAACTTTGTCGCGTCGCCCCATTGCGTACGGGGCGATCGTGAATTCCATATTTTGTAATTAGGTACCTTAATTTGCCATTATTGATGAATAAATAAACCTCTTTACATAATAAATATTATAATATTACTTTTATGTCATTACAAATCCGAGTATTCATAATCAAATATCATTTATTTTATTTATTAGAAATAAATAATTGACCGCTCGGACAAGATCACTTCATAATAATGCTCGAAATGTTCGGGTAGTTCCGTCGTCGTTCGGTTCGCCCGACGCAAAGCGCTGCACTTTTCGCGCCATTTTGTACGCCACGACATCCAACTGATTCAACCCTACTAAAATTCACGCACACATTTGCACGTGTACAGACGTCATTTGGTTTTGTAGTAGTAATAGGTAATTATTTTGCAAGTTTTGTATGAAGTGTCCGAGGTGTGCTTTCGGAGAGCACATAAAGACGGTGCGTTCGCGCGCCGCTTTCGCTCTCGGTAGGCTCTACTTCATGTTGAATGCACGCAGCAAATAGTCACTCAAGTGCAAATTGCGCATTTACACGGCGTGCATTCGTCCCATCATGACGTACGCCTGTGCTGTATTCGCACACGCGAAACCATACCGTCTCCATAGGATGCAGACCCTCCAAAACCGTTTCTTGCGAAGAATCACAGGAGCCCCTTTTTACCTTCGCAACGAGAACCTCCATCTCGATCTAAAAATACCTACCATCCAGCAGTTCATGAAACGCTCCGCCAAGCGCTTCTTCGACACTGCTGAGAAGCACTCTAACCCGTTAATCGTATCGGCCGCCCGGTACACTCCCTCCCGTATTAGTAAGACTCGACGACCGAGACATACTCTGACCGACCCTGATGATGCTATTACTCTCCTCCAGGAGAGCAATAAAGCCACCAGTACAGTTAAGAAACAGACACAGACCGCCGTCATTCCGTCCTCGCCGCCGAGGCCCGCCGCGACGACCCCGTACGTCCCCTCCCCGACCCTTGCTCGTGCCAGCCCGCGCCGCTGAGCCTGTAGTTTTAAATTCGTCCCTAAATAATGGAAATCCGATCCAGCCTGTCCCTTTCCTGTCCTCTCCCAGCGACGCCCTAAGCCGAGGCTCGTACCCCACAGGGGGTGCCCTTAGCGTGTAGTCGCTTAGTTTGTAAGCTTTTATGCCCTGGCTGGAGGCCCTAAAAATAATAATTTTTAAGGCACCACAGGAAAGTCCGGTTAAGCAGCCGACAACCTCCTAGGTTGACCTGCGAGATGCCAATCCGAAAAAAAAAAAAAAAAAAAAAAAACTGTCCGGCCACTTCTTGTTGGGCCGCCGACCGGATCACATTATGTACAAAGTCAAGTACCCTTATTTTTGTTTTGTTGAAATTATTATGTAATAATTTTGTTACTTATTATTATATGAATTTGTGATTATGATGATGATGTGAATATAATGAATTTGTGATTATGATGAATTTGTGATGATGATGATGTGTATATTATGAATTTGTGATTATGATGATGATGTGTATATTATGATTATTGATTATACCATGATGATTATGAAAACGATTACTGATGTTATGTAAACAAAATGTACCTTTATGTAATAAGAATATTGTGTTTGTACTTCGAGAGCGAAGTACTTGTCAGTATGGCCGTGTTAGATTTATATCGATGTAATTAATACATAACTACGTAATTCGTGTTATAATATAAAGTAATAATTAATTTCTAATTAAATGCAGTAGAAGTATAGTAAATAACATCATTTTAAATAGAATAAAGTGTGTTTAAACTTTGGATAGCAAATAAGTATGAATCATATTTGCTTGTCACCGTTTATGAATCATACTTGTTTATCGCCGCTTATAAAAGCGAGTGTTCCGACTTCATTGGATCACTTTTGATCGAAACGTTGATCGGTACGGAGCTCCCGAAGAAAATACTAGATAAGTATAATTATGATGATAACTATGAAAGGCTATGTATATGTATAATGTTAATATTAAATTATATGTACCTAGTTGTTATGACATGAATGATGTAACCTAAATTTGTAAAATATTACTGATTTTAAAAGAGTGTTCATGGAGTTTCTTGCTCGTTCTTCTCCATAGAAATCTACCCTTTGGAACGAGCAACTAGATTCAGCTTTCTAACTGACTCTGACAATTCAAAAGTACCTGAAAATGGTTGAATTTAAATAAATAATTTTGAGTCTGAAATATTACAATAAAATATATGTTTCCTAAACAAAGTATTTTCATTTCACTATTCTGTTCTTAAATAATGAAATGAAATGAAATGAAATGAAATGAAATGAAATAAAATTTATTTATTACCAGATAATTATCCAATTAAATATATAAAAAACACATAGACAAAATAAATAATAAATAATAATAATAATAATAATTACAATTATGGCGAACTAAGTGATCGGCGTATGATAAGACTGCCACCTTTGATGAAGAGGGCTGTTGTCCCAGTCTCGCACCGCGGCCACCAAGGAGTTAGCGGAGCTATGTATGGCGGAGCGTGCAGCGGCCGAGCGACTCCTCAACAGCGCTGGCCAGCCGGGCGCGCGACCCTCGCAGAACATGGCGCTCGCGCTGCACCACCGCGGCAGTCGGAACATGGCGCGCCACGCGTCATTGTACTGCACTCGCATGTCGCTAATCGCAGCCTTGGTGTAGTTAGCCCACAGCTCGACTGTGTAGACGCTTGTGCAGTAACTAATGAAGAGCTGCGTTTTCACAGCGTCGCTACAGCGGCTAAATCGCCTCGCTAGCATGTTGCCACGCACCGAGATGGCTCGTCTCTGCCTATTTATATCAGCGTGATCGGACAGGTTAGCTGTTATTACGTATACGTTACGTTACGTGTTATTTGAGTATATAAGTATGTGTATTTAATATAGAGCTATTAATTGCCTTTTTAGTGTTGCCAATTATACCCTTTATTCTGACACGTGCGTGCAGCTGGTGTTCATCGATTTATAAGACGTTATCACGTTAACAAACATATTTATCATACCAAGCCAACACTAAACTTACTAAACTTTAGGATAAGATGTATCGGATTGTCCGATATCTAGCTATATAGCTATGTAATTAGTGAACGATGGACATTTAGTAAAAACAATCCAAAAAATGGTAAATAATAATGCTGATGAAATCATAGCTGATTACCTACGTCAGAACAGTTTGAGAAAGACAGAATGTTATAATAGCTTTTGATCCCACACAAGCCGATACAGTTCATTAAATAGGTCATAGTTTTACTACTCTATCATGCTTTATCAATTGTCTTCTCACTTCAACAGTGTTATTTGGTATTCTGGTACAAATTGAAGCTCGTTTTTATTGTTATCAATAGAAATAAATAACTACTAACTACTAATATCCGTTTGTAAGGTCATTATAACAGTTTTTACTAAATGCATATTAAAGTATATACAGTACTTATACATAAAAAAATATTGTGTCTGTTTGTTCCGCCTAATCTCTGAAACGGCTGGAACGATTTAGACGGGACTTTCACTGGCAGATAGCTGATGTTATAAGGAGTAACATAGACTACTTTTATTTCAGAAAAAAAAAAGTTTTCGCACCTAAAGAGAAAATCTCGATGATCGGGTGAACATGAACACCCAACTTTTTTCTTCGTTAAATGTTTATCACAGTCACTGTAAAATACGTGATCCAAAGGTAAATAAGAATAATTTTCAATTCTAAACTCGTTCCATGTTTTATCTTCTTGAATGTTAATAATATTTTGTACAACTTTGCGGACACGATCTCTTACGAATACATGTTTATTTACGTCTAAAATAACATTGGAAATATTAAGTATCTGTTAGAATTCATATCGTACTTTACTATCTCTGTACTGTTCTGGAATAGTTATATTATTTGTCGGGTATTTTGTACCAATATTATCTCTTAGGGCTTTTACATACGAGCGGCATGTTGCCAACGGCAAAGGTAACTGCAGCCGTCAACACGCGTCAGCGGTAGCCGTCGACATGTCAAGTTCAAACGACGACGACGACCGCTGAACTTTGAAGCTGGCATGCCGCTCGTGTGTAAGAGCCCTAAACTGATACTACTTCATATAAAAATACAGGCGGACTGGGCTGACTTTTACATCACTGAACCACATTAAAGCTGCGTTTCCACCAAAGAAGAGCGATGGTGTGTCGCGAAGGTTGTGTGTGAAATTAGTCAATTACAGCGCTACCATAGACAATGAAGCGATGTCATTGGTTATTATCGCACACATTCCTCGCTATGCATCCCCGCAGATGTGGTGGAAACGCAGCCTAGGGGCTAATTTATTTTGGGGTTGTTCCCATAATAAAAGTTTTATACGTACTTTTACCCCCTCAAAGACGCATACTTAGTGAATTAATAGTCAATCTATATACCTGCTAATACTTAACTACAACAGCTAGTTTATTTTCAACCATTTATATTCAACATGAAATGCTTTGGTCCGATAAAATGACAGTGATGACGGATTTATCTGAACTTTGATCAGGGTCCAAAAATAGCGCAATGAGCTTAAACATGATTTTCACGTAGGACATTTACTTATACGTTATGTAAGTAGGTATCTAGTTGTAAAGTAACCTATAATTATTAATAGTCTAAAATCAAAGAGTTTTTTTGTGTGTTACGCGCTAATCTTCGGAACTGCTAGACCGACTGAAAATTCTTTCGTTCTTATTTCATCATCATTATTCATTCTTCGTTTCTTGAACCTCAGATTATGAAACAAAAGACCGCGCGCAATACTGAGAGTGAAGCCAAAAAAGCAAATACAATTCAAAGACGCATAACTACATCCTCGTCATTGTATTCGTATTTGTATTTTCATTTGTTATTTTTTAACGATGCTGCGTTTCGTGCTAAACTGACTCATGTCAGTAGGTACTGCACGAAGTATTCGTTTTTTAATTTGTATTTGCTTTTTTGGCTTCACTCTCAGTTTCCCGCTGAGGTCTATTTTCCTTTTATTTCATAATCTGAGGCTTAAACGAAGCTACGTTATGCCTAAATGTGTAATATGTGAATGAATGTGATATTTTATTATCAACATTAGGGATCCATAAATAAAATCAATGAGACAAATTCCTTATAATTTGAATTTATTTTAGTATCAAATCAAGATAGCAACGTGATCAATGCTACCAACTTTATGTAATGTAGGTACAGTGACGTATATTATACATTAACTGTTCGACCATTCCAAAGAAACTAGGTACACTTATCAGAAATCATAACGTGAAAGTTGAAATTATTGTTTTAAATATGAAAGTAAGATAACAACTTTTACAAGCCATAACTTGTTTTGTGTATTAATAATTGTAACAAATATTACATAAACAATTAACCTTTAAATGTTAATTAAATTCATATTACTTCATATTTTTTGCAACAGTAGGTAGATACTTGGCTGCCAAAAAGTGATCATGACTCAATTACTCACAAGCAAAAAAAAAACGGCCTAATAGAAGCGTGTGTTTGTTCCAAAATTACTAATTATAGCCATACGGATTCACCGGTCATGATGGTCAAGCTACACTTGCCGCGGTTGTTCCGTAGATGGGTGGCCATCCATTTCATACCACGTAAAACTGTCGGTCCCAGCTGTCATACGTAGATCTTTGACAGTCGTTTGAAGCCAAAAAATCTGACAACCAGTCTTACCGTACCGTATCGTGTTACCTAGCAACTGGGTTGTAGAGGTCAGATATGTACAGTCGAACAAGCTAATTGGTTTACAGCCAAAAATATTCATCTTTCTACTACACTTACAATATTTAATTTTATTTCATTTTCTTATGTCGAGCACGTAGGTATCCCTGGCACCTACGTACTAAAGATAAAAAAATAAAAAAACGTTTTTAAAAACAAGCTAGAAAAATTAAAAATAACGAAGTAAAAGGAAACAAGAAAAGCTTGAGGCATTGATATTGTGTGTGTAGTACACATTTGTAACGGACAGCATACATCAGTACAAACTTTTTTTTACCGCGTCGATGCCAATTTAAATAAAGTCAGCTCAAAGTTTAGCTACGAGTTTAGCGCCATAACACGGACAAACTAAACAGACCATTTCAGTAAATATTCAAATTGTAATAGACAACTGCGCAGTAACAAGTTTTTGTAACAAAATTAATTAGATGGACGACGAGTACCTACGTTTGTATGATCTATTGTATTGATGTTACGCGTGGGTTTTACGCATTGTACAATTTGAATAATTGGCCATTTATATTTGAATTTGTTTTTGTATTTAGATTTAACTAGCTGTTGCCCGCGTTCTTCGGCTTATAGTATACTGCACGGAACAGATAAATATCTGTTCCGTGGTATACTGCCACCTATGGCATTTGGCAATAGTGTAGCTCTATATCAGTAAAAAAAATTGTATTTGTATAATATTTCCAGAGATTACCTACCTCTTTCAAACAAGCTTTAACTCTTAATAATCTATGTTTATAAAAATGAATCGCCGAAATGTATGTAAGTGCATAACTTGCGAACCTTGCCTGGGCCAAATTGGATAATTTTTTTTTTATTGAGATTAAGAAAATTTAGGTAGTTTGGTAGCGTAGATAGATAGGGACAGGACAACGTCTGTCGGGTCAGCTAGTATAATATTACTATAAAAGTATAGAGAATATCAACAAAATAAATCATGAAGGAAGGAGATGGCTCCATCACTTCCCAAGCTATTAAAACAATGAAGTAAATAACTCCGACTATATTGTACTTTATATTTTATTGTATCTTTCAGTTTTATTAAAATTATTAGGTATCTCCAGCATACATCTTTTGCAACCTCCACAAGTGGAATTGTAACGTTAGTCGCATCGGGAATTGAAAAGAATTGAAGAGATCTGGAAGAGAATTCACGTCTTAAATATACCTATGTGTGACCAAGATCCATAATATTTTAAACGAATGTGAGTATGTTTGAAACTACTAAACAGATTTTAATGAAATTTGGTACTTACAAACTTGGCTTGAACCCTAATAAAGGCTACAGGTTACTTTTTACTTCGTGACTTTCTTTGCATCTGCGATAACCGACATTCACGTCAAAGCCAGTCTTCAATAAATATCGAAATGCCTCCAATTGCAATTAATTTGAAATGGTCATAATTGTAATTCAATAAACACGATTGAATTATTCTATTGTTGTTTGATTTCTTTGCTCATATTTACCATTTGATGGCTGGGAATCAACACAATTGGCTAGTAGAAATAATAGGTAGTTACAGTTATTGTGTCAATGTTTTAAAACGGTAATATCTTATATAAATATTTTTACGATATTATTTATCAAAGAAGTTTATTATTTAAAACAACATTAATTAAGATACTTGGGTGTTATCAAAAGCAAACAAAAAAAATGTAAATTACCAACCTATAAATTGTAGAAGTCGTTTTCCACAATATTCTGTTAGGCCACTTAGTTCTCCTAAAATACACACCTGATTTAGAGGATGTTATTCCAAAGGTTTATATTCATAGTACCTACACTTGCTTCTGCCCACGACTTTAGTAGCTGTGCTTTAGTAGCTGTGTAGCTTTTTATCTTGAAGGAAATTTTGGGATGAGTAGTTTCGGATATGACCCCTACATACAAACTTACAATCTTAACTTATCTATAATATTAGTAAAGAATAATATTTAACTATGAAATAGCACCGAAATTTCAATGCCTTTCATCAGCGCGAAGCATGACCGGGTCGCTAGTTCAAATAAATCTTGTTCTTTTCAACTTTTAACGGTTTTTAAACAACAAAAAAACTAAGACCACAAATTCAACTTGTAGATGCGTAACGTCCAGAAATAGAATAATAAGCCATTCTTAGTGTCAGGATAATAGATGGTAGGCGGAAGTCTAGACACTAGTCTTTATGGTACAAGTGCCGTGGGAGGGTGATAAAGATGAGCATACTTTTAAAACCGGGGTCACATCAATCTGGTTTCCAGCAATCTTTCGCATGCGTTAACTAACTGTAGATTATAGTTTAAGTAGAAGAAGCAGGTTTAAATATCATATTTTGGATATGAGCCAAAACACCATTAGTTTACATGATATAATATTTGATTTATTGTATCTACATTTACCCTATTCAATACTCCTACTTAACTAACTAACGTTAGAATAATTTCGAACAGGCAATGAACAACATTAATATTATAAATACTATATCGATGTAAATACTCTTTCTTTCACTGAATGAGAAGCACCAAAGTCAGACAACAACAATTAAAATTAACAACATCAATTAAAACGCCAACAAACAAAACACAGACAACAATTTAAATTGTAAATATAAGATTCAATGGAAAAAAATATTGCTCATCAAGACGCAAACCCTATTAAACAATGTTTAATTTCAAACATCTTTATATCAAACTATTCTTAGATATCCCACATTATTTTAAATGTTTTTAGTATCGCGTGTAAGCCATTAAAACCAATTTAAGAAAGAAAAGCACGCTGCAGCCATGTGATGTTGCCCCTATTAATGGATACTGACCCATAGAACTTCATTCATCATCGTCATCAACAACATTAATAATTCATTTTTCATAATGTAAAATGCGAGATATTGAAATGGTAGACAAGTGTTAATTGATACGAATCATCAGCTGTTAGGAAGCGCAGCAACCTAGTTAGTTATTTAAGTACAGGTAAGGATAGATAAGTTGTTTAGAATAGTTTTTAATGTACTAAATACGTAGTAGTAGGCATTAGGAAAGCTAGAACAAGGTTTAAGGTCGAATAAATGTATGCGTGTGTTAGATTTATACCGATGTAATTAATACATAACAATGTAATTCGTGTTGTAATATGAAGTAATAATTAATTTCTGATTAAATGCAGTAGAAGTATAGTAAATAACATCATTTTAAATAAAATAAAGTGTGTTTAAACTTTGGATAGCAAATAAGTATGAATCACATTTGCTTGTCATCGTGAATCATACTTGTTTATCGCCGCTTATAAAAGCGAGTGTTCCGACTTCATTGGAACACTTTTTGATCGAAACGTTGATCGGTACGGAGCTCCCGAAGAAAATAACAGATAAGTATAATTATGATGATAACTATGAAAGGCTATGTATATGTATAATTTTAATATTAAATTGTATGTACCTAGTTGTTATGGCATGAATGATGTAACCTAAATTTGTGAAATATTACTGATTTTAAAAGAGTGTTCATGGAGTTTCTTGCTCGTTCTTCTCCATAGAAATCTACCGTTTGGAACGAGCAACTAGATTCAACTTTCTGACTGACTCTGACAATTCAAAAGTACCTGTAAAAGGTTGAATTGAAATAAATGATTTTGAGTCTGAAATATTACAATAAAATATATGTTTCCTAAACAAAGTATTTTCATTTCACTATTCTGGTCTAAAATAATAATATTCTTTGAGTATATAAGTATGTGTATTTAATATAGAGCATTTAATTGCTTTTTAATGTTGCTTTTATTATGCCTTTTATTCTAACATCAGAAGTGGGACGCCATGTGCTAAACTAATCTTACTATATTTTCAGGGTTATTACTATATACTGAAATGGAACCAGAGATTCACCTAAAGCTGCTTACTACTATCAAAGAAGCGTTGTCCAGTAAGAATCGGCAGGATGACGTGGCTCTCCCGATATTCGATCCCGCCACCACTGACAGCGGCGTAGTGGCGTGGTGTGCAGACAATGACAAGCTTGGAGAAGAGTTTGGTTGGAGCGACTTAATTAAAGTCGCAAAAGGCAGGTAAGGCCCCCAAGGGCTTTGCTATGTCGATAATAGGAAAATTTCTGTGCTGAATTAACTTGAATGTACCCACACGAAAAAAAAAAAAAAAAAAATCTCGGTTTGATTGTATAAAGCTGTAATTTTTGTTCAGACTCGTCAACATCAGAATTTTAGTTTAGTTTTCTGCTTACGTAGAGACTAAAAAGCGACCATTAGATCAATTACCTTAGAAACGTTTTATGCCAATCCCAAAATTGGATGAGAAAACTCAGAAAAAGAAATGTTATACTTCCATGTGATGAAAAAAAAAAATAAAAAAATAAATTACAGTTTTAATAAAGATACATGATGTAACAACTTGTATTTTGAACGTGTAAATTCGACCAAACAGCAATTAAACTTTCAAAGATCAATGACTAGATGTTCGAGTCAATACTTTATGTAATGTTTCAAACTTTAAGCCCACTAACGTTACAATTCGCAACATGTCTATTGACCTATTGTCGACACAGGAGTAAGTTGTAGCATTATACGGGAATCTATTGCCAAACGACTAAATTATATATTCTTACCATACTCAATATACGTTAGTAGAATTAGTAGAATAGGTAACGGTAAAATCATGGTAATGATGGTATGTGGGAACAATTCACACACGGCAAATTAATATTTTTGCAACTATCACAGTGACAGTTAAATTTGTAGATGTTTGTATACAACTAGATTTACATGTGGCCCGTGACCAAGACTTTCCATATGATCTTCTTATTGGTAGGAATGTGGTTAATCATCCTGACATTCAAATCACTGTAGATTCTGAAGGGCTAGCATGGAAAAAGATTTTTCCTGTTGGCACTGAATTTAGTTTGTTCGTTATTTAGAGCATCACATGCCAAAAGATACGTCTTAACCGTACTCAATATGTTAGCTACTAGGTGTGGTAATGTGTCAGACTGGCCGAGCGTTTTGTGGAATATCCAATTGTCCTTAAACACTACTGTACAGCAATCAACTGGCTTTTCACCTATTAGGCTGCTTATAGGCAGAAACTCGAACATCCCGTGTATACAAGCTCGATTAGATGAAGTAATACTAGATAATAATATAATTATTGACGTAACGACCGATCATCAGTTAGCACATCAACGTCTTAAAATTGTTGCCGATACATTCAAAGACCGCTTTGACCAAACGCGTAGAGATAACATAAATTATAGCGTAGGTGATACTGTTTATGTAAATCAAGACCATAGGCGACATAACAAACTAACAGCAAAATTTAAGAGACGTTACGAAATTAGGAACATATTAGATAATGCCAGGTTCTCATTAAGGGGTATTGGAAATCAGAGAAGTATAATAGTTGCAAAAGAAAAAAAAAATCGCCTATGGCCTGGATAGTGGACTGAACAAAACGCTGTAGTAGATTTATTATGATGTTAGTTTAAGATATTATTGTATTATTATGGATGGATTAAAACCTTAACTGTGGTATATTATGACATTCACTGGCTGCGGGTGATTAAGCTTCACTGACTGCGGGGTGTTTGGTCTACCCAGTAAGGTCTGATTATTGATTATACAATAACGATTATGAGACGATTACTGATATTGTAATTATATTAGTATATATTGTATTAATATTAGTTTAAGACATGATTGTATTATTATGGATGGATTAAAACCTTAACTGTGGTATATTATGACATTCACTGGCTGCGGGTGATTAAGCTTCACTGACTGCGGGGTGTTTGGTCTACCCAGTAAGGTCTGATTATTGATTATACAATGACGATTATGAGACGATTACTGATATTGTAATTATATTAGTATATATTGTATTAATATTCGTTTAAGACATGATTGTATTATTATGGATGGATTAAAACCTTAACTGTGGTATATTATGACATTCACTGGCTGCGGGTGATTAAGCATCACTGACTGCGGGGTGTTTGGTCTACCCAGTAAGGTCTGATTATTGATTATACAATGACGATTATGAGACGATTACTGATATTGTAATTATATTAGTATATATTGTATTAATATTCGTTTAAGACATGATTGTATTATTATGGATGGATTAAAACCTTAACTGTGGTATATTATGACATTCACTGGCTGCGGGTGATTAAGCTTCACTGACTGCGGGGTGTTTGGTCTACCCAGTAAGGTCTGATTATTGATTATACAATGACGATTATGAGACGATTACTGATATTGTAATTATATTTGTATATATTGTATTAATATTAGTTTAAGACATGATTGTATTATTATGGATGGATTAAAACCTTAACTGTGGTTTATTATGACATTCACTGGTCGCGGGTGATTAAGCTTCACTGACTGCGGGTGTTTGGTCTACCCAGTAAGGTCTGATTATTGATTATACCATGATGATTATGAAAACGATTACTGATATTATGTAAACAAAATGTACCTTTATGTAATAAGAATATTGTGTTTGTACTTCGAGAGCGAAGTACTTGTCAGTATGGCCGTGTTAGATTTATACCGATGTAATTAATACATAACAATGTAATTCGTGTTGTAATATGAAGTAATAATTAATTTCTGATTAAATGCAGTAGAAGTATAGTAAATAACATCATTTTAAATAAAATAAAGTGTGTTTAAACTTTGGATAGCAAATAAGTATGAATCACATTTGCTTGTCATCGTGAATCATACTTGTTTATCGCCGCTTATAAAAGCGAGTGTTCCGACTTCATTGGAACACTTTTTGATCGAAACGTTGATCGGTACGGAGCTCCCGAAGAAAATAACAGATAAGTATAATTATGATGATAACTATGAAAGGCTATGTATATGTATAATTTTAATATTAAATTGTATGTACCTAGTTGTTATGGCATGAATGATGTAACCTAAATTTGTGAAATATTACTGATTTTAAAAGAGTGTTCATGGAGTTTCTTGCTCGTTCTTCTCCATAGAAATCTACCGTTTGGAACGAGCAACTAGATTCAACTTTCTGACTGACTCTGACAATTCAAAAGTACCTGTAAAAGGTTGAATTGAAATAA
Organism: Charanyca ferruginea; assembly: GCA_947361185.1. Classification (NCBI taxonomy): domain Eukaryota; kingdom Metazoa; phylum Arthropoda; class Insecta; order Lepidoptera; family Noctuidae; genus Charanyca; species Charanyca ferruginea. The sequence goes on along the minus strand of OX376056.1, from coordinate 19,291,557 downwards.
ATGATTTTGAGTCTGAAATATTACAATAAAATATATGTTTCCTAAACAAAGTATTTTCATTTCACTATTCTGGTCTAAAATAATAATATTCTTTGAGTATATAAGTATGTGTATTTAATATAGAGCATTTAATTGCTTTTTAATGTTGCTTTTATTATGCCTTTTATTCTAACACGTGCATAGTTATTAGCACTAAAAATGTATCTAGATGTACCAATCATTGTTAAGATTAGGTTTAATTGAAATATTATACTGATTTGTCTGGTAATTAGAAGGTTTATAGTTACAATATCGAAGTTATTGTTAGATTGTCATTTTTGTAGTTAATATATAAACCTACACCATTTGTAATGTGCTTATTAAAAGGATAAATTATAGATACTGTATAATTAATAATGTAGAAGCACATAATTTGCCTTGTAAATCTATACATACATAAGCCGATATAGAATTGTATAGAGAAATGCGGTACTTAGATTGGAGGAAGCGAGATAGCGATACTCCTTACCCCCGACACGCCCTCCAGCTACGTACGCGCATATAAATATTGCTGCCCGGCGATCGAGCAGTCCCCCTCCCCGACCCTTGCTCGTGCCAGCCCGCGCCGCTGAGCCTGTAGTTTTAAATTCGTCCCTAAATAATGGAAATCCGATCCAGCCTGTCCCTTTGCTGTCCTCTCCCAGCGACGCCCTAAGCCGAGGCTCGTACCCCACAGGGGGTGCCCTTAGCGTGTAGTCGCTTAGTTTGTAAGCTTTTTGCCCTGGCTGGAGGCCCTAAAAATAATATTTTTTAAGGCACCACAGGAAAGTCCGGTTAAGCAGCCGACAACCTCCTAGGTTGACCTGCGAGATGCCAATCCGAAAAAAAAAAAAAAAAAAAATAAAAAAATCGAGCAGTCAGTCTTCGCTCACACGTTGCGCCTATACTTGCTCCGCTATTATTGCCTGTTATTATTGTCTATTGTTATGCTATTGTGTTTCTTAGTGAATAAATAAGTGTTCATTGTGTTACACCCGTGTTTCTCTTCGCACACTATCAACCCCGCACCTGAATATCCTACAATTTGGTCCTTCGAGCCGGATCTGTGTGCGAAGATGAGTAAAAGAAGCATCGTCACAACAAGGAGCAAGCTACGTAAGCTGGAAGAGCAGATCAAGCGACGAGCGTTAGAAGCCGATAGCGGTGTGCCGTCTGAAATGGCACCGGGCTCGCCTTCAATCGCAGCCACTACGACGTCTGCACCGGCACCTGTGATCCCACTGGCGGGAGGTCGTGTTGTCGACCACAGAGAAATGGTCACGCCTGTGAGATCGGACAAAAGACAGAGTGCAAGTAAGACGAGCCACGTCTCCTCGAAGAGCGGTCAGAGAAGTGCCGACTATCTTCGACGGAGGGTTGAATACGAGGCTGAACGTGAGTTAGTGCGCCTGAAGGAAAACCTAGTGAAGAAGAAGCTAGAGGCTGATCTCGCTGAGATAGACGCCGCTGAAGAAGACTCAGGTTCCGAAGATGAAGGAACAACGCGTCGTGTGGAGGAATGGATAACGCACACGACGCCCATAGTGCATGATATTGAAGCACCTGTATCGGAGATAAGCCGCGAACCGCCGCCGCCGATAAGTCAAGTCTCAGTGCCCGCGCCCGCAGTGACCCGCGAAGTGACAGTGTCTGTGCCGCCGCCCGAGCATACTCCTGCAGTGCAATTCTGTAAGAATTCACTCACGAATTCGAATCCTATCTCATTTCCGATTTCACTTACTTGAAGTGAAAAGTATTTGGTATTCGCTTAAATAGTAACGAAATAATAGTTCGTTTCACCTATGCCAGCACTTAGTAGCGCTAGCATAGTTTTCATCGAATTAAGGACTACCTAAAACAGTTTTCTCCGCGGAATCAGAAGTGAGTGCTGGAGTGAGTTCTTACAGAATAACATAGCTGCGCTCCGACCTCAGAGTGCGCCCGTGTCCGTGCAATTCCGCGAACCTATAAACGCGGCGATCGCGACGCCCGTAGCAACGGCTAGTGCTCCGCGAGTGCCTGAATGGGAAAGTGCGTGCGCCGATGACATAGATAGAAACAGGTCACGGGACAAGAAGATTGACCAATTGGCGGACGCTATTACTAGTTTAGCGCGACCGCGACCAGTGCCTAGGCAAGCCTATGAGTTGCCATACTTCAACGGCGACCCGGCAGAATGGCTATCGTACAAGAACATGTGCTACGATACAACAACTATGTATCAGTTCAAGACGCATGAAAACCTGGCACGACTGAAGACATATCGCTCCAAGGAGATGCCAAGATGGCTGTGGAAGACCTGCTGCGCACGTCTACGAATCCCGCTGAGATTATGAAAACGTTACACGAAGAGTTTGGACACCCGAACCTGATACTGGAGTGTGCCCTCAAGAAAGTGCGTGCCTTACCAAAGGTAACGGAAAGTGGTCGTGAATTACGGAAGTTCTCAACGACAGTGCGTAATTGTGTGTCGCTCCTGAAAAGTGTACGAGCTAGCGGATACCTGAACAACCCGCAACTGGTGAGTGAATTACTAAATAAGTTGACACCTGTACAACGCGCTCAGTACGGGGACTTTGCAATGGGCATGGCGACGAGCCAGGGCATAGATGTGCGAGTATCACCGAGCCTCGAAATACTTGCGGAATTTTTGAGTCATCTAGCCCGAGCCACTTCGTATTACGTACAAATGAACGTGAGCACGCCCGGACCGTCGAGTAGCGCTGTAAAAGCAAAAGGGAATGTACAGTCGAGGAACGTACATAGACTACACGTACACTCAGATAATGAGCAACATGTAAAGCCAGAGGAAGAACGATGCACATTATGCGAAGGGCCACATAAACTACCGCAGTGTCATAAGTTCGAGAAACTGAGCGTCGACGAGCGGTGGGAACATGTTAAGAAGAACAAATTATGTTTCAAGTGCATTGTAAAACGGCATAATAAGAACTTCTGTCGAGCGTATTCGTCGCGTATTCGTAACTTTCTAAGTAGCAAATTGCAGTAGTTACGGTATCGTTTATAAGAAATCTCCATAATGGTATTTTTTGGGTTTTTTAAAACTCTCTATGGAGATTATCCCTATGTCTAATGCACCGTAATAAGCCTGGAGTTATCCAAGGCTTAATGATTACCTTGCGGTTGGGCACAGTTATAACTTTTGTGTGTAGTGAGATTGCAGTCATCAAACAATCTACAAATAGTGAAGCCGCCTCATTTGCATCTGAGTCACTTGTTATAAATGAGAAATCAGCATTTTTTAAGTGTTCAACAGTAGCTTCAATATTTAATTTTGTAGTTGATCTAATCTTATTAGTTTTACAGGGCTCCTTATTTAAGCATAATAGTACAGAGGCGTGGTCGCTTACAGTGGAATCCATCACCACCACGGTCGCATCAGTAGAGGCATTTATCATAAAGTGATCAAGACAGTTGTGTAGTCTTGTTGGGTACGTATGACCGGGTAGGAGGCCCAGTTCTGCGGTTAGGTTAAGGTAGGATGCACTATTTCTGTCTGAGTTGTTCGGTTTTATGTCAATATTTATGTCTCCAGTGAGAATGATGGTTTTTCTTTTTATTTTGCCAATAATGTTTTCGAGGGAGTTTAGAAAACTATCAATACGGTAGGTTGAGGGAGACCTATAGGCTGCTAGTATACATATGTGTGTGCCTACTTTTAATAACAGAAAATTAGCACCCTCTGTATCTGGCTCCTCAACCGTACATTGAATGTGATCCTTTGTGTAGATTACAATCCCGTCATTTTGATTGAGACATTTTTTAGAAGAGTGAGTGACGTAATTTTCTATGGCGGGAATTGGTTTGTCTTTACTAAGCCAACACTCTGTTAGGATTATAATGTCTATTTCGAATGCTAGCCTCGCTAGTTGTGCCCGGAAGCCATCCAAGTTTTTATAGATGCTCCGAATGTTTTGTGTTATTATTTTAAGGGCCGCATTAGAATTTCCAATAACTACATTACATGTGTCTGTATCACAATGATGTGATGTTGCGATTTTGATGTTGTCTATATGTGTTAAGATATTGCTATTTGTATTAGCCATTTGTAGTCGATTTTATTTTATTGCTGCCAGTAGGTTTCTGTACTTTTAATCTATATCCTTTTAGATAGTCGGGCAAAACTTCAGTCTTTACTAGTACCAAGCAGAACCCAGATGTGTGTGAGTGAATGTAGATTGTCGTTTGTAGGTGTAGTTGTAGTATGTTTTTGTATTCTGTGTTGTTTTTTATGTAATGTACTAACTGGTGTTTTATGTGTTTAGTTGTGTTATGTGTATACATTTTAGGAACAAAGTATAACTGCAGATATAAGAATAATAAAGTTAACAAACAGTTATAGGTATTGCCCTTCCCGTTGGATCGCACTAGCGTAAAGACGTGTGCACAAAATTACTTACTTTTTATTTAATTTTAAATAATATTAAAAACATAAGAAGTACTAGGCGCGCAGTGAAGTGGAGCGGTATCGATATCGGTGTTACTGTTCGAGCGAGAAAGAACTACGGCGCTGTATTACCTACGCGCGGTGCGACTACGTAAACTCCGAACTTGGGAAACATGTCCAGATTATTACGATCACCAACCAACTCGGACTTGCAAAGGACTGTATCGGATTCCGATGTCGTGAATACTCCTAGCCAAAATACGCCGCCTAATTTTGTATCTCAACGCAAAAGACCGCGTCAGTCTAGTGAAGAGCGCTTCTGTTCTTTTAAGGACGAAATCAAAGTCATGCTTAGTGAGTGGAAAGAAACCCAGAATACCCTACTTAATAAGCTCGTCGCTGAAGTCGCTGAAATAAAACAGCAAAATGCCGAGATCAAACATACGAACGAAGAAATTGAAAAGAGTCTCCAGTTCATAAATGAAAAATACGAAGATATGAAGAAAAAGGTCGAAGATTTAGAGGGTGAACGGAAAGAACATTTATTAAAAATAGCTAGTCTAGAATCGGAAATTGGTGAAGTTCAAAGAAATCTGAAGTCGGCTACCATTGAATTGAGAAATGTACCGAAAACAACTGATACTGAAACCAAGACAGACTTGTGTAACATCATAGAAAAGACATGTCAAGTGATTGATGTGAACATACAAGCAACAAATATTCGGGATGTTTTCCGAGTTACATCGAAGGCCGGAAAGAGCACAATAGTGGCAGAGCTAACTACTGTCATCATGAAAAACCACATCATACAGGGGGCTAAAGCCTTTAATGAAAAACACCCTGACCAGCGCTTAAACTCTGGCCACATTGGCTTTAAAGGAGTAATTACACCGATCTATATTTCTGAAGCTCTGACAAGCAAGGGTCGAAGACTGTTCTTCCTAGCAAGAGATTTAGCAAAATCCAAAGAATATAAATTCTGCTGGACAAATAGCGGTAAAATATTTATTCGCAAGGCCATAGATGCTCCCCGCATTGAAATAAAGGATGAATTACAAATTGCCACTCTGAGAAACGCCTTGTGACTAGGGTTAGTTATTTCACTTGCTTACTCATCCTATTTTTTATTTATAAATTCAAACCTTTTTCTTTTTTGTTACTTTTATGATGCACTGCGGTTTATGTTATATAATCATGGTTCTTACATTTATCTTTTTAATATATTTTTACGGAGTACGAATAATTTTCCACATATCGTCGTTGTCCAGATTTATATTTTGGACTCATTTCAAAGTTATTACAAATCTATATTGTTTTTATATTTAGAGCTTGAAAAACTTATAAACGTTTTGACCACGTCACATATTTCCATAAAACAAAATTCGATTGCAATTTGAACAATAATTTAGCCAGCAATATTGATAGTATATCAGCTGGACCATCATTTTTGTGTAATCCGGAAACATGTAAATCGTTAATAACATCTCATTTACCGCATAATAAACACATAAAAATTTTAACACAAAATATAAGGAGCATAACTAAAAACTTTAGCCATTTTGAAATTTTTCTAGCAAGATTAAATACAACATGTGAAGTAATTATCCTAACTGAATCTTGGAACTCGAAAGCTTTACATTTTCCATCTCTAAAAAACTATGAGACATATTATACAAAACACAATCGTAACCAAAATGACGGAATAGTAGTATACACTAGAGATACACTTGGTTGTTCAGTAGAGGAAGTATCTATAAGTGATGCCACTTGTATGGTCATAAAAATACAAAACGAAACTGTAGTAATAGGTATTTACAGATCGCCATCAAATCCTAACCTAGACCAATTCATAAACTCGCTAGATAGTTTACTAAACAATTATAAAAAACACCGAAACATAGTTATAATGGGTGATTTAAATATAGACGTGAAGTATGATAATATAGATCGCAACTCGACAGATTATCTAAATCTATTAGCATGTCATGGTCTTTTGCCTGGTCATTTAATGCCAACGAGGGATGCCAATTGCCTGGACCATGCTATGATAAAAACAAAACTCTCTATACTTACTCTAGTTCTTCAGACCCATGTCACTGACCATGCTCCAGTTCTTTTGTGTTTTGCCTTGGTAAATAATAATAAATCTGTGACCCAAAAAACAATCCGTAAAGTTAACTACGAGGCTATCTTGGATCATTTAAATACAATTAATTTTAGTAGCATTATTAAATCCGAAGATGTTAATTGGACTGCCGATCAGCTAGTGAGGATCCTAAATGAAACTATCTCGAAAAACACTCTTACAGTATTAATGCCTAAAAGACTGCGCTGCATTAAGCCTTGGATTACGCCAGGTTTAGTTCGATGTATAATAAACCGAGATCGCATGAACATTCGATGTAAAAAGGAACCTAATAATGTAATTCTTTCCATAACCTACAAACAATATAAAAATTATTGCAACGATTTACTAAAACGACTTAAACACAACTTCCAAAGAGACGAAATAAACAAACACGCTAAAGACCCAAAGAGGAAATGGAAAGTAATTAACACAATAACAAACAGAAGCACAAATAAAACCAATCCATCAGAACTGCTCAAAATAGAAGATACACCCGAACAATCTTTAGAGAAAATCAACCACTACTTTACTAGCATTGCTAATGAGCTAGCAAGCAAGATTACACCTTGTGCGGATCAAATTATACAACCTTCGAATCCACCAATTAACTCCATGGTTTTGTTGGAAACAACGGAGCCTGAAATCGAATCTATCATAATGGCTTTAAAAACTGATAGTGCAATAGGTTGGGATGGTATACCTACAAAACTAGTAAAAATGGCTAAACATATTATCGTACCACTTCTTACACACATTACAAATCTATCTATAAAAACAGGTCAATTCCCAAATAATTTTAAGATTTCTGTTATTCATCCTATCCATAAGGCGGGGAATAGAGACTGTACTCACAACTACCGCCCTATTTCGGTACTGCCCGTCCTGTCTAAGGTCCTAGAAAAAATAATGAACAAACGGCTGATTTCATATCTTGAAAAACATAACTTCTTAGCTAACAACCAATATGGGTTTAGATCAAATAGATCAACAGCACAGGCAGTTTCTGAACTAACGAATTTTGTTGCTACCCACATTGACAATAAAAAAAAATGTATTGGAATATTTATCGATCTAGCAAAAGCTTTTGATACAGTCTCTATTTCTATCTTAATAAAGAACTTGGAAAATGTTGGCATAAGAGGTAAAACACTGGATTTATTTATTAGTTATTTAAAAAACAGAAGACAAAGAGTAACAATAGACGGGATGTATAGTAATGATGCTCCAGTTTCATTTGGCGTGCCTCAGGGAAGTGTCCTTGGGCCGACACTTTTTCTTATATATATTAATAATCTATGTAAGTTAAACCTACAAAATTGCAGTATCTTCTCATTCGCTGATGACACTGCACTGATTTTCTATGGAAAGACATGGGAAGAGGCAAAAAAACATGCAGAAACAGGGTTACAAACGATGGCAAAATTTCTTTCTCAAAACCTGTTAACCTTAAACATCTCAAAAACAAAGTTTATAATAACCTTTGCGAATACTTTTACAACTCTAAAAGCTACACAAAACCTTAAAGTACAGATGCATTCTTGCCAAAATATAACACCTAACCCCTGTAATTGTTACCCTCTGGAAAGAGTTAAGACAATAAAATACCTTGGTATTCTGCTTGACGAAAGGTTGACTTGGTGCCCTTACATAGACCTATTGTCAGGTAGACTACGTAAACTTATTTATATTTTTAAAAAGTTAAGACATGTAGCGGACAAACCACTACTCAAAACCGTTTATTTCGCACTGGCTCAATCAATAATATCTTATTGTATTACGTCATGGGGGGGAGCGCGTAAAACGCATATTATGAAACTGGAGCGAGCACAGCGCGCGTTGCTTAAGGTTATGATGTTCAAATCTTTTAAGTATCCCACTATTAACTTGTACTCAGAATGTGATGTGTTGACAGTTCGGCAGCTATACATTAAAGAAATTATAATGGCCCAACATAGTAAACTTAATTATAATAAAGAAATAATGAATAATAGACGTTTAGGCAGAGTATGTTCTACTATTCCGTATAAGACATCCTTTATAAATAAATTCCAGTGTTATTTAGGGCCAATGCTATACAACAAATTGAATAAAATTATCAAATTCTACCAGATAAATAAACATTCGTGCAAAAAACTTTTAATAACCTGGCTAAAATCGCAAACATATCTGGAAATTGAAAATTTACTTATTAATCTACAATAGGAAGCTCTGAATAAATAATTAAATAATAATAATAAATAAAAATAAAAAAACAATATAAAAATAATAATAAAAACATTAATATGTCCCTACAACAATGAAATCAATCTAAGTAAAATAACATAATCACAATAGAAAAACAAAAAAAAAATAAAGAAATTAAAATGTCGCAAGTTCATACATTCAGTGGTCAAACTATTTGTTTTTTTAAGTCGACGGTATTTGGAAAAAATGTACAATGAATATGTCAACAAATTAGTTATAATATTTCTATTACATTTTACCCGCAGTAAGAATACCCGCAGTAAGAGTACCCGCAGTTTAATCTGTATTTTATTAATTAGGAGTATTGTTTATTGTATAGGTTTAATGTGCAGTGCAAAAGTTGTTTACAGTATACTATTAGACCTTAATGTACACGTCTGTAGATAGTTACCTGGGAAGGATCTAACGCCTAAGGTACAGGCTCGGCCTAGTTTAGGTGTTAGTGGTCATCGAATTGTTTTCAATTGCAGAATTGTACCTACTGTTTACCCAAATCAACTTGTAAATAATTTTTGTGTCAATAAAACTTTTTTTATTTTATTTTTATTTTATAACATTTAGTTTTGCCTAGTCATTGTGATAGGTTTATTTTGAGGTCGGCTTCACTTTTTACCAGTATGTGTTTCATCCCTTCGATTTGACGCAGGAAAACTTTCCCATGTGAGGTCCAGCAAAACTTAAAGCCGTTGTCGGTAGCAAATTTGCGGGCCAGGTAAAATAAGCGCTGTGATTTTTGTGTCAGGCACTCGGATATATATATTTGTTTTGTCTCACCTTTTAGTTTAATATGAGCGGTGTTCAACTTGTGTTGGTTATTGTTGCGGTTGTACTGGCGAACTTTATCCAGCATATTTTCTTTTGTGGTGACCGAGCCGAAATCGACGATAATAGAGGATGGAGTTCCATCCTTTTTATACACGCGGAAGATATCTTTAATATCCTGGCGCTCGAGTGGGACTTGAAGAACACTTGCTGTCTCCGCAATAATCTGACGAAGATGTTCTTTATTTTCTCCTTCTGTCTTTGGTATGTTTCTCACTTCCATTTTTGTGAGACAGAGCATACGCTCCAGGTTTTCTACCTTGTCTTCAAGCTGGTTTATATAACTTCTTTCGGCTTTCTGTTCTATTTCCATGTGATTCATTTTAGCCTTTATCTCATCGTATTTCTGAGTGACGAAATCTAAGGAGCTTTTTATTACGGCGTTCTGTGCTATTATTTCTTTCATTGAGTTTTGCAGTGCCAGATACTTAGCATCAGATTGTGCAGTAGACGACTGTAATAAATCTCTCATCTCTTGCATAAACGAGAATAATTCGTCCTCGCGTTTACGTTTACGCGTATTGACGTTTTCTGTCTCAATACGGCTTAGGTTAGGCGCAGAACCGGACAGCGTGATAACTGGGACGACTTCACCTGGTGTGTCAGGTTCATTAGGTTCGCTAGCAGCAGGCGAGGCCGGCATCTGCGGCCGCGGCGGCGTTCGTCGGAGAGGCATGTTATTTACTTGTAGGTTCAGATAATGAATGGAGAATACCTTGCGTATCGCTTTGGTGTGTGCCGAGCTCCAGGTACTAGGCGCGCAGGCAGCGTGTGGAGCAGCAGCGACGTCCCACTGTGGCCGTTGTGATGCAGATGTTGCGTGACAGAGAGAGCACTACAGCACTTGATGTGGCAGGTACTAGGAGCGCAGGCGGTCAGCGACGTCGCGCGGCGTGTGAGTGAGTAGGCGGAGCACGACGCACTCGGAACTGCTCCCTCGCTGGCTAGAGAACCGTCTTGCGTATCGCTTTGGTGTGTGCCGAGCTCCAGGTACTAGGCGCGCAGGCAGCGTGTGGAGTTATAGCAGCGACGTCCCACTGTGGCCGTTGTGATGCAGATGTTGCGTGACAGAGATAGCACTACAGCGCTTGATGTGGCAGGTACTAGGAGCGCAGGCGGTCAGCGACGTCGCGCGGCGTGTGAGTGAGTAGGCGGAGCACGACGTACTAGGAACTGCTCACTCGCTGGTTAGAGAACCGTCTGTTTGGCGTTGGTGCGCGTACTACTTTGCGTTATGCACTCCTAATTTTTTGATCGATTTAATTTAGCTAAATCACTTCAAATTATATGTTTAGAATAATACTGCGTAAATTCCATGGCACGTCTACTCGTGTTCGAGGTCCGGGGGGAAGGGCAAGGGCAGTGATGTCGGAGCACGCCCACATTCGCGACTTGGGCTGCGAGGAAATGTGGGGAGCCAGGCCACTGCTGTTGCTGGGACAAGACAACTGGGAGCTGCTAGTCAGCCAGGAGACTCGCCGAGGGAAGTCAGGTAAGCCAGTTGCCTCTTTGACCAAGTTAGGGTGGGTAGTGCACGGACCAGTAGGTAGGAATTTACTAGATAGTGAAGAATCTGTTAGCTGCATGGTAGAATCTCCTAAAGAGTTACATGAGCTAGTGAAAAAGCAGTTTGAATTAGAAGCTATAGGAATCTCGGAAGTGCCTCGGACGCACAGAGAAGTAGAAAGGGCAAAGGGCATTTTAGAGTCGACCAGCCGGCAAACAGAAAGTGGCGCGTGGGAATTAGGTTTGTTGTGGCGACGGGACGATCCTCAGTTGCCAGACAATTATAAATGCGCACGCCAACGATTGGCGGGAATTAGGCGTCGTTTAGAAAGATAACCGGCGTACGCTAAAGCCTATACGGCGCAAATAGATAGACTAATCAATGAAGGGTACGCAAGTAAAGTAGAAAACAGGATTGTGTCTGAGCCCATATGGTACTTACTTCATTTTGGAGTAAGGAACCCTAATAAGCCAGGGAAACTTAGGTTAGTATTTGACGCCGCGGCTAGTTATAATGATACGTCTCTTAATGATAATTTACTTTCTGGACCTGATTTATTAAACTCTTTGTTAGGCGTACTGTTTAAATTTAGACTAGGGCCGATTGCATTTACTGGAGATATTGCGGACATGTTCCTACGCATAAAAATTAGAGAACAAGATCGTGGAGCGCAATTATTTCTATGGAACACTGATGGTAGCCGGGATCCTGACGTGTATGTCATGAATTCTATGATATTCGGCGCCGTGTCGTCACCAACATCGGCCATCTATATTTTAAATAAGATCGCGGCTCAATTTGTTGATAAATATCCCGAGGCGGTAGCGGCCATACAAAATAAACATTACATGGACGACTACCTAGATAGTGCATGGTCTGTCGCGCAAGCTTGTGAGTTAATTGAGCAAGTGACTCGCATCCACGCCATAGGCGGGTTTATTATACGGGGGTGGGTCACCAACTCGCAAGAGCTGCGCGACAGACTACAGATAGAGATGCCAGATCGGGTATCGCTCGATAAAGAGGAAGGTTCTACGGAAAGAACTTTAGGAATGATCTGGTCACCAAGCACGGACAAATTAGCCTTTGACTTATCTTTTAAGCGGCTGCCTAAGCACATTATTGAAGGGCAAGTAGTACCCACAAAAAGAGAATTTCTGAAGTTTATAATGTCAATATTTGATCCGTTAGGTTTTCTATACCCATGCGTAATTCAGTCACGCATTTTAATTAAGCGCATCTGGCATACGGGGATAGATTGGGAAGACAAGTTGAAGGGTTTAAATGGCTGCACAACCTACAACACTTGTCGGAAGTGTCCATACCTCGGTGGTACGGCCTAAAGCCGGAAGGAATGGACCTACATGTCTTTGGTGACGCTAGCGAGTCCGCTTATGCCGCGGTTGCATATGTCACGGGTTGGAATGAGCTAGGGAATAGAGATGCGGCTATAGTAATAGGGAAAGCTAGAGTAACTCCGCAGAAGATAGTTTCTATTCCCCGCTTAGAGTTGCAGGCGGCCGTACTGGCCTGTAGGTTAGCCAACACGGTCGAGTCAGAATTAGGTATAAGTTTTGTAAATAGATTCTTATGGACAGATAGCAAAACTGTGTTAAAATGGGTTCATTCTGATGCATCGGAATTTCAACGGTTCGTGTCACACCGCTTAGCTGAGATAGATAGGAGGTCAAAGAGGTCCGACTGGCGCTGGGTTCCGTCGGCGATGAACCCCGCAGACAAAGCAACGCGGTTGGATTGGCCCAGTAACAGTGACGAGTGGCTGTCGGGCCCTTCTTTTCTTCGTTGTCCACAGGAACAGTGGCCAACAAGCACCGACTCCGACGTAGTGCCAGAAGAACAATTAGAGAGGGTGCAACAAGCGCACGCCGTATCAACAAAAGTCGAGTCGTTGCTCCAGTACGATCGGCTGCCGACATGGACATGCGCTCTATATGTCATAGCGCGTGTGTCGATCTTCGTGGATCGCTGCCGTAAGCGGCGCCAGTCATCGGCTGTGACAACAGAGGACCTACGAGAGGCAGAGCTGCGCCTATTGCGACTGGCACAGGCTGAAAGCTACGCAGCAGACATCGCAGCACTACGAGAGGGACATCCGCTGCCTAAAGACAGCAAGTTGCGGGCGCTAGACCCGATGGTCTTCGAAGATGGGCTGGTGAGGATACGCGGCAGGCTGGGAGCCTGCAGCGAGCTCAAATTCGGAGAACGCCATCCCATAATTATGGATGGGAAACATGCCTTGACACGCCGTCTAGTTTACAGTTATCACGCAGCGGCACTGCATGCAAATCAAGAAACAGTAGTGAACCGCATCCGAGAGAAATACTGGATCACCAATTTGCGTTCGACTGTCAAGGCGGTAGCCGTAAGCTGTCAGCATTGTAGGCTAGAAAAAGCCAAACCATTGGCTCCAAAGATGGGAGACCTTCCAACCCCAAGGATGGAAATTGGAAGAAGAGCCTTCGTGCATTGCGGGATCGATTATTTCGGTCCCATGGAGGTTGCCATTGGCCGTCGCAGAGAGAAGAGGTGGGGCGTACTATACACGTGCCTCGCCACTCGCGCTGTTCATTTAGAACTGGCGTCATCATTGAGCGCCGACTCAGCCATCCTGGCTTTGAGGCGCCTCATTGCTCGCCGTGGATGTCCCGCGGACATGTACTCCGACCGCGGTACCAATTTCGTCGGAGCACACTCCGAGTTACGCGCGGCGCTACGGGAGATGGACCAAAATAAGTTGAGGAGTGAAGCGACAGGCCGCGGAATCGCGTGGCATTTCAACCCGCCGGCATCTCCACACATGGGCGGGTGCTGGGAGCGCCTGGTGCGCTCAGTGAAGAATGCGCTCAAGGTGACACTACGTGAGCGCGCCCCTCGCGAGGAGGTCCTTTACACCCTCCTCGCTGAGGCCGAGCTCATCATTAATAGCCGGCCTCTCACATATGTGAGCAGCGACGTGGAGCACCCGGTGGTGCTCACCCCTAATCATCTCCTGCTGGGTACTGCCGCAGGAGATGCTCCGTGTACACGTCGGCACGCGGCCGACGTTGACTCCCGTCGGATGTGGAAGAAAGTGAACGCGCTGGCCGACCTCTTTTGGAGGCGATGGCTGCGCGAGTACCTGCCAACGCTTCAGCGTCGTAACAAGTGGACGGACAATAGTGAAAATGTGAAAGTGGACGACGTAGTCGTCATAGTGGACGAGAATAAATCTCGAAATCAGTGGACCAGGGGTATAGTGCAAAGAGTGTACCCCGGGTCAGACGGAGTAGTTAGGGTCGTAGACGTAAGAACTAATAATGGGGTCCTGCGTCGACCTGTTGTAAAGATTGTTGCGCTTCCCACAGACGGAAGCGTAATCGGTTGAACCCTCTTACGGGGGGTGGGATTGTTAGGAAGCGCAGCAACCTAGTTAGTTATTTAAGTACATGTAAGGATAGATAAGTTGTTTAATGTACTAAATACGTAGTAGTAGGCATTAGGAAAGCTAGAACAAGGTTTAAGGTCAAATAAATGTATGCGTGCATAGTCATTAGCACCAAAAATGTATCTAGATGTACCAATCGTTGTTAAGATTAGGTTTAATTGAAATATTATACTGATTTGTCTGGTAATTAGAAGGTTTATAGTTACAATATCGAAGTTATTGTTAGATTGTCATTTTTGTAGTTAATATATAAACCTACACCATTTGTAATGTGCTTATTAAAAGGATAAATGATAGATACTGTATAATTAATAATGTAGAAGCACATAATTTGCCTTGTAAATCTATACATACATAAGCCGATATAGAATTGTATAGAGAAATGCGGTACTTAGATTGGAGGAAGCGAGATAGCGATACTCCTTACCCCCGACACGCCCTCCAGCTACGTACGCGCATATAAATATTGCTGCCCGGCGATCGAGCAGCCAGATCCTTGTTAAAAATGAGGAACATTTCGTCCCACACTTATTCCCTGCCCGATGATAAACCCACCCGTGTGGTAATCCGACGCGTCCCCAAAGAAATCTCAACGGAAGAGATTCTCGCCGACCTTCAGTCGCAAAATGTCCCAGTATCCGCTGTGCATCGTCTGCACAAAGCTAGGGGTGCGATTGCATACGACTCGGTTCTTGTCGTGTGCGATCACACCGACGGCCACCATATATCTTTAAAGTAAAGTCGGTATGTCACTTGTCGGGCATCTCGATCGAGAGGCCTTATAAATCCGATACGGTTGGACAGTGTCACCGCTGCCAACTTTACGGTCACGCCTAACGCAATTGCTACGCGACCCCTAGATGCGTCAAGTGTCTGGGTGAGCACGCAAATGCTGACTGTTCCCGTCCGAAAGACCGCAATCTGTGCACAGAACCTCCCAGCTGTGTGCTATGCGGCCAATCAGGTCACCCCGCCAATTACCGCGGCTGCCCCAAAGCCCCAAAATCCCCCCCCCCAAAGTTGACCAAGCGTGCGAACGCTCGTCAACAAAGGGAAAGCCCCTCTGTTAAGATTGCCTCCTCAGAGATGCCCGAGCGTCTCAGCCCTCAGAGGCCCTCCCCATGGAACTCGCTAAATCATCAGAGAGCATTCCCTGCATTGAGGACCTCCCAATCTCTGCCCATGCCAGCGCTGATGGATTCGCCAGTCCCCGCGCCGAACCTAGCCTCCGCGACCACGCCCCCCCTACCTAAGGTCGCCCCCGCCGCTCCTAAAGCCGCCGCCGCCGCTCCTAAGGCCGCCCTCGCCCCATCTAAGGCCGCCCCCGACGTTTCAACCGCGCCCTCAGCCTCCCGCGTACCTGCATCTCTCCCTACCGAAAAGATAGGCGAAGTCATCAACCTCGCCTACCAAATTTACCGCAACCCCGCTGCTGAAGCTATGGCTAGGGATATACTCGCGTGCAAAGCAAATATTAGCGACATCCTTAAGGTGTTCAAAGCGTATCCGGAGATTACGCAAGCCCTAGATAAACTTGACCCTTACTAATCCAATGGATAAGGAAAGGCCGTGTACTAATAAACCCCGATCCCTTAAGTTAGGATTCTTTAACGCCAATGGCATTACTAACCAACGTGATGAGATCGCCAATTTCCTCCGCGACCATCAACTTGATATCCTCCTCATACAGGAGACCTTTCTTAAGCCCCATCATCGTGACCCGAATATTGCCAACTACCGTATAGTTCGCAATGATAGGTCTCGTTGTCACAAGGGCGGTACCCTAATATACTATAGAAAGGCTCTGTACTGCATTCCTATGGACCCTCCTCCCCTCGCTCGCCTCGAGGTCTCTGTCTGTCGGCTCGGCATGACCGGTCATCAGCCGTTAACTATTATATCAGCATACGTCCCTCCATCACCATCGGAGGATGATCCTATCCTCCTCAAGGATGACCTTTCTGCTCTTCTTGGCCTGGGTGACTCCGTCTTACTGGCGGGCGATCTCAATGCCAAACATCCCTCCTGGAATAGTAACAGGACCTCTTCCAGAGGTAGGATCGTGTTTAACCTCTGTTCTCAACTGAACTTCGACGTCATCGCCCCGATGACTCCCACTCATTTCCCCCACGATCCCAACCATCTTCCCGACATCCTCGATATAGCGCTGCTCAAGAATGTGAACCTCCGTTTGCAATCTATAGAGACGCTACACGAGCTTAATTCCGACCATCGTCCAGTGATATTAGAACTAGCTCCCCGTTCAGGTCCCTCTGACCCTAGCCAGCCCCCTCCGACCCAAATTATTACCGACTGGAGGAAAGTAAGCGAAAGCCTACAATCTACCACGTCGCCTCACTTGGACGCTATCCCCGACCACGACAGTCGCAGACACGACGGGCGCGATCGACTCGTTCACAAATCATGTACAATCCGTCTTGAACGATTGTTCAAGGGAGGTTCCGGCGATGAGCGATCATCGCTGGAAACTGCCTGACGATGTGCGTGATCTGTTGACCGAGAAGAACGCGGCCGTCCGTGCGTACAGTGCCTTCCCCTGCGATGCGAACAAGGCTCACATGCGCTCTTTACAGCGTGCTGTAAAGAAACGCATCGAGGAGCTGCGCTCCAGCCGCTGGGACAAGACACTTAGCGAACTCGAGCCCACCCACCTAGCCTTCTGGGAACTCCAGAAGAAGCTCCGTTCTTCTAACGAGGCCTCCATGCCCCCTCTCATTCGTTCCGACAGTAGCGTCGCCTTCAACAACGATGAAAAGGCTGAATGTCTAGCCGACAGCCTAGAGTCTCAATGCACCCCCAGCTCTCAACTAGTAGACGAAGCTCACCTTTCTGAGGTCGACGCCGAAGTCGAACGTAGAGCCTCTCTCCCACCCGTTGAAGACCCTGATTATCCTCTGCCTCCTGTCACTCCCGACGAAGTGCACGATATTATCAAGAGGCTCAAACCCCGGAAAGCCCCCGGCTCTGACGGTATCACCAATAAGGTGTTCAAACTCCTCCCCGCCCATCTCATAATGCTAATGACCGCCATCTTCAATGGCGCTCTAAGCAACAACATTTTTCCTCAGGCATGGAAAGAGGCCACCGTTATCGGCATTCCGAAACCAGGCAAACCCAAGTCTGATCCCACCAGTTACCGTCCCATTAGTCTACTCAATGTTCTAGGCAAAATCTACGAGAGGCTTATTTATAAGCGGCTCAAAGACTTTGCCGAAGCAAAGAGTCTCATTCCCGACGAGCAGTTTGGCTTTCGAACCGAACACAGCTGCGTCCAACAAGTCCACCGCATCGTCGAGCACATAAGCGCTGGTTTTCAGCGTGGCTTGATGACGGGTGCGCTCTTCTTTGACATAGCGAAAGCATTCGACAAAGTCTGGCACAACGGCTTACTATACAAGCTTTACCAACTCGGAGTGCCAGATCGTCTCGTGCTCATCTTGCGTGACTTTTTGTCGAATCGCACCTTTCGCTATCGCATCGAGGGTGCGCTCTCTTTACCCCACCCAATACGCGCTGGCGTCCCTCAGGGCTCCGTAGTATCTTCCCTCATTTTCACGCTGTTCACCAGCGACATCCCCAAAGATAAAAAGGCCCAGTTGGCTCTATTCGCTGACGACACGGCCATCTATTACTCGGGTCGTAACCCAGACTGCATAGCTCGTACCCTCCAATCTGCGGCAAAAGCCTTAGGCGCTTATTTCCGGAAATGGAGAATCGAGGTAAACCCCATCAAGAGTCAGGCAGTACTCTTTTCCAAACCGGGTTCGTCCCCCTCTCTGCCCAGTCCGATAACCATGTTCGGTAAGCCTATCCCTTGGGAGAAGCAAGCCAAATACCTAGGTGTGATTCTGGACCACCATCTTACTTTCGGAGAGCACATAAAGACGGTGCGTTCGCGCGCCGCTTTCGCTCTCGGTAGGCTCTACTTCATGTTGAATGCACGCAGCAAATTGTCACTCAAGTGCAAATTGCGCATTTACACGGCGTGCATTCGTCCCATCATGACGTACGCCTGTGCTGTATTCGCACACGCGAAACTATATCGTCTCCATAGGATGCAGACCCTCCAAAACCGTTTCTTGCGAAGAATCACAGGAGCCCCTTTTTACCTTCGCAACGAGAACCTCCATCTCGATCTAAAAATACCTACCATCCAGCAGTTCATGAAACGCTCCGCCAAGCGCTTCTTCGACACTGCTGAGAAGCACTCTAACCCGTTAATCGTATCGGCCGCCCGGTACACTCCCTCCCGTATTAGTAAGACTCGACGACCGAGACACACTCTGACCGACCCTGACGATGCTATTACTCTCCTCCAGGAGAGCAATAAAGCCACCAGTACAGTTAAGAAACACAGACACAGACCGCCGTCATTCCGTCCTCGCCGCCGAGGCCCGCCGCGACGACCCCGTACTTCCCCTCCCCGACCCTTGCTCGTGCCAGCCCGCGCCGCTGAGCCTGTAGTTTTAAATTCGTCCCTAAATAATGGAAATTCGATCCAGCCTGTCCCTTTGCTGTCCTCTCCCAGCGACGCCCTAAGCCGAGGCTCGTACCCCACAGGGGGTGCCCTTAGCGTGTAGTCGCTTAGTTTGTAAGCTTTTTGCCCTGGCTGGAGGCCCTAAAAATAATAATTTTTAAGGCACCACAGGAAAGTCCGGTTAAGCAGCCGACAACCTCCTAGGTTGACCTGCGAGATGCCAATCCGAAAAAAAAAAAAAAAAAAAAAAAAAATCGAGCAGCCAGTCTTCGCTCACACGTTGCGCCTATACTTGCTCCGCTATTATTGTCTGTTGTTATGCTATTGTGTTTCTTAGTGAATAAATAAGTGTTCATTGTGTTACCCGTGTTTCTCTTCGCACACTATCAACCCCGCACCTGAATATCCTACATCAGCCTTGTAGTAAAGTTAATACCTTATTTTGCGCCATCAAGACTCTCAAGATTTTTTTGTAACATTTCAATTTAAAATGAATAAAATGTTAAAGTTTCTGAACCTCCAATTTCAATTTGTCGCGTGTTTTAAATTTCATCCTGTATATTGCTTGACCTGCAAGCAATATACAGGATGAATTTTTTGCCATTTTACTGGTCTAATTATTTCGTCCTTGGTTGAACAATAGAAGGTGTTGGTAGTTTAAACAATGTTCTTAAACAAACTAAGGCTTATGATATTGTGGGTACAGAGTATGAAACTTTCCGGTAATAATATTTATCTGCTGCAGCAGAACTGTAACGAGGACACGTTTTTCGCATTGAAGATAACTTTGTGAGTATAAGTCGATATCGAGGTCCTTAAAAATAATTAGATTTGCTCTTAGTTATATTTTTAAATTTGCTTCTTTTATTAATTATCCCTCTCTATCTACAAGTCCGATTTTGGAGAAATAATACTAATTTACTTTCGATTAAAATTCGAAACCTTATTCGGATTCCTCGAAGAATATAACATTTTAATGTTGGTATTGACAATGGAAAGGACAAAAATACCAAGCGACAATTTGGCCGAATACCTTGTTCACAATCTGAACTAAAATTAGACAATTGACATTTCTTACTGCCAGGCAGCTGTAGAAAAGGATGGCGACAGATGAGAACTAAGTTAGAGATGACAAATTATTTTTATCTTGAACTTTGCCGTGTTTTTAATCAATACGTACTAAAATGACAACTATAATTGTATAAACTTAATAGATCAACTTAAATTGACGGCTCTTATTTATCTGTCTCTTTCTTGTTTTTTTGGAGAGAAAAAGATAAAAATAGCTTAAAAATTTAGGTTGTGCACAACAGAATTGGCGCTTTTATTTATAGACTACTCAAAAATACTTTAAACCAATAAATCGCTAAATACGATGCTAAAATGCCTATTAACTAAAGACCACAATAACAATGGAACAGTTATTAATTACAATGGCGTCATTACATCAATGACGTTCTCTATTGACGGCAACCATTGGTTCAATGTGACACAAATTGTGTTAATTCATAATTATATGAACACAAAAACCATGTATAGTGACTGAGCGTGTTGCGGTTTTTGTATTCAGCATGACAAATATTCCTACGTATTGAATTCTGATGAAAGTGATGAATGATTTATTTATAAAGATGAAGAATGTATGACATTATGTAAATAATTTATACAAGTTAATGGTTTTGATCATAAACTAGGTGCAAGGCTCTTTAGCCATAAACTACGAATAATATCACATGATCCTGCTAGTTCAGTAGGTACACGTTACTTAATGGAAGTCATTATAAAAGATATTTAATGGTTTCTATAAAACGCGCCGCACAGAAAACTAATCTGCATTAGGTACAAGTAATTTATTCACTACGCCACACTGCGAGTGTCATAATTGCGGAATGGAGAGATAATTACTTTATTTAAAGAGTTACAGTAATGTAAATAATATAAAAAGGGTCATTTAACTCATTAATCTTCGCTTAGCCTTAAGTTACAAGTATTTTTTCACTAATCCGTTATTTTGTTTTTACTAAAGCTTTCGACCGTCTAACCCTTAAACAAGATGTAATTAATTCTGCCGGTTTATGATGGTGTCAACGGTCAATGCTATTCACAAGAATTGTCATTGTCAGCTGGTAATGTACCGGCCGCCATTATATTAATCTCGGATAACTTGTTTATTCGATGCATTTTAGCGGTATACTCTCGGATAGACAGTTATCCCGGTATTGAAATTTGGTAAAACGCAAAATTCTCTAACTCTAAAGTAATGAGTGGTTTTATTCCCAGGATTTTAGTTTCTTCAATCTTTGGAGGACTTACAATCTCTTTTAAGTTTCGCCGTTTCTTAGTGGATTTGGATATTATGGCAATACTAAAAAGCGAAAAAGAAAAAAAAAAGAAAAAAGGAAAACGGCCTACATGGCTGTTCGAATCCAACCTAAGTAGGCAAATGGACTTATGTGAACTGGACATTTGAAAAACTGATAATGGACTCTAAATATTATCGAAAATGCTGCAAATGTCAGAAGAATCAAATGTAATTAATTGTTGACGTCGGCACATCTGGGTAACAAACATTGTTTTAAGCGCGATAACACTGCTGTATCGGGAAGGAAATAGGTCTTTCCCCTAGTTGATTGAACTTGTAGGCTATGATAAACGGTTTCTGCCTTTGATAATATGAAATTGTTTAAAGTAAACGAGCCATTCTTTCAGTTTAATATATAGAGTTCATAATATATTACACCATAAATATAGTGTCCTACTAAGAAATTCACTTCAAATAACTACATTCTAACGATTGTTTTAATCGCTTTTTATATTTTAACCAATCGTTAGTGTGGAATAGCCCTTGACGGTCAATGAAGACTAGCTGAGTACCCTCTTCTTCCCTTATTACTCTCAGTCCGATGGGACGGCCATCCGACTCGACCGGGGAGAAATTAGGCACCGGACCAACGGCTTTACGTACTTTCCGAAGCACGGCAGTTGTGTGTCAACTTCCAAATTCTGGGCTGCTACTGAGAAATTCTTATGCGCTGCGTCCAAAACTCTCAAAGTTTAGTCGAAAAAATTAAATAAAAGGTAGTATTCTTTAACTTAAAAAAAAGGCGTATACTAAAAGATAGATAATAAAATTGTCTGTAAGATAGTAAAAGTTTTGTTTAAATATTCCTGGTAGATTTTGTGTGATTATCAATGTTTTGTCCGCGTCAGACACAATTTCACGAATTAATTAAACTATTTAATATGAACTTAATCAAAAATATTCACATACTAAATGATTAAGAGAATGTTCTAGTTTAACAAATATTTTTTTCAAATAATTTACACTACAAATTTTGACGTGACTGTCAGTTTAAAATCTGCAAAAGTCGCTTGTTAGCGCCTTAAAGGAAAAGCTAATAACACTTTGCCCAACTTGAGAATCAAACCCAAGACCTGCAAGGTCAGCAGACACGGTTGGGACTTTTTTTTATGAGACATGTCCGCCACACTATTCCTAAACTACTGCAACTCCTGAAAGCCAGAATCAACAGTGGCGACCACTAGAAAAGCGTCGAGGCATTGAAGCTCGACAAGTCCCGGAGAAACATTATGTAACTGTCTTGGATGGTCTTGGACGTGCTTGGGACTAAGAGAATAAAGAGGCAGTAGGAAGTACTGTTAAATTAATGACATACATTACTTTGCATAAGCTCCGTATAACACTGTTATACACTCACAGAAAACAATGAGATCAGCGTGAAAGTGGGTTACCGGGACAACAACGGTTAACGGTTGTTCACCAGCTTCGAGGAGAGAGCATCGATAAATAATCGATCGATGATAAATGGTATCGATCTGTTACATCACCCGCAGGCAATTTAATGCGGGTGATTTTACTTCTTTTATGTTTTTAAGAAACAGATACAGAAAAAATCAGTCTTTGAAATGTTTGGTTAGAAAGAATACGGAGAATTTTTAAGACAGATTAGGAAACATGAATTTAAAAAGTATTGCCTATAGTGAAATCGAAATAATATCGTTGAATTAGTTTTAATTCATTCCGAAATTACAAACATATATACATATAAACATACCTAATTATTTTTAAGATGATGTTAACATAAATAAAGCTAACTAGCTACCACTCGTCTATTCTAATGAGTTTTAAAGCAATTGCAAGAAATGCATGCAAATAACATTGACAAACATCAACTAGATATTTTTTCCGTAAGCATGAGGTACTTACACGTGATTTGCTTATTCTAAAATTAGTTTAAGTAAACCGGCACTACTTCCAACCACGTGGACATGAGAACGTGAATTAGTTGTTAAATTACAACCGTATATAAATAGCCACAAGCTACACGTAAAAATGGATATAAAAAAGCGAATACTGTGATGATAATAACGAAGAATAGTCTGTGAATTATAATAACTTTGTACGTTCAAAACCTGTGCAGAAGATACCCGAAATATACAACACAGTAATTTATAGATATATATTTAGACATATTATTAAAGGATCTTCCTGTCAATGAAACATGTTTTGAATAACAGGATGAAGTCTGAGATTCATAATTATGGACATGTATTTTGGAATTTATTCATATATTTTACTGTAATTTATTAAACACAATCTTGTAACTTATCAAAACTATTTTTTAATACAATTCATAAAAATGTCATCGTATCGCCGCCGGTGCCTAAAAGACAGACAGCATTGCCACGTTGTATTGTAATGATTCTTGAGCCCAAGAATAATATAGGCGTTACGTGATCACGTGAAGAACAAAAACAAATTGACCAATTATTATATGATATTTTTTTAATTTTTTAGAGTGACTTCAATTGATCAATTATAGATAGAGAAAATTGTATCAAATAAAAAGGTAATGGCGCTTGTGTAGGTCTGGTAATCCACAGTCTAGTATTTAACAGGTTTTTTACTATTAAATTGTGTTAAGAAACTTGTTTCAAAGACCTTTAAAATTGGGTAGACCAACCGCAAATTTTTGGATGATTTAATACTTAGTTGGAATCGAAAATTAGTCACGTGCGATCACAGAGGTGGTGCAAATCAGGTCAAAGTCGGTCCAAAACCGGTATACACAGACGTTTATCAATTTTATGATTGTGATACTCAATTCTACCTCTTAAATTCTGACAATAAAGCTATAAATTCGGTTTGAAGACAAAATATAATTATTGAATCGTTGGCTTCTTATACAAGTTTAGCTTATTAAACTTATTAAACCGAAAATGTACACAGCTGGGAAAAATTACTGACCCCTCATACACAAATTCAAAGTGTATTTGTAATTCAATGTTCAATGTTAATTACCTATTGAATTGTTTCGCAAATGTCTGTTACCATATCAATACCAGTATGGGCTTCATTGACACTTTTAAATCTATCGTTGAGACAATCAGCCATTAGCTTTATTGCAAGCCTGACTTATAAGCAACGGGATGGAGGATTAATATCACTATTAACATTGCCTGGTTTATCATGTTTTATACTACAAAGACGTCATGAATGCTCAGAGAAATAAAATAAAACAATACGTTAACCGTCAACAGATATCAGAAACCAGTTTTTCGTGTTAAATGTGAATAGAATTGAACATTCATGATTTAGCATTATCTATGAACAGTGACAAGTGAGTCTGAACTGTATCTACAATGTTCATGAATGAACTCAAACTACACGTTTTTAGGTTCAATCAAGTTTTCTTCTACTAGAATATTTAGATAACCGTCAACATAAGATGGTGAAGTGTCTGCAACGTCTGTTAATTTGACATAAATTATTCTATAATTGATGATTACCTTAGGAGGTGCAGGCTCAGGAACGTCAGAATCCCACTCCGAACTGAGATCGTCACTGGATGCCTCCGTAAAATCCTCAGTCCACGGCACTTCCAAGAGAGACATCTTCATCTGGTCGTAACCAGGAGACATAGTCTGCGGCCCATACCCCGGCGGTAACGGACTGGAGGCCCTACACTCCTCACAATTACACGGTTTAGGTCCAAGAGTCTCTTTAGTAGGAGACTCATCTTTGACCACATTTTTAGAACTTCTCCTTGTGTCTCGTTTACGTGCAGTTCTAGGTGATAGTCTGTTATTGCACTGGGGTGGTATGTAATACTTGGTAGGTTCAGACGAACGTCGTCCACTTCTCCCGCAGTCTGGAGTCTCTATCTTTACTGGGGTAAGCAACGATATTTTTTTGGTGAGCTGCTGCCGCTCGGCGTCTGTCGGTCTGTCTTCAGCTTCCATGGTGTAACGTATAATGGGTATGGTGAACGTGAACTGCTCTGTGCACTCCGGCATTATTATGAAAGATCACTTCAGGTACAGCCTCCAAATGATTGGACGACAGGGTAACGACATTTTTATACAAGGTCACACTGATAGTCACTTGTGGAACGCGGAATATTGTGCGGCGGACGCGAGTGTCGTGCGCGCGGGTGGAGCGAGCACTGCGCGTGCGTGTGACCGGTAGGTTTCACGAGGAGCGCGCGCGCAACTGAATCGCTCTACCAAATACTATGTCGATGTACAAGATATGCGGGTGATAGCCTGACACCCAACGTTTATTTAGAAATCAGTAGAGCCTTGTGCGTGGCTTAAATGTTGAATTGGTCCAACTTATGTGTTGCAATTTGTAATTGCTGTTTGTTGACGACAAATGTGGTATTGATCTGAATTAATAACTGCGGTTTCCTTTTATTCCATGTATGGGTCTAAATTTACTATATTAATATATAGTCAGGTTAGGTATTAATTTAATTTGTTCGTGTGAACACATTCCAAGTTAGACTCGTCATGATTTGCTACAGCTTCATTTATGGGAATGATATTGTAGGTTTATTGAGCTCGCACATGTGTTCTAATGGATTCGTTATTACGTTTTTGAATGACTGCAAAGCAAACCAAAAGGAATTAGTTTTAACGGTTGAGTCATTCCTGTTGTTTTTGCCAAATATTGCTGTAGTTCTAATTTTAACGGTTATAAAGCAAATAAACGGTTAATTGGAGATGATAACTAGGTATGTCAACAACGTCTGACTGGTTTTAATTGACGAATGGATATTGACGATAACAATTCTTGTTTTTAAACATGAACCGCAGGGCAAGGCGGTGGACTAGTTAGACTTTGCATTGATTCTGAGGTCGATATGCTTTGATTTTAATTACTTAAATGAATTAATGCTATGAACAGTATTATCGCTATCAGACCTTCCGCGTAGAGCTCATTGCGCCATAGACGATATAGAACTTTCATTACCTTCCTTGTTATTACATAATTATAGAAAAAACAATAACAATGTAAACAGAACAAAACAACATTTTGTAAAACTTGATTGAAAAGAATATCTGTGGAAGTTCTTGCACGTTCTTCTGCAGACCTACATAAGTTTTGGAAAGGGCAACTAGCATCAACTTTTCTGACTGACAGTCCGACTCATTGACAATTCAAAGGTAAATGGTTATTTTTTTAAAGAATCTATATAGAAAAGATTTACATGCGATAATGTTGTTGTTGATGCTGTTATGTTGTTGTTGTTCTGTTTTGACTTTGACTTTTTAATGTTAAAATTTTCATTCTGCTGCCTAATATTTATCACCAAGAATGACAAATC
Organism: Charanyca ferruginea; assembly: GCA_947361185.1. Taxonomy (NCBI): domain Eukaryota; kingdom Metazoa; phylum Arthropoda; class Insecta; order Lepidoptera; family Noctuidae; genus Charanyca; species Charanyca ferruginea. The sequence goes on along the minus strand of OX376056.1, from coordinate 19,264,856 downwards.
TTGATAAGCAAGTAAGCAGATAGTTTGATTTTGAATACAAAATATGTACAACTATTACACTGGCATCAGAGGTTAATAATACTGACCCAACAGTAACAATAGTCGATTTCAAAAGTAACACACATTTAAAATTCCTTTACGCAGGTAACGGTTGCAAAATCAGGTACACGCATACGTTCAAAACGACTCCTACGCACACCGACACACATAATAAAGGTACTTTTAAAATTAACTTAACAAGTAGGTTGGTACTTAATCCAATAAAATGTGTTACTTAAGAGTCTTTAAGTACTGTTTAATTTTAATTTACGAATCACTTATTTTAAGGAGTAATATATAGCGTGTTACAGTAATGGGTGGTCATATTTAAGGGTGATGTTCTGTACCAGATAGAGAATTTATACACAAATGCCCACATTGAAATAAACTTTACTGAGTTTTCGTGTTTTTGCCTCAATGTTTTCGTCGATAATTTTAAGAACTAAACAAATGTGTTACACACGTCACATCACTAATTTAAATGGCTTTTGTATCAATTTCTCATATTACACACTATCTAAATAATTTGGTTTGCACAAAATTTTACAATACGGGTTACCGACAAGGCAAAAATAAGGCAAAAAAACACGAAAATAAGTAAAATTAAGATATGAACATCACCCTCAAATATGACCGTGCTTCTGTTACACGTTGTATATACCAAACGTTAGACATTATTGTCATTAAAGATTATACAATAGGGGATGTTACTGCAATGTTCTGGCACCAGAGTGCAGCACCAGCGTAATCAGTAAACAGTTTTTCGGCGAGTCGTTCAAAGCGTGAAATCTGCCTTTAATTGAGTTCAAAATTGGGAAGTGTATTACATTATACAATAATGCATCAGTGCTGTGTATTTCGATGTAGAAATGAAGGGAATAATTCATTTCCAAAAGAAGAAAATGATCGAAAACTTTGAAAAGCAGCTAAAAATCGCTCTAAAATATGTTCAGGTTAAGTATTCAGGTGAGATAGTCGTATTTACAGAATAACGTTCACTTTTATCATGTAAGACAACCAAATATGATTTTATTCTGAGCATAACCTAGAATTCACTTTCAAATGGCCGTAGGATGCCATAAATAAGTTAAAGTACAGTTAGGTAAGTAAGATTAATTAAAACTTTGATATATTTTCACTAAATACCTAGTTATTACAATTAGTAACATAATATAACAAGAATACGAGGTTATGGTTTACGGAATGTGCTAGTGGCGCCCTCTGCGCCGAGTTTCGCGTAATATTCCCTATTGAATTACGGCGTTTTAAAAATAATACAGTATAGGTTAACAGAACTTTCCGGAGCACATAAACATGTTACAAATTGAACATGAACTTTTAGCGAAGGAAATTGGAACACACTTGACAATTTTTTTGCATCACCTCGTTACAGCTTAAAGGGCACTAGCTCCCACACAATAGGTAATAAATTGTCAAAATAATTTATTGTACCAGTTATATAATAAATATAATCGTATAATAAAACGAGTAAGAATTTACGATCTTTTCAATGAAAAAATTTAAACAGGTCTTCAATTCTTAGCAGAACTGGTTGACTTTATCATCATGTCAACCTTTAGACGCCGTCTGCTGGGCATAGGTTTCGCCCAAGGGGGGTATAGCCGTAATCTTTTGCCGGTGCATGTTGGCGATCGCAGTAGGTGTTATGGTACTCAGAAGGACGCTGCTGCCCATCCTCTGGACAATATCACTCTGTCGCCTTCTACGATACCCACGGGTAGAAATGGGGTGGTGCCATTCGCGGCCGGCACCACACGGCACACGTTGACTTTATACTAGGCTAGTACTATCGAAATATTTTTGATCAACGAAGGGATGTAATAAGACAACAAGAAATTTGCCAGAGTTAATCGATCCAGATACGAGAGAGATCCAAAAACGTGCCCTCTACGCCAAGCACGAATTCACCCCTCTAGTACTCATTTCTACAATTCTATTAGTTTTTGTCATCTTAAATTAGTATAGATGAAATATATAAAGATGGAAATTTATAATATAAATTGAGAGAATCAGGAAACATAATATGCAGTGGAAATAATAATAAACGAAAACGAAACAGACCCACAACAAACTACACTCTCAACATAAAACATACCATACGTTGCATTTACTTGGCTCCGACCCGTAGATGCAACTGAAACCAGCCAAACCAGAGAAAAAATAACAATTCCGATAATAATAATAATATGTGGAGATATTTCACACACGGCCATCTGACCCCAAACTAGGGAGACCCTGTACTATGGGTGTCAGACAGCTGATATACATACACAAATACATTTTTAAATACATACATATATAGATAAACAACAGACACAAGGCAAACACAAGTGCTCATCACACAAACATTTACCCTGGCCGGGATTCGAACTCGCAACACGCTGCGCAGCAATCGTGTTTTATGAGCTTTATTTACGTAGAAGTAGAAAAGTCTCTCAGTCGTAGAGTAGTCGTGACCAAAATGTCCAGGGCACATTTTGGTTTGTCATCTATACATGAGAGTGGTGGTTACAAAGTTAACTGAGGGCTATTTACTAACCTTTAGGATGTTCGCCTTCTAATCTCAGTCTTAATCTGTCAAAAATAATAATACCAAAATTTTTTAACATTGATTGTTGCTAAGATTTGTATTTGTAGCCTATTGCATTCATTCAAGGGCGATGCGCCAGGGCAACCTGCGAAATTCAATTTTCTTACGTTTCTTGCAATTTGTAGCTCAGTATCAGGACGCATTGTAATAAATAAAAATAACAAATATGCATACATAACAAATATAATTATAATAACTAAAATCGTCAACATTACTCTCAAAGTTAGAAAATCTCGTAAAACGTCATATTTTCATTAAATAGGGACAAGTAAAACTCTAACTGCCACACTCAGAGACGTCACTTAATAATAATGAATCATTAACTTTAATTGTCCATCAAAACTTGGCACATTGCCAACAACAGTATTTTTCACAGACAGCGTTCTGTTATGTTGGTCAATTAAAGTTCATTATTCATTATTATTAAGTGACGTCTCTGAGTGTGGCAGTAATCCTTTTAAAACCACAAAGTTAAGTACTTCATAAATATTATTAACACAAAAAAATGTTTAAGACACTTTCACAAAATGTCTGCAGCGGAAATTTTTAAATTCTTCTTCTCTACTTTACGGCGAGTGTCGATAAATTGAATTCATACTCATCGCATTTTATTTTATTGCACTTCGTCGAATGTTTTATGCGTAAATTGTGTTGTCAGAACCTTAAGGTCTACTTATTTATCACTTATCATGCAATAAATCAATAATAACTTACTTACAAAGGTATCTTCCTGTCTTTCATACATATTAAAGTGCTTTTGTTAAAAGTTGTTGCTTAAACAAAACCATCTTTTTTTATTTTGTAATTCAAATGTGATGCTGACAATTAATACTATTTCATTCCGGTTTTATAATAAAATTGTTTACTTAGCCACTAGCTCATGCTCGTGACTTCGTTCGTGTGATTGTTGGTTTTCAGCAGCGTTATTTTGTTTTTGCGCGAATCCCTATTATTTTTCTAAAATAAAAATAGTCTTATGCCAGCTACACACGTAACGATCTACCGTTGCGATTAAACTGTGCAAACCGATTGCCGCAGTTTTATCGATCGTGTGTATTGTCAGCTACACACATAACGATCTATCGTTGCGATTAAACTGTGCAAACCGATTGCCGCAGTTTTATCGATCGTGTGTATTGTCAGCTACACACGTAACGATCTATCGCAGCGGCATTATAACATCAGCTATCTGACAGTGAAAGTCCCGTCAAAATCTGTCCAGCTGTTTCAGGAATTAGCCGCGACAAACACAGACAGACAGACAAAAATTTAATATTTTGCAATTATTAAATAAGTACCTTTAGGTAAAGTATATACTATCATATTATGCATTTAGTAAAAGCTGTTGTTTGGACATTAAAAACAGAGACTTGAGAATTTTATTTATTTGTATAGAGATTCTGATTTTAATGATTAAATAAATATTTTTCTTTTTAGGTAGTTAAAAAAAGTTACGCGTGTTTTAAATAAATAAAACTCAAGGCCTAAGAATAACATTAACATTTATTTTATAAAGTGTGTTTACTACTTAATTTATTTATGTTTTATTCAAACAAACCTGCCTGATTTGTTGCTTATTTTGCACAAGAGTTCGTAATATTATACTGAAAGTGAATCATGGAGAAATTTTGAAAATTCATCCCCTAATGGGGTTCATCAGAAGATAACAGTTTGTATGGAAGTACGTAATTTTGTAATTTTGTACGTGACAGCCATCTTGTCATCTATCTATACTAATATTATAAAGAGGTATAGTTTGTAAGTTTGGATGTTGCAGGGAATCTCCGAAACTATTCTTCCGATTTCAAAAATTGATTCACTAAAAGAAAGCACAACATGAAATGAATCCATTATGAGAGCACCTCATACTGCCACACTCAGAGACGTCACATCATCATCATGTCAACCTTTAGACGATTTATTCTTCGTTCGTCCTAAAGTATTGTCCCATATTCCAAAAAAACTTAGTTTGTTGTGCCTTATTACTTAAAGTGTACAATCAACAAAAAAAAAAATACATATTTCAAATACCTATTTGAATCAATAATTCAATAATAAAAGATTTCTAAACATTTAGGTTTAAATCATCTATCAAGTATCACAATAAATATCACAGAAATGTTATAATAATCATCGTTTCATTACTTGGTACAGTTTAAATATACGGAACAGTCAGATATATAATAAACAACATTTAAATATTATAATGAATTTACCAACCAATCATTATAATAATTTTCATGAACACCATGTACAATTTAAAATTAAATCAAGTATAGGTAGTGCCGGTGGTTTTAAATATTATAATATCGAAGTTAAATATTTTATAATACGTACATCCCTTTTTTACCGAAAGCATTAAAATTATATTTTGGGACGAAGAAAACATACTGTTTTGGACGAACCAGGATTTTTTTGTGGGACAAAACTCAGTGTGCTGTAAGAAGAATAAATCCTTTAGACGCCCACTGCTGGGCATAGGTCTCCCCCAAGTGGGGTTCAGCCGTAATCGCCATGCTTGGCCGATGCATGTTGCCACGGTTAAAAAATGGTGTGGTGGTATTCGCGACCGGCACCATTATAAGTCACATAATAATAATTAATCATAACTTTTGGCACATGTCAACAACATTCATTTTTTTTTTACTGACAGCGTTCCAATTTATGCTTTTCGATTAAGGTTAATGATTGATTATTATTAAATGACGTCCCTGAGTACTGCAGATAGATTTATAAAATTATTGAATTTCATATCAAATCTTTTAAATAACATCGCTAAGTACTGTAAAGGTTGCATGCATAATAGGCATGCTGGTCGAAAGCATTTGATAAAATGTTTCGACACTCTGGATTTGTTCTAGAAAGTATTTTTAATTTAGAAGCGTTTCTTTTTATATGAAGACGTTGTTTGCCCGGGCGCTCACGGACTACAGATGTACTGTTTATCAATATAGTATTTTCTGTCGGTTTTCCCTCTTTAATAAAAAGAACCTCCGACTCCCAGTACAATAAACTCAACAGTAGAGCTATTTTGTTACAATCTCCCTCGGTGAACACCTAGGTGAAGTGAGCTGTCATCCGTCTGCTTTGTCAATCCCTAGCATTGGGACGGATGACAGCTCACTTCACCAAGGTGTTCACTGAGGGAGATTGCACTGCAGATCACATTACGATTCGGTACCGTAAGGCTAAGCACGATCTGAAATCTTATATATACCTAGGTACCTACTACTTACCAATATATATTATGTAGTTCAAGCATTACCACTCGTACCAGGCGTCCATAATTAGGCAAGGGATACAAAAATACCTAAACGATTGTAAACCATCATTCCGGATGTATGATCGTTGGTATTGGGATTTTTCATAACGTCAATGAATTTTACACACCACACCTTTTTCACATTTGAGGTCAATATGGTCAATTAATTTATCCAATTTTGAGTTATTCGCAAAGCAACCATTCCAAGAATTTATCCCTACCACCTTTGTTTTAGTTTGTGTTTTCCCAAGGAAGTATTTTATGCAAAAAAAAACAAGTTTTTAAAGATCTGATAAGAAAATCTTACCATGTATTCTGAAGATTCCTTGATATCATTGTGGTCATGCGATGCGGTGATCAGCTCTCATTATGTACTTATTCTCAGACTATTTATATAACCATTGTGTATGAGAAGTAGATAATGGACAATGTAGACTTATCAACAGAACCTTGTTCCTTTATCTAAGGATGGACACTAATCGTGTGATAGGTAACCACTGTGATGAGATCACTGCCACACACCTACGACACTTCAAAGAAACGAAACGATTTAATTACTACCTACACTACAACTAAAATAAGAAACTGTACAAATACGTGCGTGTGTGTGCGTGTCTACTCGCCGCGTAGTACTAATAGCAGTTTCGAGAGCACGTTCGACGCAGGAAGAAGTGAGGAACAGTGTTTCGGAGGGAGGCGGGGCGTGTCGCTACTGTACTGTAGTAGGTACTAATATTTCTATTGTGTCACTGTACCGGGGGGTTCAATTTACGCCCTAAGCCGAGGCTCGTACCCCACAGGGGGTGCCCTTAGCGTGTAGTCGCTTAGTTTGTAAGTTATTTTGCCCTGGCTGGAGGCCCTAAAAGTAATAATTTTTAAGGCACCACAGGAAAGTCCGGTTAAGCAGCCGACAACCTCCTAGGTTGACCAGCGAGATGCCATTCAGGAGAAAAAAAGAGGGGGTTTAATCTACTTTTACTTTCTACAATTTGCCTTATTACTTCGTATTTTGTACTAATTTTATTATTATTCTAGCGACTCGCTCCGGTTAGGTAGCAAGCATAGCCTAGGTACATAGCTCCCAGTGGCCATGATTTTTTCTGTCATTTTCAACAATCATCGTCATATTTCAGGCAATTTACATACACCTTAACAAATTACACCTAAACCTAAGTCTATAACCTAGGTGCCATTCGCAAGAAAATCCGTTCAGTAGTTTTTGAGTTTATCGCGAACAGACAGGCAAACAAGCGGAGGGTTCTTTTATAATATTTAGTCTTGTCAGCCCTCGTGCCAGATAGATTGTCAAGTCGTTATTCTTATTCTAATTTAGACCAAAGTTTTTCTCGTCACTCCTTTATGAGGTCCGAGTAGCCATCATGTTTTTCGAGACTTCGCCAAGCGGCTGGTTGATTCTTCATGTTATCTGGCTGGTCTATTCTTCGGCCAAGGAATCAGCAATCAGCATCGCTATACAACGTGGTAAGTAATGCTGCCAGCCTGTTGGGCACGTGCCCCGTTGACAGCGATGTGGACTAGTTTTTTGACGCTCTATGAGCTTTCCCCTTTTCTTGAAATAAATTGTACTTAATGTTACTATTTTTAACCGACTTCAAAAAAAATGGAGGTTATCAGTTCGACCCGTATGTCTGTATGCATGTATGTATGTATGTATGTTTGGCCGCGATTATCTCCCGTTTGGCTGAACCGATTTTGACGCGGTTTTCAGAAAAGTGTTTGTTACATTCTGGAGAAGGTTTAGTAGGTTTAGGTTTAGTATACAACAAACAGAAATTTATTCAGCGCTTTTTGAAAAAAACAACAAAAACCGAGAAGACGTTTTCGTTTCCTTCTCCATCTTTCCATCTTTGGAGGACTTTCAATATTTGTTTTAACTGTATTGCCGTTCATTAATGGATTTGGGTGTTTTTTTTTAGAAGGCGGTTCTCTTTTTTCAAAAAAGATTTTTTACTTTGTGTTTTTTATTTCGGTTATTTTGTTTTGATAATATATTTTTTTTTGTGTCTTGTGGAGGTCATATAGGCCGTCACTCCATATGAAACCCTGGTATACAGAAATAAATTAATAAAAAATACCAACTCGTTTCCACAAAATGATTTTTGTGTGCCACACAGAAATTAATAAAATGTGAATGTCATTTGAATATCGTACATTTGCCAAGATTAGGTACGTATTAAATTTTATTAATCAGATTAGCATCTACAAAAAATGTTAAACAACATTTAAACGCAAAATTAATGCTTTAAGCAGATATTATTTTAATTGATGCACAAGTACCTACTTTATTCGATCTGCCATTTTGTATTAGACTAAGCTAGTTTTTGTTACGTCTTGAAGTCATTCTAGAGCTAATAATATACAGTAGATGTATGTATACTGGAACTATTCACATGTCTCATCAGTCCATCAGAGTATCTACAGTGCAGTGCTGTAGAGACTATACACAAATACTGGAACCATGATCATCTTCTTCTTCTCAGTCGTACACTCCTGACGGAGTGGTCGTGGTCATGGATCGTCTGAAAGATTTCTCAGAGAGACTTCTCCATCTCTCTCTGTTCGCGGCACTGCGTGTACACTCGATCAGGGAACACTTTGTCGTCGATTTAATAAGGTCTGTCCATCTTGTGGGTGACCGGCCGCGAGATCGTTGACCTTCTACTTTCCCCTGTACTATTAATCGCTCCAAAGAGCTTTCGTTGCGTATGACATGTCCAAACATCTTCAGGATACGCACTTGCACTGTCGAGGAAAGTCTTTGCTTGACGCATAGCTCCTTCAGGATGGAAACGTTAGTGCGGTGAGCAGTCCATTTAATCCTCAGCAAACCTCCAGACAGCAGTCTCCAGCACCACATCTCAAGGGCGTCAATCTTTTTACGACATTTTTGATTAATTGTCCATGTTTCGGCTCCATACAAGAAAATAGGCAATATTAAGCATCTCATTAAGCGAACCTTGGTGTTTTTAGTTATGCGGCGATCTTTCCATATTTTTGTGAGTTTTTCTACGGCTGATCGTGTCACGGTACACCGTCGTTTGATCTCCTCTTTGCAACTTCCAGTATTTGTGATTGTAGATCCCAAGTAGATGTAGACCATGATCATAAATATAGCCATATCACTGTTGTTAAAGGAGGTTTGATGCCATCCAAACTACAATATGACAGGTCGTACCAACAACGACACGTGCCCATTTCGTAACTTAGGTAAACGATAAGTAAGGTACAAGAATAATCTATTTCTGTTCAGAAATTTCGAATGATGGAAATCGAAACCGTTTGAGACAAGACTGCTGATCATATGCCGTGACAATGAGGTGTGATATTAACTAACCATAGTACTTATTTAATAGTCTGTATAATAATAATAGTATTTTAGTAACAAACATTCTTGTAGAAATGTTCGAAATACCATAGAGAGTTATACCTGTTTTAAGGGCGCGTATTAGATTTAGCGCAACTCAAAATCTAAACAATTGCTAGAACGGCGTAGCAGCATTGACACACACTAGTACAATACAATGGTTTGTTCGTGTGCATCAGAAAAAAGAATACTCACGAAATAAGCACGAATCATTGAAATTGATCGGCAAACGACAGTGCGCGAGGTTTTACAGTGCTTTTTAAAATAATTGTCTAAAATAAATTTTATTTTCGTAAATTAAATATATCAGTTAAGTTTTTATTCAAATACTGATGAAAAAAAAATTGTTGAAGTGAACCGATTTTGTAAATTTTTAATACTGTTTTTTAGTATCTAATAGTAATATTTTCGTAATTTTGGCTCTGTTATGTACTTTGAGACTGTATATCCTGTTGGAAAAACGCATAAAACATAATATTTTGGCATACTGTAATGGTTGTATTCGTTACCTCTGTTGACTCTGACGTCTATTTTCATAAAACGCTATGAAAGGATTGTCTTCGCTTTTAAAAACCATAATTAAAAATTATACTTTTACTCTGTAGTTCCCTAAAGCAAGGCTTAATCTTTATAAAACTGTAATTGTCTTTAAATAATCTGCTCACATCTTTCATCTCTCAAAACGCGAAAACACGCTCTTAAGTAAAAGCCATGGTTAAGCTACGCTTGCCGCGGTCGTTCCGAGAATAGGTGACCATCCATTTTATACCAAGCTTCCTCCGTGTCTCAGAAAGCACGTAAAGCCTTTGGTCCCGGCTGTCATTCGTAGATCTTTGGCAGTCGTTATGGGTAATCCGAAGTCCGAAAGTCTGACAATCTCATCGTGTTACCCAGTAGTAAGGTTGTGGAGGTCAGGTTATCAGATAGGCAGTCGCTCCATGTAAAACACAGTTGACTTTTTTGTTAAAAAGTTTTTATTTTCGCTTTTTAGTGCCTACTTCTTATCATACAAATTAATTACGACACTAAAAAATTCAGTCATCCCTTAATTTTCTACCCTTAGAGGTGGAATATTTTCTTGAAATTTATATGGAACCAAATTTGAAGTATACACTATCAATTAAAAAAGAATCATCGAAATCGGACTACACTGAAAAAAGTTATGCGTGGTCAAACATAAAAAAAAGATTAAAAAAAACTACTGGGCCAAACTATGTTCAATTTTAATGGGACCAAATGGCAACTATTCCGCATGTAACTAAAGAAGAATCACGTAAATCAGATTATAAATCTCAGCGTAATCGGTGTAAATACCTACATATAATAAGAAATACCAATCGAATTAAGAACCTTCTATTTTTTTAAGTCGGTTAAAAAGCAAAACCGCCCCCTCGGTGCCAAGCAATGTTACATACTCTATGGCAGGGGTAGCCAACTTGATTTAAGCCAAGATCTACTGTTCACTCTTTACTGTTTCTCTACGATCGACCAATTACAGAAGTAATCAAAACTTATTACTTCATAAACTTAACATGTTGATGTTAAGTTTATATTACAACACACACAAACACACATAGCACGCATCACACAAACACAACAATCACATAATAATATCACATTAGGTAATTACATGAAATTTTAACTGAGTAAATGAAAAAGTACACAAGGGAACACGACGAAATTGTAGATTATTCTTAGTATCAACCTCAGATTATGAACCAAAAGGCTAAGTTTAGAATTTGTATTTGCTTTTTTGGCTTTACTCTCAGTGTTCCGCGCGGTCTATGTGCCTTTTGTTTCATAATCTGAGGTATCAACTTATATTAGTGTGAACATTGCGTCTACGATCGACAGGCTTGACAGCCGCGATCGACCGGTTGGCCATGCCATCCCTGCTCTATGGAAATACATAATAGAAGTCTTCATGTAGACGTGACCGGTCCAAACCAGTCAAAACTACTTTTCAACGGTTAAATTTTGTCCTTAATACTTAGAAACCCATTAGGTTTGTAGGTTCTTTTTTGTGACCCTTTTAAAACTTTTGTTTTGTAGTGATTCTTATAACTAGGGCGTTTCTTATTTTTGTATTTGTAACGCAAACGCGTTTTATCATAATAAGGGTTTTGACTGAAATCAGTCAAAAGTAGTTTTGACTGGTTAAGAGTTTTGACGATAACATAATTATACCTACATGACTGTTGCGCTCAAAGGTGAAAACTAGTGAATGACGACTTCATACCTCAAAACTTAGAATAAAATAAGTCATGTTTTTAAGTAACTAAACTTACGTAGGTACTTTGTCAAGAATGTGTTGTTCCAAGATTAAGTGTTTCAAAACCGTAGCGAATGAACCCATTTAATCTTACGCGGTCATTGACGAACGCGGAGCGTTGACTCTGAAAGACTAGGAAAATCAAATGCAGTTACAAATGTTAAAGTCAAAGAAAAACGTAAAATATATCAATGTTATCGTCATCAGATGTTGAAACACGTGAAAGGTGTGAAAACGGTAGTTGGAATAATGTAGTTTTTTGGAATATAAACTGCCTTCTCGTACACACTGCTTTTGTTTTTACCCGACTATCGACTGCGGGGGAGGGTAAAACCCGTCACAAACGTAGCTATAATATATTATATTATAACTAGCCACCACACACGGTAGCTATAATAGAATAATATATTTTCGCCCTTATTACGTCTGCGATCGGTGTTTCTTTCACATTTTTGAAATATACAGGGTGTCTAGTAAATAGCACGACATACTGCAGGGGGTGATAGCTTGGGTCAATACCTGTCAAAACAACACAATATATGTTAAGCAAAATCTTACGGATTTACAGTTTTACAAAATTTTCCGAAATATCGAAAAATCTCTACCTTGAAACAGATTTTTAAGCATCTCGTAATGAAAAATTCCTTTTCTAGTTTTTTTTTTTACATCAAATTATTCGTGAATAGTTACTTTACTCATTGATAAGTCTTTTTTCTATCAAAAACAATAATGTTTTCAAGAAATACAGTTTTTTGTTTAAATTTTCACAGAACAATTTTCGTATCGCCTAACTTTAACCTACAGTGGTGAAAAAAAATCCGTAAAGTTTTACTGAACATATATTGTGTTGTTTTGTTAGGTATTGACCCAAGCTATCACCCCCTGCAGTATGTCGTGCTATTTACTGGACACCCTGTATATTAATATGCCCTGCACACATATTTTGGTGACGTAATAAAGATACATATTATAGCTGCGTCTGTGGTCACTCAAAGATTACTGTAGAAAATATATAGTAATATGCCTTGCTATGAATTATATTAAAATATATTATAGCTACGTCTGTGACGGGCTTTATGGGTTCGACATGGGGTACATATGTATGTGTGATGTCTCGCAGGGAAATGATACAATTAGGAATTTGATCAAATCCCTAACGGAACACGACAGATAATACAATAACAATTCCGTTGGGTCATTTCCCTGAATAAAGTTAGTGATTTGATAAACGCCCTAAACTGGTCTAGTGAAATGATGAAATAACCAACTAACTATATAATTTTAGGGATTTGATTGTAATATATGTATTCGGTCCTATATCCGCTTGTAAGTACCCAACGGCTCACCGATCTTAATACATTTATATTGGCTTATTGTCTTGGCTTACTGAATTATCTCAGCTATTGGCCTCGTGTAAAATACCCATTACTTACTATCAACTTAAATAAATTCAACTATTAAATCTTAGTGGGACGCCTTTTTGTACAATTGCGGGACAATAATATGCTGGTATTATTATTATTCTATTAGAGGGAAACGGGCAAAATTATACAGTTATGTTCTATTCTTAGGTTCCTTAGGTATTGTAAATTTTTTGCAACATTTATTTCTACAAAGAACAGGAAACCACTTAAACCGGTGGTTTCCCAAAAAAGATACATTGTTTAAGTAGATTCGACCTAGATTGCCTAGGTAATGACCTTTGTCCTTGTTCTGACCTACCATAACCTTGTCTGACCAACTGATTTTTTTTAATAGAATGGTTTGAATAATCATTCTTAGAATCTTGCGTAAGAGCAAGAAATATATAGACATGACGTTTTGTGAAGAATGTAATTATTTTAAGTATTCAAACTTTAAGTAAATAATGGTAGGTCCGGTAAACCATCTTAGAAAAAAGCTTTTTACAAAAAAGACAACCGCCTTCAAAAAGTGAAAAATAACTTTAGCACAGAACACACATTGACTTTAGTTTCGAAATTCAGTGGCTTTGTTCTGTTTGTTGTTTTGTATTGCCACCGACTTCCGAAACTAAAGTCAATGTGTGTTCTGTGCTAAAGTTATTTTTCACTTTTTGAAGGCGGTTGTCTTTTTTGTAAAAAGCTTTTTATTTTCCGCTTTTTAGTACCTCCTTCTCATTCAAATCTATTAAGAAGAGATTGAAAGTTAACTACTACAAAGATTGATGAAACTAAAACGTCGTCTATGTAAAATTTTGGGTATTTGTTGATTTTTCAAAAACTGCTGAATCAATTTCGATAAAATTTATATGGGACCACCCCTGAAGCGTACCGTATCTATAAAAAAAAGAATTTTCAAAATCGGTTTACGTTTGCCTGAGAAATCGCGTAACAAATCGCGCACATACTTAATGCAAATTGCCATAGTCAGAACTGAACCAAATTAAAATGGGACCACACGGGAAGCACTGGCTTCCAAATAAAAAAAGAATCATCAAAATCGGTTCATCCAGTCCCGAGAAATCAAGTAACAAACATAAAAATAAAAAAAATAAAAAAAAAATAAAAAAAAAAAACAGACGAATTGATAACCTCCTCCTTTTTTTTTGAAGTCGGTTGAAAAGGAGCCGGATTTTGTACTCTTGCCAGAATTCAAACAGATTGAAGATACAATTTACTGACTTACGACCCTGGACTTAATACATAGGGTTGATTTTTGAGACGCAGTAATAAAAGCAGGTACTTTAACCGTTATAGTTACAGGAAAACGTTCCTAAGAGACCATTCATAACTTTTCTAGTAATACTGAACAGCATTCACAGACTGGAAAACATGTTCAGTCAGCGAAAAACATGCTAAACTCTACGAGGTTTAGGGGGCAATTCGGGGGTGCGGTAAATGTACCTTCGAGCCAATCCCGTACTACCCGGCCATAGGTCGGTGGAGGAACACCGTGGTGGTTTTAGCCGATAAGAGTCCGGCACATTCCCCCGTCTTCCCCAGATAGTGATATTATTATAGTCCATGCGGATTTCCGGGGGATAGACCATGAGGACTTCTCCACGTTAAAAAAGGGGGCAATTTTAGTAACTTTTAGGAAAGTTTGTATTCTAATCTGTCAAAAATGCCTCAATTTTACCTCCTAAATCTTGTCAAAAATGACAAGATTTTGACATAGATTGTTGCTGAGAGGGAATAGAGACTAGAATTTAAACGTTTTTATTTAGGAGAACTAGCCTTTTGAACTTAGCATTTTCAATCCAATGATGTTTTCAACTGTTCAATGGTGTTAACATCTTTACAGTTGTCCGCCAGTTTATTTACAAAGTTAAACATATAACATATATTATGTATACGAACCACATTGGCCAGTAAACAAGTCTAACAATTTTTTCACTTAACTTCTTTAGCGGTCGAACACTAAATAGAAAACGGTGGCGAAGCCATGACGCAAGTGAGTGAAGCGTGTTCGCAAAACGTGTCTTTAGGAACCTTGAGAAAAAATGAATACGTCTTTGAGTTCTTGTGTATTTGATATGAAATTGGTATCTGGTTCTTTACGAATACCATGGGCCTGTGTGATTTACTGCATAGTATAATAAAATCGTGGGGGATTACTTTTAACCCGAAACGATTAGCTTTCTTAAGGCGCGTCCCTGTGCAAAACGCAGCGCTAGCCGTTTTTTGTTCAGTTTTTCGGACCTAAATACTTTTTATCCAAAAGAAATATCAACAAATAAAAAATAGATTAGTGTTCTACATAATTTTGACTCCAAAATGGTAGATCTGATTTTTTTTACGAAGTATAGTATTTAACTAATCTCCTCACAACTAAACCACAGAAATGAGAAATCATTATTGAAAACATGCATCTTCTCGGCAAGTAACCATTAATTCAATTTTTTACTAACACTAATGGATAGGCAATTTATTAATGAACATTT
The DNA here is from genome assembly GCA_947361185.1 of Charanyca ferruginea. Classification (NCBI taxonomy): domain Eukaryota; kingdom Metazoa; phylum Arthropoda; class Insecta; order Lepidoptera; family Noctuidae; genus Charanyca; species Charanyca ferruginea. Next base: position 19,249,383 of record OX376056.1, on the reverse strand, counting down.
TGGTAGATTTTTTTTTCATAATCCCAAAATGTGATTTTATAAAGATTTAATTCTAAAATCTGAGCGTATATTGCAACTGTATCTCTTGCGCGGCGCAAAGGGAACGAATGCTCAAGGTTATTTGCTCAGGGTACCGCCTTAACAGAGGTGTTATAATAGTGTCGCAGAAGTGCCTCTACAAAGAATGTTGACGATGAACTCTGGGGCTTTTGTAGACCCCTGAGAAGCCATTTACGTCTCCTATTTTACATAACGTTCTGCTATTATTAATCAGGTTGCTTTGGTTGGAAATTGTAGCAGGATTTTATGTCTGTTTGTAGTATCGGTGGAATATGGAGACTTATGTTCAGAAACTAATATTTAATTATTGTATTTGCTTAGGAACTTGTTGTATGTAGTTAGTTTTAATTTAAGGTACAACATCGTCTATACATTTTATACACGCTGAAATGTTAGTAGTTATTTTCCCGAAGCGAAATGATTGTGTATTGTTAGTACATACAATCGATTAAGTAATAACACACACTCACGACACGACACGGCACGACACGACACGACGCGGCACGGTTGGCGCAGTGGCTGAGCGATCGACTGCTGCGCAGCGTGTTGCGGGTTCGATTCCCGCCCAGGGTAAACATTTGTGTGATGAGCACTTGTGTTTGCCTTGTGTCTGGGTGTTGTTTATCTATATATGTATGTATTAAAAAAAATATATTTAAAAAATATTCTGCATGTATATCAGCTGTCTGACACCCATAGTACAGGATCTCCCTAGTTTGGGGTCAGATGGCCGTGTGTGAAAATGTCCCCACATATTATTATTTTTATTATTACAAAATTTAAAATAAATTATCATAAAACGGCAGATTTAGAATTCTGAAAAACTAACGACCCCGAACCAATAGTGATACAGCGCGAACGGCAATAGTAATTCCAATACTCCCTTCCTATTTTTACGAGTTTAGTGCCGTTCTAAGAGTTGATGGATATTTTTTAATTATTTAAAAAATATAAATAATTTTTATGTTTTAAGTTTAAGTCTATGAATCGATAGTACACACGGCTACACACATCATGCTATACATTTCCAGTATAAGCTGACCTCGCATTGTACGGAAATCAGATACAATTCGAGATCAGCATAAACTGGCAAAAGAAGGAAGTTAAGCTTGATGTGTAGCCGTGTGTACTACTGAGGGCCAATCGTTCTGAAGCGGGAAAACAACCATATAAATTTCAGCTTGTATAATTAGGTAATTACAAAATTTTACAAAACATTTTATTTTTCAAAGAGTTCTAATGGAGTTTTTGCCACTCTTCTGCATCGCAAATAATTTTATTAAGAAGCAACGAGTGCCAATTCGGTTTTTTTTTTTTGTTATTTTTGACGTCCCAGAGTAATACCAAAAAAAGTCCATATGCAATCATTTTAATGATCTATTTGAAATAAATGATTTGACTTTGCTTTTAACTGATACTAACGAGTATTGTGGCGAATGTTAAGTAAAATAACCCTTGGTTTAGCAGTATAATATGAAGGCTTGCTTCCATGGTCAGTTAATCGAACGAAAAGCAGTGTTTATCACATTTCGTAAGTCATCTTGAATAAAAATCGATAATTCAAAACACGGCAATGACAGCGACATCTGGCAGTGACGTTTACTGCTAAAAATCCATTGTCATTTTTTTACGCGGAACTTACTTGAAAGTAATCTTCCCCATTTACCTTTAATGATGTTCATTTTTAAGCAAAGCGGATCTTATCAACAAACCCAAAAAAGAATATTTAAAAATGCAAACACGCACATGTCAATAAACCCGGAAAAGTTGATCAAAAAGCAAATCACAAGAAGAGAAATAGCTCAAATACTATGTTCACTGACTGTTGACAGTTAAACTGCCTCTTGACATCCAATCATACCGTATTTGTATACAAATCGGCGTTGTTAAACATAAATAAATGTAATTCTTCACACGTCATCCTACGTATGTACAGTAAGTATATAATTTGGTACATAATGTTAGTTATCTTCACTTAATAATTCAGTATTAACCATAAAACGGTGTTCGGGAATCTGGAATTATTTCAATTGCTGTCGTGGTATTGGTTACTGTTGTGTTTGATTTTTTTTTTGCAATAGTTTTCAGAAGGCCAATTCTTGAAATTAAAGTTCAAAATCGAATCACAATCAAAAAACTTTGTAGAATTGACACCCTCATCTCGTCACATTTACAGTCAAACATGATTGGGAGTCCTAATTAAACAGGCTGTTTTATTTCGTAAATAATGTACAATATTTACCCTAACCATAAAACATCTTTTTTGAAAAAAGAGAACCGCCTTCAAAAAAATACTAAAAAGTGATATACTTATAACTTTAGCACAGAACACACGTGACTTTTTCGGAATTCGGTGGCTTTGTTCTGTTTGTTGTTCTGTATTGCCACCGACTTCCGAAACTAAAGTCATGTGTGTTCTGTGCTTTAAGTTATTTATCACTTTTTAACCGATTTCAAAAAGGAGGAGGTTATCAATTCGAATGTTTATATTTTTTTTTATGTATGTTCGGGCATATCTCTGTCATATTTAGACGGATTTGCAAAATTCTTTTTTGTTCGAAAGGGGTTTATTCCGAAATGGTCCCATATAAATTTTATCAAAATTGATCCAGCCCTTTTTGAGAAAATCAACAAATTCCCAAAAAAAATACTTAGACGACGTTTTAGTTTCTTCCATCTTTGGAGGACTTACAATCTCTTTTAAGTGTGTTGCAGTTTTTTAATTGATTTGAATGTAAAGGCAACACTAAAAAGCGAAAAATAAAAAGTTTTTTCAAAAAAAAGAAAACCGCCTTCAAAAACTAAAAAGTGATAAATAACTTTAGCACAGAACACACATTACTTTACTTTCGGAAGTCGGTGGCAATACAAAACAACAAACACAAAGCCACCGCCACCAACTTCCGAAAGTAAAGTAATGTGTGTTCTGTGCTAAAGTTATTTATCACTTTTTAGTTACTGAAGGCGGTTCTCTTTTTTCAAAAAAGTTTTTATTTTCCAATTTTTAGTTCCTCGTTATCACTCAATTCCATTAAAGAACGGCAACACAGTTAAAACAGAGATTGAAAGTCCTCCAAAGATGGAAAGATGGAAGAAACGAAAACGTCTTCTCGGTTCTTGATGATTTTTTCAAAAAGCGCTGAATAAATTTATATTTGTTGTATATTTAAACCTTCTCCAGAATGTAACGAACACTTTTCTGAAAACCGCATCAAAATCGGTTCAGCCAAACGGGAGATAATCGCGGACATACATACATACATACATACAAACATACGGGTCGAATTGAGAACCTCGTTTTTTTTTTTTAAGTCGGTTAAAGAGACTCATCAAACTTACGCTCTGGTCCGATTACAAAAAATATTTTACTAATAGAAAATCACACTATTGTCGAGTGTGTAAGTCTATGTTTTATGATAGGTATACTCACTTTTACGATCCTGAAGTCGCGTGTGGCAGCTAGTATATAATAATTAATTTTCGTTCCTCAGTGTACACAAAAGTGCGTTTAATATTCCTTGTTCGTCATTGTAAAGGTCACGTGAGCGTCAAGCAATTGCAAATGGGATGGGTTTACGACAATGCGATGACGTCGCACCCAAAATATTTTTGTTATATAACATTTGTATTTAACTTTTAGAGGCCAAGGTTAGTAAACAATGTTGTAAGCATTCATCAAATTTTTTTTAACGATTTGAATCTATTATATAAATTGTCTACATACAAGAGTTCTACCATTGGTATACAGAATGATTTATTAATAATTTAATATTTTTTTTAAAGTTAAAAAAAATAGTCGGACCTCCCATGCAAATCAATAAGTCAATTGATCGATTTTGTATGGGAGGTCCGATTTTCTTTTTCATAATTCGACCCATGTTCTTTAGCGAAAGTGGTTCAAGTTCACAGAAACTATCGCTCTAAAAAATTTGGAGCGTGACTAAAAACTCATATATTGTATATTCCCCCCCCCCCTCCCCTCGAGCCCTCCCCGAGCCCTCGTATTCATATTACGTAAATTGACGTGAAAGCCTATAATATCCCCACATCAACGAGAATGCCAATCGCTATTATTACAATAATTGCCCCAAAAACTGTTATTACTTTTAATTTGAGACATTGAGCTACCATCCGCGGAGCAATTTTATTGGCATTTCATCACCATTTTTACTTCATTTTAATGATGGGCGCATCATTGAACCACTTAAAGTTATTTGGTAATTCATCGTTATTATTTTAATTTGGCTTTAAGAGCTGTGATTTTACTTCCACCGTATTTACTTTTGACGGCTTAAAAGGGTTGGTCAGTATTTGTGGCCAGTTTTGTATACGATTTTTTGTTTGTTTGTTTTAAGTCGGATATCTATGGTTTTAAGTCACCCTGAGTCATTGTACTTTATTAATTTAGAGTGGGCGAGTGTGTGTTTATGAAACTATTCGATTCGATTCTCAAGCACTACTACACTAATTGGCTGGTCTAATTGAATGACTTCGCATGATCCATCTAAGGTCATCAAAGTTTACATGCTCTATGTGGTGTTGATTATTTTTTAACTACTATTTTTACCATTATCTTCATAGTATTGAAAAAAAAATGCAATCAGATACACCCCAATTAAAAAAAATTGCTTTTGCTCGGGACTTCGGCCGCTCGAATGTCTGTTATCGCGGATGCAGTCAAAATCGCTGATAAAAAATAACCTGTGCCCTTTTTTGGGGCTCAAGTTATGTCAGTCAGTACCAAATTTCATCCGAATCGGTTAAGTAGTTTAACCGTAAAAGCCTAACAAACAAACAATATCAAATTCGCATTTGTATTGGTATTTGGTTTCCTATATTTGATTAAGGTAGCGAATAGCACCACCCCATTTCTATCGGTAGGTGTCGTAGAAGGCGACAGAGGGATATTGACCAGAAGATGGGCAGCTGCGTCCTTCTGAGTACCAGAAGAGCTACTGCTATTGCCAACAAGCATCGGTCAAGAATGGCGATTATGGCTGAACCCCCCCTTGGTGGCAGCCTATGCCTAGCGGTGGGCGCCCATAATGATGATGATGAGATTTCATTACAAAAGGAGAAAATTTCAAGACTGATATTAAATAGTTTTCTTTCAAATAGGTAGGTTTTTAAATACCGGGGTGACGATGACATAATATACATACATACCTACGTCTGCAAATTACGGACAGCTGTTCATACAGTAACTATCTACAAGTATGCGGATTTCAATGACATTAGCATTTTCTCATTGACGTCATGAATTACTATTAGGTAGGTACTTATACATATATTCAAAGTCAAAGTCAAAGTCAAATCATTTATTTCAATTAGACCATTATAAGGCACTTTTGAACGTCAAATGAGAAAAAAAAAATTGATTCTAGGTGCCCATTCCAAAAGGTAGTTTTGTATGGAGAAGAATGGGCAAGAAACTCCATACTTACTCTTTTAAAAACGATGTTAACAATATTTGCATTTACAGGAATTATATAATTATACGTGAATACGATGTACCTTGCATAAAAACACTAGGTATTTGAAAGTGTGTACAAAGTATCACAGATTAAGGAATGACAGACTAAGTTATATGTACATAGATACACAGTGTTCACATATTACATATTACAATTAATGTTGAAACAGTAGACGACCACTCCTTATATTTTAACAAACAATGAATCAGTATGTGAGCCTGAGCAGTGTATAAAAAAAGAGTCAAATATATATATGTACATATTTATACTAAGTATGAAATTAGGTATTTTAAATTAGCAATCGGTTCGATTTTGTCTAGACTGTCGATCGTCCTATGGAGCTAGACCAGCATGTTTCCAAGCATTCTTATCTTGAATATAGTCCTCTAGATTATAATAAGCTTTTTTACAGAGTGTACTTTTAATATATGATTTAAATTTTGTTTCACTTAGTTGTAATATATCACTAGGAATTTTGTTGTAGCACTTAACACAGTACCCCATAAAAGATGTATGGACTTTAGACAATCTAAAATATGGTTGAGCTATTTTGTCCTTGTTTCTAGTATTAAAGTCATGTCTATCACTTACTTTATTAAACATATGTAAGTTTTTTCTTACATACATAATATTTTCATAAATAAATTGGCAAGGCACTGTCATTATATTAATATTTTTAAATAGTTCCCTAAGAGATTCGCGGCGACGTAGATTATAAATGGCTCTGACAGCTCTTTTTTGTAAAATAAAAACGGATTCAATGTCAGCAGCCCGACCCCACAGTAAAATACCATACGACATAATGCTGTGAAAGTAGCCAAAATAGACCAAACGCGCAGTTTCTACATCTGTTAACTGTCTTATCTTTCTAACAGCATAAGCCGCGGAGCTTAGTCGCCCCGCAATAGATGTTATATGGGGTCCCCATTGTAATTTCTCGTCTAGCGTGATTCCTAGGAAAACCGTTTGACTAGTAAATTTCAGTTTCTCTCCATTAAGTATGATGTCACATTTACTATTCCTAACATTTGGTAAAATGAATCGAATACATTTGGTTTTTTTTTCATTAAGTACCAAATTGTTTACCGTAAACCAATTTTGAACCTGAAGAATAGCGTCATTTACGTCGTCTAGATTTTGTGACCGTCTGTTTATTTTAAAAATCAATGATGTGTCATCGGCAAATAACACCATTTTTGGTTGATTTTGAAACAATTGGGGTAAATCATTTATATAAACTAAGAATAGAAATGGACCCAATATTGAACCTTGAGGAACGCCCATAGTCGTTTCAGACCCCAATGAGTTCACGCCGTTAACCTGTACTTTTACCCGTCTATCCCTCAGGTATGACCTTAGTAAATTAAGAGATGTTTTACTAACCCCGTAGTGTATTATACCACACCTATAGGCATGATGGTGACTTTCAAATTCTTGAAACTTCCAATCTAAATCAACATATAAACAACTTCAAAAGGAGGAGGCCCTCTCCGACCCTTGCTCGTGCCAGCCCTCGCTGTGGAGCCTGTAGCTGTAAATTCGTCCCTAAATAATGGAAATCCGATCCAGCCCGTCCCCAGCTGTACTCCCACAGCGACGTCCTAAGCCGAGGCTCGTACCCCACAGGTGGTGCCCTTAGCCTGTAGTCGCTTAGTATGTAAGCTTTTTGCCCTGGCTGAAGACCCTAAGAATATTTTTAAGGCACCACAGGAGTCCGGTTAAGCAGCCGACATCCTCCTAGGTTGACCTGCGAGATGCCAATCCGAAAAAAAAGGAGGAGGTTCTCAATTCGCATCGTATATACGAGTATGTGTGGCCTCGCGTTGCTTTTTACCAGCTTTTTATTAGCTTCACCTGTATGTTTGTATGTTTGTAGGTTTGTATGTTTGTTTGTAACCGACTTCTTTGGGCGCGATTTTGACCCACTTTAAACGGCCAGATTTCGTTCAAACTTTGTAGATTTATCGAGGACCGATGACAATACACTAATTTGATAAAATTATAAAAAAAAAAAAAACAAAAAAAAAAAAAACAAGTGTTTGTAACCGACTTCTTTGGGCGCGATTTTGACCCACTTTAAACGGCCAGATTTCGTTCAAACTTTGTAGATTTATCGAGGACCGATGACAATACACTAATTTGATAAAATTATTTAAAAAAAACATATGTCGTTCAAAATTAGTTGCCGAAGAAACAGCTATTATATACTAGGATGGTACTGCACAAGCGCCCCTGGTAGAATAAATGTACATAATATTTATAGATATAGATATAACCAAACTAAAAAGTAAAAAATAAATAATAGTTTAAAAAAACTAAAAACACGCTTTTTATAGAAAACCAAACTAAAAAATAGAAAATAAATTTTAATAAATTATTTTATTTGAAAAAAAAAGCGTGGGGTGCATGGTGTCAATAGTTATAAATATTTTATTGACAGATATGAGTAGAGTGATTATCATTTTGATAATATCTTAAAAAGCACCCACGCTTTTTTTAAAATAAAATAATTTATTTTCTATTTTTTAGTTTGGTTTTCTATAAAAAGCGTGTTTTTAGTTTTTTTAAACTATTATTTTTGCAGTGCTACTTCTGTTTGTTAACCGACTTCAATAAAAAGGAGGTTTTCAGTTCGACCCGTATGTTTGTATGTATGTATGTTTGTCCGCGATTATCTCCTGGTTGGCTGAACCGATTTTGATACGGTTTTCAGAAAAGTGTTTGTTACATTCTGGAGAAAGTTTTAGTACAAACAGAAATTTATTCAGCGCTTTTTGAAAAAAAACAACAAAAACCGAGAAGACGTTACGCGTAACTTTTTGCGGTGTTACTTCGATTTCGATGATTCTTTTACCGAATTTTTCAAAAAAATAGGCAACTGGGCCGCCTTCAAAATCTACTAAGTAAAAAATGACTTTAATTTTGGAAGTCGGCGGTAATACAAAACAACAAACAGAACCAACTAGACAAAATTAAAGTAACGGCCATGTCCATTCTCATTCTCCGCACTGTTTTGTGGCATCCGTAACCAAACAATGCCCTCGACCCTCAACGAATCACGAAAGCATATTTAAAAAGCGTACATAAATATGCAGTACAGATTGCTTGATGCATCCCAAAAGCGGCGCGGGCGTCGGTAGAAAGCCTTTCAAAGAGTGGGATGACGTCATTGTGACGCACGAGACGACCGAGTATTTGCAGCGTGTCTGCTGACGTCACATGGTAGACTTATGTACCTTTATGTGAATAAAAGTAATTACTTAATACGTTTAAAACTACCGAAACGCATGTAACAGAGACTGCTGAATATGGACCGGAGCAAAATCGGTGACCGATTTTTTGTAGGACAAAAGAGAGAGACGCAGATGTCCAATAAAAAATGGATGCTACGAAATATAATACTGGTACTTCACTCAGGGCCAATTTCACGAAACTTTTCATAACCGGACATTAGCAAATCAGACGTTACAACATCGATGTTAATTGTATTTATGTTCCACCAACGAAAAACTAACATAACATCAGGAAATCAGGCGTTAAATGAATGAGTCATGTGTCTTTCACTCTTCTATCGGTCAGTAATAAAACAAACCAAAATAAAAAGTCGCAAAGTCACAGGTCTATGTTCATTGACAATGTATCACTTTATCTAGCCGTATCGTATAGACTCGTGTTAAATAATACAACTAAATATAAATGTCAGTTGGTTAGTCAAGTATGAATGTGTTCTTGCAACATTTTATTTTGTCGGTATATAATTATGTCAAAATTAAGATGTGTCCAAACACAGCGCTCAAAAAACGCTGCTAGGTGCGGTTTTTTCCCAAGACACAAATCTACCGTGCGTCTAGTTAGGACAAACCCAGAAATGTTTGCGCGTCAATAATAATTATGCTGCATATCCGAGACACGCCGCGCTCAAATCGCGTTCAAACCACAATGAAAGCGGCCGCGTGTGTAGCTCTACTATTATTCTATAATTGCGTAGAAAAATGAACAGAAGAAAGCCTATTAAAAAAAAACAATATTGGGTGCGACCACTTTATCGACAGAGGATGCAGAATTAGAAAGCGATTAATTACCGCGCATGATTGAAACGCTGTGTTTGGACACACCTTTAGTAATTTTCTAATTTTGTTTGTTATCGTTTTGTGTAAGAATAATAATGTCTTATTGTGGGGAAAACAAGGGGAATTTTCTGATGTGTAGGGCATCTACAACTTCTGTAAATTGTTCTACTAAATTTCCTAAACATTTTGATTTCGAAAATAAAGTTTTATTTTGTCAATTTTGACAACTGACTAAACGCCGGTTAGTAAGTTAACGGACGACCATAACAGGAATTAAATATAACGTCTGATTAAGACATCTAAACATGGATTTGTGCTTGGTGAAACACTCGCTACTTTTAACGTCCGGTTAATATTTTAACGGCCGTTTAAACTAACAAACATCGGTTGGTGAAACTAGGTCTTAGCGTATTTGTACAAATATTTGCGTTACTCGGCTAATTCAAAATATACCCTATATTTATTGTCATTAAGTCAATTTTGTGTTATCCTAAGGCGAATCTTTGCACAAATACGCTAAGTGAAGTGCCAGCTTAAAATAATCGTCGAATCCGATACTCGTAAACGATCCTACAAAATATCATACGTTGGGTTAGTGAACAGGGAGGTTCTAAGAGCATCTATTTACCTAAAATGTTAAGGAATTAAGTGGAAGAATGAGATCAAAGAAAATATGAATAGACAGTTTGTGGGACGATATGAATGAAATGGCAGTGAATGATGAAATGATGAATGACAGAGGATAAGGGCATGTTCCTCTCTCTCTTCAGATGTGTATTTAAGAATTCATACTTTATGACTCTAGTCATAACGCACATAATTTATTAATGATCAAACACAGGCGAAGTGTGTGCAGTTGCGATTCCAGCATTGAAAGTCTCCTAAGGAGAAGACAATAGTACTCCCGAGTAACATATTTATCACATTTCACTACCCGCCTCTGTGTTCCCCTATAAGTATAATCTAGGTATCGTCAAGACACGACTGAACCGATTCATCCATCGTAGGTAAACGAGAGAGAGGAGCACGCATCATCACTTAAGATCAGGTGAGTTGCGATTAAACGCAAGACTATTAGAAAAAAAAACAGACATACCTAGTGAAAGGGCAGTTTACAATGGTTGACGTGTTAGGTGATCATAATATGAGCAACAATAAACTATGAAAATGTAAACAGAAAGGAGGTTCTGTTCTGAAAATATATTTAGACTATGTGATACAAAATGTTCCCATTCAATGGTTCCCAACTTTACGCTGAAAAAAGAATGTGCCCACTGGGAGTATCTCCTGTTTCGTAGAGCAAACATATAAATAAACTTACATACATACAGACCCGAAATAACTACCTATAGGCCATACAAATATTTGTTCTGCGCCAAGTAATGAACGCAGGAGACAATCGATCTGCAAACCATGTCAAACTGTTTTCGTTAATCATGTATTTTCGAACTAATTAATTTCATCTTGGAACATTAACTATCAGACTATCACATCTTGAATACCAAGCAACCTTGCCTACAAGCACGTTCACTCTGGTTCCTTACGGCGGCGGGAGCCTTAAGTTGAGTACAATGACGTCAAAGTGACGCACAATATGGCCGAGCATTCGAACCGTGTCCGCTGACGTCACGGGACTGGATCGTGACAGACTACATAGCTATGTATAGTAGAGTTTTCGTGTCGGATTGTCTACCAATCGTATTATGACTTATGAGAGAGAGTCTTTATTATTTTTTTTTTTTTTTTATAAAAACGTTGCCCCACACTAGGAATTACTCCTGTGTCGTGGGTGCGTTTACAAACATATAAAGTCACATACACAAACAGTCAGACCCGGAACAACTATCTGTAGGCCATACAAATATTTGTTCCGTGCGGGAATCGAACCCGCGACACGCAGCGCAGCAGTCGATCGCTCAACCACTGCGCCAACCGTGTCGTATTGAGATTGGCTACCGTGACTTAAATTTTAGTAGGTAACTATAACGATTATACATAGTTACTTAGAATCGAAATCAGTAATCAAATCTAAATCAGTAATCAGTATGACGTCTGTAATGCTATCCATATAACTAAAAATGAATGTTTGCATGTTTGTCCTCTATGCTTTCCTAAACTATTAATCATAGTATGGTGGTAATTACGCCCTATAAGGTCCAAAACCCAAAATATTAGAAAAAAAAAACACAAGGAACGAAGTCGCGGACGCCACAGCTAGTTAATTCATAAAAAAGTATAACTATATAGTAGAGCTCAAAGACAAGGTTCATAGCATCAGACATTTCTACCAGCAGACCTAAATTTTCAATAAGGAAACATATAACATAGTTTTTCCGGTTGCTTGTCAATTTTTAACAGACTGCAGTAAAGAAGGATTATGCAGGTTATGTATTTATTTTAAAGTCACTTTGACTTTACAGTAGTCAATACTTATTTCACTATATACACACCTTTGTAATATATTCATTTCATTTACGAATATACCTTCCAAAATGCTAAATGAGTTACATATTACGTATAAATAAATATAAACCAATCTGACGTGTAAGGTTAAAAAATATTCAAATTACTCTAATGAAAATAAGTGCGTCATAAGATTTTCTTTGTTCTTTCAAGAGTTTCGTCCGACTTGTGATTTTTAGCAAGAATACGTTGTATATTTTTTGTTAAGATGTTTAAATCACCTTTGAACATGAATCCGTTACGTTGTTTAAAAGATCTAAGCACAGAGAGGATCTAAGACGGTGGGAAGCGATATTGTCTTATACTATGCAGAGATGTTTTACAGGATATTGTTAAAAACCTATCTATGAAGCATATATTCTTTTAAATCATCATCATCAGCCGAAAGACGTCCACTGTTGAACATAGGGGCCTCCCCCATGAAACGCCACAACGAGCGCCAACCTGCGCTGCTTGCATCCACCGGTTATCCGCGACTTTGACAATGGCGTCGGTCCATCTGGTGGGAGGCCTTCCAACGCTGTCTTCTGGTTCGTGGTCACCTTTCTTTCCCATCGGTTATCGGTTCTTCGAGCGATGTAGCCTGCCCATTGTCACTTCAACTTGCATATTTTGAGAGCTATGTCGGTGGCCTTAGTTCTTTGGCGAATATCCTCGTTCCGGATTCTATCGCGCAAAGAAACTCCGAGCGTAGCTCTCTGCATAGGTCGCTGCGTGACTGAGCTTCTCTAGGAGGCCAGCAGTTAAGGACCACGTTTTTTGTGCCATATGTCATCACTGGCAACACACACTGTTTATAGACCCTCATCTTTAGGCACGTGGAATTTTGGACGAAAATATATCTCGTAGTTACCCGAACGATGCCCATTCGAGTTGGATTCTCCGGGCGACCACTTCATCGAAGTTGGACCTACCATGTTGGACAGTTTGTCCTAAGTAAACAGTGTTCCACAACTTCGAGAGTATCGTTCTCAATAATTACCGGTACAGGTGGAACATGGACATTTGACATTATTTTCGTCTTGTCCATATTCATTTTAAGACCAACCTGTTGAGAAACGTTGCTGAGGTCGCTGATCATAGTGTTAATGTCCTTCATCGACTCAGCCATGATACTATATCATCCGCGAAACGAAGATGAATGATGTATTCGCTATTGATGTTGATGCCACGTCCATCCTAGTCTAAGAGCTTCAAAACGTCCTCCAGTGCGTATATGAACGGTTTCGGAGGAATGACGTCTCCCTGCCTCACGCCTCTTTGCAACTGGTTCGGTTTCGTGCTCTCGCCCTGTAATCAGATCGTTATAGTGGCGTTTCTATACAAACACAAACACTCCAACATTGCGATATATCTATAGTCAATACGGCATCGCTGAAGAGACTGTAACACCACCGCGCCCAGGATTCGATTGAATCGAAGACTTTTTCATAGTCCACAAACGCTAGGCATATTGGCCGATTATTCAGTTTCGTCATTTGGCTTTGCCCAATAGACGTGTTCTTTGCGAACACTTTGGAGCCTTGGTTTCGCTCGATTTCGGCCTTAATACAATAAGTACTATAGGACCGCAAGTCGTGTCGCAAGGACTTTGAGATGCGCCTATTGAGTTTGCCGTGTTCCGACATATCAACTGAAGATTGCAGTCTCATCTCAGACCGGTCTCCCATTAGCTTAATGGTGTTCCTGAGAGATTTTGAGGTTTTTTCCGGTGTGGCGCTGTAGAGAACTTAGACACCACTGCATGGACTATTTCCACCAACCCGTTGTTTATCTCGTCCACTGTTTCGCATTCGGTTAGGCACTCAAAAAGCGATTATACAGTTCGAGTTGAAAGGTTTCGGAACGAGGTTTGTTTGGAACGAGCAACTAGCTTCAACTTTCTGACTGACTGATTCCTTGACAATTCAAAAGTGTCTGTAAATGGTTTATTTGAAATAAATGATTTGAGTTTGAGTTTTTTTGAGTTCGTGATTTAGGATTTGGGCTGGTTTAGGGCGGAGCGTGGACTTCACCAGACGTGACCTCTCCAGCTTAACATCGATATTCAATCAATGTGCCTCTGATGGTGATCGCTACCGGATTACCCTCTGCTGTGTTTACAACATAATATCGTCCACTTGCGACGACAGTGTGACATCTCAAATTATAAAATTTTTTGTTTTACTGATATTCTGAATTGCGATCTCGCGTTCTATTATCTTCAAAAACGGGATATTTTTTACTACAAAAACAACAAAGTAAATGAGAGAAAGAGACAAAATATCACAGTGTAGCGCTGTCTCGTTTGTTGATCTAGTTGGCTTCGACACAGTGACAATTCAGTTGTCACTTGAGCTTCGAGACGTGAAGTGCTCTCAGTTTTCATAAAAAACATGACATCACGAGGATACCACGATTTAGGTGATTAAGGTGAGTCTCTTTTATTAATTTGACCTGATACCTAACGATATATTCGCCTCAGTTAGGTACCTCAAAATTTTAGTGATGCTAAAATATCGAAGATTTTGTGACATTTTAATTTCAAGTAAAAGTTAGGAATAAAACGCATTAACCATGTACATAATCGAACATAGAAATTAAAAAATGTAATCCAATTTCTCAAGAATTTTTCTAAACGACATTGTCTGTAGGTAGGTAGGCTTACTTATGGCGAATATTCAAGAAGAACACAACATTTCTCAGACCTGGGGGTCACAGGTGGTAGACCCCCGGGTCTGAGAAATGTTGTGCATAATATAAATGCGAAAGTAACTCTTTCTGGGTGGGGAATAAATACAAACGAAGAGAAATGCCAGCTATCTGGACTGCTAATTCTGGGCCTAGGAATAGTTTATGCCCCGGGAGGGGGTAGGGGGCACCATCTCTATTATATTACTTTGTAGTTTTCACTGTTGGATTTTCAATTCACGGCGTTCAACCGAGCATCGAAAATTCAAGAGCACGCAAGACAATGGCGCCAATTTCCTTGTTCACAAACTTAACTAAAATTTGTCTCTTAATGCCGGGCACCTGAAAATAAGGACAGCGGCAGATAAGAACTAAGCTAGACATGTCAAATTACACCTAGTCTTTTCTTGAACTTCGCCGTGTCATTTCACAACTATAATTGTATGAACATTTTATATCAACTTAAATGGACAGCTCTTATTAATATCTGTCTCTATCTTGTTTTATTGGAGAGATAGAGATATGAATAGATATAGATTAATAGTTATTTGTTATACAAGAGTGCAAAGTTGCTTTTTAACCGCGTGTTCAATTTTGATGACCGAGCAAGCGAAGGATTCTAAAATTGAATCACGAGCGCAGCGAGTGATTCCAAATTAGAATCCTGAGCGTTAGCGAGGGAATCAAAAGAGCACGAGGTGAAAAATCTTTGCACTCGAGTGCAACACGTAACTTTTCATTCCACCTCAGCGAGGAAATGACTAAATGCAAAAAAAAAAACGTTTACAAAGTCTGAGTTTTTAACAAATTAAAAAAAAGTTGTATGATATATTCGGCACCATAGAGGTAGCAGTAAATAGGTTTAATGTTTTTTTTTAATTCGCAAACTTAGTGCACACGATGTTCTAAATTCAATTTACTTTATCCTCTAGAGAATAAAAACGGCTTTTCCACTCAGATATTGAAGATAAATTTACTTTATCCTCTAGAGAATAAAAACGGCTTTTCCACTCAGATATTGAAGATTAAAAATACTCTTTCCGAGATGGTGGGATGAAAAAAGCTTTTTTACAAAAAAGACAACCGCCTTCAAAAACCAAAACCTGAAAAATAACTTTAAAACAGAACACACATGACTATAGTTTCGGAAGTCGATGGTTTGGCTGTTCTA
Source organism: Charanyca ferruginea (assembly GCA_947361185.1). Classification (NCBI taxonomy): domain Eukaryota; kingdom Metazoa; phylum Arthropoda; class Insecta; order Lepidoptera; family Noctuidae; genus Charanyca; species Charanyca ferruginea. The sequence goes on along the minus strand of OX376056.1, from coordinate 19,233,475 downwards.
TTTGTTGTTTTGTATTGCCACCGACTTCCGAAACTAAAGTCATGTGTGTTCTGTTTTAAAGTTATTTTTCAGTTTTTAGTTTTTGAAGGCGGTTGTCTTTTTTGTAAAAAAGGTTTTTTATTTTTCGCTTTACTTCCTTATCATCCAAATCAATTAAAAAAATGGCAACACAGTCAAAACAAAGATTGAAAGTACAAGGTGAGAACATGACAACATCATCCATGTATATTTTTTTGCTTTCTGTCGATTTTTTCAAAAAGAGCTGAATCAATTTCGATAAAATTTATATGGGACCCTTGAGGCATACCCTATCCATCAAAAAAAGAATTTTCAAAATCGCTTTACATTTGCCGGAGAAATCGCGTAACAAAAATACAAAAAAATAAAAAAAATAAGAATAAAAAACATACAGACGAATTGAAAACCTCCTTCTTTTTGAAGTCGGTTGAAAATAAGTTTATAGAATTAGCACCAGTGCCTACTATTACTATATAAATATTTTTTAAGAGGTGGTAGGCGTGGTAGGCCCCCAAGGCACAAAGTATATTCCCACCTAGTCAGAGTTATTTCCGTATCAATATGAATAGGTATGGATGATATGCATATTAATGTAATGGTCTATATTCAGTAGTGGCTAATCATAGGTAGTACCTTGTTGATGCTGTGTCATTTAGCACGTAGGCTTTACCTACTGTAGGCACTGCGCTGTTGCGAAACTCATGTTCATCCTATCTCCCTATGTAGCTATTGACGTAAACACTGACGCAAAACATATCCAATTTGTCTTCATGTAGACATTTATTATTTGCGATTCCTGAATGTTAATGAAGAAGGTAGGCACGTAAGCACCTACCACCTACCCACCTGCATACAGAGATAGGCAATACAATAATAAAATTGTTGCCTGCAGCATTATAACTAAGTAAGTGATCTAATCGTCACCTTATGACGGCCTTACATAACATATTTTTCAGAGACCTTGATGGTCTCTGAAAAATATGTTATATAAGAAATATGTATACAAAAGAGTTATAAGCTCGACCTTTTCAAATAATTCTTGCGTTATTAATTTAATAACGAATGGCTATCTAAGAGGTGACCACTTAACATCAGGTCCAATGAAATAAAAATAAAATATATTAAATCATTAAAAATAATTTCAAAATGAACCAGCAAGAGCTTCATCAAAGCTCTACAATTTCGTAGAACTGTATCAACGAATACCTAATGTACTAGCGCCATCTACAATACCGAACCTAAACTAAGTGCTAAGAATCGAGTCTGTACTCAATGCAATCAATGTGAATTCTAAACTAAATTCGCATCACGTTCACTAGATGGCGTTACCAGTACCTTGAATATGTTTTCTTTTGCTATTCACACGTCTATGTCAGTGTTTACAAACAAATCCTACTAATGTGAAGAACATTATTTAAACACAATATCTGTACAACACTCTTGCAGACAAAATGTTATGTCTTGTATTGAAATAAGACTAAACAAGGGAATTGAATTGCTTTTTGAAGGGCTTACATAAAAATAAATGAGGAAAAAAGGTAATGTGACAAATTGAACAACAACATATTATATAAGAATACAATCTTCTACTTAAATTATTATTTGGTATAGTTTGGTATTAAATAAGTACCTGTTCCAACCCACGATGAACACATTCTATATTTAGATTTTAATAAACAAAATTTTATTACAAGAGAAAGAAATAAATTAAATTCCACTAACCTTTCTTAGCGACTTATTTACTTCAGAAGGACTGGGCATGTAGAAATCCACAATTCCTAACAGGCAATCATCACACCGACACACATCACTAGGGAGCGAGGACATCGACCCGAAACTGCTACAACTGTCCATTGAATCCGTCCGCACTAATTTTCCCGTACTCAACGCTTCCATTTTCGCCACTAGCAAAGACTCCATTAGGGACCTAGGTCTGGCTGGAGACCTTGATCTTCGGGCAAAGTCAGGCGATAAAGGTCTATAATGTTCTAAAACGTCGGGCGATAAAGGTCGATGTCGTGTGAAGTTTAGAGCTAAGTCCGGAGATAACGCGCGTCTCGATAAATCCGGCGATATAGGACAGGCCGCGGCGAGGTCCGTGGACGAAGTCCGTGTGAGGGGCGGAGTAGCGCTCCGACAATGCGAAGACGTCATCTTAGTCGCCCGCATTGGTAACGATAATAATTACCGCATCACTTGAAATTCTCTGTTTTTTGTCCTTACTGGCTGGCGCTACACAGCTTGTTAATGGGAATCTCCCAGTTAACTCTTATTCTTGTTTCTTGTTTTTGTCTCGCAGTCAAGGACCTTAACCTTGACAATATTTTGTGTTGGATTATTGTTACTTACATTCTGCGCATGCCATCGACTTGATGTTTGATTACCTATATCGAAGTCTGGTTTTAGATACTGCTGCTTTAGAATCAACCTACATTTGTGATCATATAACATTTCTTAGGTCTTTTACACAGCATTTATTGGTACTTATTGCCATAACTTCACTAAAATCAGCGTAAATCAATATCAGAAGGTTTTATAGACTTGTTCTTAATAGTTTATTGATTGTATCGCGTATTAATAGAGGGGATAAATAATGTTTTTTTTTTCTATTCAAATTTTATCGTTTTCAAATCAACGTTTAGGGTCTTAGGTACACTCTGTTTATGTTTGTTAACAGAATAAATTCAAGTGAAATTAAATACTTAAGTGTGTACTTAAGCAGTGTTTAATTTCTTTATCTTGAAGTTAATATTTGTTCGTATGTTAGTTTGTCTACTACGGTTATCTACTAAGTTATCACTGTTGTGTGGCTCTATTAAATGTACCTACTTACTAATGCTTTCAGTTTTTAAATACACCAATTAGGTGCAAGCAATGTTTTGTACTAATCCACCAACTGAGATGAAAAATCGATGTCGCATTTATTTATGAGAGCTAAAACCATTGAGTATTAAAAAAAACCTTTGTGACAACGATTTTGTTTTCGACTGCTTGAATATTTTGAATTTTCACAGAGCAATCTTTGCATTGGTTTTAGTTCAATCCACCTATCAAATTACCGTTTCATTTAATTTTATAATTGGGAATACGAAAACAATAACTTTCTGTCGAATTCCCCAATGGCCTACAGCAACTGTGTAGTTTAACATAACTCGTAATGTAACAATGCAGTCAAAAAGCCAGTTACACTGCAAGCCTACCTAACCTACCCATAGCTCAGCCTGACAAACTGTCCAACTAGCCGACAGTCACAGTACGTTTGTTTACATCGCACGGTTCAAAGCAGGAGGCTATTAGTTATTCCGCACACATACAAAATGTAGCCTTCGCACACCGTCAGGCCACACCTGCGCCTGAGTTGAAATGCTGAGATAGGGATGCTGGAAGTGCCTTGAGATTTTATGAAGTCTAACGGCAAGTTCGGTTTGAATATTCAGTATTAAATTCAATAATTTGCTGTAATGGTGATATATTTCATTTTCATGTGGCATGGCATTAAAAGAGAAAGATTGTTAATTTACTATTGGCGACAGAAAACAATAAGTTAGAATAGGTACTAAAAATGAGAAAGCAAACACTTTGAATCACTGTATAACGGGTTTACCTAACACAGATAAATCTTTGATTTCATTTTGAAGATAAGTAGACGTGTTTGTTGGTCCCTGTATAATATTCATAGAATTTGAATACGATTTTATACCTATTAAACTGAAATAAGACTAAAAAGGTAAAACCCCAATGACAAACTATTTATTAATAGTTTCCTTCCATCTTCTCTATTTCCTTGTCAAATCGTAGATCGTTGTATAATCGAATTCTAAGTTTCCTTTTCTATTACACGAAGCGAGAGATGATAATAAAATATATACTCTATTGATCCAACATGCATTATTAATAATTATTGTTTACAGCGAGGGCATTATTTGCACACAAACGAACAGCTACGCGTCTGGGAAAGAATTCCCTTTGATAAACCAGATAATTATGGTAGAAAAAAATATGAATAGATGGTTATTGGTACTTGAGAAATAAGGTGGGTTATTAAATATTAATTATAAGTTTTTATTCAGTGTAGTATGGAAGGAACATCAGTTGCTATATTCCAGCCCATAACAGTGAATGCATGGTGGCCCGCACAAAATATTCTGTATTTAGCAATATGAGGTTACCGGCGACTTGGACTGCAATTAACTCGGACTACAGTCCAAGTTGCCGGATCAATTTTATTTTTTTATTTTTATTTTTCGTTTTTGGCTTGAACAATAGATTTTAGTCCAAGTTAATTGTAGTCTCAGTCGCCGGAAGCCTCAGCAATATTCAGTTCAGTATCAGGATGTATAAAAAACTTAGACGCGAATATATACCTATTTAGACAATTATTATAATTAAAATAATTGTCTAAATTAAATTAAATTAAAATCATCAGTATAACTGTTAAGTTAGAGTAATTCGTAAATGTGCCTATTTAATGAAAACATGACGATTATTTGAATATCGCACCTTTTTGCTTTCACAATTGCAGTCTGTATATCACACTTTTTAATAAATAAACTTCTTATGAATACCAATAGATGAGAAGAATAAGTAACCGTTACATTATAGGTACCGTAGTTAAAATAGTCACTAAATAACACCATAAATACTACGTTTACTAAAATCATATTTGATAGAAAGATTCTGGAAGACTTATGAAAAATCTCTTTTATACACAGATTCAGAATGAATTCGCAATTTAATTTTGCACTGTCTTACACGTAGGTGAGTATAATTTCTCAAAATAATAACACCTTTAGTACTGTTAGAGGATCTATAAACTCATCATCTGCGTAGCCTTTTCCCAACATTGGGGTCAGCTTCCCTCTAATCGGATGCAGCTGACTATCACTGTTTTAACATATGGACCTCCACAACCCAGTTACCACGACACCCCTTGATTAGACTGGTTGTCAGGCTTCCTGGCTTTGGGAAACACGATACCCCTTGATAAGACTGGTTGTCAGACGTTCTGGATTCAGACTGACGACCCAAAACGCCTGTCAAAGATCTACAACTGACAGCCGGAACGAATGGAATATTTCATACTTCCACACAAATATTATAAATGTGAAAGTAACTCTGTCTGTTTCGTTTTACGATGAAACGGCTACGATTTTGATGAAATTTGGTATGAATATAGCTTGAACGCTGAGAAAGGACATAGGATACTTTTTAATAAATGACTTCTTCTGCATCCGCAAGAACCGACATTCACGCGGACGAAGTCGCTGGCAAAAGGTAGTCATCTAAAAACATAATAATATTATTCAAAATCGAATATTAGGTCTACCTCTAAGTCTTGCAATTTGTTGTGCAAAGCAATAATAGACACCACCTCTGACCCCTAAAAGGGTAAAGTATTATTCTCATAATAAAACAAACTAGCAATTTACCGTCTAATTCCACAACCATGTAATAATTCCTATATCATAAATCGGTACGTGTTTAAAGCCTGTAACACATAGAAGTTAAAATATAAAACTACTAGCTTTTTCCCGCGCCTTCGTCCGCGTGAATATAAATGCTTTCTTGTGGTTGAAGCATGTTTGTGATTTTGATGAATTTGGGACAGACTACCCAAATTCATTAAAATCACAAACACACTCACATTGTCATTTATAATATGGATTACTGTACCTACATGAATGTATAACAGTTCCGTTCCGTGATAATTTACAAATACGTAATGGTTTTTCACATACATTTGGTAAACGTATATCTATATATTTTGGCAGGAGTCAATCAGTGGCAAACCTCAACCTACCATAAAGTCTATATTATACACAAATGCATCCTCATCAACACACAACCCGCATATATACCTATTATAGGTATTTCAAATACATATTGCTGTAGGATGAGAGCCTTTCTATAGGATTTAATGGCAAGATGTATAGATAAATATGTCTTGTACATTTTTACATTATAGCTGACGTACGTGACGACGACCCTTATGCGCCAGCGGCTGCACCGCCATGTTGTCTGTCTCGATCTGATCAGTTCATCTATGTTAGGTTAAATTATATGGTTGTTTATGTAAGCTATTTGTCTTAGAATGTTTATGTTATTAGGAGCGTAAACTTTAATATTGGATTTTCTTGTTATTACTTGTTAAGGTAAAGGAAGATAGGTAATATGATGTATATCCCTCATCTGTGGTGGTATTCTACAAAAATGACAATCGGTAAATCTCGAAATGAGCTTGAGGTGAAGTGAACTTCACCTTTCTAACTAATCGACTCCTTGACAATTCAAAATAAATGCATAAATGGCTTTGGCAGTCAATTTCTGGATGACAGGTCACTTTACATAACTTCATCACATATTTACAGAATAGTATTGTCAATCACACCACGGGTTTAAAACCAAACATTACCTTTAAATCGAGTTCTGCGCAAGTCAAATCAAGTCCGTGTCAAGTCTCATCTTTCGTGGCACGGACTGTACATAATTAGACAAAAAGATTTACTAACTAGTCAGAAAGGGGTAAATGATGCCTCAAATCAATTGACATACTTAATATAATCTTAGATTTTGTATGGCAATTTATACTTATGACGTCACTTGCCAACTCTATTGACTAACTATTCATTGATTTTAAAGTAACAAAAAATTGAATTTTACACAGTAAATTGAAAATTAAACGGATTTTCAGGGCTATAGTCAAGTGTTTTTTTTTTTAAGTAGGTAGTTCTGTTTAGGAATTATTGATTTATGCTGTCATCTACCCAATCGTCTAGATCGAAAAGCCAAAACTAATCAAGGACCTATAAAATTGGTGTCATATTGTTTAGCCAGTTTTGTGTCTCATCATCATCATTATAATTTCAGCCGAAAGACGTCCACTGCTGGACATAGGCCTCCCCAAGGGGAGGTTTTGCCAAAATCGCCACGCTTGGCAGGCGGATTGGCGATCGCAGTATGGTTGTTACAAATTGTTGTTGGTTGTTTTGTGTCTCACCTGCGTGGAAAATAACGGTGCTAACGGTGCTAATTAAATGCCCAAAGTATGTCTTAAACAAACCACCATAGGACTAAAGTTCTAGAACTTATCATTACCTGTCAAAGTTGACAAAAACAACAAGTTTTTGCGCCATAACACATGCTTGTAATGTCCATATCGGTGAGATCGATGCCCTGTTCGATTAGCGATCGCGAGACATATCATGTTTCACACGATCGATCATGTGATCACTTTGCAGTATGTTGTGTTTTTGTGACGTAATGGTTGTGACATCAAAGGGTATATAACGATGTTTATGATCAGTTTTCTTGGATGTGAGAACAATATAAAAAAATCAGCGGTTGAGAATTTCCGAGTGTTGTATAAGTTACTCCGAAATTTTACCATTGCGACGTACCTATGGTAATCCTTCTAGGATTCCTAGGATATAGGATAGATAAAGATATATTTCTAGGATATAGGATCCTTCTAGGATAGGTGTAAAGAACTTTCGCGAGAACGTCCGTCGCAATGGTAATCTTTCGCAGTAACATACATCGCAGTAAAGAACTTTCGCAATAACGAACGTCGTGATGGTAAACACGTATACCATTTTCTATGCCTGATTATATTTTAGAGAAAGAAAAAAATATTATGACTGTATCACTTATAACAACATCCAACAGCATAGCGAAATAATAAATCAATTCGCTTTTGAAGTTATCCTTTCACGTTATTGGTTTTATCGTTACAGTGGCTAAAAATTCAATTAATAATCTTTCCAACACCAAAATAAATAAATGGCTTCGTGACTACATGTACTATTGATTAAATGAAAGCAAAATTAAAATAAAAAAAGTTAAATTAATCAACAAGCATGACGTGTTACAAATTATGATTAATAAAAAAATCTTAATAACACATGTAGGATAGTGTAACACTAAAATTGGTTTTGTTATTGAAGCAATTACTCAACTAATCATTGGATGCTTATAAATATTTAGATCGACGCAATTCAATTTAAGGAGCTGTTGATATACATATATTATGTAAAAGGTTTTGATCTGACTGTACAGTTTTGTACAGTCAGATCAAAACCTTTTACAGACAGCTTTTTATTAGAGTCCGAATCATCAGTGAAAAGATATCGTTTCGGACACTGTGTTCGAATATATTTTGTCCGAATCTTCAGTAAGCCAGGTGAACTGTTATCCCACCTCACCTAAAACCGAGTGAGACTTGTACAGAATAGCACTGTTTAAATCAGTTTCAGATATTTTTTGAGATTGAAATAAGCAACGATGTTTTACTTGTTTTCTCCAAAAGTAGGTAAAAGAAACAAGACAACAGTATTTTTTGTTTATTGTCAATATATGGCGATATCTTCTAAACTGAATACAAGACTATTATTGTGCCGTGTGGTGCCGGCCGCGAATAACACCATCCCATTTCTACTTGTGGGTGTCGTAGACGGCGACAGAGGGATATTGACAAGATGGCTCGTCAGCAGCGTCCTTCTGAGTACCATAACACCTACTGCGATGGCCAACATGAATCCGAAATTCTGTTCCTCACCTCTTCTCGCGTCAAACGTGCTCTCGAAACTACTTTTAGTTCAAGCGGCACGTAGACACGCACACTTACGCACGTATTTGTACAGTCTGTTATTTTGGTAGTAGTGTAGGTAATTAAATCGTTTCGTTTGTATGGAGTGTCGTAAGTGCTCTGGATAAGTCATCTTAATCATTTAAGCGCCAAAAAAAATGGTGACTAACTTTAAGCAACACGTGTATGCATGGAGGAAATTCTCTGGCAGGCCTCCTGCTAATAATCCTAACCGTGAGGGAAGAGGTTAAGATGTAACCAACCAGTTAAGTTTTACAACAAAAACTTTTAACAGCGGGAAGTGCCCTGCGTAGCCGACATGCTTGGACCCAATTAACTTCTTTACCAAGAAACATCCACATTATTTTGTTAATCATTCAACTTCCATGTATTTATTAGCGGCGAGAATTTTAAGGAAAAAACTTGACCTAATTGTTCACTGTATGAGAGTTTACTCGTAACTTATACAAAACAAAAAAAACTAAACAGTGATAAATAACTTTAGCACGGAACACATATTATGACTTTAGCTTTTGAAGGCGGTTGTCTTTTATGCAAAAAAGTTTGTTATTTTTCGCTTTCTAGCACCCACTTGTTATTCGGTAATACTAAAAAAATTAAGGCATCCTATCAAGGCAATCATCAAGAGGATTATTTCCATGAAATTGATATGTGATAATGTGACCAACCCTGAACTTCTTATTTAGAAGTCGGTTAAAAATAAAACATTTTGAGTCTAGATAATAACAACACAAGTACTTGAAAATTATTTATTTTGCTGAAACTGCAAGCTAACAGTTGGTAAAGTTCTTGAGAAAATGTTCGTAAATTCGTTTTTCAGGTATAAAAGGTACCAAATGACTTACGTTCACATGACGTGATCTCACTGAATAAGGACCCAGCACGGATTTTTATGGGACGCAGTATTGAAGCAAACATGTATTTCTTTGCGACCAATATTCTCTACCCATCCTCATAATTTCAGCCATGCTTAAAAGAGGTCCGTTGACGGTCTGGCAACCGTAAAATCATTTTTCATCCCACCATCTCGGAAAGAGTATTTTTAATCTTCAATATCTGAGTGGAAAAGCCGTTTTTATTCTCTAGAGGATAAAGTAAATTGAATTTAGAACATCGTGTGCACTAAGTTTGTGAATAAAAAAAAAACATTAAACCTATTTACTGCTACCTGTATGGTGCCGAATATATCATACAACTTTTTTTTAATTTGTTAAAAACTCAGACTCGGAACCTTCTTGGTGTTCTTTTTTCAATTTGCTTTGTACGCGGTTCTTTACGCGGCATTTTTTCACGTCATTGTTAAACCTATTAAAAACAAGAAACTTGAAAACAAGTGAAAAAACTAAAATGAGTGATTCTAGCGACGAGGAAGTTTGCTTGACGCCAACAGAATTGACTGAAACTGTTAATAATGCGCAAATGAGCTTTCTCCCTCAACAATCACGCGAGAAGTATTTAAAACAGTACGATATGTTCAACACGTGGCGACTAGCAAAAGGAGCCAAAACTTTCTCAGAAAACGTATTGCTGGCATATTTTATAGAATTATCCGAGAACAAGAAAGCAAGCACTCTATGGAGTACGTATTCGATGCTAAAAGCAACAATAAAGATGAAAAAAGACAAACATATCGATACCTATCCTAAATTAGAGGCATTTTTAAAAAGAGCCTCATCTGGTCATCAACCAAAAAAATCGAAGGTTTTCACAGTATCTGATATTGAAAAGTTTCTTAACGAAGCACCCGATTCCGTATATTTGGCGGCAAAAGTACGTCAGTTGCACATTCAGTATCTACTTAAGTATATTAATCTCAATTAAATAGTATACTTAGTAGATGTTGATAGGCATAATTATGCGTTCATATCAATTTTATTCATTTATCTACTACAATACTCTTTACGTTACAGGTTGTTCTTATTATTGGAATAAACGGAGCATGTCGAACTAATGAACTAACACAACTTAATGTCAAAAACATTGAGAAACATTCAGATGACTTACTATTAATTAATTTACCTAATACAAAGACAAAAAGAGACCGCAACTTCGTCATTCGCAAGGAATACGTAACGATTGTTGAGAAATATCAAGCCTTACGCCCGCCTAACACTCCAATCAATCGATTTTTTCTACAGTATCGCAATGGAAAGTGTGTTAGACAGCCTATGGGTACTAATAAAATTGGCAGTATCCCACGAGAAATAGCAACATTTCTTGAACTTCCAGAACCCCTGTTGTACACGGGTCATTGTTTCCGACGAACTTCAGCCACACTTTAGGCTGATTCCGGAGCTGATCTCCTGTCCCTTAAGCGCCACGGAGGCTGGAAGTCCAATGCAGTTGTAGAGGGATACATAGAGGATTCCATCCAAAATAAATCTAAAATATGTGAAGGCATCGTAGGAGCCATTACACTGAAAGAGCCTCAATCGGATCCTTGGACTGGCCCTTCTACATCAAAAATAAGCCGTTATGAAACACCTAACCATCTCCCTCTCTCTTCAACATTCACGCCAAGGGAATCCGATGAATCGGTACAACTATTAAGTATGACAGATAGTTTACCGGAAAACAGTACACAAGTGACTAACACCAATATTACAGTATCAAACAAAAATATTACACTCAATTTAAATAACTGTAGCAACGTTACTTTAAAATTTTCTTAATTATACCTTAGTATTATTTTGTTATAATTTAAAGATTATTCTGTAATACTTACCTGTCATAATGTAGTAATTAATACCTAAACTGAAATAAAAGTGTACCTATCTTGTGATTGTAAACGTTTTTTTTTTGCATTTAGTCATTTCCTCGCTGAGGTGGAATGAAAAGTTACGTGTTGCACTCGAGTGCAAAGATTTGTTTTTCGTGTCGCCGTTTCGTAATTAATTGGTATGCTAAGAAATATACACTAAAACGCGGTAAAAATAGCTTTATTACAAAAAAGAGAATCGCCTTCAAAAAGTAAAAAAAAACTCTAAATTTACAAGTCGGTGCAATACAATACAACAAACAAAATCAAAGGCGGGCACTTGCGAATTTAAAGTTATTTTTTAAGTTTTGAAGGCGGTCTCTTTTTTGTAAATTTTTTATTTGGCGTTGAAGAGGTTAAAGATTTATTCCGTATAATTGAGTCAAACAAACACAACCACAGAAACTCCAAAACATTCACCCTAAATACAATATCATAAATATGAAACATAATCTAAACATTCATATATTCATTGGCCAGTGACCATACGGTCATATATCAGCCGGGCTGTAACTTGGATGCATTATACTAAGAATTGCGTTCCGAGCTAAATGTAGCCCGTCATAGTTAAGTTACAGTTAAGTTATAGCTTAGCCAGTATGTTGATCAAACTGTACTGGATTATAAAATTGATAGGACTGGTAAGTGAATATGTGTTGCGAAAGTTAGCTGTTTGTTTATGTGGGAATGTGGGTAAATAGTTTTTGGTATATGGGAAATAAAGCATGGTATACACAGGGCTGATGGGACGGTGAGACAACCTAGAAAAGCAATGGTCCACACTAGCCTTGGACCAAAACAGCTGGAAGTCATGGGATGGGATGTTATGATAAGTTTTATTTGTTGACCTGGTTCTTGCAAATTATCATGAGTCAGAAGACGAACAAATTGATTTGATGGCTCCTTTTACATACTGCTGTTACAAGTCAACATACTACCTGTTTCATCTGACACGATGATTATGCGCTTTCATCCTATGGGACATCATCTTTGCTTAGCAGTGGGATGAAGTAGGCAGACAGTAGTAGGTACTTGTATAAGTCGCCTGCTATTATAGATTGGCATAGGGCTTTCCAATAAGTATAATTTCTTATAACAGGATTCTAAAAAGAAAAAAGTTGATTTTTTTCTATTAGACCACTAAAATTACTTTTGATCGTCATTTAGGTACAGGAAAAAATAAATTGAATCTACCGCGTACTTGACCGTTCCAAAAGTTTCGTATGGAGAAAAACGGGCAAGAATTTCCATAGGTTAGATACTCTTCTAAAAAAAGTTGTACAATAAATAGCTAAAGAGGTAGAAAAAAATAGCCACAGGATAATATTTACTTTGGGTTATCTATTAAGTTCCCAGATATTGCCATCTATGACGGAATCTTTACTCTAATGAAGTATTAGCCTGGATAGGTCAGAGCCCCGAAGACCTTGATTATAACATAAGACAGACTAAATGTGGTTGAAAAAAAACTACATGCACACCTCGTTATTTTTATTTCCACACCTCAAATAAATACCTCCATACACGTGTCTTACAGTTCTCATTTCCAGAATACAAACGCGAAATTATGTAATAAACTATATCAAATATTTCAGATCACGTCGCTCGTGACATTGGGGCATAAATTCATGTGAGAAGTGGCAGGCAGGACCACCGACGGCGAACAGTTGTATTTATAACTGTACCGTATATCGAAGCATTAATTTCGCATGTTTTTAAATTATTGTGGAGTCTTGAGAAAGACAGACATGTTGAGTGTTCTTTGTGCCAAAATTCCTGTCGCAAATTTGACATTATCCTGGCCAAATTCCTAAGACACATTTTTTTAAATTTATTTTGAGTTGTTTATTATGATTGGTCTCTAGACCTCTTCAACGTGCTTCATTTTTCTTACAATTATGTTGCGTAGATTCAACATGAATGATGTAACCTGTAATAGGTATCCTATTGATTTTTAAAGAGTGTTAATGGAGTTTCCTGCCCGGTCTTGTCCATAGAAACCTATTGTTTAAAACGAGCAACTAGCTTCAAATACCTTAATAAATGGATTATTTAAATAAATGATTTGAGTTTGAGTGTAATGGTATGTCAGTTCCTTGATGTTAGTTCCTTCCCGAGCGGAATAAAGGAGTCTCTATGGTTGTGTGGTATCCACCCTGGTAGCCACACTAGCCACATCGTTATTCTACTCCAAAATGCCAACCACCGTGCCGGACCTAGGAATCAAACCCAAGCTCAGAAGTCGCGTTTGCAAGCACCTTTCAATGCTCATTAAAAACCATTTACATAGTTCATCTATCTAATCGCCAAAATGATTTTTAAAATGTGGGTTCTTCGTAATCCATACAAAAACACATCATGTATTTTGCGTCATCCTATCAAAGGATAAAAAGTTGCACCAGTCTAAAGTTTCGGTTCTATTCCAACTTACAAAATAGCAAAATGTTAAAGTCATTGCACTTATTCTGGCCAATTATATGGTCATAAGCGAGCATAATTTCACACCGTATATCGACACGTGCAACCGGAACGGACACACCAATAAAACACTTAATTATATATAATTAGATGTGCCTTCATTGGCACACTCAGGCCTTCGTTTTGGTTGCAACATGGCTGCGAACGAGTTTGTTTAGGACGAATGTTCACTGGAGGATATAATAATAATAATAAATAATAATAATATGTGGGGACATTTTCACACACGGCCATCTGACCCCAAACTAGGGAGACCCTGTACTATGGGTGTCAGACAGCTGATATACATACACAAATACATTTTTTTTTGTAAATACATACATATATAGATAAACAACACCCAGACGCAAACACTCATCACACAAATGTTTACCCTGGGCGGGAATCGAACCCGCAACACGCTGCGCAGCAGTCGATCGCTCAGCCACTGCGCCAACCGTGTCGCGCAACTGTGCCGTGTCGTGTCATATATTTTCTTTGAATCCTATATTTTAATTGGTTTTATATACATGAAAGGCTAAGTAAAAGCCGTACTGATCAGGCGGTCGGTCCGTGAATGGTGAACATCACACATCAACACCAAAGGATTCTCGGTTATTATGGTCACATTGCCCGTCGGGAACCAAATAACCTTGAAAAGTTGATGGTTATGGGCAAGGTAGATAGATGGGAAAAGACCTCGCGGACGGTCACCTAACCGCTGGTCTGACCAAGTAACCGCCCTCACTGGACTCTCTGTTACGACCGCCCTAAGAGAAGCAGAGAACCGAACGAAGCGGAAAAGCGTAATATTTAAAGTCATGAAGGCCTTTCAGGGACACGACCTTCAGTAATGGAGAATACGACGAAGAAGAGAAGAGATGGGTAGTCAGGAGACAGAATGTCTGACAGACAACCACCAATCTTACCAAGGGGTATCCTGTTACCCTGTTTCGGGTTGTGGAGGTCAGACAGGCGGTCACTCCATGACAAACATTGGTATTTAGCTGGATCCGGCTTGACTACAAGCTGAACCCGATATGGTTGGGAAAGGCTCGCGTTAGCTTCGAGTCAAGCGAACGCGATTTTCAGTCACCATCGTCAGCCGGAAGACGACCACTGTTGAACAAAGGCCATAGAAGGAGGGGGGGTTGCCATGGGGGTTATGGCAACCTTCCCCTTCTATGGAGGAGGCTTTTGTTCAACAGTGGACGTCTTGGCAGGCTTCTTGGAGATTTGCAGTAGAGTTGTTAAGTACACAGAAGTCGATTTTCAGGACTGAGTGCCAGGTGTGAGTTTTTATACGTACTCGACCGCGTTAACGTAAAATTCAATTGGTACTGAAACTGGAACACGCCTTCTAGTGGCATCATTAGGAATCACAATGTTTCCCTACAAATTGATATGAACAAAAGCATTGACGCGCTACACGCGCTACGCGAACGCGTTTACGTTAGCGTGGTCGAATAGTTAAAAGCTCACACTAGGCCTTAATTTAAGTACCTACAAAGTTGACACGAATAACATTAAGTTACAAAAACTAAACCTAAGCGTGATCGAAATGTGATCGGCGCGTCATGAAATTAATTGAATTAGCCCTCAGGCCTTACCGCATGTAACCTTATCTAAAATTAACACACAAGTTATCACCATACTCTCAAACAAGTCATGAACTTGCTAATGAAAGAAATTAGTGTCTTCCAGCAAAGTGGACACTCACAATAGTTTTGAACACAATGATGAAGAAAAGGTATTATTATAACAACATAACTATATCCCGCTGCAGCGTTAAGATTCAACATAATTAAACAATGATCTGATGAAAATGGTGGAATAGTCTTGGTGCCAAAGCCGCAGAAACGCACCATTCACACGCTTCACTGATTCAGACGCAACTGCGCAATGAAAAAGGATTCAGAGAGGCATAACTGATTGGGCTGAATCTCAAATAATGACAAGAACTTTTAAGAGAATACCTTAATCTCAAGCAAGATTTATAGCTATTATATATAAATCTATAAGATTAGAGTTACAAAGATGACTGCAAACAGCCCAGTGTGCACTGTGTGGTAATTGGTAATACATAATATATTGATCCAACTTTTATTTAGGTATAAAACCTCCTATAGAAACTGGTTACTCTCACATGCAAAATAATTAGGACAGTCGGCAAAATCCAAAAGGAATTTCATTCAATTAAAGTCATTTTTTGTTTGTTCGTTAGCCTATATATACTGTCTCACTGCTGGGCCTTTACAAGAACTTGTTTCCCACGCCAGCTCTGGTGGTACGCATCCAGATCACCTCGTAACCTCTTTCTGGGCATTAAAGTCTTTTATGTAAATATTTTTTTCACGTGCCTGTCTCTTATAATTATGGCGCCATTGGATACATGTGCATGCCAGCTACCCGCTGCGTCAGATTAGTGCAACAGTTATTATCTATCTATTTAAAATATTGTATGACATTTGTAAATCGTGTAAATCGTGTCACACAACATCATAATAACGGGTCTGAAATAAAGTTTACTCTTTGTATTTTATATGCATATATATAAATTGAATCGAAAATCTATGAATGAATCATCTTTGTTTACAGAGTGTCCCATTTTTTTTGTCCGTGAGTGTATTTTTTGTCAATGATCTTGCGTGATCTGCGTGAATCATCCCAGTCATTACGTATTTGTATATACCTATAATTTCGATGTCATAAGCATAAATTATGAACGGTGTCGTGTGTATTGGATTGGCAATAAGTTATTGATCTCAAGCGTTTTATAAAAGCTTGTATGAACATGATTATATGTTATTATAAAGTGTAATATTCTAGTTTTAATTAAATTAATTCCAACAGGATGTATTAACTTAAAATGATCCTGCGAATTCTACTGCCATTAGAATTACTCTCACAATTTCAATATAGGTAGGTAACCAAAAATATCAGGATAAAAAAATTACTATGTTTAAATACATTTACCTATTTTGGACCGCGATGTTAGGGTCTCTGTACACTTAAGCGGGTCGGCCAATTTTGTTCGGCTTTTTCAGTACAATCTTTGATAACGTTGTATTACAGTCAAAGTAAAATATTTATTTGTGCGATTTCTGGTGATAATAGATCCTACAGATATTTTTTTAAATGCACCGAATTTGCCCAACGGGATGTGCCGAACCCAATGTGCCGTTTCACTTGTGTATCCCTTAATGAATGAGGACTGTGGAGCAAGAAAGAGAAACTAAAGTTCAGCATGACGACTACAAGTATGAAAACCCTAAATTCCAAAAACTTTTCCAGTACGTAATTAAAAAACCCCTTAAAATTTTGCCTTCCTAAAGAGACTACTAACTTAGGGCGGGTTGCTTTAACTATACATTACTGACCGGTAATAATTAAAAATGGCGCTAACTATCGTCAAATCAAAAAAATGGGTTGTTTCAATCGTACGTCAAAAAGTTACTATTACCATAACCGACCAGTCAACCTAATTTTGTGTTGTCAAACAGCTACTTCAAACATCAAAATATTATGGATTTTTTTTTTTGAAAAACTTTAACTGACGGATTTTTATGTCATGAAACAACCCGTTACATTTAACATACGTTAAACATCTCACGTCATAGTAACTTTTTAACCGTCCGTAATGTAACGTTAACCGACTGTTTGAAACAACCCGCCCTTAGTATCAAATTCATAGTCAAAGCATTATTTAAATTAAACCATATTTACCTGGCATAGTATTTACCAGCCGGTCTATTCCGTAAAAATCCCCTTCGGTGCAAAAAGTGATGTTCCACCATTTTAGGGATTGACATCCAACCTCAAGTTCAACTAAATCCAAAGAGAAAGATTATTACAGAATAGTATTACAGAACTCCGCAAATAAGCAATTCACTTCTCGCTTTCCCGCGTCCATTCAATACCGTGCCAATTAAAAATAAGTGAAAAATACGTTGCCATTCATTCTCATTCAATTAACAATATCTCGAATTGAATTAAAACAAGTGATAAATAAATGAAGTACCTACGATTCGAATCGACGCCGCCACCTCGGGCGTAATCGACTCGATTAATGCAGGGGTACTCAATCTATAATTCGGACCTTTATTGACACAACTGCCTATTAAAAAGGAGTCTCATTTGAGACTGTTGCATGGTAGTCAGTTTAACTCGTTTTTTTTTGTACATTTCAGACGAATCACAGTTTGGTATAAAAAAGAGATAAAGTTGAAGAATTTAAGTTTTTTTTTAATACTTAGCACAAGATAAGAATAAAATATATTAAAGGTTGAACACCACTGTTCTGGCAAATTATGGATTATACGCACACCATTTTAGGGCATCCAAGATTATTTTTAAACAAAGGTAATTTTAACATTATTCTTCGAAGAAAGGGTAATCGTATGTAATTATGCTATTATTTAATTTTTATTGAAATTGTAAGGTTATAAATTTGTAATAAACGGATAATTTACGGTATTTTGGTAATTGGCTGATGAAATGCGACCCGTGTATTTCTGAAGAATGTAAGACGACTACATATGTCAGGTAAAATATTGTCCAATCCGTAATGTGTTTTAGGTGTCTTAAAGAAAGAAAGAAAATACCTTTAATTGGCAAAGACTATTAAATGTAAGTTACTTTAAGTTAACTTACTTTACAGTTGCTGGATATTCAAACTTCCAAATCAAAATTTCTTACGATATTTTTTTTACTCCAATTTTCTCACATAATTACGCAAGGCAGTGTCAAAACTCACAAACAGCACTTTTGCATTAAAACCGCCACTCACACCGTTCGAAAGCCGCGCTAGCGAGCATTAATCACTGATAATTATGTTTTAACCAGTTCTTCTTTATTCGGTGTAAATGATGTAACTGGTGTAAATACAACATTAAAATATTGCGATACTTGAATAGAATTAATTATTTTGTGTTTGAGGCCAATTTCTAAAATGGCCTATTTAATCCAATTAGTAATACATTTTGAATCGTAAGATTATATTAAATTATATCGTAGGTAATGTGCCTCGGTTAGTTTCGCTATGCTCTAGTCCCGCTATGCTCGACTCGTAAAATACCTACTAAAAAGTTTCGCTATGCACGAAATTACATTCTCGGGCAGTGATGAAGAAAACTGTTACAGTACAGTATAATATTTTACTTAACCATTTAAAAAGTAAATTAAGTAAACCTAGTATGCAAAAAAATAATATGTTATCCTATTAGAATAGTCTATAGTAATCATCATTAGATAAATTAAAGCAGACAGCAACAACAAATGAGATGCATGTGGCGAACTGGTTTTTTCAGGGTAGCTATAAAAAAAGCCCTTCCGCAAATCATTACTTGGTCCTACTCTCTCGCTATTATGTAAATAGATAGAGACAATGATTGCATTATTATTTTGCAGCTGCAACTTACTGAAATATTATGGATAAACCTACAGGCGATTTGAGTATGTGAACGGACTTTTTATTAACGCTCTTTCATATTTTACTAGTTTTCTGCTCGAGTCTTCACATATAAATACATGTTGAGGTCTACAGAGTTCGTTAAATCTTTAGGGTCAGTATTGACTTACAGCTTTATTCATAAACTTAAAATTGCTCTGAAATTCACTTGTTCTTATCTACCATTTTGACATTTTTGATTGTCAGGTCGAGACAAAACAAATTTGAACTTACAGACGCTTTCGCATATTATACGAATAGCACTATAAAATGTTTGACTTGAATTCAAACACTTTTCTTTTCAACTGTACCTATAGTTTCCTTAAAAGTGATTTTCTTTTTGAGCTTTAGGTTTTTTAAATCTATTTATATCATCTGAGTTCCTAAATATCTACATTTCTACTCCTTAATGACACAATAAACTATTAATTAATTCAATATCTTTATATCCTCTTAAAAGCACAAAAAATCAACCCATAAACAGAAAAACAAAATGACACCGCACAATATCGCACTCAAATTTAATTTCAATCGTAAAATTAAATGTACGACGCTTTGACATTTAAGAACTCATTCCGCGTGGAAAAAACTTTCAAACCACGGATTAAAGAGACACTTTAATATTTTACTGGTCATTCATTACTTTTAAGACTTCATTGTAGCTTATAATGGTTAATTTGAGAATATACATTGTGTTATTATTGCAGGACTTAAGGTGACTTGTATCTGTTTTTGACAGTCCAGTTATGATTGTTACCGACTCCATAACTATTCAAAAGTAAATGGTTCAATTTAAATAAACTCTTTGACTAAAAAGTTTGCGAAATCGTAAACTGTTAAACCTCTTTTTATACAGTTTACACTATCATTAACATGCATAACTACCGAATAAACACTCCGAACATTTCTTATGACTCTCCTAACGGTATAGACAGCCCCAGGCGGATTGTGTATAAACAACAGTATACATTGCCTTACTGGTACGCAAATACATTACTACTAATTAATTTTAGGTGAGACACATTAATCATTGAGCTTTTAAACATGTAATTATTGGAAGTGGGTTCTGTAGGTGGGAAGGCGTAGTCAGAAAGTGATATGGTGAAGATTTATTGTTTTTTTTTTTTTGTTTAATTTATTTGTCCCTTTAGGTGTTTATGTGGGCTGTTGTGTGTTGTTAAACTGAAGCAGTTATTGGTCATACGTTTATTTTGGCATGTTTAATAGGTATACCTACATATAAATCTTTATTAGAAATTACTAGCCCTACTTCGTCTCCGACTTCAGAATAAAAGTAAAGCCGTCAATATCCGACAAGAACACAAAGATGGAATGAAAAACTTATGAGTTAAAGGCGCGTAGCTTGAAGGCGACAGGGGAATATTGACCAGAGGATGGGCAGCAGCTTCCTTTTGGGTACCATAACACCTACTGCGATCACCATCATGCATCGGCCAAGTATGGCGATTACGGCTGAACCTTGAGGAAAACCCATAGGTTTTCATAATCATCATCATGTAAACCTTTAGACGCCCACTGCTAGGTATGCCGTCTAAAGGTTTACATGATGATGATTATGAGATTTGATTACATATGAAGAAAATTTCAAGACTGATATTAAATAGTTTTCTTTCAATAGGTATGGCAAACGTTGCAGAGGATGGAATTTAAAACCATATATTATGAAACTACATACTTCGGAGATGAATTATTTAGCCAATCGTGAATTAGTGACAGATAGGTTATTATTTTAGAAACCACATAATGTCAAGTCGTCTTTTTGGATTTGTTGATCAAAATAAATCATTCCAAGGAACCCCAAAACGTCAGCTATTCACACACAACATCACAGCGTACAGTGACATGCACCTGTAAATTGACACACAAACAAATATTCACTGGACAGACATTAATATCATTGCTTAGTGCTTTATTAAGATGGCTGATAACTGCTACTACTATTTGTCTTAATTATTTTCCTACAGCAACACATGGCAGACAGGTTTAGAAGGCTCGTTTTCATTCACTCGCTTACTTACGTAAGCGTAGATAGACCGTAACTAGTATTGGCTTGGGCCTTTGCGGTAGGCTACTGACTTACACATAAATGCCATTAAATCTGCGACAATCAAACGACCTGCTTTTAGGACACAGTGTGTGTCACATGGACAGACAGGTATCACGACGCACTTTTTTGATTCCCAGAAAAGAAAAAAGTACAGTAAATGATATACAATATTAAAAAAAACTGCACACTTTGCCATATATAGGTATGACCCATGTACCTTAGAGTTATACAAAAAGAAGACATATTTTTCATGAAAATTGTCATGGGCAATTCCGTAATAACGTACAAGCAACTTGTAGAATGTAAAAATGTATTTCGGCTGTGTATGCGAAAGGGTCGTCGCTATGTACTTTTAAGCAGATCGGCACATTCGGTTCGGCATTCTCAATATAATTTTTGATAACGTTGTATTACCTTCCTTGAATGGTGCTGATCCATTTCATATAATTATAGAAGCAACCAGAATAACGTAACCACTATTCTGTAAAAACTTGATTTAAAAGAGTGTCCGTGGAATTTCGTGCTTTGACGCTACGTTTTGAGAGAGCAACTAGCTTCCACTTTCTGACTAACTGACCGACCGACTCCTTGACAATTTAAAAGTGCCTGTAAATAGTTCAATTGAAATAAATGCTTTGCCTTTGACTTTGATTAAAAATGCCGAATACCCTCTTTCTTGTCTAAATACCTATAGCGACCCTATGATGATTGAAATGAACCTTCTGTTTTGTTTCATTCTATGACCGCAATACAGTCTCGTTCTAACAATCTATCATTTATACGATAAAATCGTAAATTTTAATTTGTTTGAACTTTTTGACGATAGCAGTTCTTATTTCAATTTGATTGCTCGTTAAAAATGTGGCTTAAATTAATGGAAGGTAAGTAAATTCTTGTCTACGATTGGAAAAAATCAATAAACGATAAGAAATAATCTATTTTACAATTTTATATTATAAAGAGTAAAAAACGCAGTAAATTAAGTAGGTGGGCCAATCCGCGAAAAATTGCCCCGTTACTAAGTGGGACAAAATGGACAATAAATAAATAAAAATATAAGGGTTTTTGTATGATCCGATGTGGTATTTATCAGGGTTTAATAAAACTATATAATATACAACTAAATATATATAACTTTAAAAATATCTGAGTTTCGAACATGAACCACGATGAAAAATGTCCATTTAGTAACCATCACTAACGTAATATTTTATCAGCAATGTGAGTTATCTATTACATATTTTTAACAATTGTTATTTAAAATAATTATAAACAATACTGAAATAAATTTCATTTACCCTATTTGCAATATATTTCTAGCTTTAAATCATCTATTAAAATATTTTCGTCACGTTTTAGGTCAGATTGACTTATGTTTTTAACATTTTAGTTAATTAGAACTTTCTAAATTGATTGAAACTATTTTAAATGAAAATGTGTATCACATTCTACTATATTTCATCCCAAATATATACCTTTACTAGTAATAAATTCCACTTTACAGACGATAACTTGGTGTAAAAAATTGTGACAGTGACTTAGTAGGAAATGTCATCGTGACTACATGGAAACATAAGCGGTGTTCATGATAAACTTTTAATAAGTATACAAAAAATATTATTTTTCCGAGAACAGTCTTGGACATTCCAATCGAACGCAACATCTTTTTTTGTTCGTGCCTTTCTTTAGCCGTTTTATTTATGTAGTTTAAGCTTTTTTCGGTAACGTTTACCTCGTTCAACAAATGCGCAATCTTATGATAAACTGAAAGAAAAATAAATATTTCTAAACTTCTAATCAATGACTATCATGAAGTCGATGGATACACGGCTATAACTTTACAGCCGTAAATATATATATATATATATATATATATATATATATATATAGGTACATATAATATAAACAAAAACACATAACTCCATCTTAGTTACAGTCGGTTAAAATACACCACGTAAACTTAGCCTTATGTGTCCATTAAGTCACAAAAAATGTTCCCCTAATATGTCACGACACTAAACGGACGTGACGAATCCTGCTTTACTAACAATAATGACGACAACTTTTAATATTCTTTGTTCTTTTAGAAGAAATCATTAATTTATTACATACACAGATACATGTAGTCTATTTCACAAATGAAAGAATATTCTTAGAACTTACTGGTATCACGTTATAACTGTGACTATAGTGGACATCTTAATTGCGTCGTGCGTCGAATACGCCTTCCGTCACCGATTACCGCGTCACAAATGCCCGATGGGTAAAAACAAATGGTTGGTCTACCAAAATAATGTTACCATTAAAATAAAATAACTTCTTTTAGTAGTTTTGTACTATAGAAAGCAAATAAAACAGTAGTGACTAAAGTGGAATGTCCACCTTGGTGCTAATTTGATTATCATTTATTTCAAGATTTTTCTTGTAATACAATAAGATTTGTTTAAAAAAATATGTTATAATTGAAAAGAAAACATTAATCTTTAAAAGCTCACAAAAAACGCTTAAGTGTGTCATAAAAAAACATGAATTTCGGTTAGTTAAAGTTTGCGACAGAAGGTGTGACACGCTAAAATAACCTTTTTTGTTCCTTAGTTTTATTTTTTAATCAGTTAAATTAGCTACAAATGACTAGGTTTTGTATTTATTTTTAAAGCTAATGAACTACACTATACATTAAAAAAAAATGCACTCAATGGAGAATATGATGGTCTTGTAAATTGTTTGTATATTCTTGTGACAGTACTTTTTCCGTATGGTCAATTTTTCGCGGAATGGCTCAGGTACTTATATTTTTTAGCTTTCCATTTTATAAACAACTAAATATGCAGCAGTAGCTCGGTTAACGTACTTTGTCGACAATTATATAAGCTTCGTATATTCCTTATGGGCACACTATGGGCACAGAATACTTAATAGTACAGTGGAACAACGTAATTAGTTTACACATTGCACGCACACGCGGTATGAAGAGTTACATACACAAACGTTAAATAAAACGAACGAGTTCTGCTTTTTATTAGTGTGCGTATGTCGCGTCACTAAGCAGTAACTATAATATCAATGTATGTATCGTCATCAGTAATCTGTGTAATTGAATAAGTTATAATATTTCGCACCCAATCATTGTAACAGGTTTGGCGCAATGGCTAACGTATCTGGTTAGTCATTAAGAAGTCTTAAGATCAAATCTCGGTTGCAATACATTCTTTTTGTTTTGTAAACATAATTTTCGTAAAACTTTCATTACCTAGTTGAATTGCTAACAATTCAATTCCGTTCACAGATGAGTAAAATAACGTTTGAGAAGTGCGCACGGAACTCTCAGCCAATTTATTTTGACCGTTTAGGATATAACTACCCACAATTTTTGTTTATTTTTTTATACTTCCACCTTAGTTTATAAAAAATGAGCATTCTTAGTTGTCAGTCTACGAATAAAAATTGCAATCCTAAGTATATAGATGAACACACATATTTCTGTGCGTTCTTTGTTTCTGATCCAATTGTGCTTCAACTTCTTCCAACCATGCAACAAGACGCAATTCATTGTTTTGCATGAGCAAAACGTTTTCATTAGTGAAATTGCAAGGTGATTATTAATATCGGTGAGTAACAAAGCTACTCGTGACAATGTTTTCATTACGTTAGTAATATTCCAACTCAAATTCTTAACTTATCTCACCTTTGACCTATGACTAAATTAATGTAAAATAATATTTAAATAAATCAGAATTTGATTCTGATAAAATTTACTTATGCCAGTCTGTTTTTGTCTAACATAAAACATTTAGTCGAAATAAAGAAAAACTTTTAAATTATGTAATTAAAATAGTCATGAAACACGTTTATTATTTATCTAATAAATAAATAACGGTATTAAGTTTTATTACAACGAGGCAATATAAGACAGTCAGTTAATTTATCTATGATTAATTATCCACCAATTCACCACTGTTTATCTGCATTATTTTAAATATTATTTTGTTTTTATTCATTAAGGAGAACCGTGCAGTTATGTGTCCATCGAAGTGCGTATTCTGAAGAAATAGACCATCATCGACGTGGGCCAAAACCGAAGGCGAATTCTTCGGCTCGTTACCACGACATCGTGGCAAGGCTGTTTACGGGACTAATCCGTTTTTATCCACCCGCATAACTGCATCAACACATAATGACATGTGTGCTTATAAACAGTGCGATATCACCTGCTGACCGGCATGAAGCTGGTTTAAGTTGCAGTAAGCCACCACGGAAGATTTTTCTGTCCAACGCTCACCGGCAAAAACAAATTCTATTCGCTAGGTCATATTATTATATTCATTTTAATTGGGAGAACAATGTGTTTATTTTAGTGATGAGAAATGTTTAAAGTCGTTTATGGATGGCGTTAAAATACTGTAAACGAAGCCGAATTACTATTAATATACTTAGGTTTAAAAGCTACTTCATGTTGCCGTGATTCTCTTATAAACACCTAAGTTATTATGTATAGTCCGTAGTTGACAGTTATTTGCAGTATATATTTTGAAGTGTAAGTGATGTTATTGTTATTCAGTTAGAAGTTAAATTAATTTCTTACTATCTAACTTGTTGATTCACTTCACTTTCAATTCCACTTTGTTTAAATTTGTATACATTGAAAAAACAATTACGTCCATTCATATTCAATAAAAAGAAAACTTTGTCTTGTCTTATAAACTCTTAATGAAGTTGCCAATAGTGTTCTAATCATAAAAAAGTTAGGTATCAATAGCGATATAATAATATTTTTACAATAGTTTGCGTTATATAAATAATTGTATTGGTTACACGTAGTTTTTTATTTGCTAATATTATAACCCATGCCAAATTGAACCCTAAGCCAACTCTTGTAAGAAACATAATAGTCGAAACGAGCTGGCTCATTCACTAATGACCCAATAGCGATAAGGAACAATAGGATTCCGCATTCCATCTTTTATTAGTGATCGATGATTCCAACGCCTAGGTTATTTAATAAAATATTTTGATTTATTTTATTGGTTTTATTTAATTACCTTTTTATTTTTTTGTTTAAGTAATTTTATTTGACACAAAATATTAATGTTTTATAGGACAAAGGAAAAATAAAAACCCAAAACCATAACACCTGCCGGGGTTTGATCTTACGACACGAGGCTTATCTATGCCAAGTGCTTTCACCGACCGGCTACCTGGTCCAGCAGGCGTAGCATGACAATTCTATCTCTACTCTACGTAGAACAGACATAGTTCTTTCTATTCTACTTGACATCTCTACATAACCGAGCATGAGCCGATCGGTAGACTCGCGTTTCTACGTAGATTATGACATATCTTTTCTTTCCATAGCAACGGCGGGGTGCTGTGTTGTAGCTAGACGTTAAAAATTTTACGATAAAATTGCGTTTCGTTGTCGACAAAAATGTGTCAATCGTTACGATTTATCACCTTTTGAACCATTATTTATTTACTTAGAGACAACAAACAGTATATTAATAAGTATACATAGGTTAGAACTTAAGAATAAAGGTAACAAATAAATATTATGTACACTACTCATACCCACATTGTAATGTTATTCAAAGCAACAACGAAACGTTATTTTTATTGTGACGGGTGACGGCTGTCGGATCAATTCGGAATTTCGGATTTGCAAAGTACCTAATAGAGTACCTAACTATTTATCAAAATATTAAATATTGTACATATAGATCTATGTGTCTAAAAACAATATTAAAAATTTAATTGTCCAAATGTTTCGATTTTGTAAAATAAACAGACTTGGGACTGCGGCAAAAAAAAGTAAGTACGAGTAAATATAAATAAGTGAATGAAATTACTAAATAATTAGCATTGTGCATTGGTGTATTGTGTGTGATTAATTGAGAATGTAGTCCTCGATTAGTTGAAAATCGCATTTGAGGATTAAAAGAAGATTGTCGCATCGTCTGATAAAAATTCTTGATTTACAAAGGCAAAATCTTCACTTTTATCTCCTTGCTATGATATGATAGGTACCTTGGTCATGCTTTTTTTTTTCTTTATTACTTATCGTCAGTGTTCTTACCTCATTAACAATACTAAAACTGATTTATTTATTTATTTGCAGCATGCAAAGTACCAACCCACAGATTGAGATGTTGTTGGTGGACTACAATTTCCAAAGGAACTATTAGTTAATCTGTGACAATAAGTTTATTTAAAACAAACTAACTGAAAGGAAAATAAGACAAAGCCATTTACAAAGGTACAATTTTTATTTACATAAAATAAATTTCTTATACGAGTAATGTCAGTTCTTCCATGAGTTGCGACTTGTAGAACCTCTACCTATGTGCCTCCGTAAAGGGCTACCTCTGTGCCTCTGTGCTTCAGGGTGTACCATGATAAGCATTCAAGTCATGAGCCGGTTCCAAAGTTTAGCCCTAACCTCCTGAAAATCAATAATAAATAATTAATTTTGTGTTTTGTTATTACAGATAACATAGTTCCCGAATGGTGAAACATATATGAGGCCCAAAAATGAATTACCTAGTTGTACATACATACAATAATAATATTAATAAATAAAACTATACACCTATTGACTTTTTATTACTTCAAATTATTAATCTGTCCGGTTTCAGACAAATAAATTAAATACAATATACCTAGTGTATAGTCTCATAGATGAATATTTTCTACTTTTTTTACTTGTTTGCCAAGCACTCTGGCCTTGCATGCTTCCTTTGCCTTTTATTATATTCTTGTTCTAAATATAAGAGAGCGCCTTGACTTCCATAGTACAGGTTTAGTATAGTACTTAGTTTGGAAGTCCAGTTTCAAAAATAAGTACAACCCTATTATATATGTGCAATATACTTTTTTTTTTATTTGGTAAGTACCTAGGTACAGTAAGAAATCTATCCTATACTAAACGGCTACTCACTTCAGCAATCAAAGAACTAGCAAATGGTTAGACATTGTTGGATCCACGGTACCTAGGTAATATTTCTGACCTATTTGTATTAGAAGCAGTTGGAAGGCGTGGGTTCCTAATCTTCAAACAGATTGAACTTACTTTAACAGTTCCTGAGATTTTCTAGGAGACAGAGACAGATCCTTGCTCAGCTCCCGGCACAGATTCTGCAATCTCTTTACTAACTTCATAATTTTCCAAAACCTCGTTTTCGGGAAGAACGAGAGCCCCGGTTTAATGCATTCTTCTTTGCAAAAAAACTGAGAAGATGCTGACGGTAGTCCTCCAACATGTTTTCAAAATCAACTTCAAGTCGGCTTTTGTGGAAGAGTCGCCACAGTTTTGCCAATATCACGTAGGTACTTATCAAGATTGGCCATTAAATGAAGGTGATTGTTCAATAACAACAAATTTGGATGGTAAAAAATATTAAATTGAGTTTTAAAATCAATATAGATCCTTGTCTTCATAGAAATAAACTTGTCTAGGTCAATTGTGATGTAGACTATTTGACACTTGTTGGAAGAAATGTTTCTACACCCAAATGTCAAAAGTAGAGAAAAAAATGGTCGTCATGCTCGGCATTGTAGACTTTTGTCTACTGTAGAGTAGAAACATTTCTTCTCTTCATCGCCATACTCGCAACGAAAGAAATCTTTCTACAACCGGCATTTTGTCTATTCTTCCTGTCAGTATGTCTATTCTTCCGTAGACATAGCGGTGGTCATGCTACGCGTGCAGGTTGAAATATTGGACTTCATTCAATTAAAATTGGTATACGTGGGTATATCATACGCACACAAATAGTTTAACTTCATAACCGACCAACCGACTAGTTCATTTACACACACAGTGACAATATCCCGTATGTGTGGCCTGTAAATCAATTACGTTGGCCGAGTGTACTAGGTAGGTACGCTATGGGTAAGACAAGACCACGACAGAGATAAAACTTAGCGCAAAGTTACGCTTCGATCTGTCAATGCTTTTTGGCGTAATTTCCTGAATTATTGGCTAAGACACTATCTAATTACGCTATTCAAATATGATACACATTCATTGGCTTACAATACTTTTTTAGGTACTTAGGTACTCAAATTATTTGTGTCCTACATGCTTCACATCAAAATTTGACACTTAACATGACTTGGAAATAAAGTTATGTTATTGATTTCTATGCCCATTTTTCCTGCTTGATATTTCCAATCAATTTGAAAACCAGATTCAGTGACCATAAGAATTTCTCCAACCTTTCTTTTTAGCAATCTCTTGAGGTGGCTCTTATTCAACTCAGTCGACTTTTAAGGGCTATTCCAATTTGTATGTTTTTACTTAACCAAGAATTAATGGAAAAATGCATCTGAGAATCATTTAAATTCCGAACACTTTTGCAAATGCCTTGAAAACGACCATTCAAAGGCACCGGTAAGCAATACAATCAAATAAATAAATCTGCAAATTGTCGAGCTAAAAAACTTGGGACATTTCACCACATAGCTAACCTTACCAAAACAAGTTCGCACGTATCACCTCGAGGTTTAGGGTAAGCGTTAAGTGCAACTTTATTTAAACATCCCCACGCATTTGATTATCGGAAACCATTTCTCGTGGGTGATAATTTTCTGAACCGCAATTTACTACTGCCTTTTTTTTCATAAAACGTTGATTTTGTCTAGCTACAATTATATCTCATCATTTCATCATTCATCATTTCAGCCGAAAGACGTCCACTGCTGGACATAGGCCTCCCCCAAGTGGCGCCACATTGACCGGTCCCGTGCGACTCGCATCCAGCGGATCCCCGCAACCTTTACCAGGTCATCGGTCCACCTAGTGGGAGGCCTTCCAACGCAACGTCTTCCGGTTCGCGGTCGCCACTCTAGAACTTTTCGACCCCATCGGCCATCTGTTCTGCGAGCAATGTGCCCTGCCCACTGCCACTTAAGTTTGGCAATTCTTCGGGCTACGTCGGTAACCTTGGTTCTCTTGCGGATATCCTCATTTCTGATTTTATCACGCAAGGAAACTCCGAGCATAGCCCTCTCCATTGCCCTTTGGGTGACTTTAAGCCTTCTGATGAGGCCCATTGTGAGCGACCACGTTTCGGTCCCGTATGTAATCACTGGCAACACACACTGGTCATAGACTTTCGTCTTGAGACACTGCGGTAAGTTGGACAAGAAGATACCACGCAACTTCCCGAACGCTGCCCAGCCGAGTCGGATTCGACGATTGACCTCTTTCTCGAAGTTAGACCTACCTAACTGGACCGTTTGTCCCAGGTAGACATAATCGTCTACAACT
Organism: Charanyca ferruginea; assembly: GCA_947361185.1. NCBI lineage: Eukaryota > Metazoa > Arthropoda > Insecta > Lepidoptera > Noctuidae > Charanyca > Charanyca ferruginea. Next base: position 19,202,855 of record OX376056.1, on the reverse strand, counting down.
TCGAGTGTAGAGTCTCCGATCTTGATAGGAGTGGGTGTTACATGGGCATTCAACATGACCTTGGTTTTGTCCATGTTCATTTTAAGACCCACTCTTTCGGAAGCTCTACTGAGGTCATCGAGCATTGTACCGAGGTCCTCCATGGTCTCAGCCATGACCACTATATCGTCGGCAAACCGAAGGTGAGAGATGTACTCGCCATTGACGTTGATGCCTAGCCCGCTCCAGTCCAGAAACTTGAAGACATCCTCCAATGCAGCGGTGAACAGTTTCGGAGATATGACGTCTCCCTGTCTCACACCTCGCTGCAGAAGGATAGGTTCCGAGGTCTGGTCCTGAAGCCGGACTGACATGGTGGCGTTTCTGTATAGACACTTCAACACCTCGATATACCGATAGTCGATTTGGCACCGTTGGAGAGACTGCAGTACAGCCCAAGTCTCGATCGAATCAAATGCTTTCTCGTAGTCCACAAACGCTAAACAGAGAGGCAGGTTATACTCTTCGGTCTTCTGTATAACCTGCCGCAGCGTATGTATGTGGTCTACGGTGCTAAAGCCTTTTCGGAAACCGGCTTGTTCGGGAGGCTGGAAGTCGTCAAACCTGCGCGCGAGACGATTCGTGATGACTCTTGAAAACAACTTGTAGACATGGCTCAGAAGTGAGATGGGCCTATAGTTCTTCAACCGAGCATTGTCGCCCTTTTTGAAGAAGAGTACCACCACACCTCTGCACCATGCCTGTGGCGTTTTTCCCTCGAGTATGACGGAATCAAACAGCTTCTGAAGGGCCTTAAGTACCGGTTTTCCACCCGCCTTCAGGAGTTCGGCCGTAATTCCATCATCACCCGGTGCCTTGTTGTTTTTAAGCTGTTTCAGAGCTATCCTAATCTCGTACAGGCTGACGTCCGGGATGTCTTCGGTATAGTGTCGGGTTAGTCTAGCTCTTGGGTCGTTCGCTAGATCTACAACGGGTTTACTGGTTGACGTGTACAACTGCCCATAGAATCTCTCGATCTCCCTCAGAAGCTCCGGTTTGGCGGACACAATCCTGCCATCGTCGGTCTTCAGTTTTGTGAGCTGGCTCTGCCCAATAGCCAGATCCCTTGCAAATACCTTGGAGCCTTTATTCTTCTCAATTGCGTCTTTAATACGTTCGGTATTAAAGCGGCGGAGGTCGCTCTTCAAGGATTTAGAGATCCGTCTATTGAGCTGCCGGTATTTCCACGCCTCATCTGAAGACTGCAAGATCATCTCACGCCGCTCCTTCATAAGCTTGAGAGTACGATCAGAGAGTTTTTTGTTCTTATCTGCACGACGTGTCTTGAAGAACTTAGACCCAGTCGTATGGACAGTTTCCACGAACTCGTCGTTGTATTCGTCCACTGAGCTTCCTAGGCATTCGAAACGATTCTGGAGTTCGAGCTGAAAGCTCTCGGGGTTTTGAATCTGGACCTGTGCTGGACGGAGCGTAGACTTCATCAGTCGAGACCTTTCAAGCTTTATATTGATGTTCAATGTGCCTCTTACCATGCGATGATCGCTCCCGGTTTTCACCGAATTGATCACAGAGACATCATTGAACATTTGCTTCTTGGTTGACATGATGAAGTCAATCTCATTTTTAGTTGCACCATCAGGGCTCTGCCAGGTCCACTTTCTGTGCTCACGCTTTCTGAAGAAGGAGTTCATCATATAGAGACCCTCCTTCTCCATAAAACTAGCCAGTTGGTGACCCCGGCGATTCCGACGTCCAAACCCAAATTGCCCCACATGCAGCTCATCACCGTCTCGTTTGCCCAGTTTCGCGTTAAAGTCCCCCATGACAACGGTGAAGCGAGTTTTGAAACCATGCATGGCTTTAGAGATATCCTCATACATGGTCTCCACTTCGTCGTCGGGGTGTGCCGAGGTCGGGGCGTAGACCTGTATGACCTTCAGCGAATATCTTGAGGATATTCTGAGTATAAGGTACGCCACCCTGGTCGACACACTCTCGATCTTCACCACGTTGTTCACGAAGGACCTGTGGACGATAAACCCAACACCACCCTGGGACTGCCGGTCACCCTCTCGGAAATAGAGCAGGTTGCCGGATTTCAGGGTTATCGTGTCCTCCCCCTCTCTTCGGACTTCAGATAATCCCACAATACTCCATCGCAGCCTGCTCAATTCCTCTTCGAGTTCCGTTATCTTCTCGTCGGTCCGGAGTGTACGCGTGTTGTATGTTGCCAGGTCAAGTCGTCGGTGTAGGCAGCCTGATCCCTTCCGGAGATTCTTCGCACCCCTTGCCACGCCGTAACCTCGACCGCTACCATAGTCGAAGCTAGACGAGCTGCCGGGTACTAGGGGCCGTTTTTGTGTTGCGCTATTCATTTGGGGGGTTTTGCCATAATCGCCACGCTTGGCAGGCGGGTTGGCGATCGCAGTATGGTTGTTACAAAGGCACAGAGAACGCTGCTGCCCATTCTCTGGTAAGTCCCTTAGTCGCCTTTTACGACACCCACGGGAAGATATGGGATGGTGCTATTCTTTACGTCCGACACCATACGGACGAATTATATCTCGTTATGATAATTTTCCTAAAAATACGAATTCGGATTCAGTGGTGTTAAAACGTATGTTTTGTAATGCCTTAATTTTCCATGCTTCAGAAATACAATAAATGTTTCTACCAGTTGGCTATTGAAAACTAGTTTTTGACGTCCGATGCAAAACTATTTACCTATCAAATCTAAGTAATCCATTGATCAAAGTTCATAGTCAAAATTTATTGCTACTAAGGATGTTTTATGTATAAGTAACAAATATACAATATTTACACGTACAATAAAAAAAGAAAAAGAAAAACCTATAAAACTATTAAACAAAAAATTAACTAATATACTATGGCATCAATAAATTCCTCCACATCCTACTTAGAACGGTAAATAAATCCTTATTACATTAAACAGACGACAAAATATAATAAATTCTCTATCAGAATTCTAACCCACGCTAACCCTAAGGCGTACACGATCACAAAGGCAGTCCAGCGTAACAAATCACTCGCAACTTGTATAGCCATAACCGCAGCATGGGAAAAAATGGCACCACACTCGATCAACGTCTGAATCGATACTATACATTCTTGACGAAAACTGTTTGGTATACTGCATATGGTGCGAACTCTGTGTTGCTATGTGTTACGATGCTCTTGTGATCGGTAATGTCCTGCTAAGTTTTTTCATACATCGATGCTTATTTTCCAGTATAAATAACTTTGAGAAATGTTATCTGAGATTATCATTTTTACGCCACAAAGAGGAAAGAGCCAACGCAAAGAGGATCTTATAATTTATAAAATTGTAGCAACGTCAAATGGCAAGACATAGGGGAACTGCCTATTTTCGTAACACCTATCACTAGTGTTTTTGAATAAGTATCAAATAGAAAGAGCGTGAGGATCTGTGGAGTATAATATCACTTTGTCACACAAAGAGTAAAATGATTTTGTATAACTACAAAAAGAGGTAGACCAAAGAAAATATGAATTGTGAGCAAAATCGTATGGCAGAAATAAGACAATGAAAGCGTACTGTGCCGAAGACGCCAAAGAAATTGGGATAAGAACAGAAGGTTTTTTTAATTATTTGATTTCATATCGCCAGTCGTTATATGCGTAATAATTATTACAAATAAACCCGCAACCTTATTCCATCATCAGACGAATAGAGACACGGCGAAGCGTCACAGCTATACCTAACGGTTGAAGTTCCACGGTCTCGAACTAAGCGCTTAGGTTAAGCCACATTTATTGTGCAAACTGTCAGACTGTGGAATTCACTGCCCACCTCTCTGTTCTTAGTAATTATGATCTCGGTATCTTTAATGCACGAGTGAACGGGTTTATCTTATTCAAGCGTGCTCCACCTTAGGCCTTAGCATCACTTAAGATCAGGTGAGTTGCGGCCAAACGCAAGCCTATTGGTATAAAAATAAAACAACTTCTTTTAATTATCCAGGCGATTCAACCTGAATATTTGACAAACTATCGACCCAGCCTACGCAAAGCTATTCAGATTTATTGCTCGATACTTGAATCGAACGGATCGCGATCAAGACAAAGTTATGGCAATTATTTATTACACCAGTCTAAGTGGGTTGGTCGTATCTAGTTCATTTAAATACAATTTTTTTTTTTTTTTAATCTTTATTTAGATTAAGAAGGGTTTGATCACACAGTGATCATGCCACCCCTATAGGTTTACAAAGTTAGGAATGTACAACAACAATTACGACAACACTTAGCTATTTTTAACAGCTACATTTACCATCTTGTACAAAAGCTTGGCCTTCTCCGACGAAGGCGCAGATAAAATGGTGTTACAATAACCAATGGAATGAAGTTTAACTTTGTTCACTCGTTCAAACTCTGTTCTCTCAGCCTCATTCCGAACACATTCCACTAGCACGTGATAGACATCCTCTAAGGTCTTGCAAGTCCTGCAATTAGGGGTATCACTTATTTTTATCATGTATCTAAAACTATTTAGTGGAATATGCCCGGAGCGAAGTCTCAGAGCAGTTACAATTTCTGTTCTAGATAGATCGTGTTTCTCGAACCACAAAAAACGAGATGGATAAGGTTGCATTGTCTTATACCATATTCCCTTCGTGAGAGACCTTTCATCAAAATACTCATCCCAAATATCCATGCAGTTTTTCTTAACGAGGCCGAATAAGTCTGCAAAATAGGGAGGTTTTATTAAAGAAATACCGCATGTTGTCGACTGTTTAGCTAATATGTCTACTTCCGTATTACCACCTAAGCCAATATGAGACGGAACGCATTGAAGTACGATATTTTTATTTTTATTTTGTAAAGAATTTATGGATTTAATAATGGTGTAGGCTATCGGTGTTCCTCGAATATTCGAGGTACACCGAGCCAAATGTTGTAGGGCACTCCTTGAGTCTGTAAATATTACAAAATTATCAGAATCTAATGACTCAATATAAGATATAGCTTCTGCAATAGCTATAAGTTCTACATTCATTATACAGATTTCCTTCGTCATGATATTAAGTGTTAGATAATTTTTTGATTGGGGATCATAGAAAGCAGCGCCGGCACTATTGTCAACTTTTGAACCGTCTGTATAAATACAATAATAATTGCGATAAGATAGATACAAGAACTCTGCGCAGGTACGATTTAAGACATATGGATTATAATGACGTTTAGGCTGGTCTATTGATTTAATGAAAGGCCTCACCACACTGGATAAATCCACATTGCTTACCCATGTATCGAGTGAGAAAAATTCTAACTCTTTACTAACATATAAATCTACATTTTTAAAAGCTTCATATGCTGAAATAAGAAGAGGTTTGGTCTTGCGTCTCCAGAAGTTATTTTGACAGAGTGGGTAAAGGCAAATAATTAGTTTGACTACTTCGCTATTGTCTACAGATCTTGATTTAAGCCAAAATTTGGCTGCCAAAAAGTACCTCCGAACGTGTAATGGTTGTACGAATAGCTCACTCTCCATCACATGTATGGGGGTACTTCTCACAAATCCACCAACAAGACGCAAAAATTGATTTTGAGTTTTTTGTAATTTATTTAAATGTGTAGGGCAACTCGAACCATACAAAAAACTGGCATAATCTATCCTACTCCGAACTAAGCTTAGATAAAGACGCCTTAAATGAACGGGATGTACCCCCCATACCCTACCCGAGAGAACCTTAAATACATTAACAAATGTAGAAGTTTTTTGTTTGATCTCATTGACATGTTTAGCCCACCTTAGACCGCTATCAAACCAGAGTCCTAAATATTTTATAGTGTCAACAACGTGTAATGAAACATTATTAATTTTGAGTAGTACTGATTCCCTAATGAAACCAGTTTTAAAAATACACACTTTACTTTTTGTGGGAGAAATATCCAAACCTATATTCCACAGTGCCTGAAAAATGTTGTTAAGAGCCCATTGAAGGTTACTAGCTATTTCTGTCATTGTATTTCCTGAAGTATATACAACGAAATCATCAGCATACTGAGATATAAATAAGTCTTGATTAGATTCCACAGCTTTACAGATACTTATTGTTACAATATTAAACAGCAAAGGGGATAGAGGATCACCCTGTGCTAAACCACGACCTGTCGACCGACAAACAAATGAGTCATCTATTTTTATTCTAAGTTGTCTATCTTTAAGGAAGTTCCACAAGTAACTGCATAGCTTAGAACCAACTCCCATGCTATCCATTACTCTCAATAAACATGTCACGTCGACATTATTGTACGCATTGTCAATGTCTAGAAAGCATGCAACTGTAGTTAATTTCGTCGAGAACCCTATCTGTATTCTAGAAACTAAACTAGCTAGATTATCATATGTGGACCGACTTTTTCTAAATCCAGTGGTATAATTCGATAAAAGGCTATTCTTCTCGATGAACCATTCTAATCTATTGAGTAGGATGCCATGAAAAACTTTACACAAACAGGAAATCATAGATATAGGCCGTAGGGAAGAGATACTGTCAGGGTTTCTTCCGGGTTTAGGAATCGGGATGATAGTAATAGTTCTCCATTGTGACGGTACGAATCCCGTAGAGTAAAACTTCTTATACAAAGTGGTAAGCAACATTTTTTCATTACGCGGCAGATACTTAATCATAGAGTATGATATGTTGTCATGACCAGGAGATGTGTCTTTTTTCCTAATGGATCTCTCTAGTTCCTGCAACGTAATCGGGATTTCAATTTTAGGGTTCGTAGAATTAAACTGAATATTGTTAGGGGTAACGAAATCCGGAGTAAGATTATTCAAAAGGTCATTCGATCTGTCCTTGTTAACGTACTGAGTGGAAGGTTTGAAACCTTTAAGCCATCGCATTTTATTCCACACCACTTTAGAAGAGCAAGTATGGTCCAGGCTTGAACAAAACTGTTGCCAGCCTTTACTCTTCGCATTCCGAATTGTCCTCTGAGCTACTTGAATTTTGTTTTGAAGGGCGTCATAATTTTGAGGGTTAGGGTTACGTCTAAAAGTGGAAAGAGCCAAGCGACGTTCAGCTACCACACGGGAAAGTTCTAAAGACCAGTAAGGCTTGGGGGTGAACTTATTTTCGGGGTTTGGATTGATTTTAACATTAGGTATGTATAATTCCGCTGCCAAATAGATATAATCCACAAAAGTATCATAACAATTTTGCAGGTTGTCGGTAAGTTGAATATTAGAATAAAGATCTTTTAATAAGTTAGTGTATGAATTCCAGTCAGCTTTTTTGTAATTTCTCAACAACATGGAATTGCAGTTTTTTTTAATATTTGTAGAAATTTTAATTATCTGATGATCACTACCTAGAGATTCATTGAGAACAGACCAGTACAGCTTTAAACCTATATCGGAAGACGCTAAAGATACATCCGGAGCTGAGTGTTGTAAGTACCCGCCGACAAGCTTGATACGTGTACATTGACCGTCATTCAACGTAATATACGAATGATCCAATAACGAGTCAAACAATAGGGTATTTTACTCTATACGAGATAAAAACTATAAATATGTTATTGAGACAGTTTAGGCATTAAGCAGTCGGAAAATGTAAGTTTTAGTTCATAAAATAACAAAACAAAATTGTGACTGATATACACTAGCGCCCCCTGTTATCGCGTGGCGGAAGCAGAGGAGGTTTATTTGTGATATTCACCACTAGAGGGCGCCAGCTTCAATGAACGGCTTACGCATAAATATCGATTAACTGCTCGCTTTTCGACACAGGAGGCGCTGTTTTATCAATGAGTTATTGTAATATCATGAATGAATGTCGTAGTAGTCGCCTCTCGACACTAGAGGCAGCACTGTACAAACTGTTCGAATATTCTAGTAAGTTCTGGAATCGGATATTTATTGTAAACTTCCGCCCACATTTCAATTGTAGCTGTCTGTTCTCTTCCAGATACAAAAGAGTGCACTAGTCCTGTAAGTCTTAACCGCGTTTTTAGATATAATTGTTGAACTGCAGCCATCCTTGCCCGAAATCAGTGAATGTAATAGTTTTAAAACCTGTGGATTTACCGACAATAAATCTTGTAGTAGTGTTTGCGTGTTTTTCATTCATTGCTACTAGATTAGTCCTCTGTCCTCAACAGTGGTCCTTCGAGCGAGATTGCATCAGTGGTCCTCGCGAGCCGTATTCGGGCAGGTATAGCTTGGTTTAATCTTACGCGAAGTGGTAGTGTGGTGATACAATACCGTCGACATGGTGAAAACACGCGGTAGGCATGAACCCGCCACAGCGGCCACGGAAGGGGACGAGTCCGCCTCCATGGAATTGGCGACAGCGGTGGGACCGACAGACCCGCCCAACTATTCCATCACAGAGTCGGACCAGACCCAACCTCACAGCCCTGGGGCGACGACACCTCCACACGGACAACCACGAGGCGAGACGAAAACCGATAGGAAGGTGTTGGCGCGAGCGAGATTGGAACTCGCCGCCGCTAGGTTAGCACTCTTGGAAGCAGAATCAGCAGACGAAGAATTATTGGAGGGAAGCTCGACTGCGACATCGAAACGTCAGACGGACGTCGCAGACACGCTCAGTGAACACCGCGACCACATCCGCCCGCCGCAGTCACAACCCATGACGTCAAACGACGCACCGCCGCCCTCGCCGCAACGTAGCGACGAGAGGAGCCTGCTGCAAGGACTGACTCAGGCATTGTTAGAGGTAGCGCGGGGCAAACCCGCTGCCGGCAGGTATGAATTTGATTTACCTATCTATAGTGGCCACCCCGGCGAATGGCTGCATTTTAAAGCAGCGTATAAGGAGTCTGCGTCAGCTCACACAGAGGCAGGGAACTTGGCCCGTCTTAGAAAATCCCTGAGAGGGACAGCGTTAGAGGCAGTTAAATGCCTATTTCTAGGATCTTCGGCCGATCAAATTATGCAAAGGTTAGAATCTCGATTTGGACGACCCAACGCATTAATAACCTATGAATTAAATAAATTACGTCAGTTACCTAAAGTATCAGACAACCCTACAGATATATGTGTGTTTGCGTCGAAGGTCACAAACGCAATTGCCGCGGTGCAAGCTCTAAATAAAACAGAATATTTATATAGCCCGGAGATGATTTCCGCAATTTCAGAAAAGTTGTCAGTTACGCTAAGGAGCCGGTGGTACGATTATGAGATGGCTGCGGGTGACGCAGAGCCCGGCCTAGTGGTGTTGGGACGATTTCTCGACAGAGAGGCCGATCTCAATGCGCGTCACGCCTCAGCTGAGGGGGAACATAGACGAGACCGTTCACAACGACCGGCTCACAAAACATTTAAAATAGCAGAGACCGATAAAACACCGTGTGTGATATGCAACGGCAATTGTAGTAGCGTGGCTATATGTTCTAATTTTAGGAAAATGTTGATAACTGACAGATGGGAAACCGCACGTAAAAATAAATTATGTTTCAGGTGCCTAAACCGACGGACGTGGAAGCATAGATGCAGAACCAAGCAGTGTGAAGTGCAAGACTGCGAGTATTATCATCACAGGCTACTGCACAGTGACAGTAGACGGGGAATGTGTACCGCAAACGACCCAGAAGAGCGTCCTCGTGTCACAGTGATCGGGCACGTAGCGTCGCGGGACGACTCAGCGCCAGGAGGTGACATCGCGCTGCACACGGTCGTCAATAATACGAGCACGCCGCGCACGTACAACCAAGTTTTGCTGAAAGTAGTGCCAGTGACACTGTCGGGACCAAACGGTAAAGTAGACACATTTGCTTTGTTGGATGATGGATCGACAATAACTCTACTTACTAGTGACGTCGCGCAGCAGATAGGCGCAGAAGGTTCAAACGAGCCATTTTACATCGAGGCCGTAGCAGGAGCGCGCATTGACGCTACGAACTCGCAACGAGTCAAGGTAAATATACGGGGAAAATACACAAACAAAGGTATTGACATCGAAGCCAGAACCATCGACAGACTTGAATTATCAGGCCAGTCGATACGCGCAAATGACCTGGCAGGCTACGAGCACCTGACACCTATAGTCGAGCAGCTAGCATATGAGACTGGCGTACCAACTGTCTTGATAGGCCAAGACAACTGGGCACTCCTGCTCGCCTCTGAAGCTCGAGTAGGTACAAAGGATCAACCAGTAGCGTCACGCACACCGCTCGGCTGGATTTTACATGGTAAAACCTGCAGCCTGAAAAAAGTACATGTATTACCACAGATTGGAGAACGCTGCGGTCTTGTAAGTACAGACGAATCTATAGATAGGCTCATACAAGAACATTTTAGCCTGGAATCATTAGGCGTGCAGCCACGTCGCCCGCAAGCAGACCCAGAGGTGAGAGCATTAAAAATACTAGAGGAAACTACACGCGCTCTGCCTGAAGGCGGTTACGAGACTGGCTTATTATGGAAGAATGAAGGTAGGTGTTTTCCAGACAACTACGCTTCCGCGCTCAGTCGACTACAAAGCACTGAATCCCGTTTACGCAAAGACCAAACTCTGAAACAGAAATATTCAGAGCAGATGAAGGCGCTGATATCAAATGGGTATGCAGAACTAGCACCGCCAACGCCATCTAGCGGGTACAAGTGGTACTTACCACATTTTCCAGTAATGAATCCATCTAAACAGGGTAAGGTCAGAATTGTGTATGACGCAGCAGCACGCACGCATGGAGTGTGCCTCAATGATTATCTTCTGACTGGTCCTGATCTCCTACAATCACTCCTTGGCGTGTTAATGCGATTCAGACAAAAACCTGTCGCCGTTTCAGCAGACATAAAAGATATGTTTCAACGCATAATGGTGAGAGTGGAAGACAGAGATGCACTTCGTTTTCTATGGCGCGATGATACGACCTTAACGCCCATCGAATATAGAATGAAAACGGTATTGTTTGGCGCGACCTCTTCCCCGTGCACTGCGATTTACGTAAAAAACCATAATGCACATGTTCATGAAGCTGACTACCCCGAGGCAGTGAACTCTATAGTACGGAATCATTATATGGATGATTTTTTACAGAGCTTCGACAACGCAGAAGAAGCGAACCGAGTGTCTAAAGCAGTCGACGCGGTACATCGGCGAGGTAACTTCGTGTTGCGGAAGTGGGCGTCCAACGAGCCAACCGCTGTCGCTGGTCTCGCGACCGAGCTCGTGGTGAAGGACACTGTGCTCAACAAGGAGGAGAAGATTCTCGGTCTTATCTGGCGACACCAGAATGACACTTTAGGATTCAACTTCAGGAAAGTAGACCCTTCTTATTTGAGCAAGCAGGTTACGAAACGTCAGTTATTAAAGACGACAATGTCTTTATATGACCCGCTGGGACTAGCCGCGCCTTTCACAACACAAGCAAAGTGCATATTGCAAGACGCTTGGCGTTTAAAAATCGGTTGGGATGAGCGCCTACCTAAAAGTCTAGAACGTAAATGGCACGACTGGTTGATTGCTCTACAGATATTGAAAGGCGTTCGTATTCCACGTTGTCACCAGGGTTATAACGACGCGATTAGAGTAGAATTGCACGTATTCGTGGACGCGAGCGAACGAGCCTATGCCGCGGCAGCATATTGGCGTTCAGTGAACGGCATAGGGCAAGTAAATGTGTCGCTCGCGGCAGCGAAAGGGCGCGTTGCGCCTCTTAAAGTCACATCTATACCTAGACTTGAATTACAGGCTGCTGTGCTTGGCGGGCGACTAGCACGCTGCGTGGAAGAAGAGCACGATCGTCGCGCCGACCGTCGAGTCTTCTGGACCGACTCTCGCACTGTGCTAGCGTGGCTGCGCGCTGGCGCGCGCGCTTTCAAACCGTTCGTCGCGCACCGAGTAGCAGAATTAGAAGAAACCACCGAGCGAAGTGAATGGCGCTGGGTCCCCACCGCTCACAATGTCGCCGACGACTCGACTCGCGATATACCGGCTCACTTCACTGCAAGCCACCGCTGGTACGTCGGTCCTTCGTTTCTTTATGACAACGAAAACGCCTGGCCGCAGGAAACAGACTCACATCCCTACATCGACACGGGTGAGGAGCGTGTCATCATTGCTGCTGTGCTCGAACGGTCGACCTTGATAGAGGCGCTACCTAACGTCACACGTTTCTCTTCCTGGCTACGACTCATCCGGGCCACGGCCCGCGTTCTTCAATTCATCGACCGACTTCGAGTTCACACCACAGCAGCTACCTGCAAACGCAATAAAGGCGCAAATGTAGACGACCCGAACTGGACGGTGAAGCAACGGGAAGGTACGAGAAAGCGATCCGGAGCGCAGAGCCGCCTCATCATTACACCAACGGTCTACATACCCCTTGGCACACAGTACACACGTCAGGCCGAGCTCCTGTGGACACGTGCTATACAGGAAGAAAGTTTCATAAATGAATTGAGTCTTCTCACCGGCGGGAGAACGGTACCAGCTGACAGTCGTTTGAAGCGGTTATCTCTGATAGTCGACGAACACAAGATAATGAGAATACGCTCGCGCATCGCAGCAGCAGCTGAAATATCACAAGAAACACAGTCACCAGCAGTACTAGACGGCGATCATCGTTACTGCCGCTTGTACATAGACTGGATTCATCAAAAGTTACACCACAGTGGCGTGGAATGCATCGTGAACGAAATACGACAACGCTATTGGATTCTACGTTTAAGGCCGTCCGTCCGTGCAGTAATAAGGCTCTGCCAACCTTGTAGACTACGTCGAGCCGTGCCGCCAGAGCCACTAACAGGCGACTTACCACCCTGTCGACTGGCACACCATCAACGTCCGTTCACACACACAGGACTGGATTACTTCGGGCCACTATCCGTCACAGTAGCGAGACATCACGAGAAGCGCTATGTGGCATTGTTCACATGCCTAACTACGCGTGCTGTCCATTTAGAAGTTGCCGCCTCGCTATCAACAGATGCCGCTATACTCGCTTTGAGGCGTATGATGGCACGTCGTGGATGTCCTGAAGTTATTTGGAGTGATAACGGCACCAATTTCCACGGGGCAGACGCTGAGCTCCGTAAGGCCGCCCTAGAATCACTTCAACACGAAGCAGAGGTACGTCACATTAACTGGCGCTACATTCCACCAGGAGCACCGTTCATGGGCGGAGCATGGGAAAGGCTGGTACGCACGGTAAAGGCCGCATTAAATGCTACACTTATCGATCGGCATCCGTATGAAGACGTGCTTCACACACTTCTGACAGAGGTAGAACACACGGTCAATTCCCGACCCTTAACCCATGTGTCGGTTAACCCAGAAGACGAAGAAGCCTTGACGCCTAACCACTTTCTGCTCGGCGCGCCCTCTAAAGTCCCGTTGCCAGGGATTTTCACAAGGCCGGATGAACTACGCCATTCACATTGGAGAGCGTCACAACGACTAGCGGACTTGTTTTGGCAACGATGGGTACGCGAAGTACTGCCTACGCTTCAAAACCGGCGGGAGCCGCATGGACGCGGCGACACGGTCAAGGTGGGTGATTTGGTTGTCGTAGTAGACCCAAACTTACCAAGAAACATATGGCCAAAGGGGAGAGTCGAACGCATGTACCCAGGTGCGGATGGTGTCGTAAGAGTCGTCGACGTCAAAACCAAGAGTGGTGTAATGCGCCGTGCTGTTAAACGTCTCGTCGTTATACCGGTAGAAACTTAGTTGTCATCATGTATTGTATTATAGACACTGATTTAGAGTAGAATAAGTTCTCATATTATGTGTCTCCTTTCTTGGCGTCACTTCAGGATTCTGCTATGAGGAGTTTTTTTTATTTCAAATTTGATTTCATATATAGCAGAGCAAGGATTCTGGAGTGACTACCCTTAACTTTATAATTATGTATTAATTGTTATAATTATGTATAAATGTGCGATATTGTTATCTTGTAATTCATTGAATTGTTAATTGCATTCTATTGTCAATATTGAGAAGTGTATACCAGTCACTAGTTGTATAAATTATGTACATTTTTGTATGTACACGGCGGGAGAAATGTGACTGATATACACTAGCGCCCCCTGTTATCGCGTGGCGGAAGCAGAGGAGGTTTATTTGTGATATTCACCACTAGAGGGCGCCAGCTTCAATGAACGGCTTACGCATAAATATCGATTAACTGCTCGCTTTTCGACACAGGAGGCGCTGTTTTATCAATGAGTTATTGTAATATCATGAATGAATGTCGTAGTAGTCGCCTCTCGACACTAGAGGCAGCACTGTACAAACTGTTCGAATATTCTAGTAAGTTCTGGAATCGGATATTGATTGTAAACTTCCGCCCACATTTCAATTGTAGCTGTCTGTTCTCTTCCAGATACAAAAGAGTGCACTAGTCCTGTAAGTCTTAACCGCGTTTTTAGATATAATTGTTGAACTGCAGCCATCCTTGCCCGAAATCAGTGAATGTAATAGTTTTAAAACCTGTGGATTTACCGACAATAAATCTTGTAGTAGTGTTTGCGTGTTTTTCATTCATTGCTACTAGATTAGTCCTCTGTCCTCAACAAAAATTTTAAATTCAATTCAAAGTTTTCAGTATTTTTAATCTGTTATAAAACACCGTGAAATAGTAGCGGCCATGTTATTACGCCATACGGCTGTGTAAACAAAAAATTGTCAACTGTCAGTCAACCGATTGGCGTAATGTAGGCTTTGGACTTTTATTATTTTCGTAGCCAACGTAATTTTTTCATTATTACACCTATTACAAAATATGCTTTTAATTATTTTTAAATGATATACAATTATCATATTTAATATGAGCTCACTTGATACAAAACGAACTGACGTCATTTAAGCTGAGCAATATGGCGTCCAGTAAAAGGCGTTTTCGTCAAACTACGCGCGAAGTTTGAAAATTGAAAATTTAGATGCATTTTTATGGCACTTATCGATTGAATAAAAATTTAGTGTTTTTTTTGGTGGCATATTAGCACTACAGAATTTCATTGAGACACTTTTCAAAAATGGGTGTAATACCCTATTGAATTCCTTTCTGATCAGTTTTTGAAGACCAATTTAAATGATGACTGTTGAAATCACCGAGTATTAAAGTTTTTTTATTAAATAATGATAAAAGCGAGTCCCAATTACTTTGATTAGTACTTACTGCGGGCGGACAGTAGGTACAACGAGATGACGTATTCAATGTGGTCGCAATTATCTATTTTGATACATACCATTTCAACATCGGGGTTATTACATGACACTGGGACAACACATGACTTGATGGATTTATGAGAAAGTATGGCCACACCACCATAACCATCGCTTCTATCCTTGCGAAATATATTGTAGTCACTAATTTTGAAAAGTTCCTCAGGATCCAACCAAGTCTCACTAATGGCAGCAATGTGGATTTTCTCCTGAACAAGCAAATTTTCTAATGATGCTATCTTAGGCTTAACACTTTGAGCATTCCATTGTATTATATTAATTTTTTGTACAAGCGGATCTTTATTAGCCATTGACAAATTTTAATATTTTTTCCAAAACCGGCCACTCAGAAATATTATCAACCAAAACTAAAATCAACCATTCCATGCAACACTAAATTATACTCCGAATCTTTTCCGGTATCGAGTTTCTTCTATAAAATAAGATATCTTTTATTCTTGACAACAGTTCTGCAAAATCTACTTTTCTTTTTGGAGCCGGCACCTCGTCAGGAATATCAGAAGGTTCACTCTCGATGTCATTCAACTCTGATTTAAAAGATGTATTATGAGGTGTGGAACTATTCTTCTTTTTGTTATGCTGTGCCCTCTTCGATTTAGGTTTAGTGCCGATTATAGAAGCGTATGTATTACATTTATTTTCAGGGGTGATTGCCTCTTGAATGAGTTCGATGCAAGGCTCACTGATTTCTTGGTTAAACTTAATGTCATTCTGAGGTGGAGCTGGAGACGTAGGTGGGACATATATAGCTAAAGCTTTCTGGTAGGTGCAATTAAAGTCAGCCATTATTTGTCTTATCTTTTTCTCTTTTATAAATACTGGACAAGAACGATCTAACGACATATGATTATATGCACAATTTGCGCATATAAATGAACTACGTTCACAGTTTTCATGGTTCCCGGTGCACTTAGGGCACACAGTTTTAGTTGATGGGCAAAATCTAGCAGTATGACCGAACTTCCAGCATCTCGAACATTGCCTCACCGGGAAAACGAATGGTTCTACTTTTATGCGCAAACCATCGACGCAGATATATGCTGGCAAAAAAGAACCCACAAAAGCTAATCGAACCGACTCACAGTCCGACCAACCTTCTTTGTCGCTATTTCGGCGTGTAAGGCGTTTTACTCCTAGTAATTTGGCAGGACTGGGGTATGAAATAGTCTTAAGAATTTCCTCTTCCGTTATTTCTAAATCAACATCCCTTATAACCCCATAAGACGTGTTAATTTCCATCGCCCTTTGAATTTTCCAACCTTTGTCTGTAAACTTCTGGCAGGACTCTAATTTCATTGCACTAGCTTCATTAGCCATATCAATTCTAACCTTATAGGGGCTGATATATTTAACCCTTGTTATATCGGAGATCTCACATTCCTTGAATAGTTTTGCTAATGCAAATTGTTTAGGCATCTTTTCTCTATTAAATATATAATATTGTAGAATATTTCCATCCTCTTTAAACTTCTTTTCTTTCCTCTTGCATACTGTCCATTCACCATCTTCGTCAACTTCCTCTTCTTCTTCTCTCAATCTTTTTATCGGATTATACATCGTGTTTTGTGTAGGTTCAACTATTTTATCATCCTCCATCCTTACATTTAAATTCTCGTTATTAATTGTGTCATTATCTTCACTACTCATAGATGTGTTATCGTTATCCATTCGAGCGAACAAATATAGTGTACATCGTTATTACCGGTCCTGACCTTGAAGGATCACTCGGGTTCGTACGTACTGCGACGACACTTCTTTGCGCGTAAACAACTAATTAACGCGGCTAACCCGTACGAGCACCGCGGCAACACTGTTAAATACAATTCAATTTTCAAGGAACACTTGTTAATATTACAAATTGCTTTTTGATCAGATTTGATCGTTGTAACTCGTGATGTCATAATTTCTGTAACTGTTGAAGTATCAATCATCATCAGTTCAGTTTCTACCATAGATATAATTTCTACTATACCGAGTCTACCATAATTCCCAGTCTTCTTCTTCTTCGTATCGCTGGCACGACAGTCTTTTATATTTGTTTGACCTAAAACTTAGGCACTTCCACGGCGCCGTCGGTCGGTAGCAACGCATAATTCACCCCGATCATATGGTTTGGGGCACAGAGGACATGACAGGAGGCCCACCTCCTGTCATGTCCCACCATGCTAACCATGTGCTAACCATGCCCCAGCATGGTTAGCAACTCGGCGCCATATGCACACCCAATTAATTGCCAGTATATTTTATGATCATCGTTACAACATACAGACATTTTGATATTTTAATTTTTGTTGAGGGGTTGGTGGGTAAAGATATTGTCAAACTAGCAAAGAGGGGCTGGTACTGCCTCCAATATTCTTAAATAAATAATTTAAAGGTATAACAATACCTATGGACTAAAAAATAGTGCAATAACGTCCTTGCAACTACTGGGTCTAAACATGAGAAAAATATTGTTTATCCTATCAATTCATTGCAACAGTTCGATGAACAAGTACAAAACATTTAGTTAGCATTTAGAATTCAATAAGTGATAACAACAAAGCGCTGAGAGCTTATTTATTTAGTAATATGCAAGTGTTGGTAGTAACACTTAGATATACCTGTTATGGGTCATGCTCATACTTTAAAAGATATAGAGAATCATTCTACAACATATAATGACTATAATATCATCATCTCTATCTATAGCAAGCTTCTCTCAAAACAATGGTTGAAGCCCTAAATGTAACCGGGCAAGAAATGTTAACACAGGAAAACAAAAGACACTTGGAACATTTTGCTGAAACTGCCAGACTAATGAATTACCTATGTTAAAATTAAGAGCAGCCAGTACTCTTCACATGTTTATAAGTATATGAATGCTTAATTTTTTACGTTAACAAACGCAAGAGCCGCTATACACGCCACACATTCGATTCGGACCTCAACGATTGAAAATGCCGATCCGATTGTGGCGAACCGAATTAACCGACCGGCTTATGTGTAAAGCGACCATAACGTGCTTATGATGTCATTAATTGATTTTGACTACAATTATAACTACATTGGCATCATTTTGCTCCGTTAAAGTAGGTAATAAGGAAGAGTAAAAAGCGGAAAATATCAACTTCTCATTAAGAAACTTGTTCAGTAAACAATGGGTCATACTCATAATCGATGGCGTCAGAAAAGGAAATCCTCGTCATATAAAATTAAAATATTATGATGATCTCGAGAGAAGTCTCACCTATACTGTCGAAGCTAGTCAAGTTATCTGTGAAAGGTTTTTGGAACCAATACTTTGTATAAGACATTTTAAAGTCATCTTTTGTTTGAACTTTTAAGTTTTCTGACGAATTGGACTGTAAGTACGTGTGCCAATGTGAAAAAAGGAAAATATTTAGCTTCATCAATTTATTGCTGGTTTTTGCAAGATAAATTAACAATAACTTTTTGTAAAATCATCGTTTCATTCGATAAATATTCCGAAATAAAAATATATGCCTACCTTATAGTAGGTACCTACTTAATATTTTCAGCCATACTCAAAGTACCTAAGTGATTTGATCGGTATCGCAAATTTTAAAAGATTTTCAAAACAATTTACATTATTTTTTAAATGATCAATACCGACCTAAACCAACAAACAAACAGTAGCATACATTACAAAGATAGACTCCGCCCTAATAATAAGAAGGGGGCCAAAGTCCCGCCCTAACCAATTAATATTCAATCAACTAAGTAATTCTTTTTTTTTTTTTTTTTTTTAATCTTTATTTATTAAAGAGGGTTTGATCACACAGTGAACATGTCACCCTCATAGGCAAACTTTACATGGAAAACTTAACATCTACGCTTAATGCCTAAATCAACTAATTTATATAATATTCTAGCGGCTTTAGATACAGGAAAAGCTAAAATAATGTTGCACGCTCCTAATTGTCGAACATTTATAGTGTACTGGTCATGGATCTGTACTCTTTCCGCCTCGTTGCGGACACATTCCACCATAATATGGAAGGCGTCTTCAACCACATTACATTCTGTACAGTTTGGTGACGAGACTTTGCCCATCAGGGCAGCAAAACTATTCAATGGGATGTGTCCGGAGCGAAGCCTGAAACTCGTCACTAATTCGTGCCTACTCATATCGGCATTATCAAACCAGGGATAGCGATGAATGGTTGGTTGCACCGTCCGATACCAAATGCCTTTGGTCAATGACTTCTCATCAAAGTATTCTTTCCACATTGTAGAACATCGCGACCTTACTTCACATAAAACGTCAGTCCAGTAAGGGTCATACGTCACAGGTACGACCTCCACACACGCTTCCCTGGCTAAAGCGTCCACTTTTTCATTTTCTTCGATGCCGATATGGGATGGTATCCATTGCAAAACAATATTTTTATTATAATCTTTAAGTTTAATGACTGAATTTAATATTCTATATGCTACCGGGTTGCCACGAAAATTTCCTGTACACTTTGTCAAATGTTGGAGTGCGCTTTTGCAATCAGTATAAATTACGCAATTCTGAAAATCCAATGACTCAAGATATGATATTGCTTCGTAAATAGCGATTAACTCTGCACACATCACGGAAATTTTTGAATTTAATTTTAACTTAAAACCTGAATTACTTTGAGGGTCGTAAAACGCCGCTCCAACATTATTTCGGATTTTAGAACCATCCGTATAAATCCTGTAATATCCAGAATAGTTACTGTTAAAGTATTTGCTGCACATAACTCGTAATTGGAATTGGTTGTATGATTTCTTTGACTCGGTAATATCTCTAATGAGTGGTTTAATCGTACAAGACAAGTTCACACGGCCTACCCACGTATCAAGCGAAAATATTCCTAGTTTGTCGTCAGAGTATATGGGCGTGTCATTGAATGATTCAAATAAGTGAAATAAAAGAGGTTTCTTTTTGCGACGCCAATAAGTATTTTGACAGAGACTACTAAGATCGGATATTGTTTTATACGTGTTACATTCTACGAATGACCTACTCTTCAAAAATAGTTTCCCCGCCAAATAATATCTGCGAATGTGTAGTGGCGGTAGGTGGAGCTCGCATTCCATTACATGAATGGCTGTACTTTTTATAAATCCACCTACGACTCTCAGACATTGGTTTTGGATTTTAGTTAATTTATTTAAATGGGTTTGACAACTGTTATCGCACAAAAAGCTGGCATAGTCTATTCGGCTGCGAATAATGGCAATATATAGACGACGTAAATGAGAGGGGTGCATGCCCCAGCCTGGACCCGTAAGTATCTTAAAGACATTCAGAAATTTAGAAGTTTTCTCTTTTATTTCGTTAATGTGTTTAGACCATCTTAAACACTGATCCAACCACACTCCCAAATATTTATAATTATCAACTACTTGCAGTGATTTTTTGCTTATATTTATATCAATTGTATGTTTCCTAAAACCATTTCTAAATATACAGATTTTACTTTTATCCGTTGAAATATTTAAGCCAATCTCTTGAACCAGATCGCTAAACAAATCTACAGCCGTTTGTAATTGATGTGTCGCCTCATACATACTATCGGTAGTATAATATAGTACAAAGTCATCTGCAAACTGTGAAATAGAAACGTTGTTTATATTTTTACATATGTTAATTGTAGCTATATTGAATAACAAAGGCGATAATGGATCCCCCTGTGCTAATCCACGGCAAGTAGTTCTACCTATATAGGAATTATTTAATTTAATTTTAAGATTTCTTCTTTTTAAAAACTTCCACAAATACTTACACAACTTTATTCCTACCCCCAGACGATCCATTAAAAGTAGTAAACTGTATACATCAACGTTATTATACGCGTTGTCTAGATCAATAAAACAACATACGGTCATTTGTTTATTAGCAAATCCTGCTTGAATTTTGGACACCACGCTAGTTAGGTTATTTAATGTAGATCGACACTTTCTAAAACCTGTGGTATTATGGGCTAACATATTGTTTTTCTCTATAAACCACTCTAGTCTGTTGAATAGAATGTTATGAAAATTTTTGCATATACATGATATCATGGATATCGGGCGCAGAGAAGAAGCTAAATTAGGATCACGTCCGGGTTTTGGAATCGGTACCACTACTATATCGCGCCACTGTTTAGGTACAAAAGAATAAAAGTATAGTTTATTGAACAGATCAAGTAAGACATTTTTAGCATTTTCGGGTAAGTATTTTATCATAGAATATGCAATATTGTCGCATCCGGGGGATGTATCCTTGTTTTTTATACACCTATTAAGCTCTTGAATAATAATAGGTATTTCAAGTTTTGGGTTGACAGACGTAAGTATGGGCTCGTCCCGTGATACGAAATCGGGTGCTAAACTACTTAACAATTCACTTGCTTTAACACTATCGATATGTGATTTTGGTGTCCTGTAACCTTTAACCCATCTCATTTTGTGCCACAACTCACTATAGGTCGAAGTTTGATCAAGAGTAGAACAAAAGGCCTGCCATGACTTATTTCTAGAGTTTCGAATAGATCTCTGTGCATCACAGATCTTACTTTGAAGTACTGCTAAATTATGAGGTGATGGATTACGGCGAAACCTAGACAGGGCCAGACGACGTTCTGCTACAGCTTTGGAAAGACTGGGACTCCAATAAGGTTTTGATGTAAACTTCTTGTCAGGGTCCGTATTCACTTTTATATATGGTATAAACAAATCTGCAGCTAAGTCCAAATAGTCTACAAATATATCGTAGCCTTTTTGCAAATCCTTAGGTAATGTATAGTTATCGAACAAGTTATTCAATAATTCTTGGTATCCTACCCAGTCTGCCTTTTTGTAGTTTCGACGCACCATGTCAACGTTACTAGCTTTGAAATACGTTGTAATTTTAATAATACAATGATCGCTTCCCAAAGTCTCGTTTAACACTTGCCAATTTAAAGTTAAGCTTATGTCTGATGAAGCTAACGAAATGTCGGGACACGACTGCTGAAGAATTCCATTCACTAACTTAATACGTGTATAGTTGCCGTTGTTTAATGAAATAAAGTTATTATCAATCAACGCATCAAAAATTTGATTACCTCTCCTATCTATTTTATTAGACCAATTGGAATGATGCCCATTAAAGTCACCTAGAAGTAAGGTTTTTTTACTCACCTGTGAAAACAACTGATCCCAGTCCGACTGGCTAGTATTAACAGAAGGAGGGCAGTACACCGATATAATATTTTCAATTTGATTGCAGTTATACAATTTAATATGCAGATTTTCTATACCTGAGTTGATAGATAACGATCCCTGACTTTGAGACTTAACAGATCTATGTGTGAGGATTGCAACACCTCCATAGGAATCGTCTCTGTCCCTGCGATATATGGTATAGTCCTTCACTTTAAAATTACTATCTAATTTTAACCAGGTTTCGCTTAATACCACAATGTGAATCTTGTCTTGTATTAATAAACTCTCAAATTCATTTAACTTGGGCCTAATGCTCTGTGCGTTCCATTGGATAATATTTAGTTTAACAATACTTTTACAGTTATCCGTCATTTGAAAAATAGTCAAGAATTAGTTTTAGTATTGGCCAATCCGCAACATTGTCGATTACTACTAAGATTAACCATTCAACACAAGTTTTAATTACTCCTTTGAAAATCATTTGTATAGTGCTTCCTTTCATAAATATTACGTCTTTTAATTTCCTTAACAATTCATTGAAATTAACATCTCTTTGTCTTTTTTCAGTTTTACAAGCGTTTTGTGTCTCCGCTTCGTAGGGTTCTACTCCTATTTTACTCCACTCCATGTCGTCTAGATCTGTCGATATTTTCTGCTTCTTACGCCAATCTGACTTCTGTTTTTGGTTATGTACCTGCGCCTTAGTTGTCACTTCAGCATAACTAGGCTTCCTAATGGTTTGATTTGGCGTTACCTCCACATCTTCTAAGACTGAAAATTTGATTGAAGTTTCCTTTCCTTCTTCTTTAAGGTCTTCATGAGCTAGGTCATCTTTAGGGACATACATAGTTAAGGCTTTCCTATAGGTGCAATTAAACTCCGACATGAGATCCCTCAATTTCTTTTCTTTAAAAAAGATTGGGCAAGATTTTGAAAAAGATATATGACTTCCATGGCAGTTAACGCATGTAAAGTTGATTATTTCACAGTTCACATGATTTTTTCCGCACTTGGGGCACACCACTTTAGAACTTTGGCATTTTTTGAGTACATGTCCGTATTTCCAGCAACGCGAACACTGCGTAACTGGAAATGTATACGGGTCTACCTGTATCCTCAAGCCATCTGTAAAAACATATGGTGGTAAGACCGAGCCTTTAAAACACAGACGGACCGCTTCACTGGGTGACCATCCATCTTCTTCGAAATTCTTTCGATTCAAGCGATTAACCGATACCAGCTTGGTTGGCTCCGGGCAAGATATACTTTTCAAAATGTCTTTTTCTGACATATCTAAATCCACATCTCTTATTACACCATAGGACAAACTCTTTTCCATCGCTCTCTGAATTTGCCATCCTTTATCAATAAAGTATTGACATGTTTCCAATTTTTCCGCGCTAATCTCATTAATTAATTCTATAGGGACTCGATACGGATTGATGAATTTTACTCTAATTATGTCTTTTATACTCTGATCTCTAAATAACCTAGCCAAACTGAATTGTTTTGGTAGTTTTTCTTGGCTTGATATATATACCTCAATCTTCTCCGTCTCCTTCAAAATTTTTTGTTTCCTTTTAACCTCTGTCCATTCTTCATCACTGCTTTCTCTTAGCCTTTTATTACTTATAATTTCACTTTTAGCATCTTCATTTAATGTGTCAATCTCATTAATAGGATCATTATTTAACTCATCACTAATATCCTCGTTATCGCTCATTCTACTCGTAAACAAGTCGCACCTGCGGCGGGCAGTTGGCCGGCCGGCCACGTGCCGTAGGTACCGTTCTCTCAGTTCGTATGCACAGCGCTTGGCGTAAACAACTTAATAAGTACACGACGCGCTTGTACGAATGCCGCGACAATACTGAACTAAGTAATTCTTACAATTTGTCGAGGGCCATATTAGACGAATTTATTACCTCACCTTAAAAAGACCCATTTTACTTTATATTGTTACCTTATTTGACTCACTGATAGCTTTATTTTGTAATTTAAAATTGTGGAATTTTAATCGTTGGTATTGAGATTTAAATAAGGAGACGTGGAGATGGTTTTAATATTTTTATTTACTTCCAAACTATTACTTCAACATAGATTTTTATTATAGACACGCACAAGGAAAAACATCTTAACTCTTAGCAGCAAAAGATGGAGTCGAAGGGACCATAGATTATCTATGACATTTCTTTAACTTTTTAATTTCTTATGTTGCCAGTTAACACCGTCCCTCAAAATAAGAAATTAAATTACATATTATCCAACATTTTAAAATGTATGAAATTTTTAGTTATACAGTTTACATTTCACTTTTACACATTAATGAAATTGCCTTATACACTTCTACACATTTACTCTACATATATACTTTATATTTTTATCATACAATCAAAAAAAACCTTCAACTTATATCAATTTTAAATATCCCCTTAATTTAACAAATGTATGGCCTGACAAAGGTTTAGTTAGCAAATCCGCTACTTGTTCTGATGTTTCTATATAACTTAACTTTATTATACCTTCTAAAATTTTTTCACGAATAAAATGGTGCTTAATATCAATGTGTTTCATTCTTTTATGTAAAACTGGATTTTTTGCAACTTTAATTGAACTTTGGTTATCCTCATACATTAATACATATTCAACATTAATAGCAGTCGCGCGCGTTAGTTCACGGCGAGCGCACGTTCTGTGTTAAGCCTGTTATTATCGCGTGATTGTTTTGTCGATCTACCCACTTAGTTTGCAAAAAATGGACGAGGTGATCAGACCTCGATCCTATAGTGCAACAAGTAATGAGAGTGTAGAAGAGATCAGAGAGAGTAGTATGAGTGAAGAGGGGATACAAACAAGTAATGTAGTGTGTGAGTTGGAAGCGTTTGAGATGCACGAGTCAAATATAAATTGTAGTGTTAGTGAGAGGAGTATAACAAGACCAGAGAAGAGAGGCAGACAAGAGAGTGATGAGCAATCAGTGAATGGAGCAATCAGTGATGATGGATTTACAGTGGTGCAGCGTAAAAATAAGAGGTTCGCAAAACAAAATACATTTAAATCAAATAATTATGGAGGGGCAAAGAGTACACATGATTATTACTCTAGGAAAAACAACAGCTCATTTGAGGTTTGTGTGATATCTAATGAAGCATTACCTAAACAAATTGGTTTGGCAAAGTTGCTTAAAGCTGAAAACATAGCGAATATTACACAAATAAAGTATAAAACTCCATTTAAAGTAGTAATGAGGTTTGAGAACAAACAAAGCTGACGCTGAGAAACTAATAAACAACAGTAAGTTCAAAGATATGGGGTACCGATGCCGTTTTACAGACGAAGTTACTTTAACATATGGGGTTGTAAAATACATCGAGTTAGATGTTAAAGAAGAAGAATTAGCTGAAGTCTTCAAATGTGAGGAAGAAATAGTTTCCGTAAAAAGGTTGAATCGCCTAACTGAGAACCGCAAGTGGAGCAGCAGTGAGACAGTGCGCTTTTGCTTCAAAAGTGCCACTTTACCTCCATATGTGTATGGATACGACTGCCGGTTCAAAGTGGAACCATATACCTTCCCTGTCACCCAGTGTTCCGTGTGTTGGAAATATGGTCACGTGGGCCGGGGATGCCCAGCTAAGAAGAAAACTTGTCCTAAGTGTAGCGGTGAGCATGATAATTGTGAAACAACCAAATACAGATGCGCAAACTGTGGCGGTGGTCACATTTCATTTAATAAAAGCTGCCCTATTTTTCTGAAAGAGAAGCGAATTAGACAGATTATGTGCAAACCGAATTGCACGTATAAGGTAGCTTTAGCAGAATACTTAAATAATCAAAAATTGACAAAAGGAAATACAAAGGAGAATGATGAAATAGATGGATACAACCCCGAAAGAAGAAATAGCTGGGAACTTCTATCAGTCGAAGGTGAATTAACCGTAGCTGAAATACACAATGAAAACTTTAATCATAAAATGTGTGAAAGTCAGGAAAATGTCGAAAGTGGTAGATCTGAAAGCAGTGTCGAAGAGCAGCGATATTCGGAAACAACTAATAAAACTATAAAGCAAAATAAAAATAGGGAAAAAGATAATCCACAGAAGAAAGGAAATAACAGCCAAGAAAAAATATTGTATTCTGACATAACTAAAACGAATTTAGAAAACAAAGTAGCTGCTACACCGAAGAAGAATGAATGCCAGCCTGGCCAGGAAAAAAATGTTAGAAAAGAAAAGAAAGAAGGAAGTAAGTTTCAAGAAGTATTACATAAGTTAGAAAACATATTCTTTGCAGAATACAAGTTTGAAGAGAAAATTATGCTAGTTTTAAAATATGTGTTAGATGAAGTAAAAAAGTTTGTATTTAGGGCTGTAAACAACGGAGATTTTATTAAAAAACTATTAAACGTCTTCCATAATGGATAACACCAATTTCATGAGAAACCGCAATGTATCGGACTTTGGGAGTTCTGCTGCTCAATGCTTATGTATTGGGCAATGGAATTCTCAAAGCCTAATGCCAAAGAAGGCAGAATTTGAACTGTTACTGAATCAAGAAAAGATACATATATGTTTAGTGAGCGAAACATGGTTAAATCCAGACAAACTGTTGAAAATTAATGGATACGACATTTATAGAACTGATAGAGATGATGAATACGGTGGAGTTGCTATTATAGTCCATAAATCCATTAGGACACAACTACACCCTATTATTGTAAGAAATTTAGGAATTGAAATAGTTTGTTTACAAATCTTTAACTGTAAGTTTATTAAATATATAGTATCAGTTTACTGCTCACCGTCTGTAAGTACCTCACAATGTGACTGGGATGATCTTTTTTCTAAAGGAGTTGTTTTAAAATGTATAGAGCCTGGGCCCAGTCCTTGTACACCATAATTATTTAATGATAAGGAAACACATTTAAAATAGTTCTCAGTTGTCCAATTACTTTAAAATAGCTTTGTGAGCAGGTAAAATACAAGAAATTGCACTTGAAATTGCAACACACAACAAACACAGTCATGGCGGTAAGCTGTCATTTTGATTGATTAATGACGTATGACATTTATAAATCTGATTTTCTGCGTCGATTTGTGGATACCCAGGTAAACAGATGGGAAAGAAACGGTGTTAAATTCAAAAAACGAAAGGGAGGTTGTTATAAAGTACTCTAGAAACTGGAAACAAAACGAGACGAAAGTGACTGAAGTGACACTGTTGTGACACTGTCAGCTGACAGTTCTCTTTCTATTATCAATGGTCGATTTATGGTTTATAGAGTAGCTAAATCTGAGTGACGCCATGTTGAAAATCCGTAAAAATTATTATTAAATTATCAATTTACTACCACAACAGTATACATTTAAATGAATTGTCTGTATTTTTCCCGGATTCTACGAATTTTTCTCTTTTTTTTGAAGTGGTGTACATAGACTGGGCCCAGAATGAAACATGTCCTTTAATGAGAAATCTATTATAGCTGGCGACTTTAATGGTCACCATACCAATTGGTCAAATAAAGTAAATGCTAGGGGTATACAATTACTTGATGCTAGTTTAGACCATAATTTTATTTCTCTAAATACCGGGGAGGCCACACGGATTAAAATGGTAAATGGGGTATTACAGGAAGGTACACCAGACATTACTTTCGTTTCTTCAGATATAGCAGTTTATTTTAAATGGTTGGTTACAAAAGAGAATCTAGGTAGTGACCATATCTTTATCAAGTACCAAATAGAATATTCAGATGTTCCTTGCTTTACAAAACGTCGCAACTACAAGCTTGCTGATTGGCAGCTTTATCATGATACGTGTCAACAAAGCTTCACAGATAGTTGTTTCTTGGTAAATGAAGTCAATGTTCAGTCGTTGTATGATTTTTTTATTGAGAACTTGAATAAAGCTGCTAGTTGCAGTATTCCATATTTGAAGATTAATATGAATCCTTCACAAGCGTTCACACCTAAACCTTATTGGAGTCCATCTACATCACATGCGGTAGCAAAACGTCGCTTAGCTCTAAAAAATTTTAGGAAAAACCCTACGCCGAGCAATTTCGATATTCTAAGTAAGAGCATAGCAGAGGCACAAAGATGTATTAGACAAGCCGTGTCAAGCAGTTGGAGGAGCTTCTGCGGAGAGATAGATGAGACTACTAATTCCTCGGAAATGTGGCGAAAGATGAGGTGGATAAAAGGTGTAAGGAAAAATAAGGCTCGTGCTCCAGATAATATAAAACAAGAACTATTACAGGCTTTAGCGCCTGATTTCGTTGAACCTCCTTCACCATTATTCAGGTCTCAAAACCCCCAACTAGAGAGTGTTTTTACTCCGCAGGAGTTGTACAACTGTTTAAAAAAGAAAGCCACGGCTCCAGGTGAGGATGGTATCACTTATAACATGATTTATCATCTACCTGCAGAAGGCAAATTATTACTTTTAAAAATTTATAACATAATATTTAATAATGCATCAATACCAGAACAATGGCGTCAGATAAAAGTAATACCAATTCCTAAGCTAAATAATAATAATAATGATATACCCAAATTTAGGCCAATTTCATTAATCTCATGTGTCTGTAAAATTTTTCACACAATGCTGAACAAAAGACTTGAATGGTTTATTGAAAAAAACAAAGTACTGGGACAAACCACATCTGGTTTTCGTAGGTGTCAGTCAAGTGTGGATTGCATTGTGAGGTTAGTGCTTCAAATACAGGTAGGTTTTGCGAAGAATATACCAACACTTGCTTGTTTTCTAGACATAGATAGTGCATACAATAATGTTCTGGTGGATCAACTGGTTCTAAAGCTGGATGAGTTAAAAGTTGGAGCTAAAGTATGCAAATATTTGTATGGGTTTTTGAAAACAAGATGTCTTAAAATTAAAGAAGATGGAGAGGAAGATATTTTGCTAAGGTGGACTGGTAAAGGCCTAGCACAGGGAGACCCTATCTCTCCTCTCCTTTTTAATATATTAACATCAAATACATGTCAATCTGTGAGTAACACTTATACTTTGCAATATGCAGAAGACTTTGTTTTTTATGCACAGCGTGAAATGGTTCAAAACAGTGTTATAGATATTCAGGGTGATGTTACATTGGCTACTACATTATTAGAACAAATAGGTTTGAGCATCTCGTTTTCAAAAACTCATTTATGTCTTTTTAGTCGAGGGCGACGGAAAGATCAAGTAAATGTGACTATTAATGGTAATATTATTCCAGTTGTAGACTGTGTCAGGTATTTGGGAGTCTGGATGGATAGGTCACTGAAATGGAATAGACATATAAACGAATCGTACGAGAAGTCAATGAAACTACTTAACATTTTAAAAATTTTAGCAGGGTCATCTTGTGGACTCCATCCAAAACACCTCCGAAGAGTTTACATTTAGAAGAGTTTACGTTAGAAGTAGGTTGGATTACTCGAGCTTTATTTATGACAATGCAGCAAAAACAAACCTACTAAAATTAGATAGATTGCAGAACGCGGCATTGCGTGTAATGGGAGGGTTTATAAAAACTACTATAAAAGTACTCTGTGAAACTACTCCTATTCACGTAATGGAATGCGAGTTGTGCCTACCTCCGCTTTATTTGCGACGAAAATATTTGGCTACAAGATACTGTTTGAAATCTCAATCTTTGTTGAATAACGTAACAATAGATACGCTTAAAAACCTTTTAAACTCAAGTGCTACTTATTATAATAGAATTAAAAAACCTTTACTTGTGTGTGTGTTTAACGAGACCAAAACCGAAAAAAATAATTCTAGTAATCCGATAAGTATGTTTACTTTGGATACGTGGGTATCAAATATAAATGTGGATTTTATACAAACTAACGTGGAGAATATACTTGTGGCAAAACGTAAATATGATAACAGAATTTTGAGGTACAACACACTCCATATGTTGGGAAATAAATACAGTGATTGGTGTAAAATTTATATGTACGTTTGCCCAGCACGGCCCCTCAGAATTTGCATTTATGGTGTACACCATTGCAATGTACTCGCCTCTAGCAGTATATGTACCGATTTCTTTTTCAATGTACCTCTATACTTTTGAAGAAATATGCAAAAAAAGGTGGCCGTGCCAGCCAAACGCTTTCAGCACGGCCCCCCATGTAACTTGAATAATACATACCGTATTAACAAATGTCTATAACTCAAGAAATGTACTCTATTAATACGTTATATGTGCCGCAACAGTTATTGTGAATTCATAATAACAAATAATATATAGATGTGGATAAGGGGCCGTGCTGGAAAAAATCATTTTAAGAAATATCTAAAAAAGACAAAACATACTTAGCCAAAAACTATTAAAAAATAATTGAAGTTTAGCAAGTAACATATGTACCGCATTGATTTCTCATACAACTTGTTATATTGTGAAAAATAAATCTATTTTAGTTCATTCAGCACGGCCCTCTATAGTTGCCTATATCTTTTTAAATAAGCCGTGTATGTTTACAAAATTCGACTTCCTGAATAATATATAGGAGTACATTCCTTTCAACTAAATTGCAATTCTGCTGTATCAATACTTTAGAAGATAAATTCAATCTAAAATATACATACATTAAAACTGATGGGGTGACCATGATTTCATATATTTGGTAGGTAGGTACTATCGGCCAAACTTCCGCATGCTCACCTCTAAGGCGATAATCGCATAGCTCGTCTCATGACTCGATCGCCCGATGCATGCATTTTGACCAATAGGATGCACAAAGCGAGATTTTAGTCATGTCCGTATTAATATAGTGATGTACAGAAGTGTGACACTCACACTAGGCGCGTGCTATGCTCACTTGTTTGTGAGTTATTTCGTGGGAATGTCTGAATATCTGGTTAATCAATAGGACGGCTTAATAGAACGGCCATAAAATACATTCTCAAAAAAATTACAAAATATTTTTATGTTTGTTGTTATTTCTTGTTACACGCCCTGTACTCACACAAATGCATATTGCCTCTAATTGGGCGAAACCAGGAAGGGGTGTGGTCTGTCACTAGCTGCGCTTGCCGCTGAAATATTTTCTTAACTGAGCATGCTTAAGTTTTGTTGATAGTACATAAATGTTCTATATTTATGTACTTATATTAATTAAATTATGTGACTACATTGAAATAAACATTCTTTTTACCCGACTGTACCAGAAGGACGGTAAGGTTTTTCGAGTGAATGAATGTAGATATGTAGCAACCTTCATTTCTTTGGCACGCTTTGTAGTCTAAACGGCTTTATTAATTTCAACTTGAGAGATGTCGTTATATTCGTCTTAATTGTGAGAATGACACAGGGTAGGTATAGGTACCCATCAAAAACATTAAAAATAAAAATAACTGATTCTTGGCGTCAAGTAATTAATCGTTTTCTTTTCCTCAAAGCCTATCTAGTGGGATAATATATTAAATAAACGAATTTCTAAGTGGACTAGCTTTAACTTACGGTTCGGCTCGCGTGGTAGAAATAAAAAATATATAAAGCGTGCGTATTAATTGCCTGTGATTATACCAAATAATTAAAGCGATTCATGCAAATTAATATTAGTGTAATGTAAGGTTCAATCAATATGATTTATTGAACGCGTATCTGTGATTTTTTAAGATTTTTAAGCTCTGTAGTGTTATTGAGACATAGGTTGTTATTCCATGTAAACGAACTAATTTGTGAAATGTAATGAATCTGTGATTTTATTGTAATGTATGATTTTTAAGACTTTGAGCTATGTAGTCTTAGCGACACTAACTTGACACTTGTACGATTATCGACCTATTATGTATAAGTACCTAGTTATCGTTTATATAGTTTACCATATTGTTGATTTGTTTATTTTAATAAAGATTTACTCAATTTAAGCAGTATTTTTTATCCTATTTTCATGTAGAATCATGGTCACCCCATCAGTTTTAATGTATGTATATTTTAGATTGAATTTATCTTCTAAAGTATTGATACAGCAGAATTGCAATTTAGTTGAAAGGAATGTACTCCTATATATTATTCAGGAAGTCGAATTTTGTAAACATACACGGCTTATTTAAAAAGATATAGGCAACTATAGAGGGCCGTGCTGAATGAACTAAAATAGATTTATTTTTCACAATATAACAAGTTGTATGAGAAATCAATGCGGTACATATGTTACTTGCTAAACTTCAATTATTTTTTAATAGTTTTTGGCTAAGTATGTTTTGTCTTTTTTAGATATTTCTTAAAATGATTTTTTCCAGCACGGCCCCTTATCCACATCTATATATTATTTGTTATTATGAATTCACAATAACTGTTGCGGCACATATAACGTATTAATAGAGTACATTTCTTGAGTTATAGACATTTGTTAATACGGTATGTATTATTCAAGTTACATGGGGGGCCGTGCTGAAAGCGTTTGGCTGGCACGGCCACCTTTTTTTGCATATTTCTTCAAAAGTATAGAGGTACATTGAAAAAAAAATCGGTACATATACTGCTAGAGGCGAGTACATTGCAATGGTGTACACCATAAATGCAAATTCTGAGGGGCCGTGCTGGGCAAACGTACATAAATTTATACGGATGGATCACAAACGGGAGAGGGTCGCGGAGCCGCGTTCTATGATCCCAGTCACAATGTGAGCGAAAGTTTTAGGTGTGTAAATATATCTAGTCATTCAATTATGTTTGTAGAACTATTTGCGATCTCAGAGGCGCTGTCATATGTCATTAGTGCGGGACTTAAAAAGGTTGTAATTTTGTCTGATAGCAAAAGTGCCTTACAGCATATAGCTCGATGCTCCTCTGGACACAGGGGCGCATCGATAGCTTATGCAATATTAAATAAAGTTCTGGCCCTGGTCGCTGGGGGAGCGACTCTGGGATTGCAGTGGATTCCTTCACATGTTGGCCTCCATGGTAATGAGGAGGCAGATAAACTAGCTAGAGAAGCTATCTCAAGTGGTACAGAAGTTTATCTAAAACCAGAATACTCAGAAGTTTTAATCAAATACAAAAAATTAATTGCATCTCAGTGGAAGGAGTATTTTGACATAGTTTCTCGCGATAAAGGAATATGGTACAGGACAATACAAAGTGAGCCTCCTCACATACCATGGAGTGCCAATGTGAAGCTAAATCGTAAGCAAATTGTAATTGCTCATAGGTTGCGTTCCGGACACATGCCCTTTAATAATTTCAAATTTTTGATGAAGAAGGTTGACAGTCCCAACTGTGATTTGTGTGGTGTTGTTGAAGATATGTATCATTTTTTGATGGAGTGTGTCCGGAGTACATTTATGAGAGATAGTTTATTTGAAATGTTAGAAGTAAACCGGTTTGACGTGGGGCTGTTCCAGAGCATTTTAGCTGCGCAAACTTCGGCCGCAGCTGGAATGCTCTATCAGTCTACAGACAGGCTGGTCAATGAGAGTTAGTGGAGCAGTGAAAGAACTATGGGACTGGCATAGTCGTTCAACGACTCAAAGTCCCTAAATTAAATAAAGAAAAAAAAAAAAAAAAAAAAAAAACATTAATAGAAAAATCACATATAATTGTTTAAGCCAACAAGCTTCTGCTGTAGCCATACTAAGTGCCATGTACTCGGCTTCTGTCGAGGACAAAGCTACGGATGGTTGCTTTCTAGTACACCATGAAACAGGAGAACCAAATATTTTAAAAACAAAACCAGCTGTTGACCTTCTGTCAACCAAATCACCTCCCCAGTCAGAATCTACATAGCCAACAATGATAGACTCATTCTTGTTTCTTTCAAAAACTAAACTTAAGTCAATTGTGCCTTTAATATATCTAAGAACCCTTTTTAACATATTCCACAACTCTTCACTAGCGCATTTTTGAAAACGACTTAATATTGAGACACTTGCACACAAATCAGGTCTACTGCCTAATACTGCATACAGCAAACAACCAATTAATTGTCTACATCTTGTTTCTAACTCTTGAGATTCAGAATTTTCCCTTTTAAGACTATTTGTTTTGAATTTTGAATCCATGTAGCAACACTTTTACAATCTGACATGTTATATTTTTGTAAAATCTGTTTTAGGAATGTTTTCTGACTAATTTTTAAAAAACCATTAGTAACATCCTGTTCAATAGATATACCCAAAAAATATTTTGCTATACCTAAGTCTTTCATACAAAAATTTCTCTTTAACAAATCTTTAGTTTTGTTTACACATTCAATATCCGTCCCTGCAATTAATAAATCATCGACATACAGTAATAAGTAAACAATCTGTCCATTATACTGTTTTACATAGAGACCATAATCAGTTTTACATTGTTTAAAACCTTCAGATATCATAACTGAGTTAAATTTATCATTCCAGTTTTTAGGTGAGCTTTTTAGACCATATAATGACTTTTTAAGTTTACATACCATACCGTTATCAGAATAACCCTCTGGTAATGACAAATAGATCTCATCTTTAATATCACCATGAAGAAAAGCGCTTTTAACATCCATTTGATGTACTGACATACCCTTCTGATTACAAATTGCCAATAGAGTGCGAACTGTTGGAAGCTTAGCAACTGGTGCAAATAAATCATCATCAATAAAATCTGTTTCTTGAAAGCCTCTAGCTACGAGCCTAGCCTTGTAACTAGTAATATTACCTTGATCATCAAGTTTTCTTTTATGTACCCATTTGCTTTCAATAACTTTACTATTTACTGGTTTTGGTACTAATTCCCATGTATTATTTTCATTTAAACTATTAATTTCTTCTTCCATCGCATTTTGCCAATTTGCTTTTTCAGTACTTTTCATGGCATCTTCATATGTTTTAGGATTATCTTCTATAAAACTTAACAGACATGTATAATCTGTACTATAATCCTTTTGCCAAACTGGCTTCCTAATCTGGTTTCTTGGTCTTAAGCTTCCTGTTTGTCCTACTTGACTAACCTGACTTTGAACTTCAGTATTTGTATCATAGAACTCTCCTTCAGATTCATTACTCAACTCATCAACGCTTGACGTTGAACTATCATTAAAACTATGACCCAATGTTTCGTTATTACCTTCTATTTGACTACTAATTGTAGTGTCCCTACTATTTTGATCCTGTATAGTATTGTCAACATCGTTATTTTCCTCCAGTGAGTTTTCAGTATTTACATTATTTTCTTCGAGTGTAATTTCAAAGTTTTCTGTGTTTTCCCTTTTAGGTATTTTATTTTTATCTTCAAAATCTCTATCTTTTATAAAAACTACATCCCTTTTAATCTCTACTATATTTTCTTCTTTATAATAGATTCTATATCCCTTAGTCAATTCCCCATAACCAACGAAGTATCCTTTCTTTCCTTTTGAATCTAATTTTCTTCTTTTCTCTTTAGGTACATGACTAAATACTGGATTTCCAAATTTATGTAAAGTATGTAAATCAAAATTCCTACCTGACCAACATTCATAAGGTGTTTTATCAGTATTTTTATTTTTAAGGTAAGTTATGTTTAATATGTACACAGCCGTATTAACCGCTTCAGCCCACAGCGTTTTATCTAAATTAGATTGAATTAACATAGTTCTAGCAGCTTCTATTATTGTTCTCATTTCTCTTTCTATTTTACCATTTTGTTCCGGTGTATAGACAACCGTAGTTTGATGCTGTACTCCTTTATTGTTTAAAAAAGACTCTAATGTTTTATTCAAAAATTCTGTCCCATTATCTGTCCTTAAAATCTTTACTTTATTATTTGTTTCAACTTCAGCATAATTAATAAACTGTTTTATTTTACTTGGCACTTCAGACTTATGTTTTAAAAAGTAAACTTTTCTATATTTTGAAAAATCATCTTTGATTACTAAAATGTACCTTGAGCCACCAAGAGATGAAACTTCCATCGGTCCGCAAACATCAGCATGTAATATTTCACAACACATACTTGTTTTATTTAAGCTCTGAGGAAAAGGTAAGCGATGACATTTTCCTTCGATACATGATATACACAAATCATCAGAATCTATGAATTTTATGTTATTACTTCTTAACACTGATCGACAATAATCAAAGTTTTGGTGTGCCAATTTTTCATGCCAATCCTTAAGAGTATTATTATTTACCTGATTAGTTAAATTTGCATTATGTGAGGAACCAAAAATAAACTGCATTATATAGAACTTATCCACACTTTTACCTACAGAACATAAAGTCAAAGTCAATAATTAACTCACATATTGTACCTCTAATTTGAAACATATAACCATTATTTACAGCTTTTGTAACAGAGAATAAATTTACCTTCAGTTCAGGAACATATAATACATCATTTAGTGACGTTTCCACATACTCGTTACCATTATAGGCCTTGAGAATTATTTGTCCTATTCCTTGTACTTTTTGTTTTCTTCCGTCTCCAACTATAACATATCTGTCACCTGAAATCCCTGAGAAGCTGAAAAATGATTTTTATTAGGGGTCATGTGGTCACTTGCACCACTGTCCACTATCCATTCTTCTGTGCCATTTTTATGGCTAATAAATGCACTTGAAACGAAGGCATTCGCTTTTGAGCTGTCCCCTTTACTATCTTGTGAACTATTTGAAACATGTCCTTTATTTTCTTTTGAAACTTGTCTATTATTCTCCTTTGAACTGTTTCCTTTTTCTTTATTTTTCTTAAAGTAGCACTGCTCCACTGTATGGCCTTTCTTCTTACAATACGAACATGTCATGTTTGATCTGCAAATATTTTTCTTATGGCCAATCTTTCCACATTTGAAACATTTTATGTTTTGGACAGTTAAAGCGACGGGCTCCTCATTTTCTTGCATGCGCTCTTCTTCTATAAGCAACCTTGCTTGCAAGTCATTTAATGTTTGTGATATCTGAGGAACACTTTCCCACGCTGACACAAAGTGTCTATATTGAGGTAGTAATGTCATGAGCACCTTGGTGATGATCATTTGGTCAGAAACTGTTTCGCCTAACTGCTTCAATTGATTTACCATGTGTTCTATTTTACTAAATAAGTTTGCCATACCTCCATCTTCATATTTATATTTCATGAATCTTTCATGTAGTAGATGAACGCTCGTTGAGCTTTTAAGTTCGTAAATACTTGACAATTTACTCCACATTTCTGCCGAAGTACTACAAGTCAGCAGATGTTGCATGACCTTTTCTGTAACTCTCGACACGATGTGTGTTAGGGCTTTTGAATCTAAAATCTCCCATTCTTTTGGTTTTAAACTTGCCTCATTTTCCTTTATTGTGCCATCGACGACACCGAACAATCCTTTCCCGTTTAGTAAAATCTTCGTTTGGAATTTCCACAGATACCAATTCTCGCTGCCCGTAAGTTTCACGACAGTGATTCCAGCGGCGGCATTTACCCCAGAAGTAGAATCCATTTTGCTTTCAAGTCGTTCCGAGTTTTATTCTAGACCCATCTGTATCCACGTTAATCTCCAATAATAGGCGAGTCTGGGCCCATAACCTATTGAGATTTAAATAAGGAGACGTGGAGATGGTTTTAATGTTTTTATTTACTTCCAAACTATTACTTCAACATAGATTTTTATTATAGACACGCACAAGGAAAAACATCTTAACTCTTAGCAGCAATGAGCAAAAGATGGAGTCGAAGGACCATAGATTATCTATGACATTTCTTTAACTTTTTAATTTCTTATGTTGCCAGTTAACAGTTGGTCGTTTAATATTGCCTATTTTGGGTATTATGGGGTTCCGATATAGCTATGATACTTATTCGGGGATGTAAACATGTTTCTTGACTAAATTTATTGATGACACGCAGTCTTGTGCAATTTCTTGGTATACAATATTAGCAAAAACAGAATTATACTCGTTGTTATCTCGTCCTCGATGATGATAGGAAACAAGTGTAGTACGGACCCGTCAGCCACTGGCGTCACATAATTTTGAAGAATAAGCAAAAAACGGAACGCAGCCTTACGTGTGCTGCCACCTGTAGGTATCTGTAACTTAGAGATGGGTTGGATTAGGTAAAAATGATACCTAATCCACCTAATCCAAATATTTTAAAATACCTATTCCATTTACCTAATCCTAATATTTATTCAATATAGCCGCTGGCCTGTTACCAATATTATGTATCGTATGTGGATTACGTAGGAAATATTCAGCATGATCGTTCCTGTTAACAGGAACGATCATCTGTTAACAGGAACGATCATGCTGAATATTTCCTACGTAATCCACATACATTTTTTTTTTTAATAGAAATAATTTGATAAAATAATTTGAAAAAATAGTAATAATTTGATTCCTAACTACGACGCGCGACGTGCAGGAATAACGAGTTTTACGTCATGCATCGCTAGCGCTACTAGAACAGTAGCTAGTCCAGTAGTTTTTCCAAAGATGGCGCTGTTTGCAGTGCTTTTAAAATTGAAACTTAACTCTGGCGTTATAAGGAACGGAATCCCACATTCCCACGAATATTTTGTACATACCTAATCCTCGACCATGAAGATATAGGTATAAATGGAGCCAACACTTAGAACAAAAGCTTGAAACCAACTGTGGGCTGATGCTCTCTTTCTGAATGCATACATAAGAACGAGACAGTGAGATGTGTTTTCTTTATCTTATGTATTCATTTAGAAAGAGAGCGTCTGCCCACAGTTGGCTTCACTTAGGTATTTAGAGTGTTGCCTCCACTTTTATCTATAAGCTTCTTGTCCTCGACGCTTTTGATTAGGTACGGATTCGGATCGAAAAATACCTAATCCACTTACCTATTCTAATATTTATGCCTCACCTCTACTGTAACTATCTTCATTCGGATTTTATGTCACATAACGGCGTCACGCAAATTAATTATTTTATTTCTTTTTTGTGTAAAATACCGTGAAATTGAAATCCAAAAATTCTCTTAAAATGGGAAAGAGGAGGTCTGAGGATCCAAAAAGATCCAAATTGTTAAAGAAAATAAAAAAGCTGGAGAAGCGGATTAGGGATTTAAGTCCCGATTCCAGCGAAGAAGGTAAGAAGTTTTTTCCCTGCTTGAAGCATTCAGAGAATCATCTTACGGGCTAAGGACCGGTTTTATCAGTGCGTGTAATCGCTACTTTTGAAAACTTTAAGCGACTTGCCATGTTGCTTTGCACGTGGTCTTATCGGTAGCTCAACCAAAAGTGAACAGTTTTGGAGCCTAAATACGACTTGCCTGACCTGTGGGGCGTTCTGCGGGGACGCACGTGGTCTAAAATGGCTATGTCGTAAGCTAAGCAATCTGTGGGGTGTTCTTTAGGGACACACGTGTTTGCATTTTTTCCTTATAACCATATAGGGAAGTTCTGCGGGAACTTACATGGTTATAATGTTGCAATATTTGTTGCATATAAAGCATGCATTATTTTCAGACATTGTAATAACCTCAAAAAGCAATTCACCCGACTTGCATGATAATAGTGAGAATATCCCTCTGGAATTGGTAGAAAATGTTCAACCAGACATTGAGATTGAAAACCCAGAACTATTAAATGAAATGATTGAAAATGAAATCCCTCAGGAAATTACATTGGATGATCAGGTTCTGGAAATATTAGGTGTGGAGACTCAGTCAGAAAAAGTAGGAGAAGACCTACATAAACAGATAGCTCAAAGATGGGATATCATACTTAAAAAAGGCCTAGCAAAAGAGGAAAAGGAGAGAATCGAAAAGGAAAACCCACCATTTACCAACATAAAACTAATGTTACCACCTAAATTAAACCCAGAGGTTAGCGCTGCAGTTAATGAAATGTCAAGAAAGCGAGACCAACTAATACAAAGAAGGCAGCAACAAGTTGCTACAGCACTTGCATGTGTGTGCTCCGGCCTTCAAATGTGTCTGAAGGATATTGAAACCCAGAAAATGGATATTATTAAAAAACTTAATGATGCATCATGTTTATTGTGTGACTCACTATATCTAGATACAAGGGGACGTAGATCTCTTTTACTATCAGTAATTAATAAAGATATGAAAGAATTTTTGCTGCAGTCAGAGTCCGAGGCTTACCTCTTTGGTGAAAACCTCACTGAAAAAATAAGAACTGCAAAATCAGTTCAAAAGTCTGGCCAGGAACTGAAAGTTGCTGAAACCAAAAAGTTCTCTCCTAGAAATCATACATTTTTGTCTAGACAAAACGCTTCTAAAAATAAAGCTTTAAACTGGCGGGGCCCTCCTCGCACAGAAGTAAAGAAGAGGGGGGGGGCCGTCATCCAGAGCACCAGCTGCGGACAGGAAGTGGGAGGACAAGCGGAACCATCAACGTCGCAAGTAAACTCACAGGTGGGCAGACTCAAATCTCTGATCAAATTTTTCTGATTGGAAAATAATTACCACAGATCCTGTTATTCTGGACTGGGTTGTAGGGTATACAATACCTTTTCATGCTAAACCACACCAGAGTTACACACCTCTAAA
Organism: Charanyca ferruginea; assembly: GCA_947361185.1. Taxonomy (NCBI): domain Eukaryota; kingdom Metazoa; phylum Arthropoda; class Insecta; order Lepidoptera; family Noctuidae; genus Charanyca; species Charanyca ferruginea. The sequence continues at coordinate 19,162,046 of OX376056.1, read as the reverse complement.
TGACAAGTTTACTAAACTTGAGTCTTTGCAGATAACATCTGAAATTAATAAATTACTTGATTTAAATGCTATAGAAATTTGTCAAGCAACAGAAAACCAGTTTTGTTCACCTATTTTTCTTGTTAAAAAACCCAATGACACATTCCGTTTTATTTTAAATTTAAAAAGTTAAATGCTTTTGTTAAAACAGATCATTTAAAGTTGGAGGACTATAGAACAGTATGCAAACTGTTACAGAAAAATGATTTTCTTGTAACATTAGATTTAAAAGATGCTTATTATATGATTAATATTAACAAGGATAGCAAGAAATACTTAAGATTTATTTTCCAAGGAAAATATTATCAGTTTAATGTTCTACCTTTTGGCTTATGCACAGCCCCATTAACATTTACAAAAATTATGAAACCCGTAATAGCATATTTAAGAGAAAAAGGCTTCACATCAGTTGTATATTTAGATGATTTTCTTTGTATAGGAAATAGTTACATACAGTGTTTGGAAAACATGCAGGCAACAGTAAATATACTAGAAAAATTAGGTTTCATAATTAACAGAGAAAAATGTGATTTTGTACCAAAACAGTTCTGTACTTTCTTAGGTTTAATTTTCGATACCATCAATATGACTCTTGACATTACTAAAGAGAAAAGAAATAATTGTTTAAAATTAATAAAAGAATTAATTGATAAAAATCAAATCAAGGTTAGATTTCTAGCTCAGGTTATCGGAACTTTAATATCTGTTTGTCCAGCTATTAAATATGGTATGCTATATACAAAGGAACTTGAGAGACATAAATATCTCACATTAGAGCGTAATGATGACAATTATGATATAACCACTACATTGAATGATACATGCATAGAAGATCTTAAATGGTGGACACTTAACATAGCCACTTCGGGTAATCCTATTAGAAAGTATGTTTTTGAGTTAGAAATATATTACAGATGCTTCCTCCACAGGGTGGGGAGTATCTTGTGGCTCTCAGACTGCCAGTGGACGATGGACTGAGGATGAGGCGCAGCTTCATATTAATTCTTTGGAATTAATTGCTGCTTTCTTTGGATTAAAGTGTTTTGCCATACAATTAAAAAATTGTGAAATATTGTTAAGAATTGATAATATGACTGCAATATCATACATTAATAGATTAGGAGGAGTTCAATATCCTCATTTACATAAAATTACTAAAAATATTTGGGAATGGTGTGAGGCAAGTGTAAGCTAATGATAATTATGCAGATTACTATTAAAAGCATTCGCTTAAATTAAGACATTTAATTATTAATCAGTATTTTTTTATTCGTAGAATTAAATAACATTATTATTTTGTAAAATTATCGAATTGATTAATTTGGTGGATCAGTGGCAACACTGCCGCGAAAGCTATCTTTAAAAAACGAGTGATTATAGACAGTGATGCCAATTTAGCATATTTTATGCTAAATTTAGCATATTTTCATGTGGTATAGCAAAGAATCATGTCCAGCTTTGACCTGAAAATTTTCTAACACGTCTAGTGATGTAAATTATCTTAAAAAAATGCTTTGTTTTTGCTTATTTCGTATTGCTTAGTTGAATTTTCAAATAAATCCAGGAAAAAAACAATATTATTATGTTTATCATTCTCAGTAGATTTTTGGAAACGGAACGTATGTAAAACACGTTCCGTTTAGTTTTATAGACTTGCAAACGGAACGTGTTTTACCGACGTTCCATTTCACAGAATACGAAAAACTGGTTCGTTCGTCATGTGGTTAAAGAATGTTCAAAATAACAGATAGATATATTTATTTTACTCTACTAATTAATTTATCAGTACCTATGATTTCTTTATTTTTTTATAATGAGATGTGGGAAGAAAAGAAAGTGTACATTTGAAAGGTTACGCGTAAAATGAACTTCTGTGGAGTGACCGGCTGTCATGTCATTTGTTTGACGTTTTGCGTTTTTGCAGTTATTCGTTCTTGATAAATAATTATTGTACTGTGCTGTGCTAGTTTGAATTTTCTGATACCCTTAAATCTTTTGCATTGCCCACGGACTCACGATATCTACTGTCGATGATTACTTTGGCCAGTGTCATACGGATACCGATTAGTGCGTTTTAATTGGGATCTAAGACGTTATCGCTCTTCTTGGAAAGCGCTATAGAGTCGTCTACGAGATTGTTTTGTATTTAATAAACCACAGAATACTCAATAGTACTACGGTATAAACTGCAACATATATATATGTGTGTGTTAATATAATACGCTTTGGCATTATCGGGCCCTTCAGCTTGATAGCAGAGTCATCTCGCTAATTAGCACTTGGATATCTCTAGTAAGAGTAAGTATAATAACAATCAAGTAACCTAACCATTTAGTAATCCAACATGATTGTTTTATAAAAAAGGATTTATATACAGAAGTGGTAAAATAGATTTTTTTTAAATTAGGTACATGAAAAATAGAACAAGTAAACATAACTAGTACTACTAGAAATAGGGGATGCCTCTAAGATGACCCACTGACCGAATGTGATGTAGTACATGTAGATTTTCCCCATGTTTAGCTAAAGTGTTCTTTTAGACAGCTGTTGTAAGCAACAAGTATATTTTTACATGTTTTGTCTTAAGAGACAAAAACAAACTATTGTAGAAATCAAAATCTCACAATTGATTTGTTTTGCAGATAAAGGCAGAAGGTTACATTTGTAAAGCATGTTTTGACATATCCATGCAGACTATTAATACTCAGATTTATGGAAACAATGGGTGTGATCCATCTGCCGGTTCATCTCACGGTAGTCATGTTCAAGTATGCCCCGTTTGTGGACGATCATTGCTCAATCGTCAAAGAGCACACCACATTCTCTGAGCAAACTCATCGAGCCTCATGCTATGGATGATTAACTTATTCGAACTAATTTAGCACCTCGTCAGGTTTGTATTTAAATAATTAAAATCATTTCATGCACTCTTTTCTTTAAATATCACGTTCTAGTCCTATACTTTACTAGGTATGTCACTGCATTTATTATAAATATGTTGTTTTTTTGTTGACAGATATCACAATTTCACTGTCTATGCAATGCCTGTTGGTTGCCATTTAAAAGAAACTCTTTCAACAGCAACAGGATAAGAGAAGAGACTTAGACAGTGATGAGACTCTTTATGGTGAAACTATAACAAAAAGTGGAATAGTCTGTTGATCCAGTCCATGTTCCAGAAAAATCGAAAATAACATACAGACATAATATCTCAAGATGTGTACATTTTGATAGCAAATGGTATTAATGTACGAGAAGGCATTATGGAGTATTGCTGTAAATGCACTGTAGGCCGTCGCACTGTGGCTCTAGCGGTATTTTTAGTTCACGTGATTGTGCGAGATTGAATAAATAATAATTAATCAAATCCTATTTTTAATTTAATTTCATTGTCTTTCCCAAAAACATGTAGGTAGGCAGCTCTTTTCGTTATCTATTTATGTTTATGTCGTGATGGCCCAGAGATTAACACCTCACCTCTCATGCACGAAGCTGAGTTCAATCCGGGCAAGTACCGATGTGTACCAATGTATACCGTCTTGACCAAACGTTGTGATTAATGCTCATGTCTTCTCTTATGAGAAGAGGTCTGCCCAGCAGTGTGACAGTAATAGGCTGGTATTATTATTAACTCTTTCCCTTGTCTGTCTGACTTATAGTTCGTTGGCTAAAAGCAACGTCTGTCACGCCGATTTTGTAATCTGGTCCACTTTGACGACAGATTTTGACCGATACTGTAATGAACTATACGTAAACGTGTAGAAAACAAGGATGGCATAACATCACACGTGAAATGACATAGCATCGGAGGATATTACGATTGATGATGCTATTACATTGAAGAAGGATTTATTTTTGAGTGATTGTAACTTGTAACTCTCTCAGAGATTAAGAAATAAATTAATTTTAATTGGTATCGTATAGTTCTGAGATTTTAAGAGCAGTTAACTTTCATCTGACATCTGTTTAACCCCAAAAACTTATTTGCATAATAGCATTTTTCCCTGGCCTCTAAATAAAAAGATGATAAGATATTGTGTTATTATAAACAATAATTGTTTTTATACAACACTAGTTGTAACTAGACGCGACCTGTAAAAAGAATCAAGTGACAGGTCAATCAATGTATGGAAAGTGGGCATGATTCTTTATTTGTTGTTTAGCATATAGCATATTTTTTTAGCATATAAAATAATTATAAAATTAAAGTATAACCATGAAAATTACGTAAATGCGTGCGTAATTATTTCCATTTAAATTAAATCCCTTTGCTATATTGTTGGCACCAGGAGCGCCAACAATATAGCAAAGGGATTTAATTTTTAATTAAATTAAATAATTTATTTTAATTAGTTAATTTATTTTTAATTTAAAATCTTGACGTAAAATGCCCTCTACCGTATTGTGGGGATTCCCGACCAATCTCATTCAATATACCATAGACAAGCAGCATTTTTTCTCTCCCTCCTTCTTGTATGAAGGAAGTGAGATAAAAATAGGATATACAGTAAAACTTGGTTAAGTGGGACCTGTACAAGTGTGAAACCTCCATAGCTGGAACTAGGGTTAACAACTTTTCAGGTTGGAGAAAGAAAATCCACAGTATTTTAATAAAATGAACAGTGCTTTATTTTGTTCGTACAGTACGTTCTGAAACAAGGGAGGCCTGCGCTGCATCGTGCAACTGTGTGGTGTGGTGCGCCTATAAATGTACCAGTGATATTAAAAATAGTATAATACTGTTTTTAACAATATAGTTGGGAACCCTAGCTTGCACCGATTGTGACACGACACTGTAGCCCTGAATTACCTCTGTGAGACAATACAAACCTCTATATCTGGGATTACTTCTTTCGATTTTATATCATAAATTGCCTCTATAATTGAGACAGCGAGTATATTTTAGCTCTTTTACCGAGTTTATATTTAAAAAAATACTTTTGATAAATTATTTTCTTTGAATACAATAATAAAAAAATATAAACAATTTATTAATTAATATTACGTTTTATAAGCCATTAAAATATGTTAGCATAATTTTTAGCATTTTTATAAAGCAATTGGCATATTTTTGGCATATTTTACACACCATTTTAGCATATTCTCCATTGGTCTTGTTGGCAACACTGATTATAGATACTCTGTGATGTTCGAGTGGCAAGCCGCAAGCGGTCTAGGAGTGACGTTTGGCTAGGATTAAGTATTGAAAATGTAAAATTGGAGTTTGGAGGTTTATAATACAATTTATATATAAAGTAACGAGTTGTGATTTATACACCCAAAGACTACTTTAGTATACTGGCACATTACACCTGTGTTTGGCTTTCAATCAGAAGTGAGAGACTAATTCACGTGCTGGACCTAAACTGTAAGTGTTTTATGACATTGTTACAACAATTAATTCAAAAGCTTCGAGGCGCGTGTGTCAAATTTTACGTACCTAGTGTGTGCGGTGTTATTCGTCCGTGATATATTTACATAATATAAGACCAAAAAACTGTTGAACTGCCTGTGACATCATACTTTCAAGTGTATTTATGGGAACAATTTTGTGTAACATAATCGGAATTTCATGTTATACCTACCTACTGTCGTGTTACTGGATCACGGCGTGCCCGAGCAGAACATCTTGCTCATCTCGCTGCTCAGGGCCGAGATCGGCGTGCACTCTATCGCATTTCGAGTTTTGTTTGGAAGAATTATTTTCCATCATAAAATAGAAACATTTTGTTGTGCACGTAATTAAAATACTATGCGGACAAACAAATACGTTATTATATGTTATTATTCTTTTGTTCAGCTGTAATTAATATCTACTTTAGGAATTATTCTGTAAGTAGTTGTGAAACTTTATTTGTTTACCTACAATCAATCATTTGTTGATCGTTCATTAGAATTTAGATTTTAGTTAGGTATGATGAATAATTGTGTGACAAAATAGGAACATTAATGGCTATAATTTCCTTGTAATTGTGTTAGTTCATTTTATAATTTTAATAGTTGTTTATCCGAGTAAGTACCTACATGTTTTTCTTTGGTAATATGTCTAATCATATACCAAAGTGGTATGATGAATAATTTTGTGTGACAAAATAGGAACATTATAGGGCTATAATTCCCTTGTATTTGTGTTGGTTCATTTTACAATTTTTATACTTAGTTGTTAATCCAAGTAAGTAGTCTTAAGTTTTTCTTTTGTATTATGTCTAAGCTTATACCAAAGTCATTAATGTTGATTTAACAAAGGAGTATATTTCTTTATATACCCATAGCTCTTTTATAAGCTGTTGCTTGTGTGATTTACTTGGGTGTAAATATTAAATATAATAATATTATTAAATATTATAATATTTAATAATAGGTAAGATATTTTAGAAACCTTTCGTTCAAGAAACCTTTGAGTTTTTATTTTTGTTTATTTTGTCTGTTAAAATTTTTGAATCGTTCGTAATTGCTAACCATGGGGTCCAACAGACGAAATAGGTCTCGTAAAAGACATGCATCGAAACATCGTCATCGCCGGCATTCGAGTAGCATCACTAGGTCTTCTTCGGTGACGACCAGCGACGAAAGGTCTCACAAACATTACAAAACACGAGTTAGGAAAGATAAAAAACGCCGTCATCATTCTTATAGTAAAGCAGATTATTCACCAATAAGAAATATGGATAGAACCGCGACGCGAACACCCCCATTGCCCGAGCGTACTCAATCTACGATAAGTGCAAGTAATAATAAATCGGGGCTAGATTCTTTGGTAGTTGCTAGCAATGCGATACAAGTTCCAACATACAATGCATTTTCAACCCACATTAATGTGATACCGGAATTTAATCCTAGTGATGGGTCTCAAAATATTGAATCCTGGATACATAAAGTAAATGAATGTGCGCAAATATATTCATGGAACGATACACAAGTAAGCCATTATGCTTTGGCCAAACTCACGGGCCTGGCTAAACGATGGTATCAGGGTCTCCCCTCATTATTGTTTACATGGGACCAGTGGACTGAAAAATTGAAAACGGCTTTTCCGTCAACGGAAAATTATGGTGATATGCTTCAAAAAATGTTGCAGTATCGTTGCAGAATAGGTCAGGCATTAGACGTGTACTATTACGAAAAGATGATACTGATTAACAGATGCGATATATTCGGACGGAAGGCTGTAGGATGCTTAGTGCATGGTATTGATGACAAGTTTATAAGGATGAGTGCAAATGCATGCCGTTTTGAAGAACCTGAGCAACTGTTTTCATATTTAAAAACTTTGGCTCAGAGCGATAATTATGTCTCCAATAGGCGTAAAATAAACAATAAAAATTTGGGACCTCAACAAGAACCACCAAACAGCAGCATAGATTCTCCGAAACCAAGCATTATTTGCTTTAATTGTGGCGAAGCGGGTCATATTAGGACGAAATGTACTAAACCAATGAAGCGATGCCAGGTCTGTCGTAGGGTAGGTCATTTAGCTAAAGACTGTCGAACCAGAACTAGCGTGTCAGAAAACGTTGGAGACACCAGTCTTTTACAAATAACGGCTCCACATAGTGATAAAAATGTTATGCACATCCAATCAAGTGACAAAGATAGTGACTTTTACAAAGAGGTCAGCATTGATGGGTCGGTGAAACGGGCATTTATTGATCTAGGCAGTAACTGTACTCTATTGAATGAAAGCCTTGCAAAAGAAATTTTTGTTAATTATTACAAAAGTGATAATATTCCTAATCTTCGTGGGTTCGGTAATTCAAGTGTGAAGCCTTTGGGGACGGTTAAGGGTTCAATAACTGTTGACGATATTTTTGCTCAAGTTGAGTTTGTTGTGGTGTCGGATTATTACATGCCATATGACGTCATTATTGGTCAGACATTTACTGAGCTACCCAACATAGTTATGTACAAGACCTCAAATGATTTAAAGTTTTATGAAGCGCCAAATTTGGACGCTTCTGATAATTACAGTTCTAAGATCAAGCTAGACGCAAGCGCAAATACCGTTATTGAGCCTAACACTACTTCACCAGTAGAAGTAGTTACCTTCTCAGATTTTTCTGGGTCCCTATATGTCCCATCTGGTTTTCGCGACTGTAATGACAAAAAGTTTTTGGTGTTACCTGGATTATATAGCTTTCAAAACTGTTCTGGATATATAATGATAACAAATCTAGGAAATACAAAACTTTTTGTCGAAAAGGGCCAAACTATGACTAGAGGGTTGAAACATGACGAATTACACGAAGCTTATATTGGATACACCGAGATCAGTACTCAAAATCCTGATACTTTGGATAAAATAAATGTAGGTACACAATTATCGGAATCAGAGATGCAAAGTCTAGAACAACTTCTAAACAGGTATAGGTACTGTTTTGCAGTGAATTTAACTGAACTTGGTAGGACTAACTTAACTGAAATGGTAATTAAGTTAAAAGATGATACATCAGTAGTATATAACCCGTACCGTATGTCACTAAAAGAGAAAGAACAGCTTTCAGAAATAATAGAGGACCTTCTCAAGAATGGTATTATTCGGGAAAGTGCGTCGTCATATGCCAGTCCTGTCTTATTAGTAAATAAAAAAAATGGGCAGAAACGCTTATGCATAGATTATCGGGCTCTTAATAGAAAAACTCTTAAGGATAAATATCCTTTACCTCGCATAGAGGACAAACTCGGTTGCTTGGGTGGTAATAGCTTATTTTCGAGCCTCGACCTTGCGTCGGGCTATTATCAGGTACCCGTAGCAGAAGAGAGCAAACACCTTACGGCGTTTGTCACTCCTGACGGTTTATATGAATACAATCGCATGCCGTTTGGATTGGCGAACGCCCCGAGTGTATTTCAAAGGGCCATTAACTCTATGTTGAATGGAGTGGGACAAAATTTAGTATTGGCTTACATGGATGATTTGCTGGTCCCATCTAAAACAGTCCCAGAGGGCCTTGAGAAACTGGAAAGAGTATTCATTCTTTTGCGAAATTCCAAATTGACGCTTAACCCAAAAAAATGTGTATTTTTTCAAGAGAAAATTGATTATCTGGGCTATGAAATTAGTGGGGAAGGTATCAGACCCGGTACATACAAAACTGAGGCAGTGAAACTCTTTCCAGTGCCTAAAAACGTTCATGAAGTCCGGCAGTTTGTCGGACTAGCTAGCTATTTTCGAAAATTCGTTAGAGATTTCTCGATAATAGCCAGACCTCTGACACAACTAACTAAAAAGAACGAACCATGGAGATTTGGACCTCAACAAATGGCGGCGTACAACACTCTTAAAGAGAAATTAGTGAGTCGGCCCGTTCTTGCACTGTATGATCCTCATGCCAATTTAGAAGTGCATACAGATGCAAGCAAATTAGGGATAGGCGCTATTCTTCTTCAAGACTGCGGCAAGGGTCTTCAGCCAATATCATACTTTAGTAGGCAGACTTCGCCAGAAGAGCAAAAATTCCACTCATACGAGCTGGATACTCTCGCAGTGGTCACGGCTTTGAACAGATTTCGCGTGTACTTGCTGGGCGTTGAATTTAAACTCGTAACTGATTGTAACGCCGTTAAGAGTACAATGACGAAGAAAGACTTGATACCCTGTGTCGCGAGATGGTGGATTGCCATGCAGGAGTTCGATTTTACAATTGAGTATCGAAAGGGTCTGAAAATGGCACACGTTGATGCCCTTAGCAGAAACCCAGTCGGCAATAAAGATCCACCATCTCGTGACGACGATACATATGTCTTTCGTAGGCGTATCTTGGGTGGGGCAAGTAGGGCACGTGCCCCGGGCGCCTTTCGAAGGGGGGCGCAGAATTGCCAATTATTTAATAAAAAAATCTAAATACGTACACTATACTATTATTTTACTGTTATTTTTATTACTGATTTCATATCTAACCATCACGTTAACGATTTCCGCGCTTTACGAATGAGCGCGGAGAGAGCTGGGAACGCACCACTCATTCCCTATGAGTGGTGCGTTCCCAGCTGGCGCGTCGGCGCGGCAGTAACTTTCTTCGTTCGAATCCTATTTTTAACCCCCGACGAAAAAGAGGGGTGTTATAAGTTTGACGTGTCTGTGTGTCTGTCTGTGGCACTGTAGCTCTTTAACGGGTGAACCGATTTGAATGCGGTTTTTTTTATTTGAAAGTAGATTCTCTAGCGATGGTTCTTAGACATGTTTCATCAAAATCGGTTCAGCAGTTTTAAAGTTATCAGCTCTTTTGTTTGCTGCGGTAGGAATCTTAGACGCATACCGGATGTTTACTTTGCTTTCAAACATATTATTATAGGTGACCACACTGACCACACAAAACCAAACTAAATTACATTTAAAAAATTTAAAATAAAAATTAAATTTAAAATTAAAAAAAACCCCCAACGCAAAACATAAAAGCGATTATGTAAAAAGTAAAAAATAATACTTTTGTTGAGCCATCAAATGTTTGTTCGTTGAAATGGCGCTATAATGTCGCGGCGGGGTACCGCTAAGTTTAAAGCAATAACTAAATATCTAAAATAGCGAACTGATGGTAACTAGATTTGCAACAAGATTAACAACTAGATTAGCAACAAAAATTTGATAATATCGAAGCAAATAGTTCGGAAATGCTGGTAAATTAATAGACAGTGAATGAAATTGAGGGACTGACTTACTGACTGACGGCGGTACCCCGCCGCGACATTATAGCGCCATTTCAACGAACAAACATTTGATGGCTCAACAAAAGTATTATTTTTTACTTTTTACATAATCGCTTTTATGTTTTGCGTTGGGGGTTTTTTTAAAATTTTAATTTAATTTTTATATACAATTCTATTCTATTTACACATTGTAATTTGTGATTCTGATAAATACCCCCAAGTAAGCGAACTTTATTGAAACTACATAATTATGTAGGTAATTGTCAGTAACAGTGACTTGAACAAAAATATTCGTTGCTGGACTATGCCAGTCCCATAGTACTTTCGCTGCTCCATTAACTCCTATTGACCAAACTGATAGAGCATTCTAGCTCGCCCGACGTTTGCGCAGCTAAGATGCTCTGGATCAGACCCACATCAAGCCGGTAATTCTAACATCTATACTAATATTATAAAGCTGAAGAGTTTGTTTGTTTGTTTGGTTGAACGCGCTAATCTCAGGATGTACTGGTTCGAATTGAAAAATTCTTTTTGTGTTGGATAGTCCATTTATCGAGGAAGGCTATAGGCCGAAGCCGGGTCGGGTCGCTAGTTTCAAATAAAATGATCTCTCATAGGTGTCCCCCGGACACAGTTCATCAAAAAATGATACAACAAGAAACACAAATCTTCAACAACATTCATAAAAAATCGAAATTATTAACGGACATGTGTCCGGATCGCAACCTAAGAGCAATTACAATTTGCTTACGATTTAGCTTCACATTGGCACTCCATGGTATGTGAGGAGGCTAACACTGTATTTCCTGTACCATATTCCAATAACACGAGAAACAATGTCAAAATACCTACTCCTTCCACTAAGATGCAATTATTTTTTTGTATTTAATTAGAACTTCTGAGTATTCTGGTTTTAGATGTTACAACTTGGGGTATTATAGTGTATTATCTATGGTTACAACTCTGTGTTACGGCACTGACGACTGCGACGGTTTAAAAAATAAATGTAAAGAATTCGGAGATTTCTATAGTTACGATGTTAACGGAGGACAGTTACACGTAAAAATATTGGATGTTCAAATTTACAAGAAAAACGTCAACCTGAAGAAATCTGAAGAACTACTTGAATTTATTGTGCAATACGGGGATGAAACTGCGCATTTCTATTCAAATTTTGCTTGTTTACAATTTTACTGTATTTGAGAAAAAATCTATAAATATATTATTGAGATAGTTTAGGCAAAAAGCAATCGGAAAATGTTAGTTTTAGTTCATAAAATAACAAAATATTTTTTTTTATTCTATTCAAAGTTTTCAGTTTTATTAATCTGTTTTATATCACCTTAAAATAAGAGCCGCCATGTTATTACGCAGTACGGCTGTGTAAGCAAAAAATTGTTAACTGTCAGTCAACCGATTGGCGTATATAGGCTTTGTACTTTTATTGTTTTGGTAACCAACGTAATTTTTTAATAATTATTACTCCTTTTACAAAATATTATTTTAATTATTTTTAAATTAAAAACAATTATCATATATAATATCAGCGCATTTGTTAACCAGCAAACTGACGTCATTTCCGCAGAGCAATATGGGCGTTTTCGTTAAACTACGCGCGAAATTTAAAAATTAGATGCATTTTTATGGCACTTATCGATTGAATAATTTTTTTGCGTTTTTTGGTGGTACTACCGAACTCAATTGAGATACTTTTCAAAAATGGGTGTAATAGCTTATTGATGTACGTATTCACCGCAAATTGTGGGTGATCTTTTAGTACGGTAGTACTAATACTTATGCTGTGCTTTTAGTAAGCTGAAATTTATACTTTCGTATTTGAGGGCTTTATTGGGTCAAGAAAAATTAGGCGACCTAGCTTTGCTCAGTGTAGAGCGAGAAGAGACAGATAAAACTAATTTCGAAAACATCATCGATATGTTTGCGTCGTAGAAGGGTAGGAAGGTGCAGTTGTAAATGCAGTTGTCCTATTTATTTACGGATTCACATTATAAAAAAGACGGTGACGGTGTCGGACGTAAAGAATAGCACCATCCCATATCTTCCCGTGGGTGTCGTAAGAGGCGACTAAGGGACTCACCAGAGAATGGGCAGCAGCGTTCTCTGTGTCTTTGTAACAACCATACTGCGATCGACAACCCGCCTGCCAAGCGTGGCGATTATGGCAAAACCCCCCCTTGGGGAGGCCTATGTCCAGCAGTGGACGTCTTTCGGCTGAAATGATGATGATTATAAAAAAGATAATAAATCTTTGTTTTGTATGTATGATTAATTATTGTTTTATTTAGTGTATCTGTTTTAAGATTTAGATAAATACATACATAGGGGCGCAACTAATGATGCGTGCCCTAGGCGCCACTTTCGGTTGGTACGCCCCTGTTTCGTATTAATGTCGATGTTGGCAACGTAAACGTTAGTGACGAAAGGTGGCTCCAGACGGTACAACAGGCAGACACTGAATTACAGAGAATTGTTGAAATCCTAAAGGATCCAGAGAGTAATAACATAGTAGAAGTAAAGACTAATTTTACTGTAAAAAATGAAAAGTTATACCGGGTAGTTAAAAAAGAAGACAGTGTCTACCTGCTGTGGGTAGTTCCGAAATGCGTGCGATGGCAAATTGTGAAGAGCAACCACGATGATGTCGGACATTTCGGTTTTGATAAGACGTATGACAGGGTGCGAAAGGTTTATTGGTTTAAAAACATGCGTCGTTTTATTAAAAAGTACTGTATGTCGTGCTTACATTGTGCTCACAATAAGGTTCCGGGTGGTCGTAAAGAAGGTATGCTACATCCCATACCAAAACCGAATAAACCTTTCGCAGTATTGCATGCTGATCACTGCGGGCCATTTCCACAAAGCAAGAAGGGTAATAATTATATTTTAGCAGTTATAGATTCATTTACGAAGTTCATTTACATAAAACCGGTAAAAAACTGTAAAAGCAAAACTACAATAAATATATTCGAGGAATACTTCTCTCTCTTTGGGGTACCGCGGCAACTGATCACAGACAGAGGGACAAGTTTTACTAGTCGGGAATTTTCTGACATTGTTATGGAGAAAGGAATTCACCACACTCTTAACGCAGTCGCAACTCCTCGCGCCAATGGGCAAATTGAGCGCTACAATCGTTCTATTGTAGATGCTCTTACTGCAATTAATAATGATCGGCCAGATAACGAATGGGACATAATGATTCCAAAAGTTCAATGGGGCTTGAATAATACTTTGAACAAAGCTACAGGCAAAACGCCCGCCGAAGTGTTATTCGGTGTAGCGCCAACAGGAGTCTCAGATGGCGCGATGAATTCGGTAGTGTCAGAAATTCATGAATGTGAAGATCGTGAAGATTTGAGATTGAAAGTCAGTGAACGTATGATCGAAGAACAAAGAAAACAAAAGGAAGCTTTTGATAAGAAACGTAAATTAGCACATAAGTATAAGGTTGGGGATCTCGTACGTGTAGAAAGGGAACTAAGTAACGTTCTTCCGGGGCAATCGAAGAAATTACTTCTGAAATGTAGTGGCCCTTATAGGGTGATTAATGTGCTTGAAAATGATAGGTACGAAGTTGAAGATACTCCGATCACCAAGAAAAGCGGTAAACCGGTATATAAAGCAGTTTTTGCTGTCGATAAGATACACCCATGGTTAGTTTTTTCCAACGACCCTATAAATAGTGATTCCGATAGTAGTAGCACCAATGATGAATAAAATATTAGAAATGTATGTACAAAATTACAAACTAGTATGATAACAAGAGTGGAATGTAAATTTAGCGTGGTTATGTTATGTATGATGTGGATATGTTATATCAAAGAAATAATTAAAGAATGTTGGTAGCAGATAAGTGAATAGATATAATGAGGTATCAGCCCTTTGTGGCGTAACCAGCCCCCTTGTGGCGAAACCAGCCCCTTGTAGCGAAACCAGCCCTTGTGGCGAAACCAGCCCTTGTGGCGAATTCAGCCCCTCGTGGCGAAACTAACACCTTGTGGCGAAACCAGCCCTTGCGGCGAAACCGGCCCCTTATACGAAACCAGCCCTTGCGGCGAAACCGGCCCCCCTTACAGCAAAACCAGCCCCTTGTGGCGAAACGAACCCTTGTGGCGATACCAGTTCCATGTGGTGAAGCTTTTCTCGAGTGAAGTTACCAGTTCTCTGAAGAGATTTAGATTAAGTTAATGTTTGTTACGTCGTAAAATGATTTACAGCAACTTACAAGCCATGCTTGAGTTTGTTTTGAAATGGTTAGAAATAAATGTTAGGTTTAAAGAAAACGTTGAGATTAGTGTACGAGATTTCTACGTCTAAGTATAACGATGATGATAATAGTTATTGATTGTGAATTGGAAGAAATTCTTTATTTTTTTTTATTTTTCTTTTCTTTGTTATTTATGATTACTGTGACCACTACACGCGGGGACGCGTGCAGGGTCAGAATGGCCGATTGTAAGCTAATGATAATTATGCAGATTACTATTAAAAGCATTCGCTTAAATTAAGACATTTAATTATTAATCAGTATTTTTTTATTCGTAGAGTTAAATAACATTATTATTTTGTAAAATTATCGAATTGATTAATTTGGTGGATCAGTGGCAACCTGCCGCGAAAGCTATCTTTAAAAAACGAGTGATTATAGATACTCTGTGATGTTCGAGTGGCAAGCGGTCTAGGAGTGACGTTTGGCTAGGATTAAGTATTGAAAATGTAAAATTGGAGTTTGGAGGTTTATAATACAATTTATATATAAAGTAACGAGTTGTGATTTATACACCCAAAGACTACTTTAGTATACTGGCACATTACACCTGTGTTTGGCTTTCACAAGAAATTTATGGATTTTTGCCACCTATATTAATACTAAAGATAATGTAATCGCAGATTTTGAGTCTAGAAGGGAACTAAATAATACAGAATGGGAATTAAGTGATAAGCATTATCAAACGATTACTTCCTTTTTCGGGGAACCTTCAATAGATTTATTTGCATCACGGACCAACACAAAGTGCCATAATTATGTGTCATGGTACCCAGACCCAGGGGCTATGGCAGTTGATGCTTTTACTTTGAATTGGTCTAAATATTATCTTTTTTATGCTTTCCCTCCGTTCTCAATGGTTCTCAAAACCTTAGAAAAAATTATAACAGATCAGGCAACAGGTATTGCAGTAGTTCCCTATTGGATAACCCAACCATGGTTCCCGATATTCAATAGATTGTTAATACATGAGCATGTTATATTTCAACCCTCTAAAGATATCCTAACCTTGCACAATTCCAGATTGTTACACCCCCTTCATCAGAAATTGAAATTGATGGCAGGAATATTATCAGGAGAACATTCATAGACCTCGGAATCAGCCATGAAGCAGTTGATATTATGATGAGTTCAATTAGTAAAAGTACATTGAATCAATACTCACCTGCAATTGTAGCATGGGTCAAATACTGTAAAGCTCAAAATATAAGTATTACAAAGCCCACTGTAACTGAGGTCATTCAATATCTCACTAGGACATTTCATGAAGGAGTTTCCTATGGAAGCTTAAATTCCACTAGATCTGCTCTAGCCTTAATTATAGGGCCACATTTAGGTACAGATGATAAAGTTAAAAGATTATTCAGAGGTTTCTATAAATTGAGGCCTCCAAAACCTAAATATAATAATACTTGGGAGGTATCAGGTTTACTTAATTATATTGAAAATAACTATTGTCACCAAAATTATTTAAAAAGTGTTACCAAAAAGACTGTGACTTTATTAATGTTAGCTACAGGCCAAAGGGCGCAAACAATCTCATTGATTAATATTAATAATATAATGATCAAAGAAGACTGCATTACAATTAGGATTGATAAGTTAATTAAAACTTCAGGGCCAAATAAATGCCAACCTTTTCTAACTGTTCCATTCTTTAATACTAGAATAGGAGTATGCCCAGCTACAGCTGTGGTTCATTATTTAGAACTCACTAAAGCTCTGCTAGACTGTACTAATTTGTTTATATCAACAAAAAAGCCTTTTAAAGCTGTGAGCTCCAATACAATCAGCCGTTGGGTCAAAAAAGTAATGGAAGAGAGTGGAATTGATATTAGTACATTCTCAACACACAGTACCCGCCATGCAACAACATCGGCAGCTTACCGTAAGGGGGTTAATATTGATGATATTAGGAGAGCGGCTGGTTGGACTGAGGAGTCAACAACTTTTGATAGATTTTATAATAGACCTATAATAAATAATAGAAGCTTCTCTGAAGCAATTTTTTGTACTGATAATGATTAAGTACTTACATACTCATTATATGATTACTTTATTATTAAAAAAAAAAATAACAATTGATTCCAGTTATAATAAATGTTTATTGTTTTTACAACTGGTCTTTGAACATCTACACTTGTTTCCTATCATCATCGAGGACGAGACAACAACGAGTATAATTGAATAGTCAAACGAACTTACCTGTAAGTGAAGTTCGACGGTAATTATACGAAGTTGTTGTCTCGTCCGAAGATGATGAGTCCCCCCCGACCCTAACATTCCATGCTATGAATTCATGAGCATGAACCCTATGTTGTAAAACCAATAAAATTGCTATGAACTTAATGAAGATAGTTACAGATACCTACAGGTGGCAGCACACGTAAGGCTGCGTTCCGTTTTTTGCTTATTCTTCAAAATTATGTGACGCCAGTGGCTGACGGGTCCGTACTACACTTGTTTCCTATCATCATCTTCGCACGAGACAACAACTTCGTATAATTACCGTCGAACTTCACTTACAGGTAAGTTCGTTTGACTATTCAATAGTGCCACATATCCTATACCTACGTCTTGTAAAAGAAATATCGGCGTAATTTGATTAAATCACGGCATTTTATTTTACTTGAAAAAGGTCTGACAACGTACAGATGAACATCTTAATTTTACAATCTATAATTTCTTACCTTGAAACCGTAAACACTTCAAAAGTGAAATACTACGTGAGAAAGAGCCCACAAATTGAGCATTATCTTTACGGCATTACCCATAAAAAAGTTATCGATGCTTTACTAATTAAAGCCTTAAAAATCGATGTAGCAGAACCGAGTTTTTTGGAGGCAATTTACAAATCAACCAGCATATCTAGGTCTGTGGCCAAATATGAAACTAAATGAGGTTTTGTATGGATTTTGACAGATCGATCATTTTTTCTAGACAAGCAGCGCCGCCACTGTGTTTCAAGTTACATTGGCCAGTGTAAACGGACTTCGATTTCGTCGTCCATTTACCGTATATTCATAAGTTCCCAGTAGGACTCGCTTCAGGACTTAATTACTGGTTCGTTGTATTTATTGACGATTTGATGATTTTTTATGAGCTCATCGCGGTGGGAGTTCGTTCTGCCATGTTAAATGTTTATGGAAGATGTATGGAATGAGGACATACAGAATTCTTGTTACGTACGATTTGGGAAAATGCATTTATTTATTTACACTTCATGCACAGAGGTACAAAGGCGGACTTAATGCCTTAGGCATTCTCTACCAGTCAACCCAGGGTGGTGAAGAGATAACACGGCAGGTGCATATAAAAAATGTAACAAAGTAAATTTTGTTATATGACTTTTCCAAACACACACAATTTAAAGTGTGCACTGTTTAAGCCCTGTGGTGCCGCCGGCGAATAGTACAACCCCATTTCTACCCATGGGTGTTGTAGAAGGCGACAGAGGGATATTGACCAC
Organism: Charanyca ferruginea; assembly: GCA_947361185.1. NCBI lineage: Eukaryota > Metazoa > Arthropoda > Insecta > Lepidoptera > Noctuidae > Charanyca > Charanyca ferruginea. The sequence goes on along the minus strand of OX376056.1, from coordinate 19,143,606 downwards.
AGGATGGGCAGCGACGTCCTTCTGAGTACCATAACGCCTACTGCGATCACCAACATGCATCGGCCAAGCATGGCGATTACGGCTGAACCCTCCCTTGGGGGAGACCTATGCCTAGCAGTGGGCGTCTAAAAGTTGACATGATGACTGTTTAGTGCACACTTGAAATTAAATCACACTTAATATTAAAGTTTTAAGTTAATAGCATCTTTTTTAAGTATGTGATGATACTTCTGTAACTCCTTATTCAATGACACATGTCTTGACGATTAGTGGGAAATAAATTAATTGTTAGCAATTTCTAGGTATTTGTGTTTTTGTCTGACGGCCTAGCCGTAGTCGGACCGGCACGGATACGTCAAGTGCCAAGCATTCACTACAATGAGCAATCAATAATTATAGATCTCTAAGAATAAAGGTAAGATTTACGACATTTATTAAAACTGGTAAAGTAGTGATGAAGACATATTACACTTTTACTTCTCTAATGAAAATTAAGTAATATAAGTAAGTGCAAGTAATTCACACATAGATTTGATTGATTGACGATACGGTTGCCGCAGTGGCTGAGCGATCGACGGCTGTACAGCGTGTTGCGTATTCGATTCCCGCCCAGGGTAAACATTTGTGTGATGAGCACTTGTGTTTGCCTTGTGTCTGGGTGTGGTTTATCTATATAATATGTATGTTTTTAAAATGTATTTGTGTATGATGTATATCAGCTGTCTGACACCCATAGTACAGGGTCTCCCTAGTTTTGGGTCAGAGGGCCATGTGTGAAATGTCCCCACATATTATTGTTACTACATATTTTTTCTTATCTAGATTATAAGCTTTTGCTCTGGTTTCATTTTAATCTTTCCGTTTCTTCGCTTGACTTTTGACCTTGAGGAGACATGAGGAGTCATGTTGTCATGTTTATTAACTATTGTATTTGCTAATTGGACAGTTGAGTTATTTTATTTCTATAAAAAGGTTTAGTCACCCACCGAGTTATAATTTGAATCCGTAAAAACTATTGAACACAAAATGTCACGGTGGCAAACAAATGTTTATAAGTACTTATAACTTTTGGCAAGGAAAACCTTTAAAGCATAAATTTTACTGGTAACCACACCACGTTGCTTCACCAAACCCATCAAGTTATAAACACGTCGCCTTCAAAAGCACGTTAAAGTTTATAATCCCAACATTATCGGCACAAAATTCTTGCCAACAACTAGCGTATTTCACGTCGGAATCAACGCCAAAAATTCAAGAAACAGTCGTAAATCCTACTTACGACATCGTTCCCGTTTAGAGTAAGTACACTCATGACGAATGGTAATACACTACTCCTGACCTTTCGAAATGCCAGTTGGAATCCGGCGCAAGCAACGTAAATATCACCAAGTACTTTCAATACAATGTGCAGAATTTTAACGAAGACATCATGGATTCTGGCGAGATCATAATCGGAACATGTTCACGATGTATCGTTTGTTGTATCGTTCATAGGGCTGCCAAAATTTATTGGAAAATTTGAAAGGTTCAATCACAACTTACATCTGCCTAGCTTTTTTTCAACTATGTTGGAGTCGGCTTCCAGTCTAACTGGATGCAGCTGAATACTAGTATTTCACATGGAACGACTGCCTATCAGGGGTGTGATTCTGTAAGACCTCATTCTAAACTTCGAATCTGAATCCGCTGTGAGTTTCTTGATTGGTATTCTAAAAACTCGGTTGATAATTCGAATTTACACTAGCGCTACCCTTGCGAGCGTGTCAGCGAGTTGAACTAAATTGGCAGGGAGATTTTGACAGATAAAGTATGATTTGACGCAAGAAGTGGCATTCTGTAAGGTAATTTCCCCGTCACTTCGACGCTCACTTCGCACTCGAACCCGATTCAAAGTGCCAAATATATCAAGGTCATTTTGAACCTTATGCGAAGTGAGAGTGAATAGCGATGCGAGTTGTTGTTTAAATTTTACAGAATCGACCTACAGATCTCCACAACACAGTAGCTGGGTAACACGATACCCTTGGTAAGACTGGTTGTCAGATTTTTCTAGCTTCTGACTACCTTTACCTATAACTATTGCAAAGATCTACGAATGACAACCGGGACCAATCGACGACGTGCTTTCCGATGCACGGAGGGGTCTCGGTAAGAAATGGATGGTCATCCATGGACCGACTGCAACAAGCTTTTGCTTAGCCACGAGCTCCTCGATCAAAACTTACATGTTTTCCCTTAAAACCAGGCCACACTGGGGAAGACAACTTGAGGGCGCGATTGGATCTTAAGCACGGTCAGATACTATATACGGCAGTATTTGTATTGGTCTATACCGACCTGGGCAGACGCTGTCCGAAATACTACCGTAAGTAGTAGGTATCTGACGTGAAGTTCTCCGCTCTAGTGAGCCCGTGTCTCTACCCTGACCAGACTTAAGTCATTTGTAACATTCATTAAAAATGTATAATTATACTCCGTTCACAATAAGATTAGACATTTACACAAACCTTTTTTACAGTCCCTTCAACCGATTTTGACTTATATTCCGTAGGCTTAAGGATGACATTAGAGGCAAAAAAGTGGTTACAATAACAACTGTTTTTTGCAGCTGCCATTTGTCATGCCACTAACGCAATATAAGTCAAAATCGGTTGAACGGACTGTAAGAAAGGGTTGTGTATATGTCTAATCTTATTGTGAACGGAGTATAGTTATTTTAAGAGACCATGGCTTGATTATACCTAGCTACCTACATGGTAAATTCCGCATGACATGTTTGAGAAATGAACACAGGTGTTTTAGGAGAGATATAATAGAAAATATAATCTGATTCACAATCATTCTAATAGCTTATCACTGTCTGTAAGATACAATAGATGCAGGTTAACTTAGTCCAAGAAGTTGGGTTTATGTCACGAAGTAAGTATAACATTACTTCGTGGTTTATGTACTCACTTGCAATAAAAGTATACTTATAAGTTTCACTGTACCTATCTGTATTCTTTTGTTTGGAAAAATAACCTTTATCATTATCATTATCCATAGTTGCATCGCGGGTTAGTCTTAGAGATTTTTTTGTATTAATTTCCTCAGTTCGATGCTGGTTTTAATCGGTAACCCTACCTTTTATAATTTTATTTTGTATTTGAGTGAAATGTTGCAAGTTGATCAAAACGATCTCCCACAGAGTACATTTCGTAAATCACGCAGAGTTGGAGTTGAATCATGAATATGGTGGACAGTTCTTATCTTAACGATATCTCCTTATAAGGCGAAGGGTATTCAGGGTATCAATAAGTGCATCAGCTGTATTCCAAGCGATATACTGTTAGTTGTTAGGCTGGGGACACGTCCGGATCGTTGTTGCCTATTCGCAGTGAGAATATTGGCTGTTAGCAAAGCTTTTTGCAGTATACCTAGGGGATTACTTTACAAGTTTTGATGCGAAGGTAGGCAATGAAGTACAGTTAGATTAAAACTTAATGGCGTCTGTGAAGTGCGCTGTTGGCTGCGCAGTACCCCGCCCCTCGCCCCCGCTGTTCCGTGAAATTGTTATTGCGCAGCCACTCGCCTCGTGTTCAGAGCCGCCATTAAGTTTGAATGTAAATTCCTTTATAGTGACTGTATCTAGCAATAAAAGTAAATTTAAAAAGGGCTTTGGATTTGAGCGCATATAGGATTCGAATTATAGCGGTGTGTACTATTATGACTGTGACGGTGTGCTTTATAGCAATCAGTTAAATTCGCTTTTTTTAGTTTAGTTCTCAGCTCAAATTTCGTAACGGTAGAAGACGATGATGACGATGAATGCAGTCAGTTTATAATCCTAGTTAACCTGCGCCAGCCATTACCAAAATATCATTTATTTCTTTATTTTTAGCCTGTGTTGTCCTTGAGCAATGTCCTCTGTTTCTCTTTTCCAATCATAATACTATATTATTATCCTGAGCAAGAAATACAATAGACAGGGTTTAAGAAAATGACTTCATGAGCTATTTAGCACGATAATTACCAAAACAAAACTGAATCCAGTATTATTTCCTTTTACAGACGCATTTTCATACACATTTCACTTTTAATAAAATTCTTTAGTATACCTATATAAGAAGTGACAGGATTGCGTTTTTAATCATAATTTGGAGGCGTTAATTTATCAACAAGCTTTTGACAGGTTTACATGGAGTCGTATCATGTAATAATTGTGTATTCAAAAATTAATTTTATTACAGTAGGAACTCAGCAGGTTTCACACGACTTTTAAAAGCAACCCGAGAAATTCAACATTTCTTACGTTTTTAGCATTGCAGCGTTGTTTTACATTGTTATTCACATGTGGCAATTGTGATGGTTTATTTAAAGAATCATGGCGAAATCCATACATATTCATTTGTATGGAAAAAATAAATAATTTAGAGGGTTTAAAATATTTTTCAATGTGAAGAATACATTACCAGGAGTAGATTGATATACTTAGAATATTTTTAATAAAAATACTCCCGCATAATTAAAATATTACGAAATGAAAATAACACTTTTTCATTTCATCTAGATGCCCATTTTGTGTTTATAAAAAAAGAAAGTGGCCAGCGACGTTAACGGATCTATAAAATTGGCAGACAAGTGATGTGACAAGTGTTTTGAAAATAATAATAATTATTTGTGATATTATTTCCCATAAAACGATGCAATTTCAGTGTAAGAACGACGAAACGGTGCTGGCGGTGTCACTGTTACTGCCAGTAGCCGTTTCGTTCTGAAATAATGAGCTATTCGTTAAACTGTTCACTTTTCTTGCAGGGTTTTAAAAATATTGTAAATACCTGAAGATACTGTTTAAGTACCCAAGAATATAAGAATTAGAATTTATCTTAATTTTTTTTTGTACAAATCCTGCCCTGATTCTTTTTGTCATTTAAAGCATCAAAAATATTTCACGAAAATATAAAGTCTATTCTGTCCCACTCATGGGCAAAGTTCTCCCTCGACCATCCATGATTTCTATATTTCTCGGTCCAGTGCATCATACCTCCAGTTTTGGAGGAAACTGTCCAGTTCGTCCTGCGATGAGACAGACGAGGTCGAGTGAAGCCATGAAGGAGATGGAAAATACAATCAATATTTTTCTTTATGGCGAATTGGAAGAATTTTTGATATCGTACGAGTAGTTTTTGAGTTTATTCGTTACAAACATACAAAAATACATATCTTTCCTTTTTACAATATTAGTGTAGATAAGATTTTTTTTGTTCCTCTTGTAAGTGAATATTGTAAATTCTTTTAAAGAAATATTCTTGAAACCGAAGTAGGAGACGTCTACTCTCGCGCATTGTCATGCGTGACGTCAATACCTAACCCCACCAGTTAGATAACATCGATAGCCCTATCTACCGTTGCTTTAGTTTACAAAGAACTTATGTACCTAGGTGAGCATTATTCTGAGCCACGTACATATAAAACATCGTTTTTTTACAAAACGCTACCTTATCCACATATTAATAAAACGTGTAATAATTGAGCCAGGTAGGTACTCTACTCTTTCTTAGGTAAGTAAAGTTACTCTGAATTTATACTTATGGTTCTAGATTATGACGTAAATCAATGATCCAAACTATAAATATTTTTAACCTAAGATACTCTTATTCTTGTAAGTATCAATGTAACCCTAATATGCTTGCCTATTTGTAAGTAAATGAGCTGATTGCCATTTATAAATTATTATGGATTTCCTATCTCTACAGGGTGATTTTTCAGTCACCGTCAAAATTTTTCAGGGTGATAATACCCGTGAAATTGAACAACTTTTTCCAAGGATGTTCCTTGGAAAAAGTTGTTCTGCTGAAAAAAAATCGATCAGCTGACTATTGATTTTGCATGGGACGTCTGATTTTTTTTCATATTTTGACCCATGTTCCTTGGACAAAGTTGTTCAATTTCACGGGTATTATCACCCTGAAAAATTCGGACGGTGACTGAAAAATCACCCTGTATAACCTGATTAGTTTTCTCTGATGTTCTCCCACGGCACACGGCAATAATACTTTCTATCAGTGTATTTTTTTTTGTTATCGAATCATTTATTCTAAAGTTTAAACACAAACAATCAAACACTTTTATCTCTTTATAATGTTATTTTAGAGATGATGGATCGATTAATCATACCTCTTAATTATCATTACCTTCCTTTAAATCTTCATTACCTGCCATAATGAAGGATAGACCAATCATAATTACAAAAAAACACAGACGGTATACAAGACCTAAAGAAGTCTAGTTAGCACAGTTGTCTGTCAAATACAGACAAGATATTGACGACTGACAGACAGAACGCATTCGCGTATGTTTCGCAAAAACATTTGCATGATCTGTTGTTCTGCTTTAATTATCATTTAAATTAGCTGTACGTAGACATTACAACAGAGAACACGTGCGCACGGAGAAACATCTATACTAATATTATAAAGCTGAATAGTTTGTTTGTTTGTTTGGTTGAACGCACTAATCTCAGGATCTACTGGTGCGAATTGAAAAAATATTTTTGTTTGATAGTCCATTTATCGAGGAAGGCTATAGGTCCATGCGAAGCCGGATCGGGTTGCTAGTAACGTATAAAATATGTTACAGTCAAAGCTTTTAACCAGTCAAAACTACTTTTGACTGACTTCAGTCAAAACCCTTATTAAGATAAAATGCAAAATTTCAAAAACAAAAATACGGAACGAACTCCCTTGGTATAAGAATCACTACAAAACAAAAGTTTTAAAAGGGTCACAAAAAAAAACCTACCAACCTTTCTTAGTAGGTATTAAGGATAAATTGAAACCGTTCATAAGTAGTTTTGACTGGTTTTTGTAATCAAAAGTAGTTTTGACTGGTTATGAGTTTTGACTGGTTATGAGTTTTGACTGTGACATATATAATTGCTATATATAATATTTAAATTTAAATAGGCTTTATTTATTCATATCAATGGGTCAAAATGAGCAGGTTCTGGGCCGCAACAATCACGGAATAGAAACAACAAGTGGAAGTGTCCGCAGCTATCCCGAGCGTGTCACAATTATGCGAAAAATATGCTATATAATAACAACATTCGTTAGTTGTAATAAGTCTAGATTTTGAATGAACAACAAACTCAACATAAACTTAAAATTAAGCTTCAAAATTAAAACAAAAAAAAACAATTAAAAAATAAATAAATAAATAAATGAAAAAATCAAATCAAATAAAAAAAAAGAAAGTCAAATTAAATAATTGCGACACACGCGGGATGGCTGCGCGAGCACTTATACCTACTTGTTTTTTTTTTATTCCGTGATAATTTATAGTAGTTAGGTTGTCATCACTTTGAAGAATGGTAAACTCTTCACATGACCAGAGGACTAGCGTTATCTTGGGCCAAAGAATAGGCATTGACCTACTATTGGGCACTTGTCCCATTAACAGTGATGTGGACGAGTTTTTTGATGCCCTGCGAGCCCTAAATTGTTCATAATATTTATAAGTACTGTATATATTTAACTAGTGTGTACTGGACTTGTTTCACAAGTACAGAAAGAATGAGACATACTAGTTGTGCTTGTCGTATAAAATTAAACTTAGATTTTATAGAATAGTCGTATCTCCCATTCAAATCGACCCGAGTTGAATACTTGTCTTTTACGTTAGCGGACCTAGGAGGCCTACAGGTAGACAAAACAAAAGACTGTAGGTGTAGGTGGGAATGGTTAATTTGAAAGTTAACAAGTCGTCCTAATACTTATCAAAACATAATATCTATTACTTCATAGGCGCTAAGGTTATGGTTTGGTAAAATATCAAAAATATCATCATCTGCCAAGCAGCCTAAAAGACTATAAAAAAACCCTATGTTAGGGTCGGCTTCCAGTCTAACCTGATGCAGCTGAATACCAGTGTTTTACATGGAGCGACTGCTTTTCTGACCTCCACAACTACTTAGTGTTGCCAGGTGTCCCGATATGCGCGGGACGTCCCGATTTTTAGGGGTCTGGGGACGCGTCCCGATTTGCACCTGATCGGGACACTAAATGTCCCGATAAATTAATACATTTATAACAACCATTATTATTAGCAAAAATAATTAAAAAACAGATCACGACATTATGCCGAGTGCGCTCACTAGCTGAATAATCATTTTTCAAACTATGCACCACGTGTTGACGTTTTAAAACCCCGAATTAGATGCGCGAAGCTGAATTTGCTCCCGGCCTGCTTCATGTTTAAACAAGATGGTTTTCGCCCTGCCGTAGATAGAACTTGCTACGAAATCAGTCGACATACCGTGCTGAAAGATTATTTTATATCATTGGGAGACGAAGAATGTCCAACTGCGCTGTGCGCTGCGCAATTCTTCAATTCTGATGAAACAGAACGTAAACGTAAAAACGTAAAAAAGTAGAACGGTCCTGAAAACGAACGTTACGAGAAACGAACGTTACTGTGATTCGTAGGTCACACGGATATCGAGTAGGTCACGATATAATGGTTGGGCTGATAAAAAAATTGCGGCAGAGGATTGAAGATATATAGGATTCACTTGTAGCAATTGATTAAAAAGTTGCCTGACGATATTATCATCATCATTATATCAGCCTATTGCCGTCCACTGCTGAGCCTAGCTCAGAGATCGCCAACCAACCAGACGATATAGTTTCGAAAATTAAAGAATACTGTTGTAAGTGTTACAAAACTGTTCCACAATAAATAGAAACTAAATACGAACCCAAAGATAGCAGATTAGATTTATTTAAACCATTTTCTCTTCAGGACGACTCATTCACTTACGCGTCAATGGTTGACATAATTGAAAATCTAACGATAAATATAATTTTAATAAAAGTAACTTAAAACTTATAAGTTAATTTCTAATAATCCAGCAAGTATGATTATTGTTATAAGATTAAATTCAGATTATCTTATCTAGTAATATTAGTTGCGTTTACGAACCGCAATAAATTTATTAAAGCTTAGTTGAAAAATAAACCCTTGTTTTTTCTATTGTCCCGATCTAAAACCATAAATCCAGATTTGTTTTACCTTCTGCCCCGATTTAAAACAAATCGATCCTGGCAACACTATCCACAACCCATTTACTAGATAAATCACTTGGTGAGACTGGTTATCAGACTTTCTGGCTTCTGACTACCGCCCATAACGACTGTCAACGATCTACGAATGACCGCCCCTGCATACAAAATTTCATAATTATAAGAATTACTCGTTTAAGGTTTAAGGGTAGGTCATATTATTGAGATTGATATTAACTGGAAATGTTCTAAAGGATACTGGAATTGCAACTTCGTTGACAATTGCCACTTTAATTAAAAATCAATATTTCAGTTAGAGTTTCAATAACCGGGAGTTTTTGTCAAAAGTAGTAAAACAATAACGAGTTTGTCTGTACAATACGAAACTGTCATTCTTATGTAACATTAATGGTTGCACTTGACATACGAAATATTTAATATTCATGTCACTACATAAATACCTACCAAGGAATTAAAAATAAACCTATAAATTCCTAGTCAACTACTAAATAATGTAACATGTCATCGATATAAATCAACAACTGTCAATGAATTTTACAACGCCCAATTGTACTTATTGTTTTATATTTTAGACAATAGTAATTAATTCAAAAATATTCCGCCCAAATGGAACCTTGATGTTAGATGTGCACTACATTGTAAACAAGATTGTTTATCGTGTAGCAACGATGTGGGAATTGTCTAGTATACATAATTCATTCCTAGACACCACTCCTTTATAAACGCACTTGATTATTACCCACAAAATCCGATTAATTTTCAATTAACTGTTGCATATATTTCGACGTAGTATATGGAAAAGCAGTTTTTTTCAGACTGTATCTAACGACAAGCGTATTCGAAGCATGCTTCGGTTTTGATAAAGCTCGTAATTTTGCATACCCTGTGTACAGTGTATGCAAAATTACGAGCTTTATCAAACCGTATATATAAATATATAAATCGGATTATATATACTTTGTCACATTTTCTAAAATATCTTAACAACTACCATTCAAAAAATATGTGTACGATATTTTATTCTAAATAAGTACTTAACCATCAAACCACAAAGTACCTACGTAAGGCTGCGTCGCGCCCGTGCTGAGAGACCGCTCAGAACAAACCGCCATTTTTACCACGCACACATTGACATTACGTTTATAGGCATTCTGAAGCAGTTTCAAGCAGACTTCAGACTCGACTGTCACGTGTTGACTAAATTAATAAATGAGAGACATTGACATTTCACGAAGAACAAGAAAAATTTGTTATAAAAAATTGCAAAGAGTTCCAACCAGTGTCAATAAAATTTCATATTGTCACAAATAAAACCTACAGAGTCAATACAGTAGCAGCCCTAGTGAGTCTGGCAGTTTAGGTAATTATTTTTGAAGATGACGGGAGCGGTCCTTCTGTACCTTCTATATTTTGTGATCAAACTGTGTTAAATCTGAGTATACATTAGTTTCACAGTAATGTAGACGAAACAAAATCAATAAAAAGTTTACAGTTCCAATGTCATTTTTAAGTATCCATGACAATTTCAATAACATGTAAGTATACAAAATGTACATAACAGAAGTTGCATACGACTTTAAATAAATAGTGGTTGGTTACTGCAACAAAACAAGAGCTTACAGAATCAGTGTTGTAATATGTAATGCAAATTGATGACAAAAAATCTAAAAATAAATTCATATCTAAGTAGGTATATCTACAAATAAATAAAATTTAAGTGTCTGTTTGTTATGTCAAAATAACAGCTTTTTACTAAATGCATATGAAAGTAAGTACGGTATCTATTCCAAAAAACATTTTTTTAAATTTTTGTTCAGTATAAATGTTTTCCGTAAGCTTGTACACGTAGCTCAACTAAAGTTATGGATTAACTGAATTGTTTTTCAAATTTCAGTGTCGAGCCCTTACTAAAAAATATTCATAATGATGAGCTGTTTTCGGGTTGCCAGTTAATTGAACTACACGTTGTATTTATGAAAATAACAAATCTTGAAACTCTACTTATCTTGAACAAAAACTTAACATACACATTGCATCTATCACTCAATCTGATCGGATTGGTATGATAAGAGGCGTTGTACCGTGTAACACAGACAGACAATTAAAACTTTCGTTATATCTACTTGACTCCGGTTCACGCCACGGGGCCGCTGGTTGTCGGCTGTCTCTTTCAAATGTTATATGCGCTGGCGCATGTAGTTTTGCTTGATGTTTTGTTTATTGGATGTGATAGATGGGTGAGACCTACTTACGCCAAAAACTTGAGTAAATTGGTTACGTAATGGGCCTGTGTTAAAAATTAACTCAGGATTAAAGAATAACCCTGGCTAGCACAAGAGGGCCTTATTTATTTGTTATACATACCTACATAAATACCTCTAATTATTTAGAGGAGAACTAAAAACCTAACCTAATAAAAACCTTTTTTTTTTTGCTCTGGGTGGAAAATTCTCATGGATGTCCTCCGCCTTGGGCCGGGCAAAGGGGTCTGTCAGACTCTTATTGACTGAAAACCACTCCGGTGTTCCATCTCACACATAAAAAAACCAACTTAATCTATATAAAGCGCATTAATTTGCTTACTAAGATTTTGTATGAGAAATAGTACGTATTTACTTGATAATTTGTCAACTAACCTATAAACTAATGTAATATCTACCTACCTACCTATTCAATGGTCTTTCACATACAGATAAAATATACTTTTAAGTTGTGTGTAAGGTGATATTGCCACCAGTAGGCAGGTAAATGGTACCAAGAGGTATCGTGTTACCCATGAAACTGGGTCGTGGGGGTCAGACAGATAGTCGCTCTATGAAAAACACAGCTGGATCCGGTATCAAAGTCAAAGTCAAATCATTTATTTCTATTAGACCATTAAAACGCACTTTTGAAAGTCATTAATGAAAATTTGAATCTAGTTACACATTCCAAAAGTAGTTTCGTATGGACAAGAAAGAGTACTCCATATTAACTTTACAAAAAAAAACCAGTTTTGTATTCGTGTATGACGACACGGTTGGCGCAGTGGCTGAGCGATCGACTGCTGCGCAGCGTGTTGCGGGTTCGATTCCCGCCCAGGGTAAATATTGGTGTGATGAGCACTTGTGTTTGCTTTGTGTCTGGGTGTTGTTTATCTATATATGTATGTATTTCCAAAAAAAAAAATGTATTTCTGTATGTATATCAGCTGTCTGACACCCATAGTACAGGGTCTCCCTAGTTTGGGGTCAGATGGCCATGTGTGAAAATGTCCCCACATATTATTAATATTATTATTCCGGGTATACTGAAAGCCGTCCCAAACATAGTTGGGAAAAAGTTAGACAAATGATTATAGACGAATTGGAATGACGACTATTCTATAACATTTAGAAACAAAGCCAATAAAATTAAAATCGATCTAATTTACATTACATTTACTCCACGACATCGTGGTAGGTCGTCTGAGCCTATACTGCTGCATTTTTAGGGTTCCGTACCTCAAAAGGAATAAACGGAACCCTTATAGGATCACTTTGTAGTCCGTCTGTCTGTCTGTCAAGACCCTTTATCTCGCGAACGCGTAGAGGTATCAAGTTGAAATTAAATAAAAACTTGAGTAGGTATAACTCAAGTTTACGGTCCCTTGATGCTGTAAAAAAATCAACCCTCTATGTTAACGTGAAAAAAAGATACCGTTTATGTCGCAAAAAAACGCATTTACAATATTAAGTAGATTCTTCTATACTAATCCTTACATAGGTAGTATGGATAGTACCTATGTAAGGATTAGTATAGAAGTTTGGATAAGTACAAATATGTACGGAACCCTCGGTGGGTGAGTCCGACTCGCACTTGTCCGGTTTTTTATAATATAGCCTGTTTTTTTTTGTGACCACGTTTGCCCCACAAATATGGTCAGATCGTCACACCACCTTCGCCGCGGTCGACCTTGGCGGCGACGTCCTCCGTGAGGTGTTCAGTGAGTGACAAAACGAAGTAATTAAAATCAATAATACATAGAATCGTTAAGATAAGATCACACCCAACGTATTCTCTTAGTACTTAATAACTAATAGACGCCTAAAAGGTTACAACCTATTGTAATTTCTGCTTGTCATGCTAATAAGGCCACCTAAAACATTAATTCAATTGTTACATTCATACGCAAAGTAATATTATTCATGAAACTTATGGCTTACTCGTATATGGGTTTACGAGTACGGTGAAGTCAATTTTCCTCGTTTATTTTTTATTCCAGTATAGTACTGGTAGGTACTTTATTGATGTATTTCATGGACGTGTACAGATTTATTTATTTTTTACTGATTGTATTATATCATCTGTGTTTCAGTGTACTAATATATTAACATTTATTTATATAATAAAAACTTTTTTGAAAAAAGAAATTTATTTGCTACTTTTTAGTATTTTTTTGAAGGCGGTTCTCTTTTTTCATAAAAGTTTTTATTTCCCACTTTTTAGTGCCTCCTTATCACCCAAATCCATTAAGGAACGGCAACACATAAGTTAAAACAGAGATTGAAAGTCCTCCAAAGATGGAAAGATGGAAGAAACGAAAACGTCTTCTCGGTTTTTGTTGTTTTTTTCAAAAAGCGCTGAAAAATTTCTGTTTCTTGTATGCTAAAACCTTCTCCAAAATGTAACAAACACTTTTCTGAAAACCGCATCAAAATCGGTTCTGCCAAACGGGAGATAATCGCCGACAAACATACATACATACATACAAACATACGGGTCGAACTGCGAACCTCCTTTTTTTTGAAGTCGGTTAAATAGAGAACCTGACTATCAGACGTATCAGCGCACAACAGAAACTACTGGATCTAGGAACGTGAAATTTTGCTCACGAGTTCTTTTTATGATATAAGTGAGCACTAAGAAAGGATTTTCGGAAATTCAACCCCTAAGGGTGTAAAAATTTAAACTTCGTAATTTTTATAGAATAGATATGAAACTTAGTATTTAGCATTTTGGTTAAAAATAAAGATTCAGCTTTTTTTTGAAATTCCACCCCTAAGGTTTACCAGTATGGACGAAGTCGCAAGCGCAGTGCTAAACTTCAATATTTATTGAAATATTTAAAAATATGCCGTCTCTTTGCTAGGAGAGGGCTAAACTTAATTTTGGCTCCGGGCTCAGCTGGCTTATAATAACCAGGGTTAAGTGACAGTGGACTGGGTATTTTGCCCGTAAAGATGACGGACGAAAGAACACAAAGGCCCTGGAGTGTAGGACCGGAAGACGCAGGGTTGCTCTACAAGATAGACCGATGACCTTGTGGCAGAAAATCTTCGGGGAGAGCTATGCCCAACTAGCAGCAGAACATTATGATTTAAAAAAAAAACTGTGCGGTCGGGGGACGAGGTTCCTTACGTACGTATCTGTACAAAAAAAAATATATTTATATATATCACGAGCAGGCAAATGCGCCGCCGCCGCAGCGGCTCTATACACGCACACACACACACACGCATTTCGTTACGTGACGATTTCTACTAATTCGCTCTACCCGTAACCCAGGCAGCACAAACCTTTTGAGTAAGTTTTGTTTAACAGCAGTCATAGAAACTAATTGCTGAATAAGACTACCGTAATTAGCTGATTAATCGCTTACTCAGACGTTATTCAAGCAATTTGGGCACAAAATTATACTGCTAATAGCTGTGTAATAGCAACGTAACAGATGAATAAGTTTTGAATAATTGTACGACAAGCTGAGTATCTTCTACATAAAAGCATTTTGTTCTTTTGTACAAGTATTACAGCTCTGTTAGCCAGATGATGAATGAATGATGAGTGAACTTTATGGTTAAGTCCTTCAAAGCTCAGATATTCAGATGATACACCGCGTTTAGCTTACTTCAGTATATTTTATCAAGAAGTTAATCAAATTAAATTGAAATTGTCAAATCCGAACACCGCGGTACGTCTTTGGATGGTGAATGCGACATTGAAATATAACATGGCCAAATTATATTACCTATCGTAATTAAATTTTACCCTTATTTATGCTTAAAGAAGGAAATTGTAGGTGCGCATGCAACTTTACTGTGTATTTATATATACATTTCGTATAAAATTTTCACGCGTCACCTGATAAGCCGGCTTTTGGAGAAATAAACAACATTTCGTCTATTGGTTTGTTTTTACGTGTGAAATATTTTTTATGTTATATGCAGTCTAAAGGTTCAAAAATAACCTTGTAATACTTTTATAAGAATATTATACCGATTTCGTTATTAAAATTGAGTATTTGAGTATAAAATTCCATATCATTATAATAGGTTACGTTATTCGATATGGTTACGCTCATTCTGAATAAAATCTGATTGCACAGCGGCTTATCGTCTTATGTCTGCTTAACAGGCCTTATGTGTCTACTTATTAAGTTGTTCTCTGGTTAAAAGTGGTCTGCACTCAACATATTTTCGATAGCTGTTCTATAATCAAACACATTCGTATTCATTTTTTTTGTAAGGCGGCATTTTCACACAACCACAAAGTGCAGCTTTATATAGCCGCTTAAATACTGACTAACGTTAAAGAATAGTACTTCTTGTTTAAAAAAATGACTATTTTTCGTGAATACTCAGCAAACTTCTGCATAAGAATCTGTTACTATTGCTTTTAGCACAGTTAGCTACACATTACGGTAATTTCGTACTTAAAGCGGCATAAAGCAGTTATAACAGCTATCTTAATTTCTGTTAAGTTACTATATGCTTCATAACAGAAACAACGCCTATTTTATACAGCAGCTGAATAACTGTCAAGATATGGTGTTTAATACAACTAAAAGAGAACAGAATATAAATTATCCGGTATCATGCTTGCTAATGGAATTTTAAACCAATGTTATACAAAAGGTTACACAAACTCTTGAGTAACAGGTCTTTTTATGATGATTATTCAGTTTTAAGAAATAAAATCGGCAAATTACAAAACTAACTCAGCTAATAGAATTATTATAGCAAAAAAAATAATTAATACAGAACTTCGTAGTACACACAGCTTCTATACATATATAATAAAGCTTAACCCTGCATAAGGTTAAATTGTTGGCCAGTTAAATGACTTGTGTGCTGCCTGGGAAGCCGCGTTAGGGAACTTCGTTCCATAAATCGAAAGGCAAGACCGCACGTCGCGTGATACGTTTTTCTATCTCATATGATTTCATATTTACACTAATATTAAGTACCTATATAGTTGAAGAGTCCGTTGTTTTAGAACGCACTTATCTCCAGAACTATCGGTCTAAATCTGAAAGTTTTTTCTCTAAGGGTGTTATACCAGACCAATCCATCAATCCATTTAATCGTCGATCAACGGCATCGATCGATGGTAGAAAGGATTAGTCGACGTCGATCGACAGTTTCTAACAGACCAATCGATTGATTGTCGATCGACGATCGATCAATGGTAGAATTTATTAGTCGACGTCGATCGAGCTGCTTGATTATTATTACTGATGGATTTTTGCTAGGGTTAATCGATCAACGTCGACCGATGCCATTAATCGATTAGTTAGTGGGACGGTATCCGTCGATCAGCCAAAGCTACCACACTAATCGATCAACGTCGATCAATGTCGATTGATGGCATCAATCGACGATCGATCGATTAACACCCTAATAGGCAGCTACGTTATCCCTTAGTACTAAAGGCTATATTTCATAGACTAAAAATATAGAGATCTTTAAGAAAATTCACGCGAGCGAAGTCGCGGCAAAAGTAAGTAAACAATATTTAGCCGCGCTGCATTCCGCTGCAAGGCAGTTCCGCTCAATAATGTTTAACCTTTAACCAGAAATACCTGTTCACGTAAACCCCCAAAACCATAACTGTGATTGAAAGGGCACTAACTGTATCAACTTTCCAATCGATAACCTTTCGATTCAAGTTTCAACTAGGTACTTCAGAAATATTTATGTGTTTCATACTTTCTGGTACCTAAATGCCAAGTTTTTTCCTGTTTCATCATAAATGTAATAATGAGGTGCTCGTGGCTAACTAAAGATCATAATATGATCTTTATGAACGATCGGTCAGCTGCGATTGCCGCGGTTAGTCTGCGGATGGTTTAGGTAGCGTCCATCTATTTCATAAAAAAGAGTTTATTGCTCGTTCTTCTCCATAGAGACCTACCCTACGTTTTGAAACGATCAACTAGCTTCAACTTCCTGACTAATTAACTGACTCTTTGACAATTCAAAAGTGCCTGTAAATACGCGATTTCTCCGGAAAATGTAAAGCGATTTTTCACTACCACCGTCACTACACACACTCACATGAATTTTATTCGAAATAAATGTTTAATATTTACCAGCTTCTGCCCGCGACTTCGTCTCGCTGATTTTTCTTTACGGATTTTTTTAAATAAATTATTTCCTATATCACTCAGTGATAACGTAGTTTAATATTAAGGAAAGAATTTACAGAATTGAACCAGTGGTTCCGGAGATTATAACCCGAACGAACAAACTAACTTTAATTTACAATATGTAGTGATAATTTATTTAAACTAAAAGATGTAGTACTATAAAAGCACAAAATATGTAAACTGTAAAATTATTTTATAATTCTCAAATTATGAAACAGAAGGCAAATAGACGTGAGTAAAGTGCGGAACAGTGAGAGAGAGAGAAGCCAAAAAAGAAAATACAAATTTAAAAGTGAATACCTACAATCTCGTGATTGTATTTGCTTTTGAACGGGTGCGCCAAAGTTCACCTAAATTTTCTACTCCGATAATTGGAAATCCGCAAATGTTCTTCCTATAATTTTTCATCCTAACAATCACAATTCCTAACTAGTCTGTCTCTAATGTTCACAATCCGAAGCATTCAACTTCATAATGTTAGTAGCAATAAACATCTATTATACTTTTATTTGTTTTCCTATATTTTCTCAACTTAACCATCTTTTACACTATTATTCAAAGTCATATCTTTTTTGTTTAGATTTATTTTTATTCATAATAATCAGTATTATTATAATTTAATTTTGCGTAACTTTATTTTCACATAACATGTATAACGGTGTCCCCTTGTTTCGCGGACAGAAATTTCATAGAATTTCGTTTCCCAGAAAATGTTTCATATATAATATTTGGTTCTTGTAATTTTATTTCGACTATTATTGTTTCAAAGACTATTTACTTCAATGAAACATATTTCACAGAAACACAATTCAATTAATTTTTATTCACATTTTTTTGTTTAACAAACTTATCAAACAGTAGAATTATTTTTTAACGAATATTGTTTGTTCAGTGTATTTTTCCATGGAATTTATTTCGACTAAAATATATATAAATAGACAATAACTAAAATATTGTCTTAAAAAGTGAATATGTTGTGCTACAAAAGTTAATGACAGAAGCCAGTAAGCCGAAGCTGCGGTGGTGAGCGTGAATACCATCTGCGACGATAAACTCGCGTGGGACCGCCGGAGCCGTGACAGAAATCATGCCTGCTGCATGTTGCATGCTCACCTGCATGTTGCACGCTTGCTTGCATGATGCATGCTTGTTTGCACGCTGCATGCTTGCTTGCATGCTGAATGGTTGCTTACGCACTGCATGCTTGCTTGTATGTTGCATGCTTGCTTGTATGCTGCATGCTTGCTTGCACGCACGCGCAGTAGGTTTGGCTAGAACTGATACCCCCATTCTTGGTAATAATTTTTATATTAAATAAACAATGTACAGACGCCAGCACATCAAGCCATACCTAATTGTCAAATTTTCCCAATTAAATATGAACCTTAAGCTTTTGTAATAAAGTTGAAAATCTATCAAAGAAATTTGACAGATTGTAGTAGCTTGATGTGCTGGCCTCTGTACAACGTAATAAACAATGTAGTAACAACAGTTATTTAAAGCATACCCCCAAATAAGAATCCTACCCTCAAATTAATACTATAAATATCATCTTCTACCCACATATATTTTTTATTACACTTGGTAAATGTTTCTTTCTGAGTATGAGTGAAAATATTATGGTAATTATGTTTAGGGATAGAAGCGTTATGCTATAAAACAGTAGGAGTTTAAATATATTTACATTAATGATATTATTAATTACAATTTTCGGAAACATGAGTGTTATGAACATCGCCGGTAGCACTACAAATAGTATGAATGATAACTTTAGGATGAAAAATTTTAGGAAGAGTGATCATTCGGATTACAAATCCTTAGGAAGTACAATTTCGGGTAAAGAACTTTAGGCGAGCCAATATGGACCCCTTTTGAACTTGTATTTGTTTTTTTTTAACGATGCGGTGTTTCATGCTGTACTGACTCGTGGCAGTACAGCACGAAGCGCGTTGTAGGTATTCGCTTTTGAATTTGTATTTGCTTTTTTGGCTTCACTCTCAGTGTTCCGCGCGGTCTATCTGCCTTTTGTTTCATAATCTGTATGTCTATTCTGTTACAATCTCCCTCGGTGAACGCCTAGGCGAAGTGAGCTGTCATCCGTCCGTCTGCTTTGTCAATCCCTAGCATTGGGGCGGACGACAGCTCACTTCGCCTAGGTGTTCACCAAGGGAGATTGTAACAGAATAGCACTGCTGAGTTATAATTATTTAAAATCAGAACGTTTCAATTTATCACTATGCCCGATTTACACGGTGCAATTAAATTACCTGCTCAATGCAGTAAGTTGAAGATGAAAGTCGCACCGTCTGGACAGTGTTTAGACGATACAAGTAATTGGTGGCTTCTATTTCGTTATATGATACAGGCGCGAAACTTGCATCGTGTAAATAAGGGTTTTAACAAACACGACTAAAATATTTACATTCAGTACAAACACCGCACTACATAAAATCATGTACACGTCGAATTGAATGGCTAACGCATATATTCTGCATATGATTTATATGCCAGCCGTGCGTGTATTCTATATTAATAATTATTACCACGTGAATGTTTTCGCAAACTCATAATTGAGTCAAGATAAGTAATTATGCGGATAATTGCGCGTGCGCAGGTTCTGAGTAAAGGAGAGAGATGAATCATGCTAAGCTTTTAGCTGTTTTTGTTTAATTTTGCAGTTCTTTTTTGCGGAGAAACAAGTGGCTTCGATATATATTTTCTTTTTACTTTATTTGGAAGTTCTTTGGTAAGAAATTAAGCGGTTAATCATCAGGTAAATTCTTTAATAAGAAGTATATTATGCTGTCAGGTCGATGACTTTTAAATTTTCGGATTTATTGAAGACATTGAAGTCCCATAGAAAAGAAATTTAGTACCACGTTCAACGTTCATAGCTTTTGAACTTTTTTCAGAAGACATAGGCAGTAAGATGAAAGTTTTTTTTTTTTTTTTCATTTTGTGTTTTGGATTATTGCATAGGCAGGCAATTTAACTGCATGATTATCTTTGCTTATACTATATTATCAATTCTATGTTCACTATTTCCAGTAAGTTATATACTATTACATATTTTTGGCATTATTTACAAATTATTTTGACTTGAAATTATTTGTTAGACCCGTAGGTATTCACTACCATTCACAATCAACCGGCCACGTATCCAAGCAATTGATTGTCAGTTTTCAGAAATTTTAAATATGGAAC
The DNA here is from genome assembly GCA_947361185.1 of Charanyca ferruginea. Classification (NCBI taxonomy): domain Eukaryota; kingdom Metazoa; phylum Arthropoda; class Insecta; order Lepidoptera; family Noctuidae; genus Charanyca; species Charanyca ferruginea. The sequence continues at coordinate 19,122,951 of OX376056.1, read as the reverse complement.
TGTTAAAATATATAATCCTTTGATTACGTTTTGGTGAACACAGGCCTCATCGTGTATCTTAACAAAAAACTAGGTTAACAAATTGCCGAAGATCATTCCAAGAAATGTTATCTCCTAAATCAAGTTTTCTAGCTATTAAACATGTCGTTGCTAATTAAATGAGACATACTTCGAAATTACGGTCGCACCCTATTAGTGTCTGTTAGATGAATATAAATGTCATGCATCCGTGAAGCAATCATTCAGCCAATGGCAACAATATTCGTTAGTAAAATTCTAAGCTGCTGGGGGCTACAGCTGCTGTGTTAGTCATCCCAATTTCACAAGAACAACCGGTCTATTCTGTAAAAATATTCTTAGGTGATTTAACGTGAAGTTAGCTTCAAGTGGGTTGTCTTGTCACCCTTTGACAGTTCATCTCAAGCTCGTTTCACCAAAATTCACCGAAGGAGTTCTTAATGGTTCTAAAGCGAAAAGCAATATTAAACATTGGTTAAAAATATAATTACCTATATTGCTCGGCGTGACCTTAGAAGCCAGGAAACTCCCTTCCGAATTTAAAAGAGAGCCAAACTTCTTGGAATAACCACTACATATTGTAAAACAAAGTCCCCGCCACGTCTGTCTGTCTGTTCGCGATAAACTTAAAAACTACTTATCGGTTTTTCATGTGGTTTTCACCAACAGACAGAGTGATTTATGAGAAAGGTTTATGTGTACAATTTATTAAGGTTTTGTGTAAATTGGTTAAAATAATAACCAACTAAGTAATTTATAAAGTAACTAAGTAGCCCGTGAATGTATGTTATCGCGTAAAAAAATATGAAAAAGTATATAATCTACATTTTCATATATTTTTTTAAAGCCTATGTCCTTCCTCAGGATTTAAGCTATCTTCATACCAAATTTCATCAAAATTGGTTCAGACGTTTCGTACTGAAAACGTAACAGACAGAGTTACTTTCGCATTTATTATATTACTAAGGATTTAACAGCCTTTTTGTCTGCTCTATTGCTAGAAAGTTTTTATCAGCTAGAGTAGGTATGTGGGTACTTTACGGAATATCTTCTGTAAGACTTTCAAGGCTCCTATTTGTTACAATAGAAGAATACAGTAACGCCGGTTACCCTACAATGCACCCACCCATCTTTTGCTAAACTGAGTCACGTACACCTTACCCTCGCAGATCACACTTGGGTCATAATTTACGTTAATTATGATACACATAAAACTTCTGATAACCATTTACCCATCAACATGCCTCTACATCAGTCTGTGAGACTACATGTGCCTACCATGTTCTCAATGCCTTGTTTGTATTGCTAACAAACCGCCATATTTATGGTTTGTTTATTTTTTTTGTGACGTAAGCTTGTAACATGTTGATATCGCTGAAAAATAGACAAATTGAAAGGATCATGGCAGAATTTGTACAAAAAAAAATAGATGTTTAGAGAAGTTGAAAACCTAATTCTTATATTCTTAAGGACTGCAGTGGCATGCCTTAAACAAAAGCCCAATAGCCAGGCTTGCAATCAATAATGCGAGACAATTAAAAAAAAACACAGAAAGCATACGCTATACTTACTTGTCATACTTTTCATTTATCATTCTTTTTATTGGTTTTTAACGAATCAATCTAGTTGATTCCTTTTTTTTATAGAATTAGCTTAAAATAAAATATTAATTTTAATAATATTTTGACACTTCGTATAAACAGACTACTCATGACTACCGTTGCTATGTAACGCCCAGATTTATGACTTATTGTATGTCAAATACCAACTTTTTTTTTTTTTTTTTTTTTTTCTTCTAGCTTCACACAGTTTATGCATTTAGCCAATTTCAAGTAATTATTTACATAAAATTAATAATTACGGAATTTGGGAGTGTGTACGATTAAAATAAGATCAGTAGGTATTTATATTTATGAAATAGGGAAAAAAAAGGTAATGAAGGAAAAAGGCAATGAGAATTACTTACAACTTTATATTATTTACAGTAATTAATGAGACTATACAGATGTCAACTGTTAGCTATTTTTAAGGTTTTGAGCCTTAGGCCTTTAGCTTATATAACTTAAATTGTCTCCAATAATATTTGATTATATTTTCTATTCTCTAAATAATATTTGTAAAATTCTATAAGCACTAATTTATAAATATAACTGGCAGTCTACATCTAGACCCCGGCCGGTTATAAAATACCCCTCTATATGACGATATTGGAGTTCCAGAAGAGAAATCATATTCAGAAAAGATTATGAATTTCAGAATAGCCGACTTGAAGGCAATCTATCAAAGGAGCAGTCAGTCGAGTTTTAGCGTCGGAATAACAACATGATCTAATCATTGATTTCTTTTGGTGAGCCTACAGTCCTGAACAGCCTGGGATGGAGCCGATGACTTGATGGCGTGCCTGCTGCTCCCAGGGCGGGTCCTCCCAATAGGACCGCCTGGCGACCTCCGTCCCAGAGCTTGGAGCTGGCCGCGCCGGTCTTTCGTCGGACCAGAGCCAGATTGCCGGCCAGGCTGTGTAGCCTTGGTGACGCTAGTCACCTAGCGTCCTCGTAACGTTCTTCATACAGTGCGAAATAAACTCTCATCTCAGTGCGATTAAATTTTATATTAAATGTGTTTTTATACGAACTTCTTTTGTCCTCCTCGTCGTACTAAACATATTTACATACTATGCAAAACTTACACTACATTCCCACACACAGTTCTCTTACCTCTGGTAATTGGCATCCATTCTTCGCTTGTGACTTTTAAATCACTCGTTGGTTACTTACAAGTTGTGGTTTGGTTTACTATACGATGTACTATAGGACAATATCCTATAGTTGTTCTCACCTACACTTTTACTCTCAACTTAACCACATTACTCTGCACCCCACACACTTGCACACCACTGCGGTTACCCACGGGTAATCGTACTCAGTCTTCGCTTGGGTGTGTTTTTGAAACCACATAGTGGTCACTACTGAGTTGGGGACTGAGACACTTCACGGCAGCTACAGGACAATATCCTGTGGTTGTTTATACATAACCTACACATCTACGAAACTCTCTACATATACTATTGTAGCGACCAAAACCGCTACGACGTCCGCTTCCGCTTATGAGCAGTGAGACCTCGGCATAAAATCACGCCACCTCTACGTCATATCGTATGATGTCGCGTGATACCTGCGCAAGCGCCGCCTCCTGCTAACGAGCCGGCCGCATCCTATTGTTTACATCGCTGCGTAGCAAGATGGCCGACTGTCGTCCTTTGTATTATGGTCACCGGCCATATTGTGGGCGTCACAAAGTAATTAGTAAAAAGTGTCAAGTGTGAACCTTAATGTGTGTATGCCTCACTAGTATAAATACCGCGTACTAGCATTGTTTTAGTTTACTCCGATTTCGCTTTGCTTGCTTGCGCTTAACGCTTTATATTATTGCTCTTATTGTAATTAATTATTATTGTTGTTTTGTATTAGTTTTAATTATAAAATAAATAAGTTTCATTAGTGCCTTCTGCTTTAATTTAAATAAATCGACACCTGAGAGGTAGCCTGCATAAGAAGCGGCCCAAGTCGACCCCTCACACAACTGGGCCCCTTCATTGGTGACCCCGAAGAAAAATGGACAACAGCACGGAGTCGGTGAAAGAGGGGACAGCAGAGACATTCAGGGTTGGAGTACGAGTACCACCATTCAACCCGGACGACCCAACCCTATGGTTTGCCCAGATCGAAGGTCAGTTCGTGTTATCTAATATAGTGCGTGATGAGACCAAATATTATTACGTGTTGGCACAGCTGGAACCGCAGTACTCCGCTGAAGTGCGTGACATCATAGTTACCCCACCAGAAACTGGTAAATACGCCAAGCTGAAGGTGGAATTAATTAAGCGGTTATCGGCATCACAGGAGAGGAAAACCAAACAGCTGTTGATGCACGAAGAGCTCGGCGACAGAAAGCCGTCGCAGTTCCTGAGGCACCTACAACACCTAGCTGGTCCTAATGTACCTACCGATTTTATCCGCACAATCTGGGCAAACAGGCTACCAACTAACCTACAAACCATTCTGGCATCGCAGGTCAACATGAGCTTGGAGGACGTAGCGGAGCTGGCGGATCGCATTAATGACATCGTACCAGCAACAAACCAAGTAGCGAGTACATCAACAACATCGGTTGTGGTCACACCTACAAGCGACAGCGATTTGAAAATTCAAGTAGCGGAATTATCACGGAAGATTGAGGCGATGTCTACGGAGTTATATAGACGTACCAGACGCGATTCAAAAGGTCGGGACTCCTACAGGAACCGTAGTCGCTCTCGGTCACGTTCGCGCCCCCATGACCACCCCCACTGCTGGTACCACTATAGTTTTAAGGAACGAGCACGGAAATGCATAAAGCCCTGTAACTACAAGCCGGAAAACAACCAAGGCAGCCGACAATAGCGGTAAACGACTGCCCCAATATTTCGAACCGCCTGTTCATCACTGACCGCAACACAAAGATCCAGTTTTTGGTCGACACGGGTTCAGACTTGTGTGTGTATCCTAGGTCATCTGTACGGGAATCGCGTCCGAAAACTAATTATAATCTGTTCGCAGCCAATGGAACACCAATAGCTACATATGGCTATATACAGCTGGAGTTGAATATAGGTCTACGACGTGCATTCAGTTGGCGCTTCGTCGTGGCTGACGTATCCAAACCCATCATAGGTGTCGACTTCTTAAGTTTTTACAACTTACTCGTCGACTGCCGCAATCAACGCATCATGGATGGGGTTACTTCACTCACTGTTCCGGCTCCTCATCAGCAGTCAGCGGATAGCATTTCATCCGTACGTACGACCTGTGCAGCCCCGGTTGAAGATCAGTTCCATCGTTTATTAAGGGAGTTTCCTGAGATCACACGACCTGCCGGTAAGCCTAGCTCTCCCAAACATAGCACGGTGCATCAAATCAGGACTACGCCTGGACCGCCTGTATTCAGTCGACCTCGCCGCCTAGATCCAGAACGTTTGTGTATAGCAAAACAAGAATTTGATTCTATGTTGCAGAATGGAACAGCCCGAAGGTCAGAGAGCGCTTGGTCGTCACCCCTTCACCTGGTTCGTAAGAAAACTGATGGATGGCGGCCTTGTGGTGACTACCGAGCACTTAACGCACGCACAGTTCCGGATCGATATCCAATCAGGCATATCCAGGATTTCACACAGCAGCTTTCAGGTAGCACCATATTTTCCACAATCGATTTGGTAAAAGCATATCATCAGATACCAGTCCTGGAAGAAGACATCCCTAAGACGGCCATCACCACACCATTCGGCTTGTACGAATTTCCTTTTATGACATTTGGACTTCGTAACGCCGCACAGACCTTTCAACGATTTATTGACGAGGTACTCCGTGGATTAGACTTTTGCTACTGTTACCTAGATGACATTTTAATATCCAGCAGGAACAGCCAGGAGCATGAGGAGCACCTGAAGCAACTTTTCGAACGTTTGGTACAATATGGCGTTCTTATAAATATTTCTAAGTGTCATCTAGGTAAATCAGAAGTAACTTTTTTGGGTTATACAGTGTCTGCAGCAGGCGTGCAGCCGCTACAAACAAAGGTCCAAGCCATTCAAGACTTTCCAGAGCCAAAGACCATAAAGGAGCTAAGAAGATATCTCGGTATGCTAAATTTTTACCGTCGCTTCATACCAGGTGCAGCTAGCATCCAGGCGTCTCTCAACTCTTTATTGGCTGGACCCGCAACAAAAGGAGCAACGCCAATTACATGGACACCGCAATTATTGGACGCATTCAACAAAAGTAAAAGCAGTCTTTCACAGGCTACACTGTTGGTACATCCGGATTCTAATGCAGAGCTGACGATCCAGACCGACGCATCTGATACGGCAATTGGCGCAGTTCTGCAGCAACGAAAAGGAAAGGAATGGCAACCACTCGCTTTCTTTTCCAGGAAACTGTCTCCGGCACAACAGAAATATAGCCCATATGATCGAGAACTGTTGGCGATATACGAAGCAATTCGTTACTTCCGGCATATGGTGGAGGCAAGGACTTTCAGTATATTGACAGACCACAAGCCGCTAACTTTCGCATTTTTCACCAACAGGGACAATTGCTCGCCACGCCAGTTTCGGTATTTGGATTTTATCAGCCAATTTACAACTGACATCCAATTCATCTCTGGCAAGGACAACATCGTAGCAGACACCTTATCACGCATTAACGAACTTTCTTTGCCCATAGATTACCAGTCCTTAGCGCTCGCTCAAGACTCTGATGAGGAACTTAAGGGTCTGCTGATGAGCGGCTCCTCCTTGAAGCTGGAAAAGAGGAGGTTACCTGAGAGCAGCACACAGGTATACTGCGACGTCTCAACAGAAAGTGTGAGGCCGTACGTAACCCCCGCACACCGCAGACAGGTATTTAATGCATTGCATAACTTAAGCCATCCAGGGGTTAAGTCCACCGTACGCTTAATTACAGACAGATTTGTGTGGCCAGGTATTAGAAAAGACTGTCGACAATGGGCTCAGGAGTGCCAGCAATGCCAACGTTGCAAAATATCAAGACACACGGAAGCACCTACAGCAGCATATACAGCACCTTCAGCCCGTTTTCGACACATACATTTAGATATAGTAGGTCCTCTAACTTTATGTTCTGGTAACAGGTACTGCCTCACAATCGTCGACCGCTTCACTAGGTGGCCAGAGGCGCTGCCACTACAGGACATCACCGCCGAGACCTGCGTGACAGCCCTAATATCCGGGTGGATCGCTCGGTTTGGCTGTCCTGAGCACATCACGACTGACCGCGGGCGACAGTTTGAGTCGCACACCTTCAAGGAAGTCGCCAAGCTGGTGGGTGCTACCCATCACACCACCACTGCATACCACCCCGCAGCAAACGGTCTCGTTGAAAGGCTACACCGTCAATTGAAAGCAGCTATCGCGTGCCACTCCAACTCCAACTGGACTGAAGTTCTCCCGTGGGTGCTGTTGGGCATCCGCAGCGCCTGGAAAAGCGACCTACAAGCTTCCACAGCAGAAATTGTCTACGGCGAGCCACTTCGGCTACCAGGACAATTCTTCTCGACCAACACAGACGAAGTAGGGGAACCGAGTAACCTGGTCAACAGACTCCGAGCCCACATGAGCAAACTGGCACCGCAACCAACTTCGTGGCATACCAGCTCCAGCAAGTCATTTTATGTGCCTAAGGACTTGGGCACGGCGACCCACGTCTTCATCCGTCAGGGTCCAGCACGAAGGCCCTTACAAGCAGCATACCTGGGCCCATACGAAGTACTACGTCGAGGGCAGAAGACATTTGACATCGACGTGGCAGGCAAAAGGCAAACAGTCACCATAGACCGTCTGAAACCAGCATATATGGCTAAGGAAGAATCTTCGGTTCCGGATCTGCAGCAAACACCAGCGGCGGTCAAGAAGACAAAGAGTGGGCGGATAGTTAAATTCCCTGATTACTATCGCCCGTAGTCACGGTCTCAGCGGGGGAGTAGTGTAACGACCAAAACCGCTACGACGTCCGCTTCCGCTTATGAGCAGTGAGACCTCGGCATAAAATCACGCCACCTCTACGTCATATCGTATGATGTCGCGTGATACCTGCGCAAGCGCCGCCTCCTGCTAACGAGCCGGCCGCATCCTATTGTTTACATCGCTGCGTAGCAAGATGGCCGACTGTCGTCCTTTGTATTATGGTCACCGGCCATATTGTGGGCGTCACAAAGTAATTAGTAAAAAGTGTCAAGTGTGAACCTTAATGTGTGTATGCCTCACTAGTATAAATACCGCGTACTAGCATTGTTTTAGTTTACTCCGATTTCGCTTTGCTTGCTTGCGCTTAACGCTTTATATTATTGCTCTTATTGTAATTAATTATTATTGTTGTTTTGTATTAGTTTTAATTATAAAATAAATAAGTTTCATTAGTGCCTTCTGCTTTAATTTAAATAAATCGACACCTGAGAGGTAGCCTGCATAAGAAGCGGCCCAAGTCGACCCCTCACACAACTGGGCCCCTTCACTATTCTTCTACTACTCTACCCTCTCAGAGTTTTCTTTTATTGAATAGGCTCAGTGTCGTGGGCTCTCTTTTAAAATATTTTTCTTTCTCTCGGCTTTAACCCTCTCGGAGAGGCGTTACTATTTAACCCTCTCGGAGAGGCGTGTTACTTGCTTGACCCTCTCGGTGAGGCTAGTAATGTATATAAATAGGCATTCGTTACAGTCCTTCCCCAGGATTCAAGCTATCTTTACAATAAATTTCATCAAAATCAGTTCAGCCGTTTTGTCGTGAAAACATAACAGAATTACTTTCGCATTTATAATATTAAATATAGTATGGAAGTATGGAAAATTTCACAAATAATGATTAATCAGTGTATTTTTCCAACTCCGCCATTGTAAACAACAATTCACATCAATTGTCTGCCAATTTGATGGATCCCTTAATGTCACTTGTCACTTTCTTTTTTTTATAATCCCAAAATTTGCACCGAGATGAAACGAAAAACTTATTTTAATTTCGAAATATTTTTATTATTCGGGGGTTTAAATTTATGGTTAGCATATCATTCTACTCTCCTGGGAATGTTTTCTCTACATTGAAAATATTTTAAACCCTCTAAATGATTTTTCTTTTTCATACAAATTAATGCATGGATCTCGCCATGATTCTTTGTGCATTCAGGAGCTACGAAAACCGGACGCGGTTTGTCGCTGTTCTTTTGTGCAAAGCGTCAGTGTTGTTTTGTTCTTCTGAATGACACGGTACACTTCGAATGTTATGGTATAATACCAAAAAATAATTATAATTATGTAATTAGAATATGGTCACGGATAATTTACTCAGTTAAATTAGAGTAAAACAACGTCTGTCACGTCAATCACGTCTGTCACTTCACGTCATATCTGTTTTCGACGAACAAAGAGTACCGCAGAGATGTATTTTTGTATTAATACTCTTAACACTTCACCAGTAATGATTGAGTTCTTTGTAGTAGAGGGTGAGCCTTGCCACTGAGCAATTACAGATAAAAAAAAACCTAATAACCATGACAGGATTTTTTTATAAATTGTTCATAATATTTTTAAAATTATTTATAAGCTTTGTAAATGTATAGTTATGAATTTAGATTTACTATTAATTTATTTTTAAATCAGAAGTATCAACTTTTTGTTACTAACCCCTACTTTGTCGAACGAAAATCGTCGCAAAATTAATGAGACAAATTGTGTCAAACGCGTGTAAACTACTGTGATTCATCATCATTATCATGTCAACCTTTAGACGCCCACTGTTGGGCATAGGTCTTCCACAAGGGGGGTTCAGCCGTAATCGCCATACGTGGCCGATGCATGTTGACGATCGCAGTAGGTGTATTGTACTTAGAAGGACGCTGCTGCCCATCCTCTGGTCAGTACCATCTGTTGCCTTCTACGACACTCACGGCTAGAAATGGAGTGGTGCTATTCGTGGCCGGCACCACATGGCTTGTGACTGACTATTGAAAATTTAGTCAACCAGTAGCTTGGGTGCACTTGATAATCTGTCACAAAATTTTTTGTTCAAGAAACTACAGGTGGTAAGAGCCTGTTTCACCAACTTTGAATTGAATAAAAGCTTACAAAAATGGAACAGAATTTATGTTTTTAAAAAATAAAAAATGAACTCAAACTCAATTCTTTCTATTATTTCAATCAGACCATCAAAAGGCACTTTTGAATGTCGTATAAGAAAAAAATAATCTAGGTGCCCCTTCCAAAAGGCAGTTTCGGTTAAATTCGGTTAAAGGTTAAATAAATGAAGTAATCTGCAAAGTAAATTTATCGCATTATATTGGAAGGTGGTAAAGCATACCCTTTAGTAACCGATTAAATGCACAAACTTTTGCTAGAAGTACCTATTATTCGTAAATAGAGATAGGTACACCTCCGTCGAAAACTAGACCTATCCTTCTAAAGTCCTCCTTATCGATTTCGAAAACGACCCTTTGAAAAACTATTTCTTTGAGTGTGCCCTAAGGGCTGTTACACACGAGCGGCATATTGTCAACAGCAGGGGTAACTGCAGCCGTCGACACGCGTCAGCGGCAAGTAAGTAAGTGTTAAAGGTAAGAGCCCCTATATGACTCGCCAGAACGAATTTTCTTTTAAATACCCGGTCACAACTAATACAGTAAAGTTGGCCTGCAGAGTTTAGTATCAGTTGTAGAAGGCTTTAAGTCTCTCTTTATGCAAGTATGTGGCGGATTTCAATCAATGTATCGAGTCGCTTTTGTTCAAATAATGTTATATACCTATATGCCAGGCATAATAACGCGGGTGGTTATACTGGCAAAATGTGATTATACACAGTATACCTACATTTGGTCAAGTATTATGTAAATGAAAAGGTAATATAGGCGACCTACATAGTTCTCACACGATCGACGGTGGTTTATTAGGTACGTCCCTTGCCTTACAAAACGACTGCCCTCTGAATTTATTTCGGCGTTTCTTTTGATAGTAATCTCATCTTGCTAATAAATATTTGACACTAGCGACCCGGCCCGGCTTCGCATGGGCCAATAGCCTTCCTCGATAAATGGACTATCCAACACAAAAAAAAAATTAAATTCGAACCAGTATATCCTGAGATTAGCGCGTTCAACCAAACAAACAAACAAACTCTTCAGCTTTATAATATTGATTATATAGATTATAAAAGACTAGCACACGACTTTTTTTAACCGTCCCTAATCTTTTCATAATGCAATAAAGCATAAAGCACTCTGGGAACATATATTTCTATGGATAAAAGAATTTTAGAAATGGGATGGGAGAAATTTCGGAGTTTATCCCCTACATTTACACAGAAATTTTATCTTATTTATTTCCTATTTACTAAATACATTTAATTTAAGAACTTTATGGATTAAGGCACAATATTTTAAAGAAATTCTCATAAGAAATTCATTAAATTAATGTTATATTTTTAAGCTTAGGCCTAATCATGAAAATTGTTGGTAATATTGAATTTCAGAGAGTAGACCACATTAGAACATTGTAAAAGATGCCAGATTTGATTTCGATTTTATTTGTAGAACTAAAGCGGATAATTAGATAGATCAGAATTAATTTTATTTAATAAAAAAAGGATCTTATCGAAAATTAAAAACCAATTCATCTAATTCTCACTTCACAATCGGGCGAGTTCTATCTCGAACGCATCGTTAATCGAAACTAATCGGGATATGATATCGATAAACCGTTGTGGCAATTAGCGTCACGGTAAGCGCGAACATCAATTCATAGATTACTTCAATCAAATGATACTGGACCAGTAAAGGCGGTCAATTATCGGTGATAAAAAACTGGTTGTACGTTGTTTCATAGCTAATAGTTTTATAGAATTTCGTTTCAAATATTTTTTTTCTAATAATATCGTTTCATAGAATAATCAATACGCAGAATACTTACTTTCAAGATTTTCAAATCATTGATTTTTGGTTCACATAAACTTTATTGTTAGACTTATCATATCATAGAATAACAAATCAAATATTCTTTATCCTTATATTTTTTATTTAATATAAAATTTATTCCCAAGAATGGGACTCTCAGTTCTAACCAAACTTACTGCGCGTGCGTGCAAGCAACCATGCAGCATGCAAGCAAGCACGCAGCGTACAAGCAAGTATGCAGTATGCAAGCAAGCATGCAGCGTGCAAGCAAACATGTAGCGTGCAAGCAAGCATGCAGCGTGCAAGCAAGCATGCAGCGTGCAAGAAAGCATGCATCATGCAAGCAAGCATGCATCATGCAAGCGAGCATGCAACATGCAGCAGGCATAGTTTCTGTCACGGCTCCGGCGTTGCGGGGCTCCGGCGGTCCCACGCGAGCTTATCGTCGCAGATGGTATTCACGCCTACTCCACGCCTACGCAGATTTAAATTACACTCTAGGTGTAGGGCAGACAAGACTACGTGAAGTCGGTTTCGCAGCGATTCGTTTCTGTCATTAACTTTGATAGCACAACATATTGACGTTGATAACATTTTTGTTTTTGTCTATTTATATCTATACATTTTCGTTGAAATAAATTCCATGGAAAAATAAAAATAATAATTCCATAAAAAAGAATTCTACTTTTTGATAAGTCTGTTAAACAAAAAAATGTGATTAAAAATTCATTGAATTGTGTTTCTGTGAAATATTTTTCATTGAAGTAAATAGTCTTTGAAACAATAATAGTCGAAATAAAAATTCGAGAACCAAATATTATGTTAAACATTTTCTGGGAAACGAAATTCTATGAAATTTCTGTCTGCGAAACAAGGGGACACCTAAAAAACTAGATGTTTGTTTTGCCAGATGTAAACAATTGAATGCCAGGCTGTTACGTTCCAAGACGTTTCCGGTTTCGATTCGTATTTGATTTATCGATAGCATGATCGATTCAAGTTAAAATATTTTTGAGGTCAATACTTTTTTATTTTTATATGGTCTGTAATTAAAATATTTTTGGAAGTAAGTTATAAAATACATTAACGCTTGATTTCAGTGAAAAATACACAATATCCTAAGCGAAGTTATAGCAATAATACCAATATCTTTACCGATCGCTTTAAGTTAGGTACTTCACATGTCACAAACTTGCTTTCCGTCAATCTGCATTAAAATGTAACACAATACTGCACTGATTACAATTATCCGCACTGACAGACAATCCGATACAACCGAGCACTGTCACCAATCGGATTAATGCACTCCAAATCGATTCATCAACACCTCACTAATAAATCGAATTTTAAATTCGGAATTCGATCGCGTAAATCGAATGCGTGTTAGCGGTTCACTGGTTGTACAACTACTGGCGTAGTACTCCAGATAGTGTGGCTGTAGTGTCTCGGTTAGCCCCGCAACTTGTGAATTCATGATTTAAGGCGACGATATACGACTTTTACAGATTTTAAACTGACAATCACGTCAAAATGTGCAGTGTAAATGATTTGAAAAAAATATATGTTAAACTAGAACATTCTCTTAATCATATAGAAAGTGAATATTTTTGATTAAGTTCATATTAAATAGTTTAATTAACTCGTGAAATTGTGTCTGACGCGGACAAAACATTGACAATCACACAAAATCTACCAGGTATAATTATCCGAAACTTACACTATCTTACAGACAATTTTATTATCTATCTTTTAGTATATGCCTTTTTTTTAATTTTGAAAGAATACTACTTTTATTTAATTTTTTCGACTAAATTTTGAAAGTTTTGGACGCAGACTGCGTCCGTTCTGCATCAGTTTTGCGTCCAAAACTCTCAAAGTTTAGTCGAAAAAATTAAATAAAAGTAGTATTCTTTCAAAATTAAAAAAAAGGCGTATACTAAAAGATAGATAATAAAATTGTCTGTAAGATGGTGTAAGTTTCGCTTAATTATACCTGGTAGATTTTGTGTGATTATCAATGTTTTGTCCGCGTCAGACACAACTTCACGTATTAATTAAACTATATAATATGAATATAATTAAAAATATTCACTTACTAAGTGATTAAGAGAATGTTCTAGTTTAACATATATTTTTTTCAAATCATTTACACTGCACATTTTGACGTGATTGTCAGTTTAAAATCTGTAAAAGTCGTATATCGTCGCCTTAAGATAAGTTTGTAAGTTGGACCGAGACGTCGAAGTTTTTTTTGGCGAATAGGGACGCATGCGTGACAGGACGGGTTGTCTGATGGCCGGGCTGTTATAATTGTAACAGTATTTCTACTTCTAGTTTGATGGATGGACTCAATTAGTGTTGGGAGTGACACTGTGTGATGGTAATCGGTTAATTAACAATGTTTAGTTTGTTTGATGTGTTATTCCGGCGCTTGAATGATGGTAATATCCGTAATGTTATAGGTACTAGAGTCTAGAACTCGATGACATTTACGAGTTCTTTTTATTATCTTTATTTATTTTTAACCGAAACGAATCCTTCAAGGTTCTCTAAAAGAGGCCGAAATATATTTTTCAAAATCATCCTTTTTTAGATAATCTTTTGCAATTGTTTAAAAGATTTGATAAAACTTTAGAGTACCTAAACATGAACCGGTTTTATGAAAAAAAAACATAGAAAAGATATTTCACGACTTAATGAATACACGAGTATTTATATAAAAGATGTTATTGAAGCGAAAGTATATTACAAACCTGATTAATATCTTCTTTTAATTAAAAAGTCTGCCTTGTTTTTAGGTGTATCGGTTTCCCACCATAGATTCTAAAAAAGGTCTTGGTCTTTCATACGAGTTCTTCTTCTTTTCGAATCGATGGTTTTTTTTTAACCGACTTCAAAAAGGAGGAGGTTATCAATTCGGATGTTTGTATTTTTTTTTTATGTAGGTATGTTGGGGCAAAACTCTGTCATATATAGACGGATTTGCAAAATTCTATTTTTGTTCGAAAGGGATTTCTTTCGAAATGGTCCCATATAAATTTTACTAAAATGGATTTAGCCCTTTTTGAGAAAATCAACAAAATCCCAAAAATAATTCTTCAATCTTTGGAGGACTTACAATCTCATTTAAATATGTCGCTGTTTCTTAATGGATTTAGATGTTACGACAATACTAATAAGCGAAAAATAAAAAGTTTTTTCAAAAAAAAGAAAACCGCCTTCAAAAACTAAAAAGTGATAAATAACTTTAGCACTTTTTTAGTTTTTGAAGGCGGTTTTCTTCTTCTTGTTGTTAGACAACATGGGCCAAGTAGGTAGCCACAGTTATCGCAAGGCAAAGTTTACGAATAAAATTTAGCTCAATACTATAAAAAAAAACTTGTTATTTAATAAATCGACGTAAAATACTATGATCCTCTGTTTCAGCCATTTTTTTAAACACTTCCAATTAAATACTTAAAAAAAAACGTAAACATATGTAAAAAAAAAACTCATTCTTTGTTCCAAGTTTCTTATCTTTTTAATGTTCTCTAGATGTTGTTTTTAATGACTCTCCTTGGTTATTGTATAATTGTATGTTGTTTGTTTACCTTAAACCTTAAATGTAAATCTACAATATTATTTTAAAGAGGTAAAGTATGTGAGTAAGAGGTAAGAGGTAAAGTATGTAGGAGGTAATCTACGAAATTATGCATCCAATTATAAAAATAACTGTCCGTATGGTGTCGGACGTAAAGAATAGCACCATTCCATATCTTCCCGTGGGTGTCGTAAATGGCGACTAAGGGACTCATCAGAGAATGGGCAGCAGCGTTCTCTATGCCTTTGTAACAACCATACTGCGATCGCCAACCCAGCCAAGCGTGGCGATTACTTTGGGGGAGGCCTATGTCCAGCAGTGGACGTCTTTCGGCTAAAATGATGATGATGATGAAAATAAATCTTTCACTGATAGAAAGCAACACCATTGTCCAGTATCAATGATACTGGACAGAAATATATCTTAAATGATACCGTATCATATAATATCATAGATAGAGTATCCTACTATCCTACTAATATTATAAATGCGAAAGTTTGTAAAGTTGTTTGGATGTTTGTTACTCAATCACGCGTAAACCATTGAACAGATTTGCATGAAAATTGGCACATAGATAGACCATTTCCTGGATTAACATATAGGATACTTTTTATCCCGGTAATATGTTCCCTTGGGATAATCGCTCTTTTTACGCGGGCGAAGCCGCGGGCAGAAGCTAGTAAGATATATTTTATGAAATATAACGACCCGCGCCGGCTTCGCACGGATGGCATTTAGATACTAAGGTTGTGTCATATAAAACAATATGTATACGTATAAACCTTCCTCTTGAGTCACTCTATCTATTAATGAAAACTGCATTAAAATTCGTTGAATAGTTTAAAAGATCTAATCGTACAGACGGCGGAAGTGACATTTGTTTATAAAAAAAACCGGACAAGTGCAAGTCGGACTCACCCACCGAGGGTTCCGTACAAATTTGTAGGTAAGTACATATCCATACTTCTATACTAATCCATACCTACTATCCATACTTTAATCTACTTAATATTATAAATGCGTTTTTTGCGATATAAGCGGCCGTATCGTTTTTTCACGTTAACATAGAGGGTTGATTTTTTTACAGCATCAAGGGACCGTAGACTTGATTATATGGTTCAAGATAAAGGGTCTTGACAGACAGACAGACAGACGGACAACAAAGTGATCCTATAAGGGTTCTGTTTTTCCCCTTTGAGATACGGAACCCTAAAAAAGAGTATGGAGTTTCTTGCCCTTTTTCTCCATACAAAACTACCTTTTGGAAAAGGCAACTAGATTTTTTTTTCTTATAGGTATGACGTTCAAAAGATGATTTGACTTTGACTTTGATTTTCGCGCGGACGTAGTAGCTAGTTTAAAATAATGAAGATTGCCTCCATATAATTCATGCCTGCGGTGACAAATGACGAGTTGTAATTCTGCCTGACGATCAGAATATGTAAGAACATCTTATTACTTTCCAAGAAGAGACCAGGACAATGGATTTTGACTGCATTAATGCATGATGAAGCATGAATGATATAACATGAAAGTCCATTGGTTGGTATAAAATTTACCTATGTAATATAGGTAACAATAATGATTTGCTATTCTAGTATTTTACAAATATTTATACAATTATAGAAAACCATAATCCATTCTATCCATACTAATATTATAATGCGAAAGTAGCTCAGTCTGTTACACTTTCACGATGAAACGGCTGAACCGATTTTGATGAAACTTGGCATGAAGATAGCTTCAACCCTGGGAAATATTTTTTCAAAAAATCCATTTCTAATTAAAAAAAAAGAGTGTGAAAACCTCATCTTTAACTCCTTAAATTTGCGAATTATATCCGTAAAATTATATTTCGGATTCAAAAATGTTAATTGCAAAAAAATACCCCTTTCCCGACAAAAATCTACTGAATGCAATGTACCTAATGAGCTTTTTTGTCAGACAGCATATTATTTATTATAATTGCAATGAATGTCATTCAAAATGATCCCCAATTTATTTCAATTAACTTGCGGCTATAATTTGGTTCATTAATTATTATCATTACACTGTTCGACTTAAAGAGAGAAGGCATCCATCTTGAATGATCTCCAATTGCAATCGTAATGTCATCTTGCTTTAATTTGGAATGCATTACAAAGTTGTTTCAGTCGAAGTACCTGCTCTGCCGCATCGCGAAAGGTAAAGCCCTCCACTTAATTTCCAAACTACATTGTTTTCAAAAGTAATTAATATAAAAAGAAATTTAAAAAAGTCCTGCAATCCATTCTGTCTAAAACCCCGGCCAGGCTGTTGTAAACAAGCCCTCCACATCGGTCTCCACCGGCGGTTTACAACAGTGCAAACACTTGTTTGCAACAAAAATTAGTTTGACCTTCAACAACCTCTGTGGACGGACGCGGGTTTAAGCTGCATGTGGATACCGCCGTTGTAAACAAAGAGTCGACCACACACTGAGGTGGGAGCCTTGTTGTAAACCAGTGTGGACGCAAACACCAACCGTGGGTTCCACAAGCCTCCCACAAAGGTGACTAGGTGACCCCTGTTAGAAGCTTGTTTATAACAGTCTGGCCCGGCCGTAAATCTCCCACGGTAAGTTTGGGTAGAGTGAGCTTGAACTGTCAATTACTAGTCAATTGGCAGCTCATCATCATATCAGCCTATTGCCGTCCACTGCTGAACGTCGGCCGTGCGTCGTGGAATACGAACGGAGATTACGGTGCAGCAACTAGCGAATCATTCAAGTTGTGTTCTTCAAGCGACAGTTTCAAAAATGGATACGGAAGAAAAACTAATTTCTTTCTACGCTTGGAGTGCGTACGGATTCCAGCGGACGCTGTCGGCTGCCGCGGCACGCGTACGGCTACCGCGGCAGTCGTGCGCATGCCGCGGTAGCGGTACGGCTCCGTCGGACGCGTTCGGTTGCCGCGGCACGCGTACGGCTCCGTTCCGATGCGGCGCGACGCGAGCCGGTTGGTCTGAATCGTACCCTACCCTCCATAATACATCCGCTGCCAACCATCTTCAAATTGACAGCTCACTTCACTTTAGTTGGCAGAAGGGAGACTTTTACAGAGTAGACTGAATGTAATCTAGAATTCATTTCTATAGCTTCAGCACTTCTTGAAGATTTTGTTAACCTTTTGGTCAAGACGAAGGCAAGAGAGGCAGAGATCGCCTGCCAACTACCTGGACGTGACGATGCTAGGCCAGCAGTGACTCAAGATCGCAACATGTATCAGGATGACCGACTGACAGGGGAATGATGATTTCAGTTAGAAACATTGTGCCTTTGCCTTTTGGTAGATACCTATTTGGGATCGTAATTAGCAGCGTGGCTTATTGTCATGTATCAGAAGAGAAGGGCAATTCTACAAACTTATAAGAACGTTCGTATCCAAATCATCCGCCATCAGGTAAACGGCTCTATTTACCTGACATTGTGGCGCCGTGGCGTGTAACCTTCTGGTCCTGGCTAATGGATGAACCTCTGTAAGTAGTTACACTGTGGATTAACAATTTTCAACGCACTGCTATAAACAAGTTTTAAAGAATCTACTTTTTCACTCTACTATTGATATCAAAATGTTACTTTTGTAGCGGCCTACATATATAGCATACAACATCCGACCACGACGGCGCGCGGCCAAACACTGAGGACTGCGAGCGATCGCCGTGGCATCGACCGCGCGCCGAGTTAGTGACTAAATACGACACTCGCGGCGCTGCAGGTTTAAATATGAAGACGCATAAGCCCAGTGGATCAAAGTACGGAAGGCGTGCGGTGACATCTGATTGGTCGACATGAATGAGGTGCTGTGTGTAGTATGCCACTTTGTACATGGTCTAATATGCTATATAGCTGGGAGTAAATAAAGACATTTCATGGTATTGCTATAACCGAGTTTTATTACCTTAAAAACATAGTACGAAGTTTCCCTAAAGTGGTGACCCCGCGTTCAAGATGATAAGCGAAGAAGCAATCGAAATGATCAGCGTTAAGTCGCGCATTCCACAATTCTGGCGTGACAAACCCCGCCTTTGGTTTGCCCAGTTCGAAGTCATGATTGCCAACCAGAAACTCGGCGACGAAGGGAAATTTGGACTGGTAGTAGCGAATCTCACCAAGCCAGAGGTGGAGCAAATAAGTGACATCATCATGACTGCTCCGAACACAGGAAGATATGAAGAAGTGAAGAAGAGGTTGGTGTCGGTCTACGAAGAATCAGAAGGGAAACAGTTGCAGCAGTTGCTCAACGAAATGGAACTCTGTGACCAACGGCCATCTCAACTACTGCGCCGGATGCGAGACCTGGCGCGTGATAAAATGCCAGACGCTACGCTGCGTATGCTATGGATTGGACACCTGCCCACCGCGACTCGCGCAGTACTAGCCGTAAGCGAAGAGTCGAAGCTGGATTCACTCGCGGCCATGGCAGACAAGATGCACGAGCAAATGAAGGAGGTAAACTCTGTGTGTTCCTGTCACATTCAGCCTTCAACGTCACAACAGCAAACTTCGTCCGAACAGAACATCATCAGTATGATCGAGGCCCTAACCAAGGAGGTAGCTGAGTTAAAAATGGATCGCCAAAGTAATTACCGTCGACGACCGCAACGCTACAGGAGCCGATCACGCTCTAAATCCCGTGATCGAAGAAGCGGGTCGTGCTACTTCCATCGAAAATTCGGCAAAGAAGCGTATCGGTGTAGGAGTCCTTGTAATTACAAGAAAAATACACAGACGGAAAACTAGTGAAGACCGAAGCTGAGGCGGTGGCAGAAGTCGATAATTTAACTATATACCGCCTATTCATAAGAGACGTAACCAGCGGTCAACAATACCTCGTCGACACAGGCGCAAATGTTTCCGTTCTACCCGCAAGTGCGAACGAAAAGAAAAATCAGAATCCGAGTAACTACCTTTACGCAGCAAACGGAACGCAAATACCTACATTTGGCGAGCGAACTATCGAATTGAATATTGGGTTAAGGCGTCCGTACAAGTGGCGTTTTGTGATAGCAACAGTCAGTAGGCCGATCTTAGGCGCTGATTTTTTACATCACTACGCACTCATGGTAGACCTGCATGGACGGCGACTGGTGGACCAAAAAACAACCTTATCAACATGTGGGTGCCTGTTATCTGCGTCAGAAGGAAGCATACGCACCATCGACGACAATCTACCATATCACGACCTATTAGCTAAGTATCCTGATATCACAAGACTAAGTTCGTGGAAATTGTACAACAGTGAAGTCGAACATCGAGACTACTGGCCCACCACTGTACGCAAAAGCTCGCCCCCTCTCACCTCACAAATATAATGCTGCCAAGGAGGAAATACAACTCATGATGGACCAAGGTATCTGTCGACCGTCTAATAGTCCATGGGCAAGTCCACTACACATGGTGCTGAAGAAGGACGGCAAATACAGATTATGTGGCGACTACCGCAGGCTCAACGCGGTAACAATACCAGACCGCTATCCAATCCCACGTCTGCATGACTTCACTTATAATATGCAAGGCAAGAAGATTTTCACCAAAATCGATCTACAAAAGGCATATTATCAAATAAGAAACAGAGACGAAGATGTTAAAAAAACAGCCGTTATTACCCCGTTCGGTCTGTACGAATTCACAAGGATGTGTTTCGGTTTAAGGAATGCTGGCCAAACATTCCAGCGGCACATTGACAACGTACTACGAGGATTACCAGTTTTTCCATTCGTCGACGACATTTTGGTGGCCTCTGAAAACGAAGAAGAACACAGAAGTATTCTCGAAGAAGTGTTCCAGCGACTCAATGACAACGGGTTGCAAATCAACGTCGCTAAGTGTTCCTTCGGCCAAACCAAACTGGATTTCCTGGGATACTCAATAAGCTCAGAAGGCATCCATCCAACAGAAGATAAGATAAAGGCTATCAAGTCATACCCGCTACCAACAACCGTTCAAGATCTTCGGCGATTCGTCGGAATGTTAAACTTCTACCGTTCGAACATTCCTCACGCTGCCGAACACCAAAAAGAATTGACTAAGTATTTCCATAACGCCAAGAAAAACGACAAAACGAAGATCCAGTGGAGCGAAGCGGCTAAAAGAGCGTTCACTAAGTGTAAGCAAGATATTGAAGATGCAGTTCTCATCTCCTACCCATCTCAGAATGAACCATTCGCTATCATGACAGACGCGTCAAACACCTGTGCCGGCGCAGTCATTCAACAGAAAATACGTGGGACATGGAGACCACTAGGATTTTTCTCCAAGAAATTCAGCGAAGCTCAACAAAAATACAGTACCTACGACCGAGAACTATTGTCTATATATATGGCGATACGACATTTTAGACGCATATTCGAAGGCCGCGATCTAGTTATTTATACGGACCACAAGCCATTGATTCATGCACTGACCGCCACCGGCAACAATGAAACACCACGAAGAACCAGATATCTTGAATATATAGGACAGTACACGTCTAATATTCAACATATCACCGGCAAAAATAACCAAGTCACAAGACAGAGAAAAGACAATCAATCAAAAGACAGAGTGTTGAAATCGTTGAAAAACACAGGAAAGTATGACTTCAAAAGCATCGCTATGCCCAACACAACTACGAAGATTATTTGTGACACGTCAACAAGCGTAGTTCGTCCATACTTACCACAAGAATTTCGAAAAACGGCATACCAAGCGATTCACAACCTTAGTCACCCCGGAATAAGGGCCACAAGGAAGCTCGTCACTACACGTTACTTTTGGCCGTCGATGAACCGTGACGTAAGCAACTGGACTCGAGCCTGCGATCCGTGCCAGCGAGCGAAAGTACATCAACACACGAAGTCACCTGTGGCTAGCTTTCAACAAGCTAAACGACTGGAGCATACTCATATTGACCTGGTCGGGCCACTACCAATCTCCAACGGATACCGGTATTTGTTGACTATGATAGATCGGGCTACCAAATGGCCAGAAGCCTGCCCACTAGAAGATATTACTGCAGAAAAGGTCGCAAGTACATTTTACGAGTGTTGGATAGCAAGGTTTGGATGCCCAATGACAATTACAACCGACCAAGGCAGACAGTTTGAGTCAGAGCTGTTCAAAAAACTAATGCATCGAATGGGCATACACCGCACCCGAACCACTGCCTACCATCCGCACTGTAATGGGGTAATAGAACGTTGGCACCGAACACTCAAGGCGGCACTCACCGCGCGACTCAATTCATCGACATGGTCGCAAGAATTACCGACAGTACTACTAGGACTGCGAGCATCGATCAAAGAAGACATTGGCACAAGTACTGCTGAGTTATTATACGGTCAAGCATTACGATTACCCGGAGATTTTTACCAGCAATGTACAAAACACAAGGATACAACTTCAAGCGTAATGCATAAGCTGAATGAGGCATTTAAGAAAGCACAGGCACAGCGTAAATCAAATGAAAATCAAGCAACGTTCATTCATGACGAGTTACGTAACTGCACTTATGTATATGTTCGTAATGATGACGCAACAAACAAGCCATTAACGCCGACCTACGACGTCATCACCTACGTACAAGATCGGGAAGAACGTCGAAACCCCCGGTACGATTCACTAGCGGGGAGTAATGTAGCGGCCTACATATATAGCATACAACATCCGACCACGACAGCGCGCGGCCAAACACTGAGGACTGCGAGCGATCGCCGTGGCATCGACCGCGCGCCGAGTTAGTGACTAAATACGACACTCTTTTTTTTTTTTTTTTTTTTTTTTTTTTTTTTCGGATTGGCATCTCGCAGGTCAACCTAGGAGGTTGTCGGCTGGCTCCCTGTCGTTTCGGGTGACGCAGGTGCTCTCGGGGCATGGTTGCTTCGGGAAGTACCTGTGTCGCATAAACAGGGAGCCGGACGCCCGGTGTCACCACTGCGTCGACTGCCGGGAGGACACGGCGCGGCATACGCTGGCAGAGTGTGCCGCTTGGGAGGAGCCGCGCCGTGCCCTCGTCTCAGAAGTAGGCAGTGACCTGTCGCTGTCGGCCGTGGTCGAGTCGATGGTCGACAGCGCAGAGTCCTGGGACGCTGTGGTTTTCTACTGCGAAAGTGTCATGTCGCAGAAGGAAGCTGCGGAAAGGGAGAGGGAGATCACAACCTCCCACCCTGCCCGCAGCAGGCGCACCGGGCGTCGGCGGAGGGCAGACAACGCCCTCTTCCGGCCCCCCTAAATGGGTCCAGGGGCGGCAGACTCGGGGACGTCTGTCGCTCCCCACATACATCAGGACCCGAGGTGGCGGCGCGTAGTGTTCCACGCGCGCCCCTCTAAGACGTCCGGGGGGGAGTCTAACACCTCACTCCCCCCCCTGACCGGAGAAGTGGCCCGCTGCAGCGGGCCGGCACTAGCCGGGGGTTGCGGAAGTATCTCCAGTTCCCGCGACCCCCGACGTAGGTGTGAGATGGAACACCGGGGTGGTTTTTAGTCAGTAAGAGTCTGACAGACCCCTCCGCCCGCCCCAGGGCGGAGGACATCTATGAGGATTTTCCACCCCGTACCAAAAAAAAAAAAAAAAGGAGGTTGTCGGCTGCTTAACCGGACTTTCCTGTGGTGCCTTAAAAATTATTATTTTTAGGGCCTCCAGCCAGGGCAAAAAGCTTACAAACTAAGCGACTACACGCTAAGGGCACCCCCTGTGGGGTACGAGCCTCGGCTTAGGGCGTCGCTGGGAGAGGACAGGAAAGGGACAGGCTGGATCGGATTTCCATTATTTAGGGACGAATTTAAAACTACAGGCTCAGCGGCGCGGGCTGGCACGAGCAAGGGTCGGGGAGGGGACGTACGGGGTCGTCGCGGCGGGCCTCGGCGGCGAGGACGGAATGACGGCGGTCTGTGTCTGTGTTTCTTAACTGTACTGGTGGCTTTATTGCTCTCCTGGAGGAGAGTAATAGCATCGTCAGGGTCGGTCAGAGTATGTCTCGGTCGTCGAGTCTTACTAATACGGGAGGGAGTGTACCGGGCGGCCGATACGATTAACGGGTTAGAGTGCTTCTCAGCAGTGTCGAAGAAGCGCTTGGCGGAGCGTTTCATGAACTGCTGGATGGTAGGTATTTTTAGATCGAGATGGAGGTTCTCGTTGCGAAGGTAAAAAGGGGCTCCTGTGATTCTTCGCAAGAAACGGTTTTGGAGGGTCTGCATCCTATGGAGACGGTATGGTTTCGCGTGTGCGAATACAGCACAGGCGTACGTCATGATGGGACGAATGCACGCCGTGTAAATGCGCAATTTGCACTTGAGTGACAATTTGCTGCGTGCATTCAACATGAAGTAGAGCCTACCGAGAGCGAAAGCGGCGCGCGAACGCACCGTCTTTATGTGCTCTCCGAAAGTAAGATGGTGGTCCAGAATCACACCTAGGTATTTGGCTTGCTTCTCCCAAGGGATAGGCTTACCGAACATGGTTATCGGATTGGGCAGAGAGGGGGACGAACGCGGTTTGGAAAAAAGTACTGCCTGACTCTTGATGGGGTTTACCTCGATTCTCCATTTCCGGAAATAAGCGCCTAAGGCTTTTGCCGCGGATTGGAGGGTACGAGCTATGCAGTCTGGGTTACGACCCAAGTAATAGATGGCCGTGTCGTCAGCGAATAGAGCCAACTGGGCCTTTTTATCTTTGGGGATGTCGCTGGTGAACAGCGTGAAAATGAGGGGGGATACTACGGAGCCCTGAGGGACGCCAGCGCGTATCGGGTGGGGTGAAGAGAGCGCACCCTCGATGCGATAGCGAAAGGTGCGATTCGACAAAAAGTCACGCAAGATGAGCACGAGACGATCTGGCACTCCGAGTTGGTAAAGCTTGTATAGTAAGCCGTTGTGCCAGACTTTGTCGAATGATTTCGCTATGTCAAAGAAGAGTGCACCCGTCATCAAGCCACACTGAAAACCAGCGCTTATGTGCTCGACGATGCGGTGGACTTGTTGGACGCAGCTGTGTTCGGTTCGAAAGCCAAACTGCTCGTCGGGAATGAGACTCTTTGCTTCGGCAAAGTCTTTGAGTCGCTTATAAATAAGCCTCTCGTAGATTTTGCCTAGAACATTGAGTAGACTAATGGGACGGTAACTGGTGGGATCAGACTTGGGTTTGCCTGGTTTCGGAATGCCGATAACGGTGGCCTCTTTCCATGCCTGAGGAAAAATGTTGTTGCTTAGAGCGCCATTGAAGATGGCGGTCATTAGCATTATGAGATGGGCGGGGAGGAGTTTGAACACCTTATTGGTGATACCGTCAGAGCCGGGGGCTTTCCGGGGTTTGAGCCTCTTGATAATATCGTGCACTTCGTCGGGAGTGACAGGAGGCAGAGGATAATCAGGGTCTTCAACGGGTGGGAGAGAGGCTCTACGTTCGACTTCGGCGTCGACCTCTCTCGTCTACTGGTTGAGAGCTGGGGGTGCATTGAGACTCTAGGCTGTCGGCTAGACATTCAGCCTTTTCATCGTTGTCGAAGGCGACGCTACTGTCGGAACGAATGAGAGGGGGCATGGAGGCCTCGTTAGAAGAACGGAGCTTCCTCTGGAGTTCCCAGAAGGCTAGGTGGGTGGGCTCGAGTTCGCTAAGTGTCTTGTCCCAGCGGCTGGAGCGCAGCTCCTCGATGCGTTTCTTTACAGCACGCTGTAAAGAGCGCATGTGAGCCTTGTTCGCATCGCAGGGTAAGGCACTGTACGCACGGACGGCCGCGTTCTTCTCGGTCAACAGATCACGCACATCGTCAGGCAGTTTCCAGCGATGATCGCTCATCGCCGGAACCTCTCTTGAACAATCGTTCAAGACAGATTGTACATGATTTGTGAACGAGTCGATCGCGCCCGTCGTGTCTGCGACTGTCACCAAGTGGTCGGGGATAGCGTCCAAGTGTGGCGACATGGTGGATTGTAGGCTTTCGCTTACTTTCCTCCAGTCGGTAATAATTTGGGTCGGAGGGGGCTGGCTAGGGTCAGAGGGACCTGAATGGGGAGCTAGTTCTAATATCACTGGACGATGGTCGGAATTAAGCTCGTGTAGCGTCTCTATAGATTGCAAACGGAGGTTCACATTCTTGAGCAGCGCTATATCGAGGATGTCGGGAAGATGGTTGGGATCGTGGGGGAAATGAGTGGGAGTCATCGGGGCGATGACGTCGAAGTTCAGTTGAGAACAGAGGTTAAACACGATCCTACCTCTAGAAGAGGTCCTGTTACTATTCCAGGAGAGATGTTTGGCATTGAGATCGCCCGCCAGTAAGACGGAGTCACCCAGGCCAAGAAGAGCAGAAAGGTCATCCTTGAGGAGGATAGGATCATCCTCCGATGGTGATGGAGGGACGTATGCTGATATAATAGTTAACGGCTGATGACCGGTCATGCCGAGCCCTCGAGACCTCGAGGCGAGCGAGGGGAAGAGGGTCCATAGGAATGCAGTACAGAGCCTTTCTATAGTATATTAGGGTACCGCCCTTGTGACAACGAGACCTATCATTGCGAACTATACGGTAGTTGGCAATATTCGGGTCACGATGATGGGGCTTAAGAAAGGTCTCCTGTATGAGGAGGATATCAAGTTGATGGTCGCGGAGGAAATTGGCGATCTCATCACGTTGGTTAGTAATGCCATTGGCGTTAAAGAATCCTAACTTAAGGGATCGGGGTTTATTAGTACACGGCCTTTCCTTATCCATTGGATTAGTAAGGGTAAAGTTTATCTAGGGCTTGCGTAATCTCCGGATACGCTTTGAACACCTTAAGGATGTCGCTAATATTTGCTTTGCACGCGAGTATATCCCTAGCCATAGCTTCAGCAGCGGGGTTGCGGTAAATTTGGTAGGCGAGGTTGATGACTTCGCCTATCCTCTCGGTAGGGAGAGATGCAGGTACGCGGGAGGCTGAGGGCGCGGTTGAAATGGCGGGGGCGGCCTTAGATGGGGCGAGGGCGGCCTTAGGAGCGGCGGCGGCGGCTTTAGGAGCGGCGGGGGCGACCTTAGGTAGGGGGGGCGTGGTCGCGGAGGCTAGGTTCGGCGCGGGGACTGGCGAATCCATCAGCGCTGGCATGGGCAGAGATTGGGAGGGCCTCAATGCAGGGAACGCTCTCTGATGATTCAGCGAGTTCCATGGGGAGGGCCTCTGAGGGCTGAGACGCTCGGGCATCTCTGAGGAGGGAATCTTAACAGAGGGGCTTTCCCTTTGTTGACGAGCGTTCGCACGCTTGGTTAACTTGGGAGAAGAGGATTTTGGGGCTTTGGGGCAGTCGCGGTAATTGGCGGGTGCACAGATTGCGGTCTTTCGGACGGGGACAGTCAGCAGTTGCATGCTCACCCAGACACTTGACGCATCTAGGGGTCGCGTAGCAATTGCGTTGGGCGTGACCGTAAAGTTGGCAGCGGTGACACTGTCCAACCGTATCGGATTTATAAGGCCTCTCGATCGAGATGCCCGACAAGTGACATACCGACTTTACTTTAAAGATCGGATGGTGGCCGTCGGTGTGATCGCACACGACAAGAACCGAGTCGTATGCAATCGCACCCCTAGCTTTGTGCAGACGATGCACAGCGGATACTGGGACATTTTGCGACTGAAGGTCGGCGAGAATCTCTTCCGTTGAGATTTCTTTGGGGACGCGTCGGATTACCACACGGGTGGGTTTATCATCGGGCAGGGAATAAGTGTGGAACGAAATGTTCTTCACTTTTAACAGGGATGTAAGTTCCCTGTGGTCGTTCACCGTGGGAACTTGAACTTTGATACCCTGTTGGGTCGAGCGCGCGTTTGTGTATATGATCTTACGATCGTTACACAATTTGGACACGTCGGTCCACTTCGCCTTGTCCTGGATGAACAAGGGAGGCGGGGCGGGTAGTTTCTTTTTTGAAACTGAAGGATTGGGAGCAGCAGTGGACAAGGGACTAGCGGGACGGCTGCCCTCTGGACGAGAGGTAGCTGAGACGGGGGGGGGGCGTAACCGAGGGGGTGGGGGAGGGGGGGGGCGCGGCTACGGCTTTCTTGGCCTTGGTGGCCTGAGAGGGACTCTTACCCTTCTTTCTCTTGCCTCCCGGACCGACAACTTGGTAGTCGTCGTCCGAGGACGCGGAGGCAGAGTGGGCTTCCTCAGAGTCGGAGTGAGATGGCTCAGAGACGGGGACAGAAGTATCCATTGTTTCTGAAAAACATGGCGACGCAGAGCGCAGCTGCGTGGGAACAATAGCCGCGGGAACAATTGTCGCGGGAACAATGGGCTCGGAAACAATAGGTGTTTCCGCGTACGGGCTTGTTGTCTTAATTGACAATAGGGACGGGATTTGCGGTGGCATAGAGGATGCCGCCACAGGTGTGCCTTCGTTGGCGTTATCGGGGGAAAAGGGGCTATCAAATATGTCACTGAAGTCAGCGACGCTAGCTTCGGCTGCTTTACGCGGACGAGTTCTCTAGCCATATCTCTAGATCGGTATGGAACTTGGCGCTTGGCCATAAGCGGGCCTTGACGTACGCTAATATTTCAGCGTCCGACATGGTCGGAGGGAAAGTTAAGTTGGGGAGGGAATTTTGGGAGATTTAACTCTCAGGGAAGCCTAAATTAAACCTAACACCTAACTCTAACTCCCCGGGTGGAGTGGCCCGGGGATGTGTAACCCTCCCTGTCGGGTGTAGACAGGGAGGTGAGTACCTAATACGACCTAATACGACACTCGCGGCGCTGCAGGTTTAAATATGAAGACGCATAAGCCCAGTGGATCAAAGTACGGAAGGCGTGCGGTGACATCTGATTGGTCGACATGAATGAGGTGCTGTGTGTAGTATGCCACTTTGTACATGGTCTAATATGCTTTAAAGCTGGGAGTAAATAAAGACATTTCATGGTATTGCTATAACCGAGTTTTATTACCTTAAAAAAGACAACCGCCTTCAAAAAGTGAAAAATAACTTTAGCACAGAACACACATTGACTTTACTTTCGAAATTCAGTGGCTTTGTTCTGTTTGTGGTTTTGTATTGCCACCGACTTCCAAAACTAAAGTCAATGTGTGTTCTGTGCTAAAGTTATTTTTCACTTTTTGAAGGCGGTTGTCTTTTTTGTAAAAAGCTTTTTATTTTCCGCTTTTTAGTACCTCCTTCTCATTCAAATCTATTAAGAAGAGATTGAAAGTTAACTACTACAAAGATTGATGAAACTAAAACGTCGTCTATGTAAAATTTTTGCGTATTTGTTGATTTTTCAAAAAGTGCTGAATCAATTTCGATAAAATTTATATGGGACCACCCCTGAAGCATACCCTATCTATAAAAAAAATAATTTTCAAAATCGGTTTACGTTTGCCTGAGAAATCGCGTAACAAATCGCGCACATACTTAATGCAAATTTAAGACTTATACGGTTTTCTCATGGATGCCATGGTCAGAACTGGACCAAATTAAAATGGGACCACACGGGAAGCACTAGCTTCCAAATAAAAAAAGAATCATCAAAATCAGTTCACCCAGTCCCGAGAAATCAGGTAACAAACATAAAAATAAATAAAAAATAAAAAAATAAAAATACAGACGAATTGATAACCTCCTCCTTTTTTGAAGTCGGTTGAAAAGATAGTACGAAGTTTCCCTAAACTTTTTTATACAAAATCGTCTATATTGCAACATCAACAAATAGGTACTTGACTTACGTACGTTTGCTTACTCTTTAAGGCCAATATAATATGGAGTAAAACCTTTTAGATGGGTATCGAGCAAATTCGAATTTTAATTCATTAGCGTAAGGTATAAAATCGTAAAGCCGGAATTCAACCCTCTGTTATAAAGGATAAAGAGCGTTGCCCATGGCGTTTAGAGGTTGACATAACGAATAAAATATGTCTCTGTTAGCTCCGGCTTTTCTTTGCTAGTAAGTATAGTAATTAAGAAGGCTTTGTAGATTAAGGTACGATTCGGACCAACCGGCTCGCATCGGGCCGGGCCGGGCGGCATTTTACAATGCGGTAAAGAACATTGAAATGTATCAATAGTAGTTACAGTTCATATTTGTATGCAACTTACGCATAGTTACCTCCGTCGGCATTACGCGACGCGTCGCGACGTGTCGCAGAATGCATTCGGCTGTCGCGACGGCCGACCGGCCCCGACCGGCTCCGAACGGCGTTGTCGGCATCCAATCGGCTGCCGTCGGGTCCGTTCGGAGCCGGTCGGCCGTGCGTCGTGGAATACGAACGGAGATTACGGTGCAGCAACTAGCGAATCATTCAAGTTGTGTTCTTCAAGCGACAGTTTCAAAAATGGATACGGAAGAAAAACTAATTTCTTTCTACCTACGCTTGGAGTGCGTACGGATTCCAGCGGACGCTGTCGGCTGCCGCGGCATGCGTACGGCTGCCGCGGTAGCGGTACGGCTCCGACGGACGCGTTCGGCTGCCGCGGCTCGCGTACGGCTCCGTTCCGATGCGGCGCGACCATGAAGATATAGGTATAAATGGAGCCAACACTTAGAACAAAAGGTTGAAACCAACTGTGGGCTGATGCCCTCTTTCTGAATGCATACATAAGAACGAGACAGTGATATGTGTTTTCTTTATCTTATGTATGCATTCAGAAAGAGAGCGTCTGCCCACAGTTGGCTTCACTTAGGTATTTAGAGTGTTGCCTCCACTTTTATCCATAAACTTCTTGGGCGCGACGCGAGCCGGTTGGTCTGAATCGTACCTAAGTATTATTTGCATTTGGTTACCTCTGCCAAATCCATCAAGGAAACAGATATCATAATAAGTTGATAAAAACATAGGAAAGCTAATTTTAACTGAGAATAATTGAATGGATAAAAGCTCTCTTATGGTCACATATTTCTTTGATATAAGATATATAAAACTTACTAAAAAGGTAAAAATAAAAATATTGATGAAAAATAAAAAGCTTCCATTATTTTAAAAGCTCCGTTTCCACTCTTTTATAGCGGCACTCACACGCAGCCAACGTCCTATCCACCGGATCCACGCAAATAAATCACGTGTTGACACCTCATATATCTCCCGCACCAATATTGTTTTAAATCGATTCATTTCAATCGATATTCAACTAATATCGACCATTGGTATTCTTTAGCACACGATCAACGCCTAATATGAAATACGAGAAAATTCTTTAGATTTATTTTGGAAAAGTTCTAAGTCACTTTTCATCTTGTTCAATTTAGAACTCTGTCACAGTTTTAGGCGTATTGGTAAGTAAGTAATACTGATTTAATTATGTGTGTCACATTTGTATGAAATAGCGAATAGCTGCTATGATTTCAATGGGTGTGTTTCATCGGTAATTTTTCTTTATGACTTATTTGGGTTTACGCTCCGTTCGCCCCTTGGATCTTGCCCCTAATTGACTAAGTGTATCAACTCGCCCCTTCGCATAAATATATATTTTTCATAATAAACTTTATCCTACCTATGTATATCACCCACCAATAACGTATAGCTT
Source organism: Charanyca ferruginea (assembly GCA_947361185.1). Classification (NCBI taxonomy): domain Eukaryota; kingdom Metazoa; phylum Arthropoda; class Insecta; order Lepidoptera; family Noctuidae; genus Charanyca; species Charanyca ferruginea. Next base: position 19,091,392 of record OX376056.1, on the reverse strand, counting down.
CTTATTAGAGAAAGAATTTTCAGAATCGTATTAAGTACAAGTTCCCGAGGGAGCGGATGGAAGACGAAAAACGGAGTAACACAAAAAGCCCCCCAAAACTCCAGGTATAACGACTTTTGGTGTTACCCGTTTTTCGTCTTCCCCCCACTCACCCTATATCTATGTTCAAAAAAATAAACAAACTTTTTAGCGATATTGATAGATAATGTCCTATAGTGCGTGCAATCCACGAAGACGCGCCCCACTATACCTCCTAACCGTTTATAGTATATGTGTGCAAGCTTCCGTCAATGTTTGAGTGTTATCGGTACACACTAATTACCTATGAGTGCACGCGCACACTACAATGAATAGACTAATCAGGACAGAGCGACATGAAAATCCGAAAATCCCGTAAACCAAAAATTGGTGGGGCGCGTCTTCGTGGATTGCACTATCTATACACTCCTACGTACTCGTATTCCTATGCCTTTATTGAGAAAAACTGTTGGTAAGGTGTTTACATTGAAATTGAAACTACTATCGACAGAGTGACAGTTACCGATGGTTCTCCGTGTTATCGATACTTCGATAGACGACATAAAATATTGTGACAGTTGGTGTACTGACAGACTGGTCAGTACACCAACTGTCACAATATTTTATGTCATAGAATAGGGTATTACACCCATTTTTAAAAAGTGTCTCAATGAAATTCTGTAGTGCTAATATGCCACCAAAAAAAACACAAAAATTTTATTCAATCGATAAGTGCCATAAAAATGCATCTAAATTTTAAAATTTCAAATTTCGCGCGTAGTTTGACGAAAACGCCTCTTACTAGACGCCATATTGCTCAGCGTTAATGACGTCAGTTCGTTTAGTATCAAATGAGCTCATATTAAATATGATAATTGTATATCATTTAAAAATAATTAAAAGTATATTTTGTAATAGGTGTAATAATGAAAAAAATACGTTGGTTACGAAAATAATAAAAGTACAAATACGCCAATCGGTTGACTGACAGTTGTCAATTTTTTGTTTACACAGCCATACGGCGTAATAACATGGCCGCTACTATTTCACGGTGTTTTATAACAGATTAAAAATACTGAAAACTTTGAATTGAATTTAAAAATTTGTTTTGTTATTTTATGAACTAAAACTTACATTTTCCGACTGCTTTAAGCCTAAACTGTCTCAATAACATATTTATAGATTTTTTCTCGTATAGAGTAAAATACCCTATTGTCACAAATTGTAACGGTTTTTAATGGTAATTTGACGAACATTGATAGATTAGTTAAGTAGTTTGCTTGACGTGTTGTTTACTGGTAAATGACACAAAAATAACTAAGAAAAACTGGCCTGTTACACCATTTAATAGTAAACTAGCACTTTTCCCGCGTGTACCTTTTCAAGGATCCCTTTTTTTTAAATCAAATTAGCCTGTAGCACTCAGGGATAATGTAGCTTCTTATTGGTGAAAGAATTATAGAAATCGGATGAGTAGTCTCGGCATACATACAAACTTCCTACAAACGTACAAACCAATTTTACCTCTTTATAATAATAGATAGTTACATAGATTAGCATTTACTTCTAATGATAGTGAATTCGCGCACGATAAGTTCCGTACCATTATCTATAGATACAAAACGGCAAAATAACAAGATTGTTGTATTCTGTTATAGCGGCAACAGAAATACATCATCTGTGAAAATTTCAACTGTCTAGTTATTACGGTTCATGAGATACAGACATGATGACAGACAGCCAGACAGACGGATAGTGGAGTCTAATTAACAAGGTCCCGTTTTTACCCTTTGGGTACGGAACCCTAAAAATTAAACAGGTTGCACCGACCCGAAGTTGGACAGTAGGACAGTAGTAGTAGGACATAGGTTATAGGATAAAAGCATGAAGATAATGATGATTCTCTTATCATTCAATTCATGTCATCTGCCTAGCCTTTTCCAAACTATGTTGGGGTAGGCTTTCAGTCTAACCAGCTTCAGCTGAATACCAGTGCTTTATGTGGAGCGACTGCCTATCTGAACAACATAACCCAGTTACTTGGTGACAAGATACTCCTTGGTTAGACTGGTTGTTAGACTTTCTGACTTCTGACTACCCATAACGACTGCCAAACAGGGCCCGATCTAAGGGGCAAAGCCCAGAACGGCAAAAATGAGAGGCGGTTTTTATGGAGGTCTACTAAAAAGTAGATTCTACTACTGGTACTAATTATTTTGGAAGTGTTAATTATCGTGGTTAATTGTATTAAACATAGTCCCCGATAGATATCCCGACATCCCGACATCCCGATTGTCATTCGTAGATCTTTGACAGTGCCAAAGATCTTCGAGCGACAATCGGGACCAACGGTTTTACGTGATTTCCGAGGCACGTTGTAAAGTTAAATGTCAATACACTTTACAAAAAAAATACTTTATTTATATCTTACGAACATTTTAAGCAATTAAATTATTTGTATTCCTATGTTCTTCTTTCTTTATCACCAATACTTGTTCAATATGATCACCAATTAATTGTTAAGGATAATAATTGTGGACAAATTCACAAACACGCCTTCAAGAAAGCGCTGAGCAACGTTCTGACGCAAAATGTTTATTTTTATAAAATCTTGCTGAAAATGCGCGAGCGCAAGCTAAACGTAACAGTCAAAATACTGGTAGGCGCTCGTAAAATTGCAATGAATTATCCATTATTCATATGCAAAAGAATTGGCAAAAGAACCTATTTTCTTTAAGGTGAAAGCGGGGTGGCCCGCGAAATTTGACTATTCTGTCTTTGTTTTATATAGGACTCGTCCGCGTGAGTGTCGGTTATCGCGGATACAGACGAAGTTGCGCATTAAAAAGTAGCTACTACTATGTATATGTGTGTACTAGTCCTTCCCCAGGGTCCAAGCTATCTTCATGCCGAACTTCATTAAAATCGTTTAAGTCGTCTCATCGTGAAAGCGTAACAGACAAAGTTACTTTCGCATTTATACTATTAATAAGTATAGAAGTATGGATTGGTATGGATATGAGAACCTAGTGGCTAGTAGGTACAATAAACTTACTCATCAAGCCAATTAAACCAACACAGCTATCTTAACACCATCTGTACCTACCTACCTATGTATAAATACTTAACAATACTCAATAAGATAATTTATCAAACATCGTTTACATCATAGCGTTTGTAATTACAACTCATGATGTAACCAACGCTTACCTACGGCTGATGCAAATGCATCTATTGTTGGTAAAACAAAGAGTATTTTTTTCGCAAACTATGTAAAAGACCATAGAAAGACGATAATTAGAATTGTGAGTTGACGTTTAAACTTAGATGCGATTTATTGGAGGGCGAAATGCTACTGTGTACGAAAGCTGGATACCTATATATAGGTACCGAAGTTTATTAAGGCGACGATATACGCCGGCATGGGGTCTCAACTCGAACAAATTATAATTAGTCATGAAAAAAAAATCATAGATGGCAGCATAGGTAACCAGTCTGATATTAACAATCACTAAAAAGTGTTTAATGGCAGATTTTAGCTGAAGTAAGAATAAGTAAAAATCAAAACATCATTGTTTAATGTTGGTTTATCTATTTACACACAGAAAACACGTATTTTCAACAAAAAAGATAAATGAAACATTTTACCTCAATTCGATCTTGCAGAATGATGAAAGTAGCTAACAGTAGCCATCTGATAGTAACTTTGTTTAGAACTGTTTGCAATAGATGGCGTTTTACTCAATTAGTCCCGTAGTCCCTCCACAATCGGTAGGTACCAATGATATTCTAATAAACAGATATGTTATACACTCCAAAACAACCGAAAAAAGTGTTCCACGCAGCGGCGGCAGCACACATACACACTTTTCATTCATTTTACAATTCACTACAAGTCAAAATGTTGAAAAGGGATGACTTGAAAAAACCAACATGAAAAAAAGAGACAGTTAGTGTTGTCAATTGCGCGTGAATGTAAACAGACATTATCCTGGCCACCAATCACCGCGTCTTGGCATCATAGACTAACAAATTTAACGAGACAGAAGGTACAAACCGCGAGTACATTTTATACACACGGTTTGTACCTATAACAACTAATTAACAGGACTAAAGGTATAATAGAATATATATAATAATATATAGAGTAGAAAATATTTATTTTGTAATAAAATTAATTTCTTTGTTTACGAACAAATGCGAGTCATTCTTAAGCCAGATCTCATTGGATAACCTTAACGAAGAAAGGATAGTAAATATCTGTTGTCACATTGTTTAATTTCTAATTAAGTATATAAATGATTAAATTAAACAAAATGATTAAATATTACAAGCTTAGAAAAAAGAAAAGCAGAACTGTGGGTAAACAATGACTTTACTGCCTACGATATCGCATCTGTACTTTTATTCTATGTCCGGAGTGAACGCGTCCTTGTCTTACTCACGTCAAAAAATGTATTTCCGTTTCTTTCTTTTTTTTAACCTCCAAATATAAGAATATTAGGAAAATTATTGAAATATATAAATAAATCGATGTATATTGCGTAGTTACGTGTGGTATGAGATCCCTTGTGTTTTATTAAATTTGGTATCATAATTGGTACACTTTCTAAATACACAAAATAGCATTTTTTTATTTTTTTAGCTGCTTTAACAAAGCGTATCACTCGTCGCCATGCGTGACGCAGACTAAAGGCAATACGTCCCAATTAGGACGTTTTTGAATCTTCAAAATTGGACGCTCATAACATATCTGTTTAATATAATATCATTGGTAGGTACTAATTTACGTTTAGTGGTTTCAAGGATTTTTTTTAACCTTTTATACGCCACGTGCCAAACTGGCCAAGTGCGAGTCGGACTCGCGCAAGGGTTCCGTACTATTGTTTATAAAAACTTTAGACACTACCTAGATTAAAACATTTATTTTGTTGTACGGGATACCCCCTTAAATATTTATTTAATTCTGTTTTTGTTGTTTGTTGTTGTAACTTTGTTATTATAGCGGCAATAGAAATACATCATCTGTGAAAATTTCAACAGTCCAGCTATCACGGTTCATGAGATACAGCCTGGTGACAGGCAGTCAAACGGACAGTGGAGTTTCAGTAATAGGGTTCCGTTTTTACCCTTTGGGTATGAAACCCTAATTAGTACCTACCTAATAGGGCCCCGTTTTACCCTTTCGGCACGGAACCGTAAAAAAGCAAAAGCGTGCCGTTCGGCGCCAAGCTAAGAATTCATCCTTTAATACCTACAAAATAATTATGACTTTATTCTAAGCAAAGCACCAATCGAACAATAAGTACAGAGACCACATCAAAGTAGGTACCTACTTATATCAATCTGTGAAATTTCATTGATAATTTTTTAACTTTATTGCAAAATGTTAAGGTTCATAATTATCCAATTCGGCAATTTTTAGACAGTTGGTAGGTACTTATGGTTTGATGTTCTGGCGTCTGTACTATAAGGCTGTCATAATATTAAGAATCTAGCAAAACCATTCATTTTTATGAGTTAGGGTCTCCCATTCTCACCAATCTAACAAAAAGTACTAAGCTATCGTACCTAAATATAAATGTACCTATTTCATCCGCAGTAACTACCTACATTAAGGACGCTACCAACTACATTTTCTTCGCGCTCAAAATTATACTCCGTTTACAATAAGATTAGACATATTCACAAGCCATTTTTACAGTCCGTTCAACCGATTTTGACTTCTATTGCGTTGGTGGCATGACAAATGGCAGCTGCAGTAAACAGTTGTTATTGTAACCACTTTTCAACCGACTTCAAAAAAGGAGGAGGTTATCAATTCGTCTGTATTTTTTTAACCGACTTCAAAAAGGAGGAGGTTATCAATTCGAATGATTATATACCTATATATTTGTTTTTTTTTTATATCAAAATTGGTACAGCCCTTTTTGAGAAAATCAACAAATTCCCAAAAAAACTTACTTAGACGACGTTTTAGTTTCTTCAATCACTGGAGGACTTACAATCTCTTTTAAGTGTGTTGCCGTTTTTTAATGGATTTGGATGTTAAGGCAACACTAAAAAGCGAAAAATAAAAAGTTTTTTCAAAAAAAGAAAACCGCCTTCAAAAACTAAAAAGTGATAAATAACTTTAGCACAGCACACACATTACTTTACTTTCGGAAGTCGGTGGCAATACAAAACAACAAACAGAACAAAGCCACCGAACCCCGGAAAAAAATGTTTTTTCAAAAAAAAGAAAACCTCCTCCTTTTTTGAAGTCGGTTGAAAAGTGGTTACAATAAAAACTGTTTACTGCAGCTGTCATTTGTCATGCCACCAACGCAATAGAAGTCAAAATCGGTTGAATGGACTGTAAAAAAGGTTTGTGAATATGTCTAATCTTATTGTAAACGGAGTATATGTATCTGAGTCGTCACACACACTACAACGTTATACCGTTATACGCACGCACACATTGAAACCATTGTCCACTTGATTTTTATACACTTCTTAACAGCTAATCTTGGTATTAGATTTTTTTTCTAGTACTGATTGAGTCAAGTTAGTAAAACTTTGTGCATTTACTAATAACTACATACTACTTTGTGCATTTACTTACTAGTAATATTACCAGACTAGCTGATGCCCGTGACTTTGTCCGCGTGATTGTCGGTTATCAGCTAAGTTTTAATTTGTTTAGCGCGTTTTTCTAACATAAAAGTTACTCTTCATAACATCAGCTAACTGCCAGTTAACGTCACATCAAAATCGGTCCAGCCGTTTCAGAGATTAGCCGGAACAAACCGACAGACAGAAATCGACTGACAGGCAGACAAATATTTTATAAATTGTGTTTTTGATATCATGCATTTACTAAAAAGCTATTACTTTGACATTACAAACAGACACTCAATTTAATTCATTTGTTTAGATTTAGTATACATCTATACAAATAAATAAAATTGAACTGTCTGTTTATGATGTCAAAATAAAAGCTTTTACTAAACGCAAAAAGTATACGGGTACTTACATATTAAAAAAAAACATTTTTAATTTTTTTGTTTGTCTGTTTGATCCGGCTAATCTCTGAAACGACTGCACCGATTTTGACGGGACTTTCAGTGGCAGACACCTGATGTTTTATGGAGTAATTAAAGGTAGGTAGGTACATTTTATTTTTACAAAAAAAATGGGTTTCACGCAAAAATATTAAAAGCCCGATATTAACTGACATACACGCGTTATGAAGTCGCGGACATCAGCTAGTTTCCTAATAAGTAATGGTCATTATGACAGCAATAAAAACTTTCCTTCATACTTTTACTTACAGGCAGGACTGTCAGCTTTTGCAAAATCATTGTTTCAATAATATCATTGTTCAAGACAAAACACAATTATTAATAGAAACTAGCGTATTTAACTTTAAAAATCATTTAATCTTTCATCATTCAAGCGGGCTGCGACGTCGAAACTTCGAAATACTCGATAAGTATTTTGCATAACATTAAAAATAAAGTCTTGAAAATCGAGTCATACGGTCTATTTTCGATTGACGTCGGCATTCAACTCACGCACACTTCGACAGACAACGGCTAAAGAAGTTTTCGTTTCAAAAACTATTTCGCCAACTCGAGATAACTTTTGTTGTACCTATTGTTATTACTTGTCCTTGAACACACAGTGCGTTGTAGAGTATCTACCATAATTAAACGCCATCTAGTAGTATCGATGCCGCCTAGTATCTAGGCCGACTCGAAAGATGGCGTTGTAAAAATACAGTCTCTGGCAATTAGTGAGTCGCTGATGCTGCCATCTGTTGAAGCAATGAGGGAAAGAAAATAGCCAGAGCAATTGCCAGAGTTAGGGAGGTCTCATTTCTTTGTATGGGATTGGGTATCTGTACTTTAGTATTATATACTTTAGTATTATATCATCTGTGACGCCGGCGACCTTGAGCGACCAGAGAATCGTATGCGCTGCGTTGGATCGAATACTTATGTGGAACGCCATACCAGGACGCTTCATTACTGACGGTGATATTCTCTTGATCATTTTTCAGTTTAGTCGAATAAATTAAATAAAAGATAGTAGGTATTCTTTAACTTAAAAAAAAGGCGTGTACTAAAAGATAGATAATAAAATTGTCTGTAAGATAGTAAAAGTTTCGTTTGAATATTCCTGGTAGATTTTGTGTGATTATCAATGTTTTGTCTGCGTCAGACACAACTTCACGATTTAATTAAACTATTTAATATGAACTTAATCAAAAATATTCACATACTAAATGATTAAGAGAATGTTCTAGTTTAACATATATTTTTTTCAAATCATTTACACTAAACATTTGTCAGTTTAAAATCTGCAAAAGTCGCTTGTTAGCGCTTTAATTCCTGCCAAACGCAGCGATATTTTAAATATCGACGTGCCATTCATCATCTGCCTACCATTTTCCAAACTATGTTGGGTTCGGCTTCCAATCTAACCGGATGCAGCTGAATACCAGTGTCTCATATGGAGCGACTGCCTACCTGACCTCCTCAACCCAGTTACTGGAACCAACACCTCTATACCCCTTTTTAAGACTAGTTGTCAGATTGTCTAGCTTCTGACTACCTACAACGACTGTCAAAGAAAGATCTACGAATAACCAAAGCCGTCGGTATAAAATGGATGGTCACCCATGCACAGACGGACCGCGGCAAGCGTGGCTCACCATAGCGACCGATCGATCTGTACAGTTTTACTTAGCCACGAGCTCCTCAAATATAGACGTGCCATTGTAAATAAATCATTGTAATTCATCTGTAATTAATAAATAATTAAGATAAGTACGTAGGTAATGGTAGAAATAGTAATACCATTCAGAATAAACTCGGCTCTGGTAATTATTCATCTGCGTGGAAAGTCGGTTAATTCAGGGGTGTGATTCTGTAAGACTTCGTTCTAAACTCTGAATTTGAATCCGCTGTGAGTTTCTTGATGTGCATTCTAAAAACTCAGTTGATAATTCGAATTTACACTAGCGCCACCCTTGCGAGCGTGTCAGCGAGTTGAACTAAATTGACAGGGAGATTTTGACACATAAAGTGTGAGATGACGTAAGAAGTGGCAATCTGTAAGGTAATTTTCCCGTCACTTCGACGCTCACTTCGCACTCGAACCCAATTCAAAGTGTCAAATATATTAAGGTCATTTTGAACCTTATGCGAAGTGAGAGTGAATAGCGATGTGAGATGCGAGTTGTTGTTTGAACTTTACAAAATCGACTCTTTCGCATTAAATCCTGTAAATTATGACCGTATGAATTGAGGAGCCAAATCAGATTTTAAAAGGAAACTTTATTTAGTAGGAAATCAAATAATTTTAAAGGCCGAATTCTGAAATTTGTAGTAAAATATATCCAAAGTTATAATAATGTAAAAGAAAATCCTCGTTCTAAACATCTGAATTGAGAAACGACCTGAAACAAGGAAAGTTAAAAAAATATTTGCTTCCTATAAAATAAGGGAGTAAGTTTCATTTTGAAATCTAAAGTAGCTCCTCAGTTAATACGGACATGCCCAATTTTAGCTTCATTGGTCAGTTCAATTTATCTTATTATATTGATATAATTTATAATATTGATAGACCTACTAATCAATTCAATTTTCAAGTTTTGATGTTTAGATTAGTCAGTGAGTGAAAAAATGAATGGCTGACCTTTCGTTTTTATAATATTCTTCACAAAAAAAATTAATGAAATTAATGAAGTCCTTTTTTTGTTTATATGGCAGACAATGCGACAGCGTGGTCACCGCCACTTATAGAGATTTGCAGTATCAAAGCTTTGCCATTCCAGAAACTAAGCTGTAATGTTTCTTATTAATCTATACTTATTACTCTTACTTATATTATATAAGTATAGATTAATAAGAACGCTGCCAATTGCGGGGATTTTCCCCGATTTGCGGAGAATTGAGGCTTAACGTGGGGAGAGCGCGGGGAATGACAAAAATCGGGGAATTTCGGGGAATCCAAACCAATTTTTCGGTGGGCTAAAACTATTTTATATGAGCTACTACTTACAACTAAAACTAAGTTTGCACTTGGCAGATACAGCTCGTCACTATTAACATAATTTTAAATGGTAGCACCACTCTAATGTGGCTCGAATACCATTTGAACACGATTTTGAACGCATCCATTTCTACCTTAGAGTAACAATTTCTACATCATTCACTCAAATGTTTTTAATTGGTGCATACGGTTTAGTGGAAAAGTGGTTAAAAAGTGCGGCTAGTACTGCGAAAAAACAGGTAAATTACTTGTTCAGCATTAAAATATGATATGTATACTCAATATAGAATAGAATCACTTCATTTACCTAGCCTCGCTCAGTAAACATTAAAGTAAATAATAAACATACCACCGGTATCGAAGAAACAACGGAAGTTCTACTTAATACTCTGATACCCGATGATTCACCTATGAACGACAACGAATACCACCAACAGATCAGAGCGTGGGCTTCGGTGCCACCTGAATCACCAGCGTCAGATCTACCATCCACTGACGAGTTCATAAACGTTGTCAAGAGACTACCAGTCAACAAATCAACAGGTGAAGATAAAATATCTAATAGAATGATTATAGAAGCGTGTAAAACAGCGGGTGACGCGATCTTAACTGTTTATAACCGGTGCATTGCGGATTGCGGAGGGTGTTTTTCCACGTATACGGCGACGTGGCTTTATACGGATTATCCCAAAGAGTGGCGACAAGCCCCCGGATGACCCGAAGTCGTACCGGCCCATAACACTACTACCATCTTTGGGAAAACTCCTGGAGCGCCTTATCGTTCCAAGTTTGCTACCGGATGGACCAAAATTTCATAATAATCAATTCGGTTTCACCAAAGGGAAATCTACCGTCGACGTGGCACTGTCTGTTAAGAAAATTGTTAATTCGTCCGAACATAAATACGTCATTGGGATCTTTCTGGATATCTCAGGGGCTTTCGATAACGCATGGTGGCCTATGCTACTACTTAAGATGAAAACCCGTGGTTGTTACAGAAACATTTATACTCTTGTTTACTCGTACTTTTTAAATGGCTCCGCGAAGCTCAAACTTGGACATCACTCTATGTCGAAGGCTCTAACCATGGGATGTCCTCAAGGGTGGAGGGTGGTGTTATCAGTCCATATTTATGGAATGTAGGTTTTGATGTTTTGCTTGCGATTCCACTTCCTTGCGGTTGTTCATTAACCGGTTACGCGGACGATGGCCTTCTGCTTATTCAGGCAAGTACCCGGGCTGAGCTTGAGAATTTGGCTGACACTTAATAATAATAATAATAATAATAATATTTATTCACAAGTAAAATTACAACATTGTCACTGAATTTTGGTAAACAATACTTCGAGCGTTACATAGATAATGAACGATGGTACCTGTACTAATGTAAACATTGTATCACAAGTACCAGCGCCTTCCACAAAAGTAGCGCAATTTGATGCATTTAACTATTATAAACAGAATACTGTGACAGGAGTAATACAATAATCACTTGTTTTAGGGCAAAATAAAAGTTAAAAGAAATCTAAATTTAACATGCAAAAGGTCCTGAGACCTATAACTTGTTTGAGGGTGTGTGGTGTGTTTGGGGACTATGCTGATGTGGAGATGTGTGTGGGGCTGTGTGGTATGTGGGGCTGTGTGGCATGTGGAGCTGTGTGGTGTGTGGGGCTGTGTGGTTGTGTGGTGTGTGGGGCTGTATGATGTGTGGAGTTGTGTGTGGGGCTGTGTGGTGTGTGGTGTGTGGAGGTGTGTGTGGGGCTGTGTGGTATGTGGGGCTGTGTGGCATGTGGAGCTGTGTGGTGTGTGGGGCTGTGTGGTTGTGTGGTGTGTGGGGCTGTATGATGTGTGGAGTTGTGTGTGGGGCTGTGTGGTGTGTGGTGTGTGGAGGTGTGTGTGGGGCTGTGGTGTGTGAAGGTGTGTGTGTGGGGCTGTGTGTAGGTGTGAGTATGAGGCTGTATGTTGTGTGTGACTTTGTGGTGTTGGGGGTGTGTTTAAAAAAGAGAAAGGAATTGTGTGGTCTGTGAGTTTGCTGTATGAGAGAACATAGCGAGAGAAATTGTCAACTAGTTACCTTTAGTAAATTTTCAGTCTTTGAGTAATCTAGTTGCAATAGCCATTCCTGAACAGTTTTCTTACATTTTTTTCTAGTAAGAGGGTAAATATATGTTATTTTATTTATTTTATTATATAAACGAGAGGCATTTACATAAAGACTTTTACTAGCAAAAGATGTTCTGTGGTGCTCAATTTCACAGATAAGGTCTTTTCTCCTTTTTTCGATGGGTTTAAATGAAATTGAGGTATGCTTGTACAAAATGGTCTGAAGCACAAAAAGCTGTCTCACGGTTAGTACGGAACACTCTTGATATAAAATAGAAGTTGAATATCTGCGAGGTTTTCGTGTCATTACTTTCAAGACAGCCCTCTGCGCTCTCTCCAGTTTCAGCAGATACTTAGCAGCAGCGCCGCCCCAGACGGGGATGCAGAACGACAAAATAGATTGCACTAGGGTAAGATATACTAATCTTAGAGTCTCCGCATTAGCTGAGGAGCTAATCTTTTTAAATAAGTATATTAGTTTTCTCGTACGGCCCGTTAAATTATGTATATGCTTGTCCCATCGAAGAAAAGCATCAATTTGAACTCCAAGGTACCTAATGTCATCCGTGTGTATTAAGGGTGTACATCTGCAATCAGAGTTGGAAATTGTCTGATTACAAATATGGGCTTTTAATTGGAGGCTTTCCTGTGGCTGTGTCGAAGATGACGGAGAGAAAGTCATATATTTGGTTTTGTCTACATTAAGGGAGAGACGATTTGCTGCAAGCCAAGACATGACGATAGAGAGAGAACATTCAGCATGATTATATGCCTGCTCCCAAGTTTCAGCGTAAACAACTAAAGCAGTGTCATCTGCGTACGTTATGATTTTACTGTTATTTAGACTAAGTTGGCATAGATCATTAACATAAATCAGAAATAGCGTCGGCCCAAGCACGCTACCCTGTGGTACTCCATAGGTTAGCGTTTGTTCATCACTAATATGTTCCCCAAGCTTTACACATTGAGTTCGGTTATCAAGGTAACTGCGGAAAATCTCAAGAGCAAGACCTCTCACACCAATAGCCTCCATTTTGTCTAAGAGAATGGGAACAAAAACAGTATCGAAGGCCTTAGAGAGATCCAAAAATACAGTCAAGCTCTTATATTTCTTATCAATTGACTTTATCACCGATTCCGTAAGTTCTACAACTGCATCTTCCACAGATTTACCTTTGGTAAAACCATATTGATTTCTGGCGATGATTTTGAACCTTTCCAGATAACCAATTAGTCGGCTGTTAATGGCTCTTTCAAATTTTTTTGACGTTGCAGTCAATATTGAGATAGGACGATAGTTATTAATACTGTTTTTGTCCCCACCCTTGTAGATTGGCCGGACAACTGCTTTCTTAAATACCTTCGGAAAGGTGCCTGTAGCTAAACAGAGGTTAAGCACATATTTTAGGGGTGGAACCAATACTTGGTGTCCGGATTTCAAGATCTTAGCAGAAATGTCATCCCAGCCTACTGCACAATTATCCTTAAGATTCAAGATTATTCTTTCTAGTTCACCGTCCTCAATATCACCTACAAGCATTGAAGTGCCTAAGTTGTTTTTGGAAGGTATTGCAGTTGTGGCAGGGGTTAGGCTATGGGTGCTTACTTGAATGTTAGAGGCAAGAGACTTCCCGATATTTGCGAAATACTTATTTACCATATTTACAGATTCTTTTGGGTCTTTATGTAACTTAAGAAGTTCATTGGGTGTAACGTTATGCTGGCCTGTATCTGTAACTTTCTTAATAGCATCCCATGTGGCTTTTGGGTTACCTTCAGTTTCCTTGAAAAGGTTTTGTTCATATGTAGTTTTAATTTTTTTTAACAAGTTATTACAGAAATTTCTGTAGCGTTTGTAAGTAATTTGGAGAATCTCATTATCAGGAGACTCTTTCTGTTTTTGATGCATTGCGTCTTTATTCCTTATGCATTTTAATAGCCCAGGGGTAACCCAGGGCTTAATAGTAATTTTTCTATGCGATGTTTTGACTTGTTGCGTATGAGTGTGAATTATCTGCGAAATACTGGTTATAAAGCTTTCTGCTGCAATGTCAGCGTTGTTTATTTTATAGATGAAAGAGAAGTCTAGATCCCCCAAATCTCGCATTACAGCGGCTATGTCTGTGCGTTTGGTATACTGGACTGGTTTTATACAAATCTGATTAGAGTCAATGCATAACATGGTAGGGAGATGATCAGTTATGTGAGCATCCAGAATGAGTGAAGTAGCGCTGTTGTGAGTCTTTAATACAATGTGGTCCAAACAAGCATTGCCACGAGTCGCTGCGTAATGAGCTGGAAGAAGTCCATGTAAAGAGCATAAGTTTAAATATTCTTCTGTTTGAACGTCCAACTGAGGGGCAATGATATTGATATTAATGTCACCGATAATGGCTATGGTCTTGTATGCATGGAGTGATACCAGAATGTCATTTAAGCTACTCAAAAAATTGTCTAGGTTTTTTGTAGACGGGGAACGATAGATAACAATGAGTGCTGTATCGCCACTAGTTAAAACTAGGCAGTTGGCATCCATGCAATGTGGTTCATAAACGGAATGAATTAATTTTATTTTTACATAGATACTAACACCCTCGTTTTGGTTTGAAAACGAGGACTGGTAATTCACAAACCCCTCGAGAGAGGGAATCTTACCTGGCACTTTGCTGAGCCAGCATTCAGAAAGCAGAATAACATCGCAGGGTACATCCATAGAGCCTAGAAGAATGGCAAGTGCATCGAAGTTGCAACTTATGCTGCGTATATTCATGTGAAAAACGTTTAATGTGTTTGAGAATGTGTTGCGAGCAATTGTCTGGTGAGCATACGGCGGTTTTGCAAACACTGAAAGCGTCTAAATCATTTGATATTTTATTCATATTATCGGCAGTGAATTTTAACTAGTTTTAAATTAGAAAGGGGCAACTTTAAGTGAACGTTTGTCAAAATGTATTTTTTATTTATTATAACTTCCAGCTTTAATGACGATTTATGTTTTTTCAAGTAGTTGACGAACTCTACGTTATGTAATTGTTTGTACTCTCGTGTAGTAAGTGTGTGTGTGATTGACATTTTGTGTATTAATGAATAGGCATGCAACATTTTACGAACTAAAAATATACAAAGAAATAGAGGTGAACAATTATAGGAGACTATGCAGAAGACAACTATTATTAGATACCTTAATTTACTTCGCAGTAGTCACATGGTCAGCTTCAATCCCGATAAATCACTTTCAGATTGTATACGTAGTGCAGGTATTCCTTCCTTCTTACGAATGTAGACTTTTCCGTGGGCAGTCCAACAATACGAGAACTCGTTTGTTTTGGCAAAATCTCGTGCTAGGTAGAATAACCTTTTCGTTTTGAAAGTAAGATTTTCAGAAACATAAATCGTATGAGGTGAATCTCCAGGACTTATGTGAGTGGTATTTAGCTTATTGTTGTGGTTATTTTTATTGTAATTTTTATATGAGCTTAGAAAACTGTCTTTAACTAAAACGCTGTTAAAATCCACAATAATCGGTTTCAAGTTAGAGTTTTTGGTATTTAAGCGATATACGTCTCTTATATCCGAACACAATAAGTCTATGCTTAACACTTTGCCCGTCCTGCATATTAATTGAGCGAGATCTGCTTTGGATTCACCCTTTGTTTCAGGTATGTTTCTTACTTCAATACTGGAACTTTTATTGAATCTTTCCAAGTGATCAAGTTTCTCTTCCAATTGATTAATGTAGGATAAGTCCTCTTTTTTTTGTGATTCATAACTTTCCAGCCTAGACTTCATTTCATCGTATTTTGCGGATATAAATTCAACGGTTTCCCGAAGTTTCGTATTCTGGTTGATTATGTCTTTGAGAGAAATTTGCAGTAAGTCCAGCTTCTTATCTTGTTGTAATGCAAAATCAGAAAACATAAGCCTGATATCTTCAATCAAATCGGACTGTTCTACTGACCCGTGCTTGCGTTTGAATCTTGTGGTAACATTTGTGCCCTCCGTATTATCGGGTATTATAGAAGTTACCATGTTTGGCTCTGAGTCGGCCCGACGATTTGACAGGGGTGAAGTAATGGGCGAACGAGTCAGCGGCATTTTTGTTGACAGTAAACAAATAGGTCAAAAGAAAGTGTATCAGAATAATAATAAAAAAAAAAAAGTGTTTTTGCAGCCCAGCTCCCGGTCTAATTTCGCTAATGAGGGGGCGGAGTTAAGATACTAGGATCACAGTGCTTTTATTCGAGTGGCAGTGTAGGTGGGATGATTCTAGCAAGGGCCGTCACCTTCATCAGTTCTTTCCATCCGTTCGTAAGCGGCTGGCCAGGACATGGCTGGAGGTGGACCATTGTGTTGCCCAATTTCTAACAGGACATGGCAACTTTAAAAGTAAATTATTTTCTTTCAAGCTTGTTGCTTCGCCTTTGTGTCAATGTTCTACATCTGACTGTGAATACGAACAATCTGCACATCATATCTTATGGGAGTGTACTCTTTGGCAGAAAGAACGCAATATTATGTTGGATAGTGTACAGGCTACATCCGGTGCAGTTTATTATGCGGACCTTGTGGAAACTAGAACTAATTTCCGTGCGTTCAAGCGTTTTTGCCCTACCTATTATTGGAATCAAATTTAATGTAACAGCTCACTTTTTAGGGCCCATTAATTATGTCAATTATAAACCGTGGTGCTTAGCAACTGGGTTTCTCCCAGTTGTAAACGTCCCTTTGCGCCTATTGGCCTAGTTCTGTTCTGTCTCCTGCTTGATTTGGAGGGAAGTGGAAAATATGTTTTTCTTCCGCCGCTGTTCTTTTCTGATTAATTTCGTTGCGGGATCCAAGACAGTTGAATCGTTTCTCTGGGACTCGTTAAGCTTCATTGCTCTGGCGCTTTTCTGGTGGTCGCCACTGTTGATTCTGGTTTACAGGAGTTACAGTGGTTAGGGAATAGTGTGGCGGGCTTGTCCCATTCAAAAAAAAAGCCTCGCTCAGTGCAGCTCTGGTGTAAACGGGTTAACAGAGCGAGGTCTTTATACGTACAATACTAGCGAGGGATGTGCGCGAGCGAGAAACTACTAGCAGTCACAAGATGGAGTTTGTTAGAGGTAGATATGTATTGTGCGGAATATATGGATCAGTGGACTCGCTCGCATCTGAAAAGAGCCCTCTACACATCCTCGCACCGCTCATCTGCTCACCGTTTCACAGCGTCGCTACGTATCTTCACACCACTTAACTGCCTACCACATCTCTGGTGGAAACACTCACATCGTTCCACAGCCTCGCTACGCATCCTCGCACCGGTCATCACCTCACACATCTTTGGTGAAACTGAAAATACATCCTTAGACCTACCTAGGATAGTGTGGATGTAGTCTGTGAATGTAAGAGGTAATTTGGTAATTTATAAAGTTTTAGTAAAAAAAAAAGTTTAAATGAATAAACATTTTAACTTTTTTTTTATATTATTTTAAAAATAATATTATTTTGTACAAATAAACATTAATGCATGCATTAAGCGCTAGATTACAGGTTCCCTGGTCCCCACACTAGGATTCCCTGTGTAGGGGCGACCAGTCTCTTCCTAGTCATATAATTTTCTTTCACATATAGTTTTCTTTCTTAAATTTAGTGCTTAACTACGTATCATTCTAGAAAGTATGATTGTACAGAATAAATAAATTAACAAAAGTAAAAGCACAACAAAAAGAAGAAAAAAAAATAATATAAAGAAAAGAAATAAAAAAAAAAACTTAGTAAAAACTGTGTATGGAGTAAATAAGTGAGGTTTGGTGAGAATGAGGGTGAGTGTGGTGTGAGGTGTGGTGAGGGAGAGTGTGGTGTGAGATGTGCGTAAATGAAAAATTATGGTGTCTAGAAAACAATTTTTGTATAAAACAGTGGTTTCATTCCAAAAATATCATTTGTTGGGAATGAATATATAAAAGAAGCAGGGAATTTCGGGGAATTGACAACACTGACGGGGGGAATCGAGATTTTTTATTGGCAGCACTGATACCTACTTATGTATACTATATTATAAAGCTGAAGTCCCATCAGAAATAATATTTCTACATTCAAGTACTTACCTACATTGCATTATTGATACGTGTGTCGATAAACCAACCAGTCACAATACCTAAGCTTGTTTTGTTTAGGACCTTTACAGGGAAAAAACAAAACAATACGCTGAAAAGAGACGAGTATACTCATTTGGAATGCTTTTGAAATCGCTCCGTAGGTCAGGCTGGTGTTAGAGTGAGGAAGCTAACATTCCCACGTGCCGCAGTCGAGGTCAGTTCGCGCGTCATCAGCGCATGCGTTATGTCATTGTGTGGAAAGGGCTTTCGAACAAAGGAAATTAGTTTTGATCTCCTGCAATCGATTTTTAACTTTATTGCTTTGTACGAAGATAGGATTTTGTATGGTTTGGTTTTTAATATGATTCTCGGCGACCTAATTCGCGGGTTTTGTCTTAAATTTATGGATATGTACCTACCTATATCAAAAAGGCATCCAGTACTGTTTTCACGTTGGGTTGTACAAGACTTGCTTATTTGGTACCTCTCCAGAATGTCAATTTTATTCTTTAAAACTGTCAAATTCTAGACGCAATCTCATCTCAACGACAATCAATGTCAGAATTTTGACATACATGTAAAGCATGTAGGTAAATAGTGGTTTTGACAGATTGAGACAGATGGAATGCGAAGGTTCCTCAAAGTTACTGAATAAAAATAATACAAAACTAAAATGAGAAATATAGAACGATTCAAGCTCAGATTATGAAACAAAAGGCAAATAGACCGTGCGGAACACTGAGAGTGAAGCCACAAAAGCAAATACAAATTCAAAAATTGGCTAAGTGCGAGTCGGACTCGCACACGAAGGGTTCCGTACCATTATCTATACAACATTAGACATCGAGCAAAAAAACGGCAAAAAATCACGGGAGCCCTCTTCAAATATTTATTTTATTTTGTTTTTTGTATGTGTTGTTATAGTAGCAACGGAAATACATAATTTGTGAAAATTTCAACTTTCTAGCTATCGCGGTTCTTGAGATACAGCCTGGTGACAGACAGACGGACGGACAGACGGATGGACAGACAGCGAAGTCTTAGGAATAGGGTCCCGTTTTTGCCCTTTGGGTACGGAATCCTAAAAACGAATACCTACAATTCGCTTCACGCTATATTGACACGAGTCAGTACAGCACGAAACGAAGCATTGTTAAAAAAAATACTAATACAAATAACAATTCAAAAGCGAATACAATCACGAGATTGTAGGTATTCGTTATTGAATTTGTATTTGCTTTTGTGGCTTCACTCGCACTGTTCCGCACGGTCTCTCTGCCTTTTGTTTGATAATCTGAGAATTCAAGTATCTTGGGGTTTCATGAAGAAGTACTAAGTTACGATTACCGGGAGGTCCAACAAGTTCCATCTGTTTTCGCAATGTTATGTGGGAAGAAACATCATACTTACAATTTTGCAATAGATCATTGATATTTGAACAAGACTTGTTTAACTAACCCTTAATCATAAGCTTTATTTTTATAGAATTATAGTCGTAATTTATTGATAACTAAAACAAATTAATAAGTAAATTTAAAAAATCAACAGGTATTTTAGTTAAATGACGTAAGTAAACGAAATGAACAATGAATAACATTTATTCAGCGTTCTCATAATAATAATAATTTTAACTTAAATAATAATATTTTTTTATAAAACATAATGCTGCACAAATCTAGTGTAAAAAACAATAATTTTCGAAATTGATTTCATTTCAAAATATTAACATAGGTACTTATCTGGAATACAAAATTAAAGGCATCATTTAAATGTATGGAATGTATTTCTTTAATAAATTAAGTATTATCAAATACTATTAAAATAATCTCATAGGGCAAGATATTTTGGTATGTAAAATAATATCACTAAGAGAATTTCAACATTGACAGTTAACAAAAATTGATTACTTAACTACGAAAATGATATGTTGTTATTCTTTGTTATTCTTGATTGAATGAGTTTTACAATAAATGGTTTAAATAAAGAAAGTAATACAACAAGTCTACTCTACATCGTAATACTTTAACGGTAAAATACATAAATTAAAAGTACCTACTTAACTTAGTGTAGTGTTTAAAACCGTTTAAAATAATGAGAATCATTAATCAACAAAAAAATTGCTAATATTTTTCATAAGAATTTTATAGTTTTACGAATTATGGGTAATGTCCAAACTAAAACAAGGAAAGAGGAAAACCTAAGCTTTAACCTGTAAGTTTAAAACATGTGTATACAACAGACACTTATTCAAATATATTGATATACTAAACAATTTTAACCCTAGTATATTTTGATGAAAATAAAGTAATATTCCCTATATTCCAAATCATTGCCATGTGCAAAAACGCTGATAAAATATCGACATAAATATCGTCTTCAATAAAATAATCATTTAAATTTTCAAAATAAGCCTCATTTATTTAACCTCTTTATTTTACATTGTAAAATAATATATTATAATAAACCTTTTTCTTTTCATCTTTAAGTTTTAATTAGAAAACATAATCTCATCGTTTCTAAAAGAATATAATTATGTTTGAGTAGCAACAAGCATTTAAAATTATTCTCAATTAGTTTAACTATATAAGTATGTTTAAATAATTAAAATAACAATCCCAACAAGCAACAATAGGAAAATAAAAAGAATATTTGGTCTTAAAATGTAGGTATTTTCAAATCCTACGTATTTTGTTAACAATAGTAATATTTTACTTCATTATTTATAATAAATTATGAGCAATTAAAATTATATCGATCAAAATGAAGTTAATTCAAATTATAAATACATTTTGTTGCAACAAAATCTATTTATAAACTGTAAATTCAGTTACATTACTAAAATATTTTATGAATTTCAACACCTGTTTAATGCAATAGGAACATTAACTTTAAAATCAAGATGATAGTTACATAGAGTAATGCCAAATCTTAGGAAATTGATTACTATTTTTATTTTGATACCGTACTAATTTTACCAGCATCATCATCACGAAAATATTTTCTTATTGAGAATATTAAAATGTTGACGCTCACTAAGCTCCAAAAGGAAACATTTAAACGATAAATTAATAAATTATAATAACAAAATCAAGTTTCTCCAACTGCGGATATAGAAAACACCTAACCCTAAAAAACAAGAATACTACGCTAACGCATCATCATCACAAAGTTTTTAAAAATATCTAAGAGTCTTAAATTATAGAGTTCCAAATTTAAAAAGTGCCGCCAATGTCATCGCTGACGTACCATAATTATCTTACAAACGTCAAAAAGAACAATGTCACTGGCAGTAACTGAACTATCTAAATAAGTCTATACATAAATGTAGCAAAAGATTCGAGTTAGATCCAGCTGTCGATGGTCCATTGCCGCCGCTGTTGTCCCGCAGGTCGCTCAAGAGTCCTGGCCCTCAATCAGCGTTTATCATCTGGAACAAGGAATTTTACTTTTTAATTTAATTCGAAAATATAAGCAAGGGTATCTAAAGAGTCCTGAGCGACCTGTTTTAAAAGGACACACAATAAATTGGGTTGGTTAAAATGTTATGGGTTAACATGCTTTTCTTCTAAGGTTATTTATGTAGTTACATAATTTTCAGGCTCTTTTTTACGTTTCTAAACTCCGATAAACACGATCAAAGAAATGTATTTCGTCTTTAAGGGCGCGTATTCGATTTAGCGCAACTCAAAATCTAAACGATTGCTAGAATGGCGTAGCAGCATTGACACACACTAGTACAATACAATGGTCTGCTTGTGTGCATCAGAAAAAAAAATATGCACGGAATAAGCACGAATCATTGAATTTGATCGGCAAACGACAGCGCGCGATGTTTTACAGTGCTTTTTAAAATAATTGTCTAAAATAAATGAGCTCGTATAACGGACTGAAAAATATTCTGTATATTAAGCATAACATTTACTTTCATAAAATAAATATATCAGTTATGTTTTTATTAACCCCCGACGAAAAAGAGGGGTGTTATAATTAACCCCCGACGAAAAAGAGGGGTGTTATAAGTTTGACGTGTCTGTGTGTCTGTGTGTCTGTGTGTCTGTCTGTGGCACTGTAGCTCTTTAACGGGTGAACCGATTTGAATGCGGTTTTTTTTATTTGAAAGCAGATTCTCTAGCGATGGTTCTTAGACATGTTTCATCAAAATCGGTTCAGCAATTTTAAAGTTATCAGCTCTTTTGTTAGCTGCGGTAGGGATCTTAGACGCATACCGGATGTTTACTTTGCTTTCAAACATATTATTATAGGTGACCACACTGAACTAAATTACGTTTAAAAAATTTAAAATAAAAATTAAATTAAAAATTTAAAAAAACCCCCAACGCAAAACATAAAAGCGATTATGTAAAAAGTCAAAAATAATAACTTTTGTTGAGCCATCAAATGTTTGTTCGTTGAAATGGCGCTATAATGTCGCGGCGGGGTACCGCTAAGTTTAAAGCAATAACTAAATAGCTAAAATAGCGAACTGATGGTAACTAGATTTGCAACAAGATTAACAACTAGATTAGCAACAAAAATTTGATAATATCAAAGCAAATTGGTCGGAAATGCTGGTAAATTAATAGACAATGAATGAAATTAAGGGACTGATCTACTTAAGCGGTACCCCGCCGCGACATTATAGCGCCATTTCAACGAACAAACATTTGATGGCTCAACAAAAGTTATTATTTTTGACTTTTTACATAATCGCTTTTATGTTTTGCGTTGGGGGTTTTTTTAAATTTTTTTCAAATACTGGTGAAAAAAAATTGACAAAGTGAACCGATTTTGTACTTTTTCAACATTGTTTTTTAATACATAATAGTAATATTTTCGTAATTTTGGCTCTGTTACTGTCTTTATGACTGTATATACTATTGGAAAAACGCATAAAACAAAATATTTTTGCATATTGTAATGGTTGTATTCGTCCTGAAAGTAAACTCTGACGTCTATTTTCGTAAAACGATATGAAAGAATTGTCTTCGCTTTAAAAAACCATAATTAAAAGTTATACTTTTACTCTGTAGCTGTCTAAATCAAGACTTAATCTTTCTAAAACTGTAAATTGTCTTTAAATAATCTGCTCACATAATCACGATATTGCCCTGGGAAAAACGCAAAAACATGAAGTTTTCGTCACGAATCGAATACGCGCTCTTAAATATAGAATTAGAATTTTGAAAAAAAAAACGATGTTAGAAGGCATACAAATACAAATTAGCGTAAACAGTGAATTTATTATTCTTTGTCTAAAGGAAAAAACCCTACAATGTCATTACATCGTTTCAGCAACAGCTTTCTTTAAGTACAGCTTTGCTGTTATGAGTTGAGTCTTAAAGTTAATTTCTTTGTTCAGCCAATCGTTTGTGTCGGGTATTATGCACCTACCTTCTTCAAGTAGGTGTATATGTAATACCTCACAACAGTCTACAAGCTTAAAAAACAACACACTAAATAAAAGCTTAAGCCAGTCATAAAACTATTTACACTCAAGTTAAAACGATAAAAAAATGGCCGCCAGCTGTCGCAGTATTTATGCAAATGATAAGTTATTGATTATTCCAATGACATTTAAAAATCTCGTTCCAACATCAGTAATTTCTTGAAGAGATGCGTTTAAGCAGCAGAAAAAGTAAATCTCCTTGAACTTTGAACATTTCTACCGTGGGGAAAGACAAAGGGACGGTGTTCCATAAGAATGAGGAAGTCGGTACCAAGTAATTGGTTTTTGACAGCTTCGCGGAACTTTATTTATTGCTAGTCATCTGGCTTATCTTTACATACACATACTTGTCTTATTAAGTACAATAAAAAATATTGTTTAAGTACCGTACCGTTCTATTCGAACACTTCATGGATATTTTTTGAGGTAACTGCGGTTACAATACTACCACACAATCAAATAATTCCAATTAAGGTGCTTTGGGAGCACTGTTGCTTAGTCGTTGTCTCCTTTATTTTGAACTTCTTGTCAGTAATCTTTATGAAACAAAGAGACAACTAAACTATTCACAAGAGTATTTATAGAAAAACACACGCGCCTGTCATCTACATTCAGTCATGTGGATGGTATCACTTATGGTACCACCAGCAACAAACCAAGAAGAGGGACATCATACCAATGCATAGCGCGGACTCATGCACCGTGCACACACGCAAAATTTAACTGCTTATATAGACATAGGCGTGTATGGATATAAGCGATTTGACACTTGCTCATTAGTGCTAGGGTTGTCAAAGAAAACAAACCTATAGTACCGGGGTATGTATAGAAGACTGTGTGAAGTGGACATGAGATTGTTGAGATAGAGGTGCGGATTGACGAGCAAGAATAGAGTGAGAAATGAGTGGGTATGTTAGAGGTAGTTTGTATATGAAAGTGGTGGCGTTGACAGAAAAGTTAAAAGGAAATCATTTGCCTTGCATGGCCATGTAGGTATGTAAGATGGTGATGGAAAGAAACAATGAATGTATTGTGTAAGAGATGATAAGGAACAATGAAAAGAGAATGAATGATATCGTGATGGTAGAATTGAAGAGGAAACACTTAATACAACAAGTAGCATGGATCAAGCGTAGGCAGAAGAACATATGATGCTAACCTCGATGTACCATGATGTATTTAGACTGACTATTTAGCTTTTACTCGTGAATTTCGGCTATCGCTGACGCGAACGAAAACTAGGAATTTAAAGTAGCCGAAATCATTATCCAGATCTTTAACTATCTACATGATAAATATAATTACGATCGATTCAGTGCTTTTGACGTGATGTTTTAGCAAACAAACAGACAGACAGATAGAGACTTTCGCATTTATAATATTAGTGAGGATCTTACTGATGTAGAATAATGACTCAAACGCGTGGAGAGGGCACTAGGATGCTTCTAACGGGATGTGATAACGGAAGTTATAATCAATAGACTATATGAATGTATTTTATGATAGAGTCATTCTGTACTCAGTCGCGAATTCATATTTATGTAGATCACACAGTCAATGATGCATAATTCTCTAATTAATATGGAACGCACGTGCGCATTAGTTTATAAAATGGAATAAATAAAACAATTGAAACGCGCAAAAACTTCCATGTAGGTACCGAACCTACGCGCGTAAATGACGTTAATTATTACCATAAAACTGTACAGCATAACAATTACACGAGTGTAGATAACTAGTCTAAGTAGTAATTTAACGCCTTTGGTAACTGTTTCACACACCATAAAGATGTAGATGATGACAGCCCTGCGCAAACGCAAACGAGTTACTCACACATTGAAACCGCAACCGGTCGATTGACGTCAATGATGGGTGGGACGAGTGAATAAAAAAAATCAAACTATCAGTTTACTACGGACGGAAGACGGCACAATCATAACATGCCATTGTTCAACAATACCCACGTATCGACAATCAACTCGGCTACTTATTTGCAACTCGACTAAACGCATCACTTTTTGTGAACCATCTCAAACCGATCCTATTGTTCAATCCTTACAAACATGCTTACTATAGTTTGTATCATCTGCGATGACGTCATTATCAAGAGTAAGAACGTTAATGTGTATTTTATAACCTTTTGTAATGAATAGTTTATTTACGTCATAGAATCGAATGTGTTAATTAATGACTTGAACATCATTAAATTATATACGTAAATAAAAATCGAGTGCATTTGTGCAGCAATTCGATTTGACGCCGTCGTGCGTGACGATAATAAATAAATACTCATTAAAGATAAGTAGATACGTAAACAGCTTAGACCCAGGCGGAGATGGCGGAATGATCTGGACTCCTTGGACAAATACTGGTCCCAAATAGGACTTAATACAGAAAGTTGGAAGGAGAATGGAGAGGCCTTTGCCCTGCAGTGGATAAACAAAGCTGAAAATAATAAACAGTTAAGTCAAAAGTGATGAATACCAAGCTTTTAGCAATACCCAACTTGGTAAAACTGTAAATTAAGCAACAGAAACGATCGGCCACTAATCACTGGACCCTTCCAAATTCTGTAAGGGTGTTACTACACCAATCGATCCATCGTCGATCGATGTCGACTGATCGATTGGTGTGGGAGCTTTGGCTGATCGACGGATACCGTTCCACTAACCAATCGATCGATTGCCCGTCGATGGCATCGGCCGACGTTGATCGATTAACCCCAGCTATAATCCATCAGTAATAATAATCAAGCAGCTCGATCGATGTCGGCTAACCCATTCTATCGTCGATCGATGCCGTCGATCGACGATCGATCGATTGGTCTGGTAACACCCTAAGACTGTTTTGTTTTAAAGTTAATAGAATATCTAAAAATCTATACTAATATTATAAAGAGGAAAACTTTGTTTGTTTGATTGTAATGAATAGGGTCAAAAACTACTGGACCGATTTTAAAAATTCTTTCACCATTCGAAAGCTACATTATCCACGAGTAACATAGGCTATATTTTATTTTGGACAAAAATAGGGTTCCGTAAGATATTTGGGTTTTTCGGCCACAAGGTGTAAAAAATCAACCAGAAAAGTTACTTATTTTGCGTACGCTGCCTAAACTATAAAAGATAGAACCCTAAAATGTTCTAATTAATTGTTGATCTTATAAATATCGACAAAAAAGTCCGCGACACACTATATCTATCTATGTCGAATGAGGCACAACAACCATTTTTTTATTTAAAAGTCTTGAATTTTTTAGGACTACATTTAAACGCGTTTATTTTAGTCATGCTATTAATCCTTATCAAAATAAATTTCATCACTAAGTACAGTTTATGTAGATAATACACTCGGCGTCACAAAAATCGCACCTTTTCGAAAATAAGTTTAAAACATGTCCCGCCAGTAACGAATACATTAAACCCAATTAATATTGGTATCAATTAAAAGTATGTTTAACGACCTTTAAATTAACAACAGTTAGAATTCCTAAACACAACAGATCTCATTAGCACGTAACGTTAAAAAAAATGTTGTCAAAATACGCATTACAACGGCCACTAATTGCACCTCCCTACAAGGGTATAAAACGGGCGACCCGGGTTAAATGTGGGTCATTCGCTATTCAACCTTTGAAGTGAACACACGTGAACAGCTACAGCAAGAAAAATACCCCAGAAGATGGATACCACTGCAGATGAAGCCGCTCAAGTCATTGCACTACTGCAATCAGGGATGCGGCCATGTGATGTTGCTCGGCAACTGAACTTGAGTCGTTTTGCCGTTCGACGAGTGTTCCAACGTTTCCAAGAGACTGGTGGCTATATCCGAAGACGTGGATCTGGAAGACAACGGTGCACATCCGAAAGAGACGATCGCTTCATTGTTTCGACGTCTTTACGTAATCGGTTCTCCAATGCTGTTGAGCTGCAACAACAACTGCGATCAGCTCGCAGAACTTCTGTAAGCGTCTCCACGATTAGAAGAAGAATGCGGGAGAAGAAAATTGCAGCTCATAGGGCTGCTACAGGGCCCAAATTGACTGCACAGCATAGGAGAGACCGGTTGCAATTTGCCCGTGACCATGTGGATTGGACAATAGACCAATGGAGGGCTGTGCTCTTCTCGGATGAGACGAGGGTGTGTCTTTTCTGCAACGACAGGCGTCGAAGAGTGTATAGGAGGCAAGGGGAACGATTCGCACAAGCCTGTATTCAAGAGACAGTGGAATACGGGGGTGGCTCGTGCATGTTCTGGGGCGGCATGTCAATCGACGGTAAAACGAACCTTGTGTGTGTTTCTCGGACTGGAAGTGCTCGCGGGCAAGGGTCGCTGACTGCTGCTCGGTACATAACAGAGATCTTAGAGGAGCAGGTTGTCCCTTATGCGGGTTTTGTTGGCAGTGGGTTCACGTTAATGCACGATAACGCCCGTTGTCACACCGCTTTAATTGTAAGAGACTACCTGCAAGAAGTTGGCATCCCTGTTATGCGCTGGCCGGCGCGAAGTCCAGACCTGAACCCTATTGAGCACCTTTGGGATGAACTGAAACGGCGAGTACGGGCACGAAATCCTGCCCCTACCACTCTCCAAGACCTTCAAGATGCCGTCGTTGCAGAATGGGACAACATTCCACAAGAGACTGTTGTCACATTAATAAGGTCCATGAGAGAACGCATGGAAGCAGTCATCAGGGCTAGGGGGGGGTAACACTAAGTTTTAAGTTAGTTTTAAGGACTTTGTTGTAATTTTTGCTGATAAAATAAAATTTAACTTTTTAATCATTTGCATTAGCTTGCTTTTTTTTATTCCCTGGTAAACAAAAAACCAAATCCATTGATTTATTCTGAAATTTAAATAAATTGCCTTTCCAATTATACCTTATAGTCATATGTATACCATTGATTAATAGGGTTAAAATGACTTTGAAGGGAATTCTTAAAGAGGTGCGATTTTTGTGACGCCGAGTGTATTTGGTCTTTGAATGATTAAAATTGAACGTTTGGTTTTGAAGTTATGGCGAAACGAAAATATTACGATTTCTGCTGCACGGCGCGTTGCGAAGTGGGCGTCACCAAGGCGGGGGTGCGCGTGCGGGAGGGGAGTTTAGCTCTATGAGTAAGGTACCCGCGCGGCTCAGTCGTAATGAATAAACTCAAAAACTACCGGTCCGATTTCAAAAATTCTTTCACCAATCGAAAGCTACATTATCGCTGAGTAACATAGGCTATATTGTAACGCGGACGAAGTCGCGGGGAAAGTGCTAGTGTTATATATAGTAATTGAATATTATAAATAGGAAAAGTGTGTTTGTTTGTAAGCAGTATTCTCTGGAAGTACTGGACTGTAGTGGACTGATGACCTGATTAAGGCTGCAAGAACACGCTGGATGCAAGCCGCTAGTTTTGGAAACCTCTAAGGGAGGCCTTTATCCAGCTATGAACGACCTACGGCTGTTATGTTGATGATGATTAGAAAATTATAATTTTCCGAACGCCATAAGCTATGATTTATGGAAAAAGCTGGTAATGGAGAGCTGTGCTAATGCCAAGTGCTATAAGCTATGTTTTATGGTATACTTCCAATCCACGCGTATGAAGTTGAGGGTACAAGGTAGTAAGCAATACCAACATTATAAACTCGCAACATCTACTTTAAGTTGTTCGTGGTACAAGTTCCAAGCCAAAATCTACAGACCTTTTTGAAAGAGGACTTTTAGCCGAAAGGTATATTCGAGGACACCACGTTTCCGAGGACACCATGCAGCGAAACACGGCGCACGCCTACACGACGCCGACAACGTAACGTATATCTATAGTATTAGTTTATTGTTATTTACGATTATTTTGTGTATTTTATGTATAGGTCTCAGTGCCTTATAGTAAAATGTTTGTTATTGTGATCGTATCTACTAACATTAAAATCACTATCGTAAATGGTTTCACTAAAGCAAACAGTAGCTACATTAGTTTCAGTAGCTATTGTAACCAGATAATTATTTTAAGAGATTCAGAAATTACTCGTAAACATATTTTTTTACACAAGTCTAAAAAAGACTGGTCACGAAGTCACGCTGGTTTAAATGGCTGACGTCGTAATTTATGAGAACGTCAATCTCAGAATAAACTCTTACAAAAAACTAAATAAACATGCGTCGACGAAATCTAATCATTGCTGCTAATTTTAACCAGATTTAATAATAAATCCTAATAAGAAAATAGTCATCATTATCAGCCAAAAGGCGACCACTGAACCAATAACCGATAGGGTAGTAAAGTTCTTGAGTGGCGACCACGAACCGGAAGACGCAGCATTGGTAAGCCACCCACCAAGATGGACCGACGATATTGTCAAGGTCGCAGGTAACCGCTGGATGCAAGCGGCAGGTTGCCGGTCGTTATGGCGTTCTATGGGGGAGGCCTTCGTTCAACAGTGATGCGGTTAGTAGGTAGGATTCAATGGAGGGGAACGATCAAGAAACTCCATGGAGACCAAGTTTAAACTCAATCCTGGTTACATTATTTTTGTGGCTTCTATATGTGATATCAATGTCCGTAAAGAGCCATATGAAACAATTCAAAAATAAAGATATTGCCTTGGCATGTAGGAGATGATCAATCTCAGTTGATAAAGTTTTTGCATCAACTTCCAACATGACTGAATCCTCGTCCTTGTGCATTAGCCCAATTTATTTCGGATCGTTATGCGTCACAGTATACTTAGTTTTCTTTTTTTGTTTTTCTCTTATAACTTAACGTTATGTCTCTCATTCCTCATTCGAACACTATGGCCAACATTAATAAGTTACTAACCCCCACCCGCGACTTTATCGGCACAGTCTTCAGAATTAAGTCAAAGTCCTAAAATATTCTTTATCCTTTGTGTTACTCTTTTTATTATTGTTTTTGTATGCGCATGGCGTGTGTCAATAAACATTTTTTTTCTTCTTTCTTTCTTTCTGGACCTTTCCACACCCATCCATCGGTTCATCCTCACAAAGTTTCGCGTTTATAGTAGCTGTAACCATGTGTGAGTGTTCTTAAATTGCCATAGGTTTTTGCATTGTTTTTTCTATCAAACAAGGCTTTTCCCTAAGTGTAAATATTACTGTTTATATCGGCTTCCTCTTTCAAATCTCACAGGGCTTATATTCAAGTTTTATATAAACTAATATTCTTTCAAATAATAATAACAATAGCAGTTATTACTGTAACGACTCAGAAGCCTTGTAGTTGTGACAGAACAGCTCACGGACGCAATTGACGTCATAGAACGGGTGTTCAAATATCATTTCGGCAGTTTGACCCCACCGAGCCACGAAGTGTGTGGAGAGACATCCAAAATCAGCCACCGAAAGGAATGACCTTTCGGTGGCTGATTTTGGATGTCTATATGCTATATCTATATGCGTAACTATATAGTTATACAAATTCATGTGGCTGCTAAGAATGGTAAAATGTTTTTTTGTTTCTTATATTTATTTGTGATTCATGATGACGAGGGTTTGTTTAAAGATATAATTATAGATTATAATTAGGCAGTAATTGACTTGCAGGATGATACAGTTCGTGTTTTTTTTGTGGCAACATTAGTTTATATTCAAATAAGTTTATGACGGCGATGCGGAGGAATTTTTTGATGCCTTTTTGTTTTAGTTTTTTAGTTCAAGTTCTAGGTTTTCTTTTTTATTACGCGCGGAAATATTGTAGATACTTACATACATTATGATCTAATATTTCTAATATTTTTTTTAGGGTGACCTCACCGGAGCGGCATGGCGGCCCTCGGCGAGACGAAGTGCTTGCGCTGCTGTATCCTGAGCCGGATGTAAACACCCATAAGCTAGACTCAAAATTCAGCGTGAGAACATAAACAAGAACAGCGTTGTGATTATTGTATTAGGACTATATGTACTGGACTTTTTGAGAGACCTTCGTAAGAAGCAGTCGCTTCATGATTTTTAATGTACTCCTTGCTGTAATATTGTTTGAAGCTAATATAGTGTTATAATACGTATAGAGTGGTTTCAATTAAAAGTGAACTAAATAATAGTTAAAATCAGAAGTGGTACGTGACACCCACACATAGCTATGGGTAAACAAAGTAAGCGTAATAAACGCCAAAAACAAAAAACAAAACGCACACGTGCAATTTCAAGTTGTGGCAGCAGCAGTAGTAGTGCCAGGACTCCGTCACCTCCGCCGAAACACAGGAAACAGGTATCACGTAAGGCTGATACCTCAACTGTGAGTACGAATAACACGTTGAATAACATTATACCCGAGTTCGATCCGCTGAGAGACGATGTGAACGCTTGGCTTAGTATTATCAGGTATAGGACCTGACCTGCTCATACTTTTTCATGGACTGATGAAATTACCCGTTATCAAGCTCTTAACAAACTAAAGGGTTCCGCAAAAGTGTGGTATGACTCACTGTTACGATCGGATAATCATTGGCCTATGTGG
Organism: Charanyca ferruginea; assembly: GCA_947361185.1. Taxonomy (NCBI): domain Eukaryota; kingdom Metazoa; phylum Arthropoda; class Insecta; order Lepidoptera; family Noctuidae; genus Charanyca; species Charanyca ferruginea. The sequence goes on along the minus strand of OX376056.1, from coordinate 19,059,239 downwards.
AAATGGAAGGACTGGACACGTAAGTTGGCTTCCAGTTTTCAAATCCGTCGGAATATGTTTGATCTTTTAAAAGATATTATTAACGAAAAGCCGTCAGAAAATCAGTCTCTTTACGAGTTTTATTTTGAACAAAAATGTAAAATAGATCGTTTATCTTTGGAATTTTCGGAACAAGATATTATCTCTATTATTGCCGGAAATATAGGAGACAGTGGTATAGGCGCATCGATTGAAGCGAATAATTTTGTTACATGCGATAGTTTAGCTAGTTTCTTACATGGTCGAACTTACACATCAAAAAGTGCTAGACAGATAGGCGCAAACACACGCTATAGTCACACGAAATCGATCAGTCAGAATCAGATGTCTGCGACCACGACCTCAGCGACTGTGCCCTCAGCGAAGGTAGTGGGCCAAGCCGCTTCTGTTAGCAATAGCCAAGACGTCAGCCAGGCACATGGTCGGAGGCAGATCGAGTGTTTTCTGTGTGGCGGTAACCATAAACGACATCAGTGTGATGCAAATAAATGTGATTATTGTGGAAAGCGAGGCCATTTAGAATCGACATGTTACCATAAAAAGAACGCGGTCAAACCAGAGAAACAAGAAACTAAATGTATTACAACCCCTGACCCACGAAATGATAATTAACGTAATTGATTCTCAACCAATTTAATGCAGACCCTTTAGACCAGACAGAAAGATACTTCGCGAAATCGTAGATTAATTTTTGAAAAATGAAATTATACGTAAAAGCAAATCACCAATAAGAAAAACTGGCCAACTGGAAGTCGGGCTTGCGCACGAAGGGTTCCGTAAGTACCATTGTCTATACAACATTAGATATCGAGCAAAAAACACGTCACTGGTATGGGAGCCCCTCCCCCTAAAATACTTATTTTATTCTGTTTTAGTATTAATTAATTTGATATTATAGCGGCAACCTACCTATATCTATGAAAATTTCAACTGTCTAGCTATCACGGTTCATGAAATACAGCCTGGTGACAGACAGACAGACAGGCGGACAGTGGAGTCTTAGTGATAGGGTCCCGTTTTTACTCTTTGGGTACGGAACCCTAAAAATGGAGAAAAAGACTGCATTGATTATCGAGCGCTAAATAAGATAACGATTAAAAACAAATATCTAATGCTGCGCATTGAGGATCTTGTAGATAAGCTTCGGGGCTATAAATGTTTAACCAGTTTAGATTTTAAAAAGTGGTAATTATCAAATAATAATGCAAACTTAATGTATAGAAAAAAAAAAAAAAAAAGAAACTGAGATTATAATGTCAAAAACGGAAGCGGATTGGTTGCTGTCGGTACTACAGGATGCCGAGTTACAACGTATTTGGGAAATTATAGAATCAGGAGAGGCCGAGAAAAATAAAGATATTTTTAACAAATATGTTGTACTCGGTGGTACAGTTTATAGAAGAACAATCCGTGGTCGCCGATGGGTGGTTCCAAAGAAACGCATTTGGCAAATAATTAAATGTGACCATGACGACGTCGGGCATCTCTCTGTTGATAAAATTCGTATTCTGTGAATAACGCAGTAGATTACATAATTATTAGTTTTATAATTTCTACTTTTTATATACCATTATTATGTAGTTGTTACTTAGTTGTTCCAAATAAATAAATAATAAATAAAACAGTAGAACGAGTAAACAATCAGTATTGATTACCTAGAATGCGACAAAAAATACATTAAAAACTGCATAAATTGGATGTATTTGAAGAATAAAGGCGGTCCAAAAGAAGGAGAGTTATACCATTGAAAAAGTATGGCCCAGCCTTCATATAGATCTTTTAGGGAATTTTGTTACGGCTAAAGCCGTAAAATATATATTTATTGGTCATCGTACTTTTACAAAATTTGTGTTTATTTTGGCCGTTTGTACAACCAAGTCTTCTTGCGTAATCAAATAATTAGAGACGATTTCTAAGACATTTGGAAATCCTCATAGAATTATTACAGACGATAGGTGGAATTAGTGCATAAAAGCCTTACAATAAGGTATAAACAGTCCAGTTTACAAGACAACGAAAACTATTCCTAGTAAAGTTTTTCTCGGATAGACAGCGGGCATAGGGTGGATGTAACCGAATTACGTGAGAGGGCAGAGACAAATATTAAGTCAAATGCGGAATCACAAAAACAGCGATTTGACAAAAACCGTACAAAAGCAAGAGTTTACGTCGACAACGATTTCGTACTCATTAAAATATAAAGTCAGACTAATGACGGGCAAAGTCGGAAGTTGTTACCTGTTTACAAACACCCTTTCAAGTGGGGAATGACAGATGTAAGGTGACGAATGTAAAAGGCAGTGAAGGGAGCATTAAAAAGTATACAGGCGTAACCGCTGCTGAGAACATGAAACCATGAATACATATTGATGATTGGGAGATGAATTAAACATACGTTCTAACTTAAACTATTTCTGTCCGTGTTGGCGATGAAGGTAATTTGAAAATTTTCGTAGGCGTATGTGCGAGTCAAGATAAAATGTTTTGAGTAATTATAATTGTCCTATATTTAATTGTAAATTACACATTAGTGGTCGAATGGTAGGTCCATATAAAGAACGAACTTGGTACGCTTAAGTGAGGCTACATGCCCTTTAAGTGCAAGTGGTTCTGGGACGAACTTGGAATGCTTAAGTGAGGTTACATGCCCTTTGAGCGCAAGTGGTTCTGGGACGAACTTGGTACGCTTAAGTGAGGTTACATGCCCTTTGAGTGCAAGTGGTTCTGGGACGAACCTGGTACGCTTAAGTGAGGTTACATGCCCTTTGAGTGCAAGTGGTTCTGGGACGAACTTGGTACGCTTAAGTGAGGTTACATGCCCTTTGAGTGCAAGTGGTTCTGGAACGAACTTGGTACGCTTAAGTGAGGCTACATACCCTTTGAGTGCAAGTCAAAGTGAGTCGAACTTGGTACACTTAAGTGAGGCTACAGGCCCTTTGAGTGCAAGTCGAAATAAGGCAAACTTGGTACGCCTAAGTGAGGCTACAGGCCTTTCGAGTACAAGTGGTCAAATTCGAATCTTAATAGTGTCGTTTTAAGCGCACATGGTATATTGTTATTGAAGCCTACTTCGGATATACTATGAAATAATGTGTAATGAAAGATGACAGTTAAGACCCAGAACATTCGATCCACAACCAATGCATGTGCGACTGGCAAGCTGATAAATGATTAATAATTTGTGTTTCAGCATTTTATCTGAACTCGTGGGGTACCTGGTGGGACAGGCACCTGCTAGGACGGCCGTGTTGGCGATTGCCGCACTCTCTTTACAAAGTTAAGGGTGACCTCACCGGAGCGGCATGGCGGCCCTCGGCGAGACGAAGTGCTTGCGCTGCTGTATCCTGAGCCGGATGTAAACACCCATAAGCTAGACTTAAAATTCAGCGTGAGAACATAAACAAGAACAGCGTTGTGATTATTGTATTAGGACTATATGTACTGGACTTTTTGAGAGACCTTCGTAAGAAGCAGTCGCTTCATGATTTTTAATGTACTCCTTGCTGTAATATTGTTTGAAGCTAATATAGTGTTATAATACGTATAGAGTGGTTTCAATTAAAAGTGAACTAAATAATAGTTAAAACTTTATAAGTTTATTATCTATTTTATCGTATAGTTAGCAAATAATATGTGTGAGAGCGGTAGGAATGAATAATCATGTGTGTTAGTAGATAGAAGAATATATTTTCTAGATAGAATAATATTTTCGTTAGCGTGCTGCTGTCGCTCCGTACATCTGTAGTCCAGTCGTATTCCATCATCTGCCTAGCCTTTTCCCAAATGTGTTGGGGTCGGCTTCCAGTCTAACCAGATGGAGCTGAATACCAGTGTTTTATATGGAGCGACTACCTGTCTGACCTCCACAACCCAGTTACTGGATAACACGATACTCCTTAGTAAGACTGGTTGTCAGATTTTCTAGCTTTGGTATACAAAACGACTGTCAAAGATCTACGAATAATAGCCGGGATCAAAGGCTTTAGTGCTTTCGGAGGCACAGAGGGGTCTCAGTATGAAATGGATGGTCACCCATCCGCGGACCGACCGCAGCAAGCTTAACCATCATGACCGGCATTTGAAGATTGAATACAGATACCATATCTAGAGCTTGTGGTCAGTCAAATAACTTTATTTCTGAATAATTCGTAGTGCATAACGCATCATGGGAAAAACTATTTTGAATGTTACCGTGTAGGTATCATTTTGAAATTAGAAAATAAAAAAACAAGATGACTTTATGCTGTCTAAATATTGTGAATATCATCAATTTTATTTATCTACTCAAGGCCCAAAAATGAATAGAATACGTTATGTATTAAGCGCGCTGTAGGTATAGTACATAGTCAATTTGTCTGCATCACTTCCTACTGACCAAATATTAACTAGTTGATTAGCAACGGCAAAAAAGATGAGCATAAGATTTAATATACCAACGAGGAATTTGACTATTTACCATTTACGACTGCCATTGACGTAATATTCATTTTATTAGTTTTTGTTGACTTTATTAAACTCGCCTTGATAAATAATAAGCTGTAATGTAATCATGAAAAAGTAAATTAAACCTAAGTAACTCTTATTACAGATGAAATTGCAAATTACCGGCCGCTATTTTATTGCATTATGTTACACATAACCAAAAAAAGCATACGTGTCGAATTGTAAACCTCCTCCGTTTTTAAAGTCGGTAAGTACAAGAAAACAAATGAATCTACTCTCTCGACTATATGAATATGATATTTATGAGCCTGCATTGAAGCAAGACCACACTTTCTATTAGATATAGGAAGAGCTCATTTCATTATACTTTAGAAAGGTAACGTTCCTAAGCTAACATAATAATACAAACACAAAACTAAGAAGGCAAATAAATCGTAAAATTGTTAAGGATAGCACGGTTAGTGCAATCGTCGAAGATAGAATGCAAAACATAAACGAAGACACAAAAGCAAGAATGGTTTTCGTATTTCGGTCAGCGTTTGACGTAGGTAGATAAATACCTATGCAGCAGTCACCATCTTTAAAAATAATCTGATGACAAGAACAAATATATTACTATTTGGTTTCCATAAATACTTAGACGTACGGTCATTAAGTCGGATGAGCTAGAAATAAAACAATGGACCGAAAGTGGAACCTTGAGGAACTCCCATTAAAATAATTACGTGTAGTTGTATTTAACATCACTTATAACCAAATTATCTATAATTACTTATTTTACATATTGTTTCAGATAATTTAGAACATAATTTGACTGTAAACGACTGCTAATAAGTCTAGCGCTTTAGTGTCATACCGATTTTAAACAGAATAAATGTTACTAAAATGCCAAAGAAAACTATTCCAACCAATCTTTAAAAAAATAGATGCATTCCAATTGTACAAAAAAGGGACTGTAGCTACCGTTGGATGATTGGTTTACTCATAAAGATCCGGTAAGGGACCCGCATGAGCAATAATAAAGCAATCAAAATATTGACTACGGCGAGACTGTGACCAATTGATGCAACCATTTCTATTACTTTTTTATCCCTTTCGGTAGCTTTCTCCAACTGTAAATGTTCTAGTAAAACAATGTCCATTAGGAACAAAGCATTGGGACTAAATTAATGAGCATTTTTAATTTCACAATTAATCAGTGGAGCAGTAAAATTGAACAGCAATGTGGGCATTAGTAAATCACGTGAGTGTTCGACAATAGCAATTTCAGTAACTTTTATAATTTGACTTGAAATTATAAGATATTTTAATAATATGAACTTTAATTATATAATATATACTAATTTGAAACTTTTTGCTTAGACAAAATGCATACTATCCAAAACAACCATACGCCCGGCGCCGGCGCTCTAAAACTTCAGACTCAGGTATCGTACGATAAAAGGCTACAAACATATCAGTAACGCCTAGTACACAAACAACGTAAAACAATTGTCAATTATGTACAACCACTGTAACTAATACGTTCCTGCTCCAGTTACCATGTACAATAACATTGGACACGTGAATGACGGATGTGAGCATCCGCTTTACATACAAATAACTGTAACCCACGGATTATAGCCATCATAGGATATGAGGAATCAAACATCCTGGCGAGACGATTATCTGGTGCATGGAATTTTTTCGTAGCAAATATGTTTTTATAAATATTTTAGTCCTAACAACGAATTTAATAATTTGCGTTGACAAAGTAAGATTAGATCATATAAAATAACTGCAACAAATAAAGTAGTTATGTTTGTTTATTGAAAGGACAATTCTGGACAACTACAGTCTAAACCTAAGTGTCCCATATTACCTTACAGTTTACTGTCCCCTGAAAAAGGAACACCTAACATTCCTTAATACAGGAACTAGGATATTAGAACTTCTTTATGATAAATGAAAATAATATAGGTACTTATTGTATGAACAACAAACTTAATTTAATTTGTAGTTTAGCTTTACTTGTTAGAATAATTCCGTAACCTTTCCAGTAGATATGGTAAAATGAAATCGAGGTGCAAGAGTTAACAAAATACAAATGTTGAATATAAATACATTTTCAAAAACAGGTCCGCACGTAATGAATGTTTTAAACTCGTAAGTCAAATGTGATCTCAAAGCCAAGGACCTCGTTAATGATACGCAAGATTCCAATAAAGATAGAGATCATGATCAAGATAGAATATTTTAAGTAGGCCTTATCTAAGCCAACCTAGAGAGTCATTTGATTCTCTCATTAATCCACGACAGTGCGTAATTTAGCGAAATTTATTCTGATTCTCAAATAAGATCTGTTGCTTCGACTGTGTTTTAATAACGACCAAAAATATGTAGATGAAAATGTATATATATATTATATAATTTTTTTATGCACCTGCCATGTTATCTCTTTACCACCCTTGGTTGTTTGGTAGAGAAGAGGCATTAAACCTTTGTGCATGAAGTACAAATAAATAAATAAAATTTAAATTGATTTTGGAACAGCACACCTTTGTATTTTAGCAAATATTCTATAACCCCTGCTAAACCTATATTCAACAAGTTAGACTTGTTTCTTCTATAGAAACTGCAATTAACAAGAAAAGAACTTTTAGAAGCTTTAGAAGCCTTCGGAAGTTGACTCATCTACTAGCAATTCATCTTCATCAAAAGACGACCCTTTAGTTTTTAACGGTCAGTTAACATATACCCTCTAAATAGTTGTGCTCTGTCGTGCATAATAAATAACCAGTTTTTGAGCAAATAAAAATAAGTAATTGACGCCATTAAATGCTTAGTTAAATAAGGATGACTTTTTTTATGGACGGGTACGAAGAGTCGGATAATGATGTTTGACGAACGATGATAAAACACTTTTTGATTTAAATAATGAATTCAGGTCAGTGAAATTGGATTTACCTGTATTTGAACCTAATTTCATTGAATGCATTTCAAATAACAAAGATCAGTGCAAGATGGAATGCATTTGAAATGTTTTCAAGTCATCATGAAAGCTGTCGTCATCTTCCTTTCCATTGTAGATAACACAATAACGAACGCGAAGATTTTATAACAACCAAGATTATTTAAGTTATTTAGAAAGTGACTTCAGATTTAGTGCGTCAGCAACGTTTCAAATCTTATTTAGAAAATTGGAACCCTGTGGTAGATATATTCATTAAGAAATCTTTGATAATTTTGCTCTTACGACATAAATACGTAGGTACAAGATATGTATTTGCTGTCTTATTTAACAAAAATTCAATAACAGATATATAATCTGAAAAAATTGATCATATCAAAGCAAACTCACCTTTTTTGGCAGAGTGGGTGACTCGAACTCGTCATCTTCGCGGCTGGACAGCGTGGAGCATGACGAACATGCGGAGTCTGCTGACAGGGACCTGGACCTCAGCCAGTTCACCTCCTCCTCCGTGGCTCCCACCGCCACCACTCCATCCGAGTAGTCGCTCACCACCACACTGGGTGTTCTCACGCATCGCCCCCTGATTTCACAACCCTCGCTACTCCTTCGCCCAAGTTCCACATCATGAGCCTCAATCAAAGTCCTCTCTCGTCTAGGTGACATCGTCTCGGGCGGAGGCGTGATATTCCGAGGATGTGAGTGTCTCCGCAGACGTGTCTCTAGTTCCACTGCGGAGTCGTCGCTGAGGTTGCGACTGCGGCGTCTGACAGCTGCTCGGTCGTCGTCGTCCGAGGACGAGATGTCTTCGAGTGGTGAGGAGGCCCGTGGTGGGCGGAGGTACTGCATCGGGGCGGGTTCGAAGCGCCGTAAGAGCTCTGAGACGCGAGGTTGCGCCTGTCGAGTGACGCGGCCGGTCGGCGGCGCGCGCGCGCCGGCACTGCCGTTGGTCCTGCGCGGCGCGTGCGCGGTTGCCTCCCGCTTGTGTTCCGGTGACACTCCTGCGCTCAGCTTCAAGTAGAATAGGCTGTGGTTCAGCGCTTTTTCCCGCAGAACGCGGCGGAAGTCTTCGGTCGCTGCCGGCTGACGGTTATCGACACGCGGCATTTTCACTGCAAATTAAAGGCTCAACTTAGTAAAGTGTTTTTTTTTCTAAACCTATTAATGTTATTAGTTTCTATGTATGCAAATTCATATTCAGTACAAATGAATAGATTAGAATAGTTTGCGTACCAACATGTACCTACTTCTTCTAATTTATTACTTGTCACAGTAAACATTATCGGCCTTGTGGCCTTTAAAAAGTGAAGGAAATAGAACAACGCAACTAATGTATCTGCCTGTGGATATGGTATTATGAAGGCAAAGAGAATTAATTGGTTGATTTTAATTAAAAACACTGACCTTGTTTTAATTTTACTGGTACTCGAAAACAGTTTTAATAATTGAACATTTCAGTCTTATCTGGAACAAAACAAATAACAGTTAGGATATTTTTTTATAAAACACGATGCTGATAATAAAGTTAAAATAATTAATAATGCCTGATTTTGATTTTAAAATCAATGCTTATCATTTTCGCTGAAAAACCTAATAATAATTAATCCGTTATATTTTTGTTATCTTTGTTACCAAAATATCATTACTGTAATATATATAAATAAAATATGCCTAGATATTATATGAAATAAAACACTGTTATTTGTACCCAAATATACAATACAAATGCTTTACTATTATTTTATTTAGTAATTTTAGATCATTAGGACATATTTTCCAACTCCCAGAATGATAAGTAAATAACTCCTTGCAGAGGACTAAGGGATACAATTGTATACTGCATTATTATGATGATTGTTTATTGTAATAAAATACAAACAAAAAACCAACTAACAAACTTCAGCTTTATAATGCCTATAACTATAGTCTACTAAACCTACTACACCCACCTAGCCTATAGCTTTTTAATGACTATATATATTATATATATTAACATAACGCACTTAATTTTAGAACTACTGGCTAAAGGAACTATTTGTTAATCTGTGCTACTAGTTCGATTCTGAAAATATTCGCTAATTCCTATTATCCTTAGGGATCACTGAGGTGCTATAGGCAATATTTTATCATCAGAGAAACCTAAGGATCCTTAATAACATTCAAATTCAAAGCTAGTTATCAGATGCAACACAACACTTGTTTAACACGGTCTGTTCTTACTCATAAAACACATTCAGATGTCTGCCTGCAAAAATTTCCATCGAATCAGGCACAGATCAATTGTTCGCAGTCACAGTTGAAACAGATAAAATTATACCATGACCAACAACAATAGATAAATAAGTACCTAATAGATTTTATGACGCAAGCTAGGCGACCGTGAAGGACCTATTAATCAGATAGGTCATAAGATCGCAAGATTCGTGAAAATAAATCCAGATTTTGTGATAATGGAGTCTAAATCAGTAGAAAATTTGAATTTTTTTCTGATAAAGTTCTCATAATGAAAAATCATTTTAAATCAGACATTACGACAGTTTCAAAAGATATAGTCGGTCTGCAAATAATGTTTACGCGAATTAACAAAACGTAAACTATGTATTTCCAGAATATCAAATGTAAGAAATGTTTACGCGATTGAAGAACCTGTAGACTAATTTCCATTAAGTTAGAGTTAAGAAATGTTTACGCGATTGAATAAGATGTAGCCTATTTCCATAAAGTCAGAGTTAAGAAATTTTGACGCGATTGAATAAGATGTAGACTATTTCCATAAAGTTATAGTTAAGAAATGTTTACGCGATTGAATAAGATGTAGACTATTTCCATAAAGTTAGAGTTAAGAAATGTTTACGCGATTGAGAAGACTTAGACTATTTTCAGAAAATTAAACGTAAGGACACTGTACCAACCACACAACTAATGCGAACACAACACAAATTCTGTTTAGGCAAGCGCTGTGTCAATAGCAATATCCTCTTTAACTATTTGTGATCGTTCCCTGTAACAATCATTAGGAGGCTATGATATAGCAGGTTTACATTAAGGTCTAAGATCCCAGAGCCCCAAGACTAACGTCATTTGAGTGTGGCTGATATTTAGAATTATGCAGTAATAGTCTTTGTGCAATAAGGACGATATACTTCCCAGCTTTAATAGGCCCTTTCATATTATCTATTTAAAATTAACATACATTATTGCCAAAAATATTCCGTTGGGCCATAACTTCAGCCAGACGTTTTTACGGTCTGCCATGCTATTTATTCTGTCAAAGCTCACTTCAGTGCTCACTTCTGGTTCCGCGGCGAAAACTGTATTAGTTATTTTGTAACTCGATGAAAACTATGAACTTTCTTCCTGAAAAAAGTACTTTTCCCGAGGAAAACAACAATAACTTTCTTATGATAATAGATGGCACCACATGTCTTTCGAATTATGATTTAATTATTTTATTACAAGCAAAGTACGAGGCCTACTTTCTTCAGTGGACGGCAATAGACTGATATTATGATGATGAAGCAGAGTACAACCCGAATTGATTGTCAAATTTAGAATTAACGCTAAAGCTAGTGGTTTATAAAAAGCCTGGCATTGAAGGTAGCGAATAACCCATATCTCATGTGTGTGTTTTCAATGGTGTGTTTTCAATGTTCCCCAGAGATCTGTAAGATTTAACCCATCTAAGTATTTCCATACCCTCCTCTTCATCTAACTACAGGCGTAATTCATACGTAAAGACCTTAACTTATTGTGTAAAGAATTCTCGTTTGACGTGTTTACCACTAAAAGTTTAACAGTGCGGAATCAGCTAAACCTTGACTTTTCAAAAGTGAATAGTTTTTCTATTGTTCGTTAGTGTAAGTGATTTAATCCTTTAATTCCATACATTTTCTGATTGCTGTGCGTGCTGCTTGTGATCCTTAAGATCTCTATAAATTGTTAAATTTCTAACCGTGAGAACCTGTAATTGACTTTATGTAACTTACTTGACTTCTTTAATTCGGGTTCATATTGGCTCACCTAAAGTTCTTTACCCGAAATTGTACTTCCTAAGGATTTGTAATCCGAATGATCACTCTTCCTAAAATTTTTCATCCTAAAGTTTTCATTCATACTATTTGTAGTGCTACCGGCGATGTTCATAACACTCATGTTTCCGAAAATTGCAATTAATAATATCATTAATGTAAATCCTAAGACTACCCACTGACCGAAATCTGTATATGAAAACATCTATTTAACTACGTGTACAATGGTCCTATTATTGTTTCATAGCTAATAGTTTTATAGACTTTCGTTTCACATAATTTTTTTCTTATAATTAGGTTTCATAGAATAATCAATACGCAGAATACTTACTTCTCTCTCAGTTCTAGCCAAACCTACTGCGCATGTGTGCAAGCAAGCATGCAGCAAGCAAGCATGCAGCAGGCAAGGAAGCACGCAGCATACAAGCAAGCATGCAGCATAAAAGCAAGCATGCAGCATACAAGCAAGCATGCAGCGCGCAAGCAACCATGCAGCGCGCAAGCAAGCATGCATGCAGCGTGCAAGCAATCATGCATCATGCAAGCAAGCATGCAACATGCAAGCGAGCATGCAACATGCAGCAGGCATGATTTCTGTCACGGCTCCGGCGTTGCGGGGCTCCGGCGGTCCCACGCGAGCTTATCGTCGCAGATGGTATTCACGCTCACCACCGCAGCTTCGGCTTACTGGCCGGCTTCGCCGGCCAACCTCAGCCGCGGCGGCGGGCGTTAAAACTACCTGCTCCTCAGCTCACGGGCCGCCTCGCCCCTCCACGCCTACGCGGATTTAAATTACACTCTAGGTGTAGGGCAGATAAGACTACGTGGAGTCGGTTTCACAGCGATTCGTTTCTGTCATTAACTTTTGTATAGTCGAAATAAAATTACAAGAACCAAATATTATATGAAACATTTTCTGAGAAACGAAATTCTATGAAATTTCTGTCTGCGAAACAAGGGGACACCGTTATACATGTTATGTGAAAATAAAGTTACGCAAAATAATAATTAATGTATATAATACTGATTATTATAAATAAAAAGAAATCTAAACAAAAAAGATATAACTTTGAATAATAGTGTAAAAGATGGTTATGTTGAGAAAATATAGGAAAACAAATAAAAGTATATTAGATGTTTATAGCTACTGACATTATGAAGTTGAATGCTTCGGAATTATAACATTAGAGACAGAGTAGTTAGAAATTGTGATTGTTAGGATGAAAAATGTTAGGAAGAACATTTTCGGATTTCCAGTTATCGGAGTTGAAAATTTAGGTTAACTTTGGCGCACCCCTTTAATTCACTCTATGTACAGCTGTTGGTTTTTCACATATTAATAAATAATCTTCTAACTGTTCTTAAATTTTTAACAATGCTAACACTACGTGAATCTGTCGACTCAAGGATCTCTGTCCATTAGGCTAGTGCAGGGGTCGGCAACCTGCGGCTCGCGAGCCGCTTGCGGCACTTTAAATAAGAAGTTGCGGCTCTTCATTTCCATAAGCAAAAATCGTGCAATTAATCATATGAAACTAAATTTAATTTACTGCACCTGCTGCTTTTCCTCACATTTTGATTGTATTTCATTGCGCATTGCCTTTTGCGTTCAAAAATCAAATATAGTCAGAGTCACCATATGACTGTTAACACAGTTAGTTTATGATCTATATTATAACTAGCTGACCCGACAGACGTTGTCCTGTCGCTATCTACCTACTTACCTGCCTATTTACCTACCCTACACCTACCCTACACCTACCCTACACCTACCCTACACCTACCCTACACCTACCCTACACCTACCCTACACCTACCCTACACCTACCCTACACCTACCCTACACCTACCCTACACCTACCCTACACCTACCCTACACCTACCCTACACCTACCCTACACCTACCCTACACCTACCCTACACCTACCCTACACCTACCCTACACCTACCCTACACCTACCCTACACCTACCCTACACCTACCCTACACCTACCCTACACCTACCCTACACCTACCCTACACCTACCCTACACCTACCCTACACCTACCCTACACCTACCCTACACCTACCCTACACCTACCCTACACCTACCCTACACCTACCCTACACCTACCCTACACCTACCCTACACCTACCCTACACCTACCCTACACCTACCCTACACCTACCCTACACCTACCCTACACCTACCCTACACCTACCCTACACCTACCCTACACCTACCCTACACCTACCCTACACCTACCCTACACCTACCCTACACCTACCCTACACCTACCCTACACCTACCCTACACCTACCCTACACCTACCCTACACCTACCCTACACCTACCCTACACCTACCCTACACCTACCCTACACCTACCCTACACCTACCCTACACCTACCCTACACCTACCCTACACCTACCCTACACCTACCCTACACCTACCCTACACCTACCCTACACCTACCCTACACCTACCCTACACCTACCCTACACCTACCCTACACCTACCCTACACCTACCCTACACCTACCCTACACCTACCCTACACCTACCCTACACCTACCCTACACCTACCCTACACCTACCCTACACCTACCCTACACCTACCCTACACCTACCCTACACCTACCCTACACCTACCCTACACCTACCCTACACCTACCCTACACCTACCCTACACCTACCCTACACCTACCCTACACCTACCCTACACCTACCCTACACCTACCCTACACCTACCCTACACCTACCCTACACCTACCCTACACCTACCCTACACCTACCCTACACCTACCCTACACCTACCCTACACCTACCCTACACCTACCCTACACCTACCCTACACCTACCCTACACCTACCCTACACCTACCCTACACCTACCCTACACCTACCCTACACCTACCCTACACCTACCCTACACCTACCCTACACCTACCCTACACCTACCCTACAAACTACCCTACACCTAAACCGATTCAAATCGCCACAAACAACATCAGCTCCGCAATAAAAATTCATATAATTTCAACGCGTTGAGCTACGTGAGCAAAACAGTGACCAGTGTAATTCTAAAGTGCCAATTCACCAGGATTTGTGTGGGCAAGCCCCTATATCATCAGGTTGCGGAGCAGGACCCCCGGGACTTCTTGAATTAATAACCCAGCAAAGGTCAGTGGAGTCGTTCTGCCAATAATAATCCCGAAAAAGGCGGCAGAGGCGAATTCAACGACACCTCGTTTTTGGAAATCGGAGCAGGACTCGGGGAGTTATTAAGGTACGGAATACGCCAAAACACGCGGTTAGTTTAGTACTTAACCTTACTTACGACCGCGTGTCTTCGTCGACCGATCAACCGACGACACGAGGCGTGACGTATAACCAGCCTTCCCAGCCCTCACTGGAGACTCCGAAGCCGGCCGAGGAATCTGCCTTTCAGACCAGACCACCGTCACGACTCCACGACACACCACCAGGTAAGCCCTGAGGGAACTCCATAACCCCTCGTCCTACCCCCCTCGAGTTTGGACTCATCCTGCTCGGGATCCTGCGGCCAAGCCACACACACCAGGGGACCCACCATCCCCCCCCCCTGCCATCCTCGTAAGTAAACCCCCCAACACCCTTCACGCCCCTTTTCCCACGAGGGTCTGACCCCCCCACACAACCCCCCCTAAACTCATCTCACAAGACATCCTTTCCTACCCTTCCCCCCTCACCTCTCAACCCCCCCAACCCTCCTCACCCATAGTCACTTCAAAAGGACCCCCCCCCGACCCCCCCACCAATAGTCACCCCACGAGATCACCCCCCCCCCGACCCCACCCCCTTCACCCCCCCTCACGTCCACACGAAACCTCCCAACCCCCCCTCCCGACCCCCCTCTCAGGGCTACTTTACCCCCCCGCAGTCTAACTCCGTAACCATTGGAGCTAGGACGTCGAGTTTGGGCTCATTTGAAAGGGCAAGAGAAGATCTTCAAATTGGCCCCAACAGAATCCTTAAAGTCGACACCACACCGACACAGCGATCCAGCGGCACCACGGAAATCACCAGCAGTGAGTCCATTGTACATTAGCAATTAAGGAAAAAAAAAAAAAAAAAAAAAAAAAAAAAAAACACTAACACTAAGTCTAAGTACACATCGACCACCCAAACCTCAACATGTCATCCAGACAATCCGCAATCACATCCCGCAAATTGACCACGGAGTCAGTCGGAACAGTCAACAAAGCCAGAACACTACGCGAGAAAGTGCTGAAAAATACGGCAAAGTCGGTCGTGTCAGACAAGCCGGAGCGTCCACCGCAGGTGCCACAGGTTCCAAAGGCAGCGTCGGAACCGGACGTGACGGGCAGTATGCCAGCACCATCAATGCCTGACACTGACACCGACTATAGTAGGAGAATCTCCGAAGTAGTCATCAACTGGGAGCAGTGTGGCATCTCCCCCCCACGCCAGATCATCTCGGACGAGGAGAACTCGGAAGCCTCCTCCGTGAGCCAAACCGACCGCCCTGCAAGCGGACGGCCGAGCCTCCTGTACAGAACGCCGAGAAGGGGCACAGGGGTGGAGATGGACCTGGCCACTAGGGAAGCCAACAATCTCCTTCAGAAAGGCAAGGACGCCCTCGAAGCTGCGGGTAATATGAAGAGAGAATGTAAGACCACAGCCCATGAGTGCCTACAGGGCTTGTATGAGACGGCTCTGTCACTAGCAGACTCGAGAGCACGTCATAACTTCAACCTCGAGAAGGAGCGCTCTCGACATGCACAAGAGCTTGTGCGGGTCGAGAGAGCTCATACTAGAGAGCTTATGACGTTGAAAGTGGAACTCTCGCTCATGCGGACGGACGTCTCAGACACAAAAAAAGAGGCGAAAGGGATTCGAGAATGGCTCGGTCATGAGACCCTTGAAGCCTTCAAGGGCATCAAGGAGGCGAAAGATGAGGTCGTGAATGCGAGCCTAAAGAACCTGAAAGAGCACGAAAGGACGAGGCAGGAATGTGCAAGAGTCCCGGGTGATCCCAAGTGGGATTCAATGGGGGCCGGGCTTTCTCGCCTAGACACTAGCATAACCAGCATCTCCAACCAGCTGGACGTGCTCCGGAAGGCGCTAGAAAGGCTCAAAGAGGACCTCTCACAGACCAAAGACGCCGGAACGGACCCGAGTAGCCCAGAGCCAACCTTACTCACGACCACCAGCTTCGAGGAGGAGATGAAGAGACTTCGCCATCAAATACAGGCCATCGCCAACAGGCCTGTGGAACTCCCACCTCCACCACCACAGTCACACACACACCTAAAAGAGCATTTAAAACCCATTACAGAAAGACTGGAAATTGTCTCAGCAGACCTCCGCGCGCTGCGCGACAAGGAGCCACCAATCCAGGCACCCCCGGCCCTGAATCTGGAAGCAGAGCTCGCAGTCGGGGAGGTCAAGAAGACCCTCCAAAGCATTGAGAAGGGGGTAGCGGATCTGTGTAAAGCGGACAGACCGATCCAACAACAGCTGGGTCCCAAAACCTTTGCCCAGGTCGCCAGTACACCCAAACCCCCCAAGCCACCTACACAACCCAACCACACCCTGATCGTCTCGTCAACGAACCCCCGACATACCGGAGACAACGTCATCGAGAGGATCAGGACCGCCCTGGACCTGAAAACTAGCGGAGCCCGAGTCGACACGGTTCGGAAAGCGCGGAACCAGAAGGTCATCCTGAGATGCGCGACCAAGTCGGACCTAAATCTCATTAAGGGCCAAGTTCAGTCAAACGCAAAGCTTAAGGTTCAGGAGCCGAAACCTCAAAACCCTCTAGTCTGCATCAAGGGAGTGCTGTCCAGCTACAGCGACGGGGAGATCGTCGATCTCCTAAGAGCGCAGAATAAACACCTTCTGCAGAACGTCGCTGTCGATGGACAGACCATAAAGGTGCGTTATAGGAAACGCGCGAGGAACCCCCACGAGTGCCATCCTGTGCTGGAGCTCTCCCCAGAGCTCTGGAAATGCTACACGCAGGTGCAAAAAGTCCACGTGGGCATCAAGCGATGCTCGATCGAAGACCAGTCCCCACTAGTCCAGTGCACAAAGTGCCTTGGATATGGACACAACAAGTCCATATGCAACGCCGCTAAAGAAGTCTGCAGCCACTGCAGTGGAGCACATAATGTGAAGGACTGCCTCACTCGAATCGACGGCAAACAGCCCACGTGCATAAACTGCAAGGCAGCACACAGGACGGGCAGCGACCTGGCACACACAGCGTTCAGCGAAGACTGCCAGGAACGCCAAAAATGGGATCGATCTTGCTATGCCAAGCAAGATCGCGCGTTTCCTATTGCTAAAGGCGACCAAGACGATATAACAACCACACCAGTCACTCCTCAAAACGCATCAAGATCGACAGCAAGATTGCACTTCATCCAGATCAATCTTCAGCGCTCCAAGCTGGCCACAGAAGAACTTCACCTGGTGGCTCGGACAAAGGGAATTTCAGTAGCACTTGCTCAAGAACCCTATGTAGGTAGAACAGGTGTGATGAAACAAAGCCCTGGCACGCAAGTCATCCAGTGCAGTCTGAACCGCCAAAAACCAGTTAAGGCGGCGATCGTTGTTTTCGGAGACAACCTGGAGGTCATCCACGATCCCCAGCTTGTGACCGAGAACATCGCTGCCGTCCTGCTGAAGGCGGGTCAGCTCAGCTTTGGGGTGGTATCTGTCTATTTTGAGGGTGACCAAGACATAGAACCCTACCTTACCGCAACACAAGACACTATACACAAATTACACACAAGCAACACTCTCGTGGGAGGTGACATCAACGCCTGGAGCCAGTGGTGGGGAAGTGTTTCCGAAAACCATCGCGGGGCAGCGTATAATTCATTCCTCAACGAGAGAGATCTCCAGATCCTAAACACGGGCCAAACACCGACTTTCGAGACCTACAGAGGAGACAGATGGTGCACGAGCGCCGTTGACGTGACGGCATGCAGTCTGTCGCTGCTGGGGAAGGTCGAGGAGTGGCGGGTAGAAAGGAGTCTAATAACTTCAGACCACAATGCAATAACTTTCTCGATGCGCCTAGAAAACCTAACAGGTCTTAGAACCCCTAAGGCCAATCTCAACGCGCATCTACAACACCAAGAAGGCAAAGTGGTCCGACTTCAGCACGCACTTCAAGACCAGCCTGGCGGAGAACGACATCACACAGGCAAGAGTCGCGGAAGTGTCGAACCCAGAGGACCTGGAGACACTCATCACCACGTACACACACCACATCCACAGTGCATGTCGTAAAACGATCCCAAAGCTGGGGTCGCCTAAACACAACGCCAAGCCCCCATGGTGGAGCCCTTCTCTAGAACGTCTCAAAAAAGAAGCAATGACGAAGAAGAGAAGGATCCGGAACGCAGCCGCAACCCGGAGACACTTCACCATCCAAGAATACGTGATGGCCAAAAACACATACACCACAGCAGCGTCGGAAGCAGCCACAGCCAGTTGGAAGGAGTTCTTCTCGAAGCAGGACCGAGAGAGCATGTGGGACGGCGTCTACAGGGTATTAAGGAAGACAGCCAGAAGACGGGACGACGCGCTCCTTAGAAATACTGCAGGCGAGACGCTCAGCCCAGAACAATCTGCAGATCTTCTGGCAAAAACCCTCTACCCCGATGACTCAACGGATGCCGACCAGCCCTACCACACCAATCTGAGGAGGCTAGCGGAGAAGAGAAACCCCCGAGGACTGTCTGCCGACGATCCACCTTTCACGACCGCGGAGCTCGAAATGGTTCTCCAAAACCAAAATCCGAAAAAAGCACCCGGTCCCGACGGATTAACAGCAGACATCTGCACTGCGGCAATAAACTGCGATAGGGAATTGTTCTTAGCGATAGCCAACAGGTGCCTATTGCTGTCACACTTCCCGAAGCAGTGGAAGGTCGCCCACGTGTGCATTCTTCGCAAGCCAGGAAAGGACGACTACACCAGCCCAAAGTCGTACAGGCCAATAGGTCTGCTCTCGGTCCTAGGAAAAATCGTCGAGAAGCTTCCTAGTAGGCAGACTCCAGTGGCACTTCCTGCCAACACTTAACCAAAACCAATACGGTTTTATGCCACAGCGAGGTACCGAGGACGCCCTCTACGCTCTATAGGGCACTTACGAGCCGAAATCAAAACCAAAAAGATCGTGCTTTTGATATCATTGGACATAGAGGGCGCCTTCGATAACGCGTGGTGGCCAGCACTCAAAAGACAGATGGTAGCCAAAAACTGTCCCAAAAACCTCTACGCTCTCGTCACCTCATACCTGGAAGACCGGAACATCAGGGTCAACTATGCCAGAGCGACTAGCGAAAAGGGAACCATAAAAGGATGCGTCCAGGGCTCAATTGCCGGTCCGACGTTTTGGAACCTTATCCTAGACTCACTCCTACACAAGATGGCTAGTATGGGGGTATACTGCCAAGCCTTTGCAGACGACGTTGTTCTTGTTTTCTCGGACTTTACAGCCGGTCCCCTGCAGCAATCAGCCAACGACACGCTAGACATAGTATCGGAATGGGGCGTCCAAAATAAGCTACGTTTCGCCGCGCACAAGACCAATGCGATGGTGTTAACGAAAAAGCTCAAATACGACGTTCCGGTACTACACATGTCGGGCACACGGCTCAACCTAGTGGAAGAGGTCAAACTGCTAGGTCTCACAATAGACTCCAAACTCACCTTCAACGCGCACGTGGCTGTGACCTGTAAAAAGGCTGCAGACATCTATAAGCGGTTGGCATGCGCGGCAAAGGTAACTTGGGGTCTCAACAGAGAGATAATAAGGACAATATATGTGTTGGTGATAGAGCCCATCGTGATGTATGCAGCAAGCGCATGGGCCCCCGCAGCTGAGAAACTGATGACGAGGAAACAGTTTGACTCACTGCAGAGGGGTTTCGCGCAGAAGATCTGCAAAGCATACCGCACGGTGTCACTAACATCGGCACTTATCCTGTCAGGCCAACTCCCCCTAGACCTCCGGGTAATCGAGGCCGCAACCCTTTTCAAGATCAAAAAGGGACATTCCCGAGAGTTCATACCGCCGGGCCGCGAGCTGGAGTGCAACGTGCACCACTCCCAAAATCCCCACCCAGCGCTACTCACAACAACGGAGTATGCACGCCTAGAGGACCTGACTCCCGAAACCGTGGAAACCCATCAAGTATTCGGCCCCCAAATATACACCGACGGCAGCAAGATAGACGGAAAAGTCGGAGCTGCCCTAACTTGGTGGGAAAACGGAAAGGAGTCCAGGTACAGCACCTTTGGCCTAGAGCCTCACAACACAGTTTTCCAATCGGAAATGTACGCTCTCTTCAGAGCTGTCAGGATGGCAAGAGAATCAAAGGTGGCCTCCGTAAGCATCTTAAGTGACTCAAGATCGTCACTTGACCTGCTGAGGAGCCCATCCGTCACTCACCCCCTGGCACTCCTAATAAAGAGACTCGTACGTCAGACCAGAAAGGAGGGCAGAGAAGTGAGGCTCTTTTGGCTCAGGGCCCACGTGGGAACCGCCGGGAACGAGAGAGCGGACGAGCTGGCTAAGGAAGCAGCCTTAACAAAAGAAACAGCGGACTACAACAAGGTCCCCGTTTCGTTCGTGAAAAAGAAGATACGGGAGGGGACCATAAAGAAGTGGCAAGCGCGGTACGCGTCCTCGAGCACAGGAGCGGTCACAAAAGTGTTCTTCCCCAACGTCCTAGCGGCGAAAAGGACACTCAAAGAGGCAGACCTGACACCGGTCCACATCCAGATCTTAACTGGACACGGAGGATTCTCAGCGTATCTCCACCGATTCCATCTGAAGGACAGTCCCTCGTGCGTCTGTGACCCCAGCTGCGATGAAACAGTCTGGCACCTACTCTTCGAATGTCCAAGGTTTTGCAACGTCAGAATGGAGCTGGAACAAAAGATTGACACCCAGCTTAGCCAGTCCACACTCCATACCATCATGGAGACACCGGCTACCAGGAATCCATTCTTGGCATTCGCGAGTAAAATCGCCACAGTTGCAGCAAGGGCCAACAAAACCGACGCAACTCCACAAAGTCGAGACCGACCACCATCTGTACAAACACAAGCAGAACTCGCCACTACACCACCAACGATAACCACAACAATGACAACACCAACAACTGAAACAACGAACACACAAACAACAACGACACAGAACACAACCACAGCAACACCACCAACGACAACCACAACAATGACAACACCAACAACTGTAACAACAAACACACAAACAACAACGACACAGAACACAACCACGACAACACCATCAACAACAACAACGACACAGAACACAACCACGACAACACCATCAACAACAACAACGGATACACAAACAATAACTTCACAGAACACAACACGAACGTCACCCATAACAACAATACAGATCACACACGTCAACACCAACATACAGCCACCACCAGCGGCAGTAGCAGCAGCAGCAGAAGCCAGCCCACAGTCGGCTCCCAACACCATGCCCATCACGCAGTTCCTGGCATGCGGAGGAGGCGGAACACCAGGCATCAGATTGCGAAGTGTCGCTCTGTTCATGAACAGGGAAACAGAGAAGCTGGGCATAAGCTTCTGCATAGGCTCAAGCCGAGCCAGAGCCCGTATAGCCATATCACCAGGCCTCGCAGCCCTGATCAACGGGAGTACCACCAAATCGAGCATGAAAGGCAGCAAGTACGCAGCGCTGCCTCAGGTAGAAATAGCCTCTCACCGATGCCGTCTAATGCGATCTAAAGGGAAAACAATCGCACTATTCGAGTGGAGAGAGGAAACACCATTCGCACAAGCGAGCTCACTACTCCAAAAGATCAGGGAGGTGGGAGGACACATGGCAGTCACAGCCCGCACCATAAGTGTCGACGCAATGGCGATCGGATGGGATAGAGGTGACGTCGCAGACCGCTTCGGCTGTTTGAAAGCCTCAGAACATCACGAGGTGATCGTCTACGAGGACAGAGGAGAAATTCTGAGTTTCCTTAAAGCCCCACATGACCCAACAGCCACAACGACGAGCCCCACGACAAGTCCGATTACCCAAAGCGGATCAGAATGGGCCCAGCAAAAGGCAGCCGCCGAAAAAGCTGCGAAGGAGCAGGCCAAAACCACCAGCCCGGAGGACAAAGCCCGGTCGAGGAGTCGCCTAAAAGCAATCGGTACTTTCCTCACCGCACTGCTCCCAAGCATCGGCCGCGCATCACCATCTGCAAGGCAGGAAACAGCTGTGGAAAGGTTCTTTCAAAGATCACCCAAAGAACCGGAACCAAAAAGACCCACACCCACAAGAGCCGACAAAGGGCAAGTCAGCCCGCCGACCCTCGCAGTGAACTCGGGCACCACGGACCACGTGAAGAGCGCCTTCCTCGAGTACGTGGCAATTGTGAGAGCGACCAAACAGGTTAATCTCATGACATGCAGCAAAATCTGGCAGACCTTTCAACGCAACACAGAGGGTCTGCTTAGAGTACTGCTCGAGGAAGCCGAGGCAGCCGTATACGACAACGCCACGTCCCAAGTTGTTGCTGGGGAAATGACGGGGTCGTACATGGCAGCCTACAGCGGCACTAAAAACTGTTTCGTGACCCTGGACGAGGAAGAAACGGAGCGCAAGGGGAAAGTTATATTCCACACTCCAAAGGACGACCCGGTAGTGGTTACCGCCAAATGTACCAAGATCATGCTGGACGACAAGATCCTCGAAATGGCACAGTCTATTTCGGGGACCTCAGACACCCTGGCATCGCAGGAACATTGAACGGTACCCAGTATCAGGTGGATAAACGGAGTTCCAGGTTGCGGCAAGACAACGTGGGTGGTGAAACACTTCGACGATGAGAAGGACGTCATTGCCACCACGACAACCGAAGCTGCCAAAGATCTCAGAGAGAAGTTAGCGCACCGCTAAGGAGATCGAGTGAAGACAAAGGTGCGCACTATGGCCTCAATCCTAGCCAACGGGTTCAAAGAGAAAGAGAAATGCTACCGCCTCACGGTAGACGAAGCACTCATGAACCACTTTGGGGCCATTGTCATGGCAGTCAAGTTGTCTGGAGCGAGCGAGGTGGTTCTCATCGGAGACGTGAACCAGTTACCATTTTTGGACAGAGAGAACCTATTTGAACTAAGGTATACCCGTCCGAACCTGGTGGCAGGCATCACCCAGGAGTTGCTTTGCACACACCGCAATCCGATGGATGTAGCGTTTGCACTGAGCGAGATATACTCCGGTATATACTCCTCCAAGTCGTCGCTGTCGCGGGTCCACTCCCTAAAGGTGAAAGGTTACACGGGAGCGCAAATACCGAGCACCGCCGAAAACTTCCTATTCTTGGTCCATACGCAAGAGGAGAAATCCTCCCTTATGAGCCAGGGGTATGGGTCCGGTGAAGGATCGCGCACGTTGACCATACACGAGGCTCAGGGGTTGACCTACGACAGCGTAATTATCATCAACACCAAGTCCAGGAGGCTTCAGATCCACGACAGCATCTCTCACGCGGTAGTGGCGGTGTCCAGGCACACAGCCAGTTGCGTCTACTACACCGACGACGCCGATGACGCCACAGGCCGATTTGCGAAGAGAGCGATGGATGCGCCGACTAAAACGGTCGTCGACTACAACCTAAAGACGGCCATGCAGCACCGAGACGCAGCTGTTGTGGAAGCTTTGCTCAGGCTCAGCAAAATATCTACAGAAATAGTACCGCAGCCATTAAAATCAATAATAGGACAGGACCATCTTTTCAGATAAATAAAGGAGTAAAGCAAGGAGACCCGCTGTCTCCAAAATTATTCACAGCAGTACTGGAGGAAGTCTTCAGAAAGCTGACAGCAGGCTGGGTTGAGAAAGGCATTATGGTCGGACATAAGAGATTATCCAATCTCCGATTTGCCGACGATATTGTTCTCTTCGCAACTTCAGCCTCCGAGCTGACTCAGATGCTAGACGATCTTAGCACGGCAAGCCTAGAGGTTGGACTTCGGATGAATATGTCGAAGACCAAGTCGATGACGAACAGCACGACTCACAGGATCACAGTGGCGGGTGGGGAGGTTGGATACGTCGATGAGTATCTCTATCTTGGTCAATTAGTCTCTTTCCAGGCAAGACAAAACAAAGAAGTTGCTAGACGCACCGAAAATGCCTGGAAGAGTTATTGGGCAATGAAAGACCTCATGAAGGGCACTCTTCCACTGTCCCTTAAGAGAAGGCTCATCGACGTGTGTATTCTTCCCATCCTCACATATGGTTCACAAACATGGTCTTTGACAAATCAACAGAGGTCCACCCTTTCGGTTTGCCAGAGAGCTATGGAACGGAGTATTCTGGGTATAAAACTGCAAGACCGGGTTAGGAATACCACCATCCGTTCCATTACAAAAATAACTGACGTCACTCGGAAAGCTGTCATGCTGAAATGGAATTGGGCTGGACACATCTGCCGCATGTCAGACGATCATTGGGCCAAACGTACAACCCAATGGGTTCCTCTACATGGCAAGCGACATCGCGGCAGGCCCAGGCGGAGATGGCGGGATGATCTAGATTCCTTCGACAAAGACTGGCCCCAATTAGCCCTTAACAGAGAGAGTTGGAAGGAGAGTGGAGAGGCCTTTGCCCAGCAGTGGGAAAATCCAGGCTGAAATATATTTAAGCTACTAACATTAGTCCAGTAGGAACACGATTAACTGTAATACCGATAAGAAAAAATGTAAACAATTATAACACTGTAAACAACAGCACGGGCATTCCTTGCCTGTGGATATTTTGTAAGGCAGGAGTGTGGTTTTAGCCGGTAAGAGTCCGGCACTACCCAGACTGGCTCACCTGTGAGGCAGTCTGGGTGTCCATGAGGATTTCCCACTCCTGCCAAAAAAAAAAAAAAACCCTACACCTACCCTACACCTACCCTACACCTACCCTACACCTACCCTTCACCTACCCTACACTGAACTTTTGAGACATAGACAATAGCTCAAAGAGTATATAACCACTACGTATGAATAGCTTATCAAGAAAAATCATAGACAACCTATAAAAAGACATTTACACTTTTGTTAACCTGTAGATTTTTTTTCCTTAATCTTATAACCTTTACCAACTGATTTTTTATTCCCTAAATTCCGTTCCTTTCCGATGATTTTATGTTTTTACTGTAGAATAAATCTTAGGTAAATTAATGTCTAAAACAAACAAATATAACAGTACCTGAACTTTGTAGACATTTTACAAAAAAATAAATTTCTGAACGCACACATGATGTCTTCAGAAAAAAATAAAGTTGTGGCTTAAGGCGAGGTTTTCCTACCGCATACTATTTTGAAGGGGGTGAAGCAGAGGAAGTGACGGCTGCGTAAAGGGGAGCGCCCCGCAATGGCATAGAATAGATAAGCGCTGCAAGCGTTGTACAGCGCGCTGTACTCAGCGTAAAAGCGGCATGCAGCGGCGCGCGGGCGCCGGCTGGGCGCTGCGTCGAGCTATATTTTGTAGTAACGAAAAACAAATTTATTTGTTGCATTGACCAACAATATTTTGGATTATTATTACGTTATAGTAATGTGTCGTTCTTTTCTTAGACTAGTTCTTTTCTTATTACTAAACGTGCTCGCTAATAAATAAATAATAAATACATAATACGTACATAATAAATAAAAAATAAATAAATAAATACATAATAAATAAATAATAAATACATAATAAATAAATAATAAATAAATAAGTACCTTATAAAAAAATAAGTAATAAATAAGTAAAAAAATAATAAATAAATAATAAACAAAAATGAAATAAATAAATAAATAATAAATAAATAATAAATAAGTAATAAATAAATAATAAATAAATAATAAATAAATAATAAATAAATAATAAATAATAAATAATAAATAAATAAATAATAAATAATAAATAATAAATAATGAATAATGAATAATAAATAATAAATAATAAATAATAAATAATAAATAATAAATAATAAATAATAAATAATAAATAATAAATAATAAATAATAAATAATAAATAATAAATAATAAATAATAAATAATAAATAATAAATAAATAATAAATAATAAATAATAAATAATAAATAATAAATAATAAATAATAAATAATAAATAATAAATAAATAATAAATAAATAATAAATAATAAATAATAAATAATAAATAAATAATAAATAATAAATAAATAATAAATAAATAATAAATAAATAATAAATAAATAATAAATAAATAATAAATAAATAATAAATAAATAATAAATAAATAATAAATAAATAATAAATAAATAATAAATAAATAATAAATAAATAATAAATAAATAATAAATAAATAATAAATAAGTAATAAATAAATAATTAATAAATAAATGTCAACGCTACAATATTTTGTGGGCGCTATAATTTGTTATAATTACACCTAGGTACATATAATTAGGTAGGTAGGTAGGTACATAAACTTACTTTTTAATTTTGCTTTTATTCAGATAAATTTGAAATAATGTGTAGGTAAAAAGGGAACACACAACCACAATACACATCAAAGGAAAGGCCAGCATATCAAGCTACAACAATGTCAAATTACTTTGATAGATTTTCAACGTTATTACAAAAGAATAAGGTTCGTATTCATTTGGGAAAATTTTACAGTTTGGTATGGGTTGATGTACTGGCGTCTGTACCTACCGTTCTAGTTGGTTCCTCGTAACAAAAAGTGCAAAGACGGAACAGGATAGGATTTTATTTCATAGTAGTATACCTACCTACTTAGCGAATGAACAGAAAATTGAATTTATAACAAATAAGTAAATAGGTACTTACTTGCAAAATTGCCTATGAGATTTTATGCTGGCACTTCACATGGCGTATTTGTGCAAATATTCGCCTTATTTGGATAATACAAAATCGACTTTATTGCAATAACAATAGGGTACATTTCATTGCATCGCAAAATTGCCTATGAGTTTTTATGCTGGCACTTCACATGGCGTATTTGTACAAATATTCGCCTTTTTTGGATAATACAAAATTCACCTTATAGTAATTGAAATAAAGTCGATTTTGTATTATCCAAATAAGGCGAATATTTGCACAAATACGCCATGAGAAGTGCCAGCATTATACGAGACGGTACGGTTGGCGTAGTGGTTAAATAAGTGATTTTTTTGCTTCTCGCGCTGTGGTGTATCGTGGTTTTGATCCCCGCATGGAACAAATATTATTTTGTTTTGTTCTTGATCTGGGTGTACGTGCATGTGACATAGTATGTTTGTAAATTGTACCCGTTATAGGTACATTAGAAATCCCAGTGTACGCATTTTTTTCATCAAACAAATAACTACCTACTATAGGTACACATGCCACAGTATGAAAATAAACAGTAGGGTCATTCTCTTATTAGGTACATAGACTTCATAAAGATAAAGATCACAAAGGACAGTCAATTTTGGGAAGAAAAAATGGAATCAAAACTTGTTGGGTTTTATATGAACTGAATACAAAACTAATAAATAGGCTAATCATTGCCTTCTAACTAATAGGAAGGCAATGATTAGCCTACTTATTAGTTTTGTATTTCAATATTTCTTACATTATTTTTACAACCGCAGTTACCTACAATCTAAATTCACACCCGGACGGTGCATGTTGGACGGAGTGCGGGCGTCATTTGAAGAAGTAGGTAAGTAAATAAAAATATAACCAACGTGAGTATGTTTGTCAATACAAAGAAAATAATGTTTTAACAATAGCAGTAATGTATTTACAGGTATATATAATGTATTTACAGGTAAAAATCTAACATCAATATCATGTAAATGTATCTTACCTATTTATTTACTACATATTATATTATTTATGTCATTTATGTGTGTAATATCTAAATAGTTTTATGTTTTCGTGTGGCGAATGGCGATTTTGAAGCAGCAGATGACGATGACAATATAGAGTGTCTGGATAGTCTAAGTGACAAGCCAACATGTTTTTTATGTAAAAATATATTAGTTTATTATAATATAATCAATCATTACAAATGGTTGTTTTCTTTATCCTATTATTTTTCTTATCTCCATCCCTCGTAGGTATCCTCCGGGGGTCTACTAGTACCGGAAGCAGAGAGTTCATATAAAACCCAACAAGTTTTGATTCCATTTTTACTTCCCAAAATTGACTGTCCTTTGTGATCTTTATAACATGGACAGCACTGTAACATGATAAGCCTTTATAAAGTCTATGTACCTACTAAGAGAATGACCCTACTGTTTATTTTCATACTGTGGCATGTGTACCTATAGTAGGTAATTATTTGTTTGATGAAAAAAATGCGTATACTAGGATTTCTAATGTACCTATAACGGGTACAATTTACAAACATACTATGTCACATGCACGTACACCCAGATCAAGAACAAAACAAAATAATATTTGTTCCATGCGTGGATCAAAACCACGAGACACAGCACAGCGCGACAAGCAAATAATCACTTATTAGCCACTACGCCAACCGTGCCGTCTCGTATAATGCTGGCACTTCTCATGGCGTATTTGTGCCAAAATTCGCGTTATTTGGATAATACAAAATAGACTTTATTTCAATTACTATAAGGTGAATTTTGTATTATCCAAATAAGGCGAATATTTGTACAAATACGCCATGTGAAGTGCCAGCATAAAATCTCATTGGCAATTTTGCAATGCAATGAAATTTACCCTATAGTTATTGCAATAAAGTCGATTTTATGTTGTCCAAATAAGGCGAATATTTGCACAAATACGCCATGTGAAGTGCCAGCATAAAATCGCATAGGCTATTTTGCACCAAAGTACCTATTACTTATTTATTATAAATTCAATTTTCTGTTCATTCGCTAAGTATGTAGGCATACTAGTATGAAATAAAATCCTATCCTGTTCCGTCTTTATACTTTTTGTTACGAGAAACCAACTAGAACGGTAGGTACAGACGCCAGTACATCAACCCATACAAAACTGTCAAATTTTCCCAATTGAATATGAAGCTTATTCTTTTGTAATAACGTTGAAAATCTATCTAAGTAATTTGACATTGTTGTAGCTTGATATGCTGGCCTCTGTACCTACCTTTCTTTTGATGTGTGTTGTGGTTGTGTGTTCCCTTTATACCTACACATTATTTCAAATTTATCTGAATAAAGGCAAAATTAAAAAGTAAGTTTATATACCTACTTACCTACCTAATATATGTACCTAGGTGTAATTATAACTAGTTATAGCACCTATAAAATATTGTAGCGTTGATATTTATTTATTATTTATTATTTATTATTTATTTACGATTTATTTGTTATTTATTTATTTATTGGTTATTTATAATTTATTTATTATTTATTTATTGCTAATATTATAATTATATATACCTACCTATGGGAAATGTTAGTAATCTAATTATGTATTATAAAAGTAAAGCGAGTAGGCAGGCACTTACCTACCTAACATTTTTTTTTGTAACATATAAATCGGTGATCCTTTAATTTTATAAATCTTCTTCCATTTATTTTATTGCCCATTTTAATAAATACCTAATCACGGGGACGAACTTTGACTAAAATATTATACGTATTATTTTTGTACAAAACAGCGATACAACCTTCCGCTCCGGTGTCTCGACGGGTACTGGTCGACGGTCGGAGCCGTCGGAGGGAACGCGACCGCCCGTTAGATTTAGGATTTACGTAGGTTATTATTTATTTGTGGGAAAATTATAGCTTAAAAGAAAAAAAGTTTTTTTCCGATATTTTAAATAATAACAAGCTACTTCTATTGGTATAACTTTCATATCATTTAGTGATGAGATCTCGTAGTAATCGACGTTTTAAGTCTTAAATTAGGGTCATCTTTATATTTTTTTTCTAACGAGTAAATTGTTATTAATCATGTTTCTATCTTTCCGAAAGACTAGATAATATGTTATATTTTGATAAAATACCAATTTCATAATTCTAGGTTTTTCTTAAAAATAAATACAGACGTTCAAAAATTAACAAAAATTGCTAATATTCGGAATACCTCGCCTTAAGGCGACGATATACGACTTTTACAGATTTTAAACTGACAATCACGTCAAAATGTGCAGTGTAAATGATTTGAAAAAAATATATGTTAAACTAGAACATTCTCTTAATCACTTAGTAAGTGAATATTTTTAATTATATTCATATTATATAGTTTAATTAATACGTGAAGTTGTGTCTGACGCGGACAAAACATTGACAATCACACAAAATCTACCAGGTATAATTAAACGAAACTTACACCATCTTACAGACAATTTTATTATCTATCTTTTAGTATACGCCTTTTTTTTTAATTTTGAAAGAATACTACTTTTATTTAATTTTTTCGACTAAACTTTGAGAGTTTTGGACGCAAAACTGATGCAGAACGGACGCAGTCTGCGTCCAAAACTTTCAAAATTTAGTCGAAAAAATTAAATAAAAGTAGTATTCTTTCAAAATTAAAAAAAAGGCGTATACTAAAAGATAGATAATAAAATTGTCTGTAAGATAGTGTAAGTTTCGGATAATTATACTTGGTAGATTTTGTGTGATTGTCAATGTTTTGTCCGCGTCAGACACAACTTCACGAGTTAATTAAACTATTTAATATGAACTTAATCAAAAATATTCACTTTCTATATGATTAAGAGAATGTTCTAGTTTAACATATATTTTTTTCAAATCATTTACACTGCTCATTTTGACGTGATTGTCAGTTTAAAATCTGTAAAAGTCGTTTAATAGCCCCTTAAAGGCATGGACTTAATAACAAAACAGGACCGATAACTCGGAGAAAAAAAACGAGCCGAGCGAGATAGGTAGTATGGAGGCTGGCTGTCCCTTTTTAATAGGGTGACAATAATGTTTGGCTATGTGAGATAAATTATAAGCCCGAATTTTCCCACTGCAGGGCAAAGGCCTCTCTACTCTCTTTCCACTTCTATCTGGATATGGCTGTTTGAGACCAATCTTTATTAAAGGAGTCTAGTTCATCCCGCCATCTCCACCTGAGCCTGCTGCTTCGTCGCCTGCCATTTTTATGATCTTACACATATTAAACAACTCTAGGCGGTATCCCCACTTGGATGGATGTCCCAAGACCCAAGTGGCAAAAAATTTCTCTAGTTTCTCCGTGCTTCGGAAGGCACGTTAAGACCGTTACTGGTACCGAAGAAATTAGATAAGACATTCTAAAGGGATGGAATAGATGGGATGGGGGATAAAGGATGGTTACGAAATAAATAATACAAATGTAGTTCACAAGGTATTTTTTTATTTATTGACTTTAATGCTATATTTGTTATAGTCGAACAATTGACAAGTAAATACTGTTCTATAATGCCAATATAATGAATTTAAACCCTAAGGTGGAAGCTTCAGTAGTGTGGCCCGCGAAATTCAAATGTTCACACATTTTTTGCAATTTGCAGCTCAGTAGTATGTTGTTAAAATGATTTTTATATTTTGTTCTACCTCTTCAAAATTTTTACACTTTTTCTTAACTAACAATAAAAGCGATTGTAAGTTTTTCAATCTTTCGTCACGCCTATTTAGCCTTTGTGTTAATACTTTTACTTTTCTCTTTAAAACATCGTCTACGGGGCTCATACATTTGATTGGTGCTGTTTGAACACCGACTTCCTTTACGTTTGGACAGAGCTTCTTACTTGGAGGTTCTTCTATATTGCTTGAAATTGTCCCAGCAATTACAGGTGTTTCTAAAGGAATGGAAGGATGTAGGATTTCCTCTTCAGATGTGACTGATTGTGGCTGTTGTAGCAATACATTACTGAGAACTTAATTTTTTTTATTTATCGCCTGTAAAATAAACGTGAAAGTAATAAGCATGCTCAGTCTTAACAAATAAAAATGAAAACGATTAACTTAGTGTATGTAGTGCGATAGTCTATGGGGACGCCATATTGAAAAAATATCAAAATTACAACAAGGGGTCCCACCGGTACCACGTAGCTTCTCTAGTACTTGTACATAGTATCACAATGGGTATAGTACTTAATTAATGTTTGTAATAGTAAAATAATCTTACCAACGGAGAAATCGTAGGTATAGCGTTGGCTTTTAATAATTGACGGGAATTAGCAGTATAAAAGCAGGAAGGTTCGAAGTGACGACTGCATACGACTGAATTTTTCGTAATATTTTGCTTCACATGTATACTGCTGAGCCATTTTTTGTCGCATTTCATCGTTTTTAGGGAAACTGTAATAATAGTACAACAATTAGGACCGTAATCCACCACACAATGGACAGATTATGAGAACTCATGGTCACCATAGTTGTTCGATTTACAGTAATGTTATTTTTGGCTTACCTGTGGAACGATATTCTGCAATATCGTTCTTCTCTTCGCAAGACTTTTTCACCATTTTACGCCTTAGAATGGTTTTATAACAAACAAACTTAACGAAACATAAAATGTGTAAACCATGTAAACACACCGACGCCATTACCTATCTATGATGCTTTACAGAGTTACCATAACAAAATAAAAAATAGGCAAAATCATAATTTTTATTTTCTTTTTTATTTAAGAATTTAAACAAAGATAAAAATGCAATTATTATTTGTTGATTTACAATTGTTAAAATAAGTTTAAAATACAAGTGTTTCAATCGAGTTTTTAACCAGCCAAAAATTTTACTTATATACATTTTTTATGCTAGCAAGATGTAAGAACGAGACAAACGGCCTCAGTTATTACTATCCCTCTCGGCCCGGATTGCCTCTGTGTAAGGTGTAAAAGAACTAAAAACTTTATTGCGTTGGAATAGTGTTCATTTTCCTAACTATTATTTTTTAGAGTTATCGGTCCTGTTTTGTTATTAAGTCCATGCCTAAAGGTCTCAGCAACCAGGCCATAAGCTCCAAAAAAAAAAAAATAGTTGTTACACTATTTGACAGGATTGGACAACAAATGTTTGATATGTAATAAACAAATCAGCATCTATTGAAATGATTAAGTATTCATTACACATATCGATTTTTTTTTTTAAGATGTATTCTGCTATTCGGGACGGAAACAAATCCAACAAATCAAAAACCATGGCAATCGGTCCAGCCGTTCTCGAGTTATAAGTGTTGTAACAAACACGACTTTCTTTTATATATGTCGGAGACAGTTTATTAATCACAATTGTGGGTGTAACTAAATTTGTTATGATTTGTGGTTCTTATTGTTAATTTATGTGATTTTGCTATCAATTATTGTCTATTAATTCGAAACATAATTTATTGAGTACTCACTGTATGTACACTGATTTGTGGTTACTTTATTTCCATAATTGTTATCGATGGTTTTATTCAAAACAATTGTTGACACGTTACTTTGAATGTAAAACGAATTACTTTATAAAATCACTATTGTTTATTCATGACAATTATTAGTGTGGTATTTAATTGCTTTATAATTCAATCTTATTAGATTTAGTACATTGTAGTGTTTTGTATCAAGTAAACGCGTGACGCACTTCCGTGCGCCAATGGATAGACTTGTATGGAGAGGTTGTAAGGTGGGGGGTATCGCCTTATAAAAGAGCGTGCACTCCGTAAGTATGGGAGTTGATCCTCGGATTCGACTCAGTGAAGAGTTCCTGCTTCCGACAATACTGTCGGTTTACCTGGTACAGCGCTGCTGTATATTCACATAGCTGTATAGGCTTGCTGCTAGCGAGCGATACACTTTGTATTTGGGTGGCTTATGCTACTGTACGAACTATGAACCTTAAGGGTTTGTTCGTTTATCATTGCGTGGCTTAGGCTGCTGTACGAACTATAAACCTTAAGGGTTTGTTCGTTTATCATTGGGTGGCTTCGCCACTGTACGAACTGTGGGACCTTAATGGTCTGTTCGATTAACTGTATTGTTGCTGTACCTTGAACTTACTTTATTCTTGTTACTGATTACCATTTGTATTGTGTTTTCTTTACTAATAGTGTGTAATTGTTTTCACAGGTATGTTGTTTATCCCTAATGGGATAATGGGAACGCCTATAGTCCTGACGATGTACTATACCGCTCGGCACTCCTCCTCGATCGCACCTGACGATCCGACATATATATAGATATTTAATAAATACAACTTTTGGCGGCTCTTAAAAAACTGGGAAATTTTGTAAATTGCAACTATTGGCTCTTCTGTTTCAAAAGGTTGCGCCGACCCCTGGGCTTGTGTGACGATACATAATATAGGACAGTTAGATATGGCAATAGAAAACGCCTTCGTGTTGGGAAAATCCCTGAAAACCTAGAACAATATTTAATTATAGCTTAGATATAGGCTTAAAGTAATACGAGGTATTAACGCTAGGAATACAAACTCTTCGTGTATATAAAGTATATTTTTATGACACTATTATTGTAAACTCTTTGTTTACAAACATGATTACGTCATGGTTAATTGTTCCATTATTCGACGTCCAAGCTTGCATTGCTTAATTTCAAATCATAGCAAATACCTTTGTTATTATTTAGGTAAATATAACCAAAATAAGCCGTGTCGATGTCCCATTAGTTATTTAATGCAATTACCAATGTGACTTTAAAAAAGTTGAATAAGTAAATTGAATAGAAACAATAGAATAGAATTCAAAGGGGCCATTTAGGTTTCAGATCATAACGTATGATCTATCTATATTTTAGCAAATATTGAATTGGACTTCTTTTATTTCATATGCTTTCATATGCTGCTGCATTCGTGCTACCCGCGCGCACCGAAAGTAAATAGTCATACTAGAACGGGCTCCGCAAATTAATTTCGTATTTAATGTAAATACTACGCTATAACCGGTTAATTTAGTGACTTTTTAACAACTAGTGCCCAAGTAAATGGTTACAGTGGACAAGATTTATATACAGTGAGTCAAAATCAAAAACTGTTAAAGAACGTTCTTAGCGTCCGTGACCTTGTTCGAGTCATTGCGGTGAACCAACTATTGAGCGCACCCGTAAGTACTCCAGCGAGTATTTCGCAGTGATAAACAACAGCATCAACATTACAGGATCAATTTCGGTGTGGCAATCCGAACTATTATTTTATGATTGTACCTACGTATTTTGTTATCAATATTTGTTTACTGGAAACGGGGCTTTTAATTATTTTATATGAGAAGTATTAACGCCTGACCTTTTGCAAATAGCAACGAGTCACCGAAAGTGGTTTAAACTGATTATATAATAATACTATAAGGCGAATACATTTACTAGACATTAATAGAATGTCGGTCCGTCGCTCTCCACCACGACCAAAGCCTTCAACTCATGAAGCAGATTTGGAGCGTAGCAGAGATGCACAGAATGGGTCTCTGGATTATTGTACTACACCAGGAAGTAAGCAAAAAACTCCGCCTAAAGTTCTATGTCAGTCTGACTCAGCTATAAACAAATTGACGGATGAGGAAATGTCTAACGTCACCATACGCCATAAACGCACTTCCAGCGAATTAAGTGGAATCCCCGACCAGTTTATGTCCGAAATTAAAAAGATGCTCGCTGAGCTGAAAGAACAGCAGGAACGTAAGTTTGACTCACTTAACAGCTCCATAAATGTCCTTATGGAGCAAAACCATGAGATCGAAAAATCGGTAAAGTCCTTCTCCACCCAATATGATGACCTACTTAACAAAGTGAACTTTCTGGAGCTTGAAAACTGCAACAATAGGAAACGCGTTAAGACGTTAGAAGACAAGCTAGAAGTCCTTGAAAGGAATGTTCGCAATTCGTCCATCGAAATACGTAACATCCCCCTACAAAGCAATGAAAATAAAAAAACAATGATAAACATCGTCAAGGATGTTGGGGAAGCCTTGGGCCTCGAGACTCCCATACATGACCTGGAAGTAAAGGATATTTACCGAACCAAGTCCAAGGCCATTGTGACTGACTTCACTAACACCATCAGAAAGGATGCCATCGTGGCTGCATTTAAAGACTTTAACAAATCTAGCCGGTCAAAAAGGGAGCCGCAGTTCAATACCAATCACATTAAATTAACAGGCACCCCGCAGGCTGTATTTATCTCGGATTCTTTGACAAGTAAAGCCAGACACCTCCATTACATTGCTAGAGGTCTCGTGAAAAACAAAAAACTGGCAGCTACGTGGACATCTTTTGGGAAAGTTTATGTCAAGATAGATGAGGGTCAGGTGCCGTTGCGTATAGAGGAAGAGGACGAGTTGACCGAGCTTAACTTGTGACTGAACTTTGCCTCCTGTTTACTTAACTTTTTCTTGTCATATTTCACTTTTGTTTTATTTGTTTTAAGTACTAGTTATTTTTATTTTTTGCTTAAATTAACATTTAATTTTGTTTGCCTACAATATAAGAGTAATATTTACTGGAAATCCAGTCCCTCACACTCACGTACGTACACTCCTAAACATACACACAACACACAACAATCATCACTTACTCAGCACTCATCACAACGAATCTTGTTTTGGTATGATATGCATGGTGTTAGTAAACCTGCCCCATCCTATTTCACTTACACATCTCGTCGCGTGTTCATCATCATTGCTAGTTACGATCAAGATCTGAGTTTTAACTTTAACTATTCCCGTAAATATAGGTCACGCACGCTGCGTGACATTCAAATTGTACTTTCGTTTTGAACAATGCAAAGTATTGAGAATCTTCACTCAGATCTTGATTCACTTCAAATAGCTAAATCATTCTCATGCGACATAGACGATGTAAAAAACAATATATTAAAAAGTAATTTCACCCTTAATCTCTTGGCTCAAAATATCCGTAGCGTTAATTGTAACTTGTCTAATCTTACCACTCTTCTACAAAGATCTGAAATATCCTGGGACATATTAGTCCTCTCAGAGTGTTGGCTTCATTCAGCTCGTAGCATACCTGTTCTAGATAATTATAATTATGCATCAACGACTTCTCATAGAACCCAAAATGAAGGAGTTATTATTTACTATGTCAAGAACCTTCCAGTAACTGTCGAAGAACCAGAGATTTGTGACGCCAACTGTCTTCTGCTTAAAATAAACTCTGAAACTTGCATTATCGGAATCTACCGCCCCCCGAATCAACCCAACACTAACAACTTCATGAGATCATTAGACTCTCTTCTCGCAAAATTAAGTAGTTTTAAAAATATTGTACTCTGCGGTGATATAAATATCGATATAGCACCTAACAGTCCGGACAAGCGTTCGCTGGAATATCTAAACGTCTTAGCAAGTCACTGTTTGCTGCCAGGTCATACTGCACTTACGCATGGCCGTACGTGCTTGGACCATGTAATGATTAAGACAAAATTTGATGCTAATTGCTTCGTATTCGAGTCATCAATTACGGATCACGAAACAGTTGCCATTAGTATGGACCTGTATGCCCGTCCGGATTTCGGCAATAAAACGGCCTATTCGATTGACTTTAAAGCTCTCGATGACATTATACAGAATACTTCTTTTCAGCCCATTCTTGAAAGTACTGATGCTAACACCGCAACAGACCTATTTATGTCGTACCTTTCCACTGCAATAAATAATAACTCCCGTCTGATAAAAATTCCCAAAAGGCAACGGGTCAGTAAACCGTGGATCACCAAAGGGTTACTTCGTTGCATGAGGAACAGGGATAACCTACATAAAAAACTTAAACGAGATCCTGCGAATGATATTCTTAAAGTAACCTATAAACGTTATCGAAATTTTTGTAACTCTATAATCAAAAAAGCCAAACGGAACTACGACAAAAAAGAGATAGAAAATGCAAAGGGTAATAAAAAGCAGCTATGGGATGCAATTAAAAAGATTAGTGGATCAACGAAACCTAATGACTTCTCCTCCTGTCTCATTTCATCCGTAAACAAAGATAAGGATATTAATAGCATTAATAATTTCTTTGCAAACGTGGGCAAAAACCTTGCGGAGCATGCTACCAATTTAACACAGAATATGCCAATGTCATTTGACGCGGAACCTCCCCTCAATTCATTTGTCATGCTCCCCCCAGATGAAGATGAAGTATTTTTCCTCATTAAGGAATTGAAGGACAAGTGTGCTGTGGGATATGACCAAATTTCTGGCAAGTTCTTAAAGAGGTACATAAAATTTCTTACCACTCCTATTACGCATATATGCAAACTGGCTATGGCAACAGGTGTTTTCCCTATAGCATTTAAATTGGCTCTCATCAAACCTATTCACAAGGGAGGGGATAGAGACTGTGTAGATAACTACCGCCCTATCTCTATCTTACCGACTCTGTCCAAGATCTTGGAACGGCTTATAAACCGGCGACTAACAAATTATCTAGAAACAAACAATCTTCTTTCTCCTAATCAATATGGTTTCCGACGTAAAAAGTCAACCGATGATGCGGTTCATGAACTCGTAGACTCCATCATTAAAAACCTAGACCAAGGGAAAAAATGTGTGGCAGTGTTCCTTGATCTGGCAAAAGCCTTCGACACAGTCTCTGTCCCACACCTACTCAAAGAGTTGGAAAGGTTTGGTGTTAGAGGCATTCCTTTAAAATTGATGAAGGACTACCTCTCAGGAAGAAAGCAAAGAGTTAGAATTGACAATAGGTTAAGCGATGAGGCATGTATCGAGTTCGGGGTGCC
Source organism: Charanyca ferruginea (assembly GCA_947361185.1). NCBI lineage: Eukaryota > Metazoa > Arthropoda > Insecta > Lepidoptera > Noctuidae > Charanyca > Charanyca ferruginea. The sequence goes on along the minus strand of OX376056.1, from coordinate 19,020,084 downwards.
TCAGGGCAGCATACTCGGCCCAACGCTGTTCTTGGTATATATAAACGGCCTCTGCCAACTCCAGCTTCTCAAGGGCAAAATTCTGACCTATGCTGATGATACTGTCCTCTTTTTTAGCGGTCAGTGCTGGGAGGAGGTCTATGTCACGGCCCAAAAGGGTTTTAACCGAGTCTGCGAGTGGCTCCGATGGAATATTCTTACACTTAACGTTAATAAAACCAAGTATGTCGCTTTTGCCCATAGGTCGAATCATCTCCCACATCCACATTTGAAGATTTACTTTCATGCTTGTGTTCCTAACGTCACCTCCTTGTGCTCTTGTCCTGTTCTCGAAAGAGTTGATGAAATAAAGTACCTTGGTATCATTATAGACCAATTCCTGACCTTCAAACCGCACATAAAAGTCCTTGTAACCCGACTTCGCAAACTAATCTATATCTTTAAAACCCTTAGACACGTAGCGGACCGACAGATTATTAAGATGGTTTATGATGCTTTATGCCAATCCTTAACACAGTACTGCATTACATCTTGGGGTGGTGCTGCCAAGAGCCATCTTATTGAAGTTGAGAGAGCACAGCGGGCTATCCTCAAAGTTGGAGCCGGTCTCCCCTTCCTATACCCAACCGTAGACCTTTTTAAAGACTGGGATGTACTTACTATTAGACAAATCTTTATATTGCATACGTTGCTTAAAGAACACTCATTATTGCCATATGATCCGAATATGTATAGGGATAAGCGCCGAAAAGGCAGAGTATGCCAAACACAGCCTTGCAGTTCTGCACACTCACGTAGTTTCTTCTTCTTTCTCGGACCATACCTCTATAACAACCTAAATAAAATCCTTAATATATATCCTCAATCTAAACACAAATGTAAAATTTCAGTCACCACTTATTTGAAAACTCTAGACTATCAGGAAACTGAGAAGTTGTTAATCCCTCTCAGGTAAACTATATCTGTTTACTTCGATCCCCTCTGCTACTTCCCCATGCCATCAACCATACCCACACCACACTCACTCAAGCATCCTCACTCACACACACACAGACACACACACAGACACACACACACACACTCGCACATCTCTTTTATAGACTTTCTCCGGTTACTCATACATACTCCTGTATTCCACTAACTTACTGTATTTTCTTTTTAACCGACTTCAAAAAGGAGGAGGTTATTAATTCGAATGTTTGTATTTTTATCTATTTTATTTTTGAATTATACCTTAGTTATGTTTACTACAGTGTATGATGGTCCAAATTCACAGAAGGCATCTAGCCGCGGGAGGGCCCTGGTGACCTGTAATACAGGTTTGTATATAAACCTACTTCAGGCACCAGTCTCTCACAAAGTTAGCTCCTGGTTCGTGTACTATTGTTAGCATTAAGTACATAACTTGTGTAGAGAAAAATAAATGTTTTATATTATTTTTTATATTTATATATTATATCCATCTTCTAAGTTTATTTTGGACATAACTGACATTAGTGATGGAAAACTTTACAAGGAAACCTGGACTCAAAATTAACTAGCGAACTGCTCCGGCATCGCACAGGTGCAATGAAGTATAATATTCGTACTTATACTATCTATTAATGTAAAGCGCATTAAAATACGTTGCGTAGTTTAAAAGATCTAAGCGTACAGACGCCGCGGCGCGGGCGGGAGTGACATGCCAGCGGGCAAGTCTGCAGACATGCCCGCCGCCGGACCTCGCTAAGTCGCTAGTATAGGTCTGTGCAATGTTTGCTAGTGTAGGACCGTCGCAGTCAGTCTGGCAGACTTGCCCGTTGCTCGTCCGCGCGATCTCATTTTGTCTGTGCGGGCACTTGTCTGTACAGACATACGTGAATGCTCATCGCGGGCCGCCTGCTCTCAGACCTAAGAGCGACAGCAACCAGTACAGACGTTTTTTTTACGATTTATGTATCGAACTGTGGAGTAGCTATTAAAATAAAATGAGTTTTAATGAAAATATTTTATTCTTGGAATATTTTTTTTTCTTTTCATCTAAGAGTATTATTGCGGCACCAGCAATTATGATTTTTCTTCGCCTCGTTGACGTCTTAACAACTAAAAGTGTAGCCGGTTGAGACACAGGCAACCAACTGACGAGCCCGTGTAGTGTATTGCAGCATCAGACATGCCCGGACAGACTCCTCGCGGGCGTGCCTGCGGGCATGTCTGGTAGTGAATTCCCCTTTTTATACTAAATTCACTAGACGGACACGCAAAGACATGTAAAGATAAAGATTTGTGGGTAGGACTGAAATCGCTAATCCACCTTGAGCAAATGACTGAATAAGATTATACTTAAACAAATGACTGAATTTAGCCATACATAAATTACGTTTGAAATGGCCAGTACTTATTGTAAAACGGCATCTTCATAGGTGAAAAGCAAAGAGAATAACAGTGAAAAGACACGGTAAAAGACCTATAATATGTCAACTTTGACGCGGACAGAGTCGCGGGTGAAATCTAGTTATAATTACAAATATGAACTATTATTGCTAAACTACAACCTACAAATATTTCCATTATTGTCATCCACTATTCTCATCTTATTCAGCGAAATACCTGTAGTTATGAAGAAACAATGATTAGCCATTAAAGCACTCAACATTCTAGTTTTTCTGTGAAATTGCTTAGTAGGTAGGTACTTACGCAGTTTGATGACGGGTAATTGCATTGATGATTCTCATCGCTAATTAAGATGATTATCAGTAAGTGAGAAGCAAACCACACATCTTATTGATTCTTTTTACATGGAAAATGTTACTGTTGTTTTTAAGAGAATTTGTAACTGCATCTGTTGGAATGGAGCGCAGTAAAAAGTCTTAAAATGCCGAATTTCAGGAATCATTTTCATGAAAAAAGAGAAGCGATCTTTTAAAGTAAAATACTAACCGTGAATTATATAGATTTTAAAATTATCTATGCATTATATGTAATCTTCAAATGAATACAATGTCAACTTTAGCAAAAGATACATAATATCAATTATTTTAGTATTTTTTTCACTTTTTGTAAGTGTATTTAAGACTTATAAAAAAGTAAGAACGTGGAATATGATGATAGGATATCGAACATTAATAATGTGCTTTTAAATGTAGTTTATGTCTTTTAGTTATTGAGTTACTAGCCCCTGAATAACGAAGAAAAAAGCACTATCGCAAAATTTTGGTCGGGGCTGCTTAGTCCGCTAACCAACACTAAGAACTTTTCCATCTAGACCCTAGAGACGATCCTAATATTGCCAAACCTCATCAAATCTCTGATCGTCCTTGATTTATCTAATAACGGCTCAAAAACAACAAAACTCAACCAATAACAGTAAATACTTAAAAAAACGACAACAATCCCTCCAAATATTCCATTCTGTACACATCTCGCATGGATCATCATCATCTCATTATTATCAAGTAATTGTAATGCATGTCGCGTTTAACATGCGTGTGCGCATCAACTGTTTACGATTCAGTGATATTACGATAATCTATGGGAGTGATCGAGCGGCACGTGCATAAATTTAAATCTTTATTGTTACGAAAACTTTGGACTAAAAACCTATCCGAAAAAATTTTAATGCGTGGGGGGTAAGCAATTGATGACGCTGTCTGTACAAGGATGTAGGTTTAAGAAGGAATAATAGCAGATTTATTTTCTAAAAATCTCCCTTTGTTTTGAATTACTTTTATTTCATTGGAAACAAGTATAAGATCTATATAGCTATTAAACTAAAAAAACTAAAACAAAAAGTTCCTTCGCATCGCATCCATTTGTGCCGAGCCATGTGGTGCCGACCGCGAATACCACCACACTATTTACCCTTGGGTGTCGTAGATGGCGACAGAGGGATATTGATCAGAGAATGGGCAGCAGCGGCCTTCTGAATACCATACCATCTACTGCGATCGCCAACATGCATGGGGGGTAAGCTTGGCCGATGCATGTCACCGCCCACACAAGTCTCCACTTGTGACAACCTTCAGACGCCCACTGCTGGGTCGTCTGAAGGTTGACATGATGATCGCATTAATTTGAGTCAAGTGAGCTTGGCGCGTATCGCGTTTAGGCAAGCGTAGTGTGGGACGCCCTGCGGCACGTCCGACCGATGATTTGAAAAAAGGGCTGGCAGCGGATGGATACGGGCTGTGCAAGACCGGATTGGTTGGCGATCTCTGGGGGAGGCCTACGTTCAGCAGTGGACGGCAATAAGCTGATATGAGCTTTTGGTGATCTGTCATCCTACAGATCTTAAAGAACTCAGCTTGTCTCAAGCTTTCACCTAAGTTCACTAGAGGAGATTGTTACTGAATAGCACTACTGAACAGATTACCAGAAATAAAAGCAGTCTGGGAATGGAGAATTTTAAGTTTTAATTGGTTATACTAAGTTCCCTCCGTGCCTCGGAAAGCACGTTGGTCCCGGTAGTCATTCCTAGATCTTTGCCTGTCGTTAATGGGTAGTCAGAAAGTCTGACAACCAGTGTTACCAAGGCGTATCGTGTTACCCAGTTACTGGGTTGTGAAGGTCCGATAGGCAGTCGCTCCATGTATAACACTTGATCAGCTGCATCCGGTTAGACTGGAAGCCAGCCGCCGCAGATGATGAATTGGTAAAACTTTTAAGCAATTGCGTGCGAGCCCTTTGCACATAAAGAAGCCATTGAAACCATCTGCTGCAGTTAGTAGGTAAGCACATGGTATACCAAATGCAGTGGATTATAGGGTATGTATCCGAAATTTATAGTTATGTGGGGTTATCGTGGTCTTTAGAACAGGTTCAATACTATACATATGAAAGTTAACGCTATGTTGCTCATGTCGATAAAGGAGGAGGGGATTATCAATCGCTTATTTTGTTTATTGAAAACAGCTTCCAAAACTTCCAAAAACTTTAGAGAAGGATACTAAAATTAACATTCTTCCAAGTAATTATTTCATCTATAAACGGGCAAATACAATTATCTGGATTCCTTCCTAGATTCGAAAATAATAATATTGACGCCATTAGGCTCATTTCATAATGGACTTTTATTAATTTAGAGATTTTATTTAGGTCCTACTTTCTTACCTTTATTCAGTGCAAGTCCTTGTAGTCCTTGAACTTCATACTTTAAAGAAAAGAAAAATAAAGCAAAACATAGCTGAGGGCTGTTTCGTAAAAGAGTATTATCTAAAATTAAATCTAAATACTTAGTATGCAATAACTAGCCAGTAAAATTAACCAGAACATTTCAGGAAACATGAAACATGACGTAGGACTAGTTCTTTATAATACTCGTAAAGTCTGTTTTAAAACAAGCAAGTTTTATATTATATTATCATTCGAAAAACCTGCAATTATTGTAAAACTGTTTTTTTTTACGAGTATGTATTAAGTTTCTTGCCCATTCTTCTCCACACAAAACAAACTAAACTGGAAGGGGCAACTGACATCAAACTGACCATAAATACCTACAACCTAATAAAACTAAGACCTAAGGTATTTAGTCCGCCTTTGTACCTTACAGCATACAGTCTAAATTAATAAATAAAACTACCGCATCCATTTAATACAGACTGTTCACACACGAGCAGTCGTTGCGTCCTCTATCCGCGTGACGTCAAACGCAGCCTTGCCACAGTAAGGGCAATACAACACGCACCAAAATACGCTTAATTTAGACAATTCCAAGCAAATTGAGCTTGATTGTCCGCTGCTGAGGATAAACGTACAAAATTTGATGCTTTTGGTTAAGGTAGCAGGAAATGTGAATTGACATTGAACTTTTTTTTAAATGGATAGTTGACACCACTAACTACTAATTCCAAGACCTCAGTTCTATAAAAAAGAAAACACTTAATTTTAGCTCCAAAAACCCGATTAATTTATTAACAGTTAGTCCAATTCCCTTATTCCCCATTCGCCATTTCTGCCCGTGGGTGTCGTAGAAGGCGACAGAGGGATATTGACCAGAGGATGGGCAGCAGTGTCCTTTCGAGTACCATAACACCTACTTCGATCGCCAACATGCATCGGCCAAGCATGGCGATTACTGCTAAACACTCCCTTGGGGAGACCTATGTCCAGCAGTGGGCGCTTCTAGAGATTGACATGATGATGATGATTATAGTCAATTGAGTTGATATATAAATGACGTCACATTTTACTATTGTCATAAAGATTCTATGGGAGAATCACGTTTTGACAGCTAGCAAAAAGTATGTCAATTTAATGGTGGTGTCCCAGTACCCAATAAAATTGTGGCATGGATTTGGCTAAGAAAAAGACTATTTTTTTGTGATGTTATAAGAAGAACCCTAAAAATTGCAACAGTTTGACGGTTTTGTAAATTACAGAACACTGAAACTAACAGCGTAACACAGCCATGCAATTGAGTAACGCTATAAATTCACGCGTTGTAACAACTTCGTTGCAGCAGCCATATACCTATTGTGTGAGAAAGTCATCGCGCAACAGTGAAGTGTTTGCGTTACGATGTGCAACGTTGCAAAATTTTACGTTATTATACTGCATCTTATTTATAGTACCTACTCGTAGTTTCTCTGCATACAAAATCACAAAGCTGTCAGAGTTAGATGCCGCGAAATTTTACGTCGTAATTTTAACTCTAACTTCTGCCCGTGACTTCGTCTCCGTAGACTAAGCCGAAGTAGAAAAATTACCCCACAGAAACACAAAAGTCAAAAAAAGTCAAAGTCAAATCGTTTATTTCAATTAGACCATTAAAAAGCCACTTTTGAACGTCATAATAAAAAAATATAAAGTTGATTCTAGTTGCCCATTCCAAAAGGTAGTTTCGTATGGAGAAGAATGGGCAAGAAACTCCATACTTACTCTTTTAAAAATAAATGTGTACAATATTTTGCATTTAGAGTTTACAGTTATATAACTATACGTGAATACGATGGACCTTGCATAAAAACACTATATTGAAGTATGTACAAAGTTTTACAAGATAAAGAATGACAGCTAAGTTGTATACATAGATACATAGTGTTCACATATTATTATTTACAATTATTGTAAACAAAAACAGGACAACGAATATCTTTTTTGGTAAGCTAGATCAAAAGATCTATTGTGTGCCAAATCAACTTATAACGTCGGGCCGTTTAAGCGTGAAAGAGTAAAAAATCCATCCATCCATGTATCCTCACAAACGAAGTGGGATTGACGATCAAATAAGTTATAAGGCAAATACTGCAGCTTAAAAGCAAACCGAAGGTAGCCGGTGGTGGCTAGATACAGAAGGCAGAGGACCGGGAAAAATGACGCGTCATGGAGAAGGCTTATGTCCAACAATGGAACTCTAGTAAGCTGAAGTAATCATGATGATGATGATGAAGCAAACCTAACTGTGGCTGACGCGTTAAGATATTTAGAGTCAGAAGGTTGAATAAGTGAAGAAAAGATTCATTCAGAATCTGCAGGAATAACACATTGAAAACTTATTGGAAAGTCAAATGTATGTTCTTTTATCTTGTTTTCTACTCGTTGTAGTACATACCGGTTGAATGACATACTTTCTATCTGTCACGCATCCTCTATAATGTCCGGTTTCTTGCCTTGCCACCAACTTCACTACAACACATTTAAAAACGAATTATTTCTTAGTCACAAAACCTATTTAGATCAACGTTCTAAATGCCTAGTACATTCACCCACAGCACTTGAGGTCACAACAAACACTAAGTACATGCGGTGCAACGAATAGCTGTACTAGCAATACTCGCATAGTGCAAAGTCGTAAAATCTGTGACGTATTTCGGAATTGCGCAAGTCGATAATTAACGTACTATAAAGTAGTAAAAACGATGTTTTTTTATTACGGTGAATAAAGTTACACCTATTTTGAAGGAACTGGGGCCGGATGCCGAAAATGCAAACCTTCAAAATATTATGGCTCCACCATTATAAGATTAAAAAAGGGCATATGTTTAATTGTTAATGCTACAGATGTAATTTTTTTGTTTTGAGTTTGACCAGTGAAATCAAACATAATTGGAGTAACATGACATTTAAATGTGGAGAAAATTATAATTTCAAAATTCCCGACACAAACAAAGCTCAGATCCGTGACGACACGGTCAGTAGTTGAGCGATTGACTGCTGCGGGTTCGAATCCCGCCTAGGGTAACATTTGTATGATGAGCACTTGAGTTTGCCTTGTGTCTGGTTGTTGTTTATCTATATACCTACGTATCTATGTATTTGTGTATGTTGTCTAACAGCTGTCTGACACCTGTAGTACAGAGTCTGTCTAGTTTGGGGTCAGATGGCCGTGGGTGAAATGTCCCCCATATTATCTAATCTAATACCTTTAAACGAGCAATTTACAAGAATTGCTGAAGAATAATAAAAATATAAAACGTTTATTTTCGCTACACAAATGATGTACTTAACGCTAACATTAACAATATTGCACGAACAAGGAGCTAACATTGCGAAAGACTGGTGCCTGAACTAGGTTTATATACAAACCTGTATTACAGGTCACCAAAAATAAATAAATATGTATACCTATACTAGCTGACCCGACAGACGCTGTCCTGTCAATCGATTTTTCAAATTTCTTACCGTGTAAACATATATTTCAAGACCAAAATCAGCGAAATGGATCAACCCATTCTGGAGTTTTTGCGAGACTAACGAACAACGTTTCATTTTTATTATTGTTAGGTTTTGTTTCTTTTATTTTAAGAAATACTTGTTTATACTTTAAAAATAATAATTGATAAAATAAGTTTATTCCTTAGTTATTGTTTTAAATAAATATTAATCGATTCATTTTCGAAATAGCAACACTTGATTAATTCTATTGGTAGAAGCAATGGCGGGGAAATAATCGCTCGACGATTGGCGAAGCCATTGAGATTACGTGAGCCAATCAGAGAGCTCGATTTGCCCGCCAGAACTTTTGAATGTTTTAGCCAGCGGTGGGCGCCAAGCCCATTCTCGCTGGAACGTTGAACGGATATAGTTGTTAAGATAATAAGTAAATTTGCTGAATTGTTAATAAACAGTGTACACTTTTGTTCTAACTTTTATAATAAACCTAAAGTCACAGTTTGAGTTTCACTTAGTACAGTCTTCCCAGCCAGTTAGTAATTCTGAGAGTTGTGGCCTCCTAGCCACAACATTTCAGAAGTGGGATTGAAACCAAAACGTAAGTACATGCCCAAATTGTATTTCTACTTGGTGTGATTGTGATTATGATAACGGTTTTTCCTTGGAATCAACGTGATACCCTATAGTCTCAGGATATTGCGTTTATAATGTACTTTAAAGCTGTTTTTAGATTTTACCATCATTAGTACTATTGAACGTTGGTCTGTTGAAATTTTGGTAACATATTTCTAATAATTATCATCTACCCTCCTTGCTCATTTATAAAAAAATATAAATATAAAAAAATAATATTATTAGATATCGTTGTGTGGATGACGTGTATATTTGTATTTATGTGTATTTTGTGTGACAATTTTCGATTTTTGCTTGATTTTAGCCATTGAATTGCAATGGCGTTACCTACCGCCCCGTCTTTTGTGGCATGACTTAAGCCTTTAAATTTAGAACAAAATGCCTAATTACTATGTCTCAGAAGAGGATGATGCTCACACTAGACTCAGTAGACAACTAATTGTGATCTGGCCACGTTTTCATTTTGTTTTATATTACTGTTTGCTCTGTGGGTCGTCTTAGAGGTTAGTGAAGGAATAGCGATAATGGTAACTTGCTCAACTAAAAAGATGAATACTTTACTTTTACTTAGTTATTCAAGGGTACCTATAGGATAGCTCTAGTGAATGCAGTTAGTATCTGCCTGTAATCACTTTTCCATTAGGTTACAACTCGAATATGTACAATTCTCACACTGCGTTCTTCTGCCGCGAGATTTCAGATGATGTCTGAGTCATCGGGTCGCCGAAGGCTCATGACTCCGAGCCGTGAGTGGCTCCAGATGCTGAAGAATGAACTACTTCGAGAGCGAGACCGTCTGCAAGACCGAAGACCTACAAGACCCATCGTGCCGGCGCAGCACCAGTGCGTCACGAGCTGACAGCCGTCGCCGCAGCACTTCAACGTCGCCGAGCCACGTGCGGAACAACACGCGGAGCACCGACCAGGCCAGAACCACCGCGAAGAACGGATTAAAAGGTCACGTAGCTCTTCCTTTCGAAAATAAATTTATTTAATATCATAAAGAACTTGAGCGATGGTCTAGCATTGCCAACTGTGAACCAAAGCGCACCACAATCACAACAGAAAAGTGATCATAAAAATATACTGCCTAACTTTGATCCTTCGTCAAAGAACCAGCGAATGTACGTGTGGTTAAGAAAGGTGAACGAATGCGCTTCGGTGTACGGTTGGGATTACTTGGAATGAAAGAACCACCACTCATTTTACTATGCGAAAATTGCAAGGTCTGGCAAGAATGTGGTATGAAAGTTTAAATACTAAGCAAGAATGGCATGAGAAGTTGATAGAGAAGTTGATGGCCAGACCTTGGAAGATATGATAAGAGTAAAAGCAAATATAACGAGTCCATAGAGGTACTACTTACTATGAAAAATTAAGTCTAGTTAACCAATGCGATATAGTAGGCACCCGCGCAGCGAAATGTATAATACATGGTATTACAGATAAGACTCTAAAATCGGGAGCTTTGGCATTGCGTTGCAGCTACCCCGATCAGCTGTTACAGTATTTACTCAGTAATAGGGACTATAACTAACCCGGTCCGGATCGATTTCATGCTAGAAATAGGAATCTTGAAAATTCACACGGTCCCAATGCTGCGAGCGCTAGAAGCAGCACCAGGACAAGTCACGGTAGTGGATGTTACGATTGCAAGGAAAGGGGTCATGGTTTCTTGCACTGAACCAAGCCACTGATAAAGTGAACAAGTTGTAGTAAGATTGGTCACACCGCAGAAAAGTGTTACAGTAAGTCAGATGATAAAGTAACAAACACTAGTGGTGCAGTGCAAAAAGCCATGAGGATTGACTTTGTAAGTAACAAAATGAGTACATAGATAGTAACCCTGGTTCTAAATTTATGGAACAGGTAAAAGTAAATGGTTGTGTACTTATAGCTTTTATAGATTTCGGAAGCGACGTGACTTTGATTAGGGAATCCTCTGCCAGGGAGCTAGGTGTATCGCATGATAATGCTCCTACGTTTATAAAAGGCTTTGGTAATAGCTTAGTCCCGTCGGAAGGAAATTTGATTCTTGACATGAGTGTTGATGAGGTAGAGGCTAGAGTTGCTTGCAAAGTCGTAGCGGACCATTTATTAGAGGTCCCTAGACAATCGTTTACGGAGCAGTCTCACATAACGGTGTATAAGGATGGTAGGAAATTGCAATTCTATAATATTGGAAAATTAATTGCAATTCTATAATATTGGAAATGAAGTGCCTCGTTCTGAACTTGCTTATGATTATGATACTTTATTACGGTTTTCGCCACTTAGTTCAGTTTGTATATAAGGTGCAGCATTTGTTAGGGTAAAAACACAACCTGCGTTCGATGGTGATGTTCTGGTGAAAAATAGCGTAGCGGGAAAACCTAATAATCAGTTTTTCATCGTCGGAGGACTTTATCGTTCTTTAAATGGACATATCAGAGTATTGGTCATGCTCTTCTCGAACTATTGCAAAATATCGTCTAGGGTTACTTTTTGCCGAGCTGAGAGGGTCGACGTTGTGAATAGAGTTGTTAGTAACCAGTTAACTGAGTCAAAAGTGGAGCAAAGATTCGATGAAAGCCAGGTACGCGTAGGTAAAAGAGTATTTGAAAATGTAAGGCGAACTCAAATGAAGATGCTTGAAAAATATCAGCATTGTTTCACTTCCTCTACCAGTCAGCGTTCAGTCATTTATCGCCCATATAGGTTGTAAAGTGTTACAGATGTTGAAAACGCAAATCTTACGTTGAATCTGTCGAAATGTGAGTTTTTATGTAATAAGGTCGACTATTCAGGCTACAAGATTAGCGCGAGAGGTATCAGACCCGTTGAAAAGAAGATAGACAGTGTGATGAACTTTCCACGATCCGAAAATGTGCACGGCGTCCGCCAATTTCTAGGTCTGGCCAGCTATTTTCGGAAGTTCATAGAGAATTTTGCTCGTATCTCATTTCCTCTCAGCAAACTCCTCAAGATAGACGCAGCTTGGAAGTGGAACGAAGATAAACAGCGGACGTTCGAAAGCCTGAAGACGAATTTAGTTAATATACCGGTATTAGATATTTTTGACCCCGCTGCTGAATTAGAATTGCACACGAATGCAAGTAGATTAGGAATTGGTGGAATTCTCCTACAGCGAAAACGAGGTGGTGAGATCTTTCATCCTGTGGCATATTATAGCCGGCAGACCTCTGCGGAGAAGAAGAACTTCCACACGTACGAGTTGGAAACCTTAGCAGTGGTTTGCTCTCGTCGTAAGTTAAGAGTTTATTTATTGGGGAAAGAGTTTAATTTTATCACCGATTGTAGCGGGATGCGTTCAACATTTTTAGAGCGGGATTTAATCCCAAGGATAGCACGGTGGCTGTCACTACACAAAAAGCACTACACAAATAGCACGGTGGCTGTAACTGTGCAAAAAGTTAATTATATGTGTACAACTTCACTCGGGAACACGTTCCGCTTAAAAGCTAATATAAATTGTGTTAATAAGAGCGAGGTCCCTGGTACCCTTAACACAAGTTAGATCTTAATTTGGGTACCAGAGTTCAACTAAACTAGCATCTAAATAGTCTTCTATGTAATGCTTGTGTTTTTCTGTGTGTATTTAATTGCAAATAAATATATTATTATTTATTATTATTATTGTTGGTTCCCTAAGATGTCCAGATTTGTCAAGAAGTATTTGGTCGCTTGCATTGAATGTGCATATGCTAAATATAATTTAAACGCTCGCTAAGGATTGCTGCATCCTATTCTAAAAGTAAAGGCTCCCTTCCATACTCTTCATGTGAACCACCTTGGACCCTTTGTGAAATCTGTCTGAATCTGTTTCCCAAGACCCGTTAGAAACACTAATACTCAAAATGTAGTTAGTATTCTAGAAAATATCTTCAGTACATTTAGAAATCCTGATCGTCTCTTAAGCGATCGTGGTAGCTGTTTTACCTCGCATGCATTCAAACGATTTTGCTTTGGTAAAGGAATAAAACACATTCTAAATGCGGTAGGCAGTCCTAGGTCTAAAGGGCAGGTCAAGCGGTACAACCGCACTATTCTCGATTCCCTGAAAGCGTTAAGTATTAAACACGGCGAAAAAAACTGGGACAGTCATTTTGGTAACATTCAATGGGGGCTCAACTCTCACTAAGACTTGTTTTAGTTAATGACAGACAGAGCAAGAAACTTATGCCACTTTCGTAGGACCATATCGTGTTAGCGAGGTCTTAGGTATGGACCGTTATGTTGTGGCACCGGTACAGGGATTAGTCGGTACAGAAAGCAGACGCCCAACAACTGTCGCTGCGGACCGCATGAAGCGTGATGCGTGCGCATGATTCATGTGGCTACTTTAAAGCTCGATGATAGTTGCGATAGCGACGATGATAACACTCTCAGTAATAATTCTAGTCGGAACACATACCTTACTTGTCGAGTTACGTCAACTTTAAAAACCATTGTTCTTTCTCGTATCGTTGGTGTATTACTAAAACTATCCGCTACAGAATATTATAATATGTTGTTTCAGATCAAGTTCGCCAGAATCGATCGGTTCGTGGCTTGATCTAACGAGTGCCAGAGAAAATCCTTTATGTGCATCAGAATGGCTGGTTGCCTGTGGCTTTGGTCTATGAGAGTTGATTAGAAAATTGCTACATAATTGCTTATATTTGCTACATTTAATAAATAATTGCTACATACTATATATATTTAGAAATAACATTTTTTTTTTGTACAGCCATCCTGACGTTTGGTTGGCTGGTCGCCTCCTAGTTTAAAGCCAAGCATGCAGAGTTTCCCGAAATGTATTGCGTCAATAATTGCTACATATTTGCTTCATTTATATAATTTAGTTGTATCTTCAAACATATGTTAAATAAAGGATGTAGCAATTATTTTAATTATCCCAAGGAAAAGTGCCTGATAAAACAATAAAGGCAAATAGTTGCAGTGTGTCTCCAGTCAACGGTATTGCTACTTTAGGAGGCTATTATTGCTACTTTATGTTATGAGTAAGTGGAAGTGGTGGCAAGTGGAAGCACATTAAAAGGATATCGTAAATAAAAACGTCGGGTCGTTCGTATGATTCATTTTAATAATATTACAATTTACTTAAAAAATATTCAACTATTAATTTACTTAATCTCCATTGCCTGTGGCTTTGGTCTATGAGAGTTGATTAGAAAATTGCTACATAATTGCTTATATTTGCTACATTTAATAAATAATTGCTACATACTATATATATTTAGAAATAACATTTTTTTTTGTACAGCCATCCTGACGTTTGGTTGGCTGGTCGCCTCCTAGTTTAAAGCCAAGCATGCAGAGTTTCCCGAAATGTATTGCGTCAATAATTGCTACATATTTGCTTCATTTATATAATTTAGTTGTATCTTCAAACATATGTTAAATAAAGGATGTAGCAATTATTTTAATTATCCCAAGGAAAAGTGCCTGATAAAACAATAAAGGCAGATAGTTGCAGTGTGTCTGTGTGCTGAAATGTTATTTCTAAATATATATAGTGTTAGGCATTTTAATATTTTTTGGTTGTGAGGGTACCTGAGTACTATAAAAGCGCGTGCTCTATAAGATTCAGGTTCTCATTCCGACCTCGCCGCCGAGGTCCCTCGCGACGACCCCGTAACGCCCCCCCCCCCCCCCCCGACCCTTGCTAACGCCAGCCCGCGTCGCTGTGCCCTTAGCTTTAAAATAGCCCCTAATTAATGGAGACCCGATCCAGCCTGTCCCTTTGCTGCCCTCTCTCAGTGGCGACCTAAGCCGAGGCTCGTACCCCACAGGGGGTGCCCTTAGCGTAGTCACTTAGTTTATAAGTTTTTGCCCTGGCTGGAGGCCCTAAAAGTCACTTTTAAGGCACCACAGGATTGTCCGGTTAAGCAGTAACCAACCCTCAGGTTGAACTGCGAGATGCCATACAGAAAAAAAAAAAAAAAAAAAGATTCAGGTTCACTTGTTGCTGAGTCGTCATACAGAAAGGGTTTGGTACCTACACTACTTTACAGTGAGTTCGTTCCATATATTGACTTGTGTGTTTATGTATTTGCTGTGATTTATTGTGTACTTGTGTATTTCTTGATATAAATGCTAACGGATATTTGTGTTCGCTCGAGTTTTGATTATTGAGTGAAATATTGTAAGAACTAAGTCTATTTTGGAATAAATTAGTCTTAGGTTGTTTATAATTGTCTTTTTTTAATGTTTTTCCCCTTCTGGTTTCTAATATCAGAAGTGGGATTGAACTCATTTGCTCACAATTATTAGCCTTGATACCAACACAAACATCCGTTAACTTCAAATAACAATACTCCGTGAAAAGCTGGTTATGACACCACCTCGCTCTGGCGCTGGGTGTAGCCATCGCAGTGAACCATGACACACGTTCCTATGGTTCACGATCGCCTCGCTGTGTGGCTAGGTGTTGCCGTCACAGTGACCTGCGACACGCGTATGGTTCACGATTGCCTCACAATAAAACACGACGCCTTGCTCGCTGTCGCTTCCTGTTTTGTAATAAAATCGTTTGTTCTTCTCAAAGTTGTAACAGCTATTTTGTTCACCGTAAGTACCCTCATCTTTGATTTTATAATGTCGGGACGTTCTTCGCGGTCGAACAAACGAGTTGACAGCTCGTGTAAACGTCGTAGCAGGTCACGTACGGTCAACTCGAATCGTTGTCATGGTGGATCTCGATTCTACCCTCATGTTTCCGTGAAAAATGTATTGGGCATCATTATGTTGCGACTGACTGCTACTAATGAAAATAAAAGTCAATTCGCAATAGCATGCCGCCGCTAGAATGCTGTCTCCGATTCTATTAATTTGAAGTTTAGAAGTGTTTTGGTTATCGTGTTCTATTGCAGTGGTTTTGGAGGTTAATTATAAGAAAAAAGGTTCATACGTTACGAACTACCTCGTCACCAAAGTTGGACGAGATTTTGAAGAGACTTTGACGCCACACCGCTGCCGACGCTTAACGACGCCATAAGCATAGCAAAACGCTTTCTAGACGCTATGATGATAATCACGGTGAGATCAAACCAATGTTTTGTCTCTGATATTGATTTGAGTGTTTATGATGTCTACACGTGGTGCGATGAAGTTGTATCGCGTAATCATTGGGAGGATGGTGAATGTCTTGCTCGCGTAGGTCATTGCCTTAAGGGAAGCCTGTACCCGGCTCAGCGAGTGGGCTAGCACCATGCGTACATGGTTCAATTTAAAATTGAGTTCAATTCCAAATTGAGTTTAAATCGTGGTGCCCACTGTCTGTCGATATTGCGAACATTCCGTGCAATGTTGTGTGTACAGAGTCTGACAAATATTCTACCTGTGCTGAATATGACCGGTCTGTCCGGCGAGGAATGCTAAATTAACTCCTGAAAGCATAGTGGACTACTTGTCGAGTTTTGTAAAATGTATTGTGCCAAAATCTCATATGTTACCCAGTGCTCAGTGTTTTCAATCGTAACGATAATAGCCAGTCCTAACGAAAACCTTTCAATAATTCTAGGAGGGTATTTTCACATGATTACACTACGGTTCGAGCGTGGCGCACCGACGCCGCCTTCCCGGCGCCAGACTGCTTCAATATCGCAGCGCCGTGCCGAGCGCGTTGTGTCGCTGTTGCTAAGGCGATCGGCGCAAGCACCGCGGACACGTACGCCACTCCTACCGTGTGGTGATAGCGCTTTCTCATGGGCGTATGGGCTACAGCTGGTTCTCGGTTCGCCGTAAGCGAATACAACGTACCATGGAGAAGAGAATGGACTCCGGATACGTGTGCCACCTACTTTGAAAGAGCTCTGTGCCGGTCAGAGTTGATGGATCGCGCCGGTGAACCACATGGTGAACGCGATCTGTCTAATCGGGTGAGATCTGACCAATATTTTTATTTCTAGCATCTATCTTAGCGTGAAAAATATTTATGGTGGTGTGACGAAGTTGATCGAACAAAACTTCAAATAATTGCAGCGATCATGAACGCCTTTTGTAATTGTTTCTAACTGATGCTCGTACGTGGTTTAACGAGTAGGCTACAAATGATCGCTCATTATTGAAATTAGTTCAGAAATGTAAGTTGTTCAAATCAAATCTTTTGTTTGTGCGTCGTTGTGTACGCAAAAGATTATTTATGCCCAAACTCACGACGCTATAAACACCACGTCTAATTAAGTTGTTGTCTTATGCTGACTATGCGCCCCGTTCATTTTTATTAAAGTTACGTGTAGTAAGATGGTTAAGCGAATAACTTATGGTTCAAAAAGTGATACACGGTATCTGTGACGTACAGGTGTGTGCAGTAATTATCAATGCTGACCTAGCGACAACCTACGTCTCCTTTTTAGCCACTTAATGTCTATTCTTAAATTTGATAACCCTTAATCTGATGAATCTGACTCATCAATTTATGACTAAAGTACATAATTAACATTTCTAGTAGATCTGAAATCAAATGTGTTAATTGCGGTCAAACGAATGTACTAATAATCCTAAACCCGTCTGTTCTTTCTGTAAGAAGTTAGGACACAATAATAATTGTTACTGACGCTGTAATTGGCTTTATGTAACTAACTTGGCTTCTTTTGTTCACTCTATGTACAGCTGTTAGTTTTCCATGTGTTAAATAAATAAATAGTGACCGACCGGTCCCTTGATCTGAGTTTCCAAACAACTGGTCAGGTTAGGCCGAGTCGGTACTAAATCGACATACTAGGTAACTCACCTACCCCTTCTAATGTCAAACAAAACAAGTTCATAGGCCTTGCGGGTTTCTTTCAGTGTTAAATCATTCGATTTAACAAACAGGCCAAAGTTCAATACATGGAGGAAAGGCTAGTGATTTCTTGAGAAGTTGAGAACTGTGTGGTGTTTTTGAGAAGTTCCAACCAAACCTCTAATGTCCTTTTATTTATTTTCTAAGATCTGGTTGCACATGTGTTGTGTACCCGTGCGAGTGAGTGTGAGGCATGTACTTGCTATGCTGGCTGATGCAGCCCGGATCTGGTACGCCCCATAGGCTGGCGCCCTGGAGTACCTGGTTTTGAAGTACGCGTACTGCGTGTGCGCTTTGGGTGCTGCCCCTGAGGACGCGTGACGCGTGTGCGCTTCGGGTGTTGTCCCGGAACACGCGTGCGTGTGTATGCGCCTCGGGTGCTGACCCGGTGAACACGTGCTGTGTACGCGCCTCGGGTGCTGACCCGGCGAACATGTGCTGTGTATGCGCTTCGGGTGCTATCCCAGAGGACACGTGCCGCGTGTGCGCTTCGGGTGTTGTCCCGGAACACGCGTGCCTGTATGCGCCCCGACGCGTGCATGTGTATGTGCCCCTGGTGCTGACCCGGAGGACGCGCGCTTGTGTGTGCGCCTCGGGTGCTGACCCGAAAGACGCGTGCTGTGTGCGCACATCAGGTGCCGTCCGATGGGACGTGTAGCGTGTTGTTTTATAGCCGCGCGCGCTTGCCTTGTGACAGGTAGATCTTGGGGTGAGACTGTAGACGGACTGCGAGACGTCTACGTTAGGTAAACTGCGAGGTACCTAACCAGTCTCACAAAGAGTGACTTTGACACCCACGTATAACGGATGTCGTGCCCGTATTATGTGTGTTTTGACGTGTAGAGGACGGACTGCGAGACGTTCCTTTTGGTGATTTGGTAATCGCCCTACACGATGGTCATGTAAAGGACGGACTGCGAGACGTTCCTTTTGGTGATTTGGTAGTCGCCCTACACGATGGTCATGTAAAGGACGGACTGCGAGACGTTCCTTTTGGTGATTTGGTAATCGCCCTACACGATGGTCATGTAAAGGACGGACTGCGAGACGTTCCTTTTGGTGATTTGGTAATCGCCCTACACGATGGTCATGTAAAGGACGGACTGCGAGACGTTCCTTTTGGTGATTTGGTAGTCGCCCTGCACGCGTGTCATGTAGAGGACGGACTGCGAGACGATCCTTTCGGCGATTAACGCCCTACATGACAGCGAATGAACGAATGAATCATGTCTGTGCTGTGTGATGAATGGAACTCTATGGAGTACTAAGATGACGTCTTGGTACCTCATAGACTATTTAGCTAGTTAGCTAGTTAGTTGTGTCTGAGGAATGAAAGAAAAAGGTCACGTAAGACGAATTGAGTGCAAGCAAAAGAATAGGCAGACGTGTATATCGTCACGTATAATAACCACTTGTTTCTCATACAGAAAGCAATGAAGACATCGCTGGTGAGCCTTCAGGTACCTCTACTGGTGCCTCTGCTGGTACCACTGCTGGCGCTGCTGGTACCACTGCTGGCGCTGCTGGTACCACTGCTGGCGCTGCTGGTACCTCTGCTGGCGCTGCTGGTACCTCTGCTGGCGCTGCTGGTACCTCTGCTGGCGCTGCTGGTACCACTGCTGGCGCTGCTGGTACCACTGCAGGCGCTGCTGGTGCCTCTGCAGGCGCTGCTGGTGCCTCTGCAGGCGCTGCTGGTGCCTCTGCAGGCGCTGCTGGTGCCTCTGCTGGCGCTGCTGGTGCCTCTGCAGGCGCTGCTGGTGCCTCTGCAGGCGCTGCTGGTGCCTCTGCAGGCGCTGCTGGTGCCTCTGCAGGCGCTGCTGGTGCCTCTGCAGGCGCTGCTGGTGCCTCTGCAGGCGCTGCTGGTGCCTCTGCAGGCGCTGCTGGTGCCTCTGCAGGCGCTGGTGCCTCTGCAGGCGCTGGTGCTAGAGCATGCAAACCGGATACCCGGATAACCGTAAAAACCGGATAACCGACTGATTTGAAACCCGGGTTTATTAAGATAACAAAACCGGTTTTTCCGGTTTTTTCGGTTATATTTCTCTCATGTTATTGATTTAATAATACTTTAATTTTCCCAAACAAAACGTTAAATTTGTCACTGACAAACGTGGACAGGACGGCGAGGCGGCGTTAGTTCCTATTTCGGCCACGTTAATTTAGATCCTTCTCGCAAAGTTTCATAGTAAACATTATAAATAAGCATTTTGCGCCTACCGCCTACCTAGCCATGCTGCCTGGATTCTATTGTGTATGTCTCTCTCTACACAGGCTTTTGGTCCTACAATGGAACCGAGGTACTTGAATTCCTCAACCCTATTTAGAGGTGTGAGTCGAGATTCTCTATTTCTCTATTTAGAGAGAGAGAGAGAGGAGTGTTGTCGACGAATGAGCATGATATGTCACTGACAACGCTCCAGAAAAGTTGCAATACATATATTCTGTCTTCTATCTACTGACCCTCAACCCTCTCCTCTCCAAGGGCTCCTGCCATGCCGTCAGGTCTGCTTGCACTTCTGCCAATGATTCGGCTATAAGAACTACATCATCTGCATATAGTAGTGACCATGGTGCTGGTTTTTGTATATTTGAAGTGGTATAGTCCATTACCAGGTTAAATAGAAAAGGGCTTAGGGTCGAACCCTGCTGAACACCCACTCTGACCTCGAACGCTTTCCTTATTCCCGCTGGGCTGACCACTCTTGTAGAAACATTATGATACAGATCTTGAAGGAGCTCAATATTAGTACGGGACTAGTCTAGTTGTGCTCTTAGTGCTTGCCAGATAAGCTTTCGCAAAACTCGGTCGAACGCCTTTTCAAGGTGCCTTTTTTCGATAAAAACCATGTGAAGGTCTTGCTTGCGAGACTTGTCCTTTTCCATAAATACTTTTACCGAGTGAATTGCGTCTGTGGTGCTCACGCCGCTGGTAAATCCGTACTAGTTCGGTAATACATCTGTTATTTTGGTTAGCCTTTTTACGAGGATACTTTCCCAGATCTTAAGGGTATGCGAGTTTAGTATGATTCCTCTATAATTTCCACAGCCCGCAATTTCTCCATTATTCTTATCTCCACATGTCTGGTACCTTGGTGGTTATAAGAATTTCGTTGAAAAGCTTAGTCAACCATGCTACACCAGTATTTCCCAGTATTTCTATATCTATAAGAATTACTGATTTATTTTGTTTTGGTAAGTTAGGAATAAGACTTCCTATTTATGCGATATTTAAATACTATTTTGAATTTTGATCGCATTTTGCATATTGTTGAATTTGCCAGTTTGTATTTTATGACAGTGAAATTGTTATTTAATAATCTGTGATTTTAGACTGCGTACCAACCAAATTAAGTTTTGAAGAATACGTTATTTTCCTAATTAATAAGCTTTATTCTATGTTATGTGTAAAGAAAAACACTTTTTGCATTGTTACTTAGTATTTGTAGCTTATTTCAGTCCACAAAAATGCTCATTATTATTTTGATTCGACTTCAGCATTTTCATTTCTTTACGCACATATTTCTCATTTCTTTAAAATAAATGGAAAAAAACCGAAAAAACCGTTATAACCGGTTTCACCGGTTTTGTAAACAAAAAACCCGTAAAAAACGGTTTTCTTAAACAACCCGGTTTTTGCATGCCCTAGCTGGTGCCTCTGAAGGCGCTGGTGACTCTGCCGGTTCTGCTGGCGCTTCAAGTACAGACGGAACCCATTCAGACGAAGACGGCGATCAAACTCTCGCCGTGCCCACCAGCGCTTCCGAAGACAGCGTCCCTGGTGCAGCCGAGGACGGCGCACGGTCAGGAGAGGCCGTGTTAGGCATTTTAATATTTTTTGGTTGTGAGGGTACCTGAGTACTATAAAAGCGCGTGCTCTATAAGATTCAGGTTCACTTGTTGCTGAGTCGTCATACAGAAAGGGTTTGGTACCTACACTACTTTACAGTGAGTTCGTTCCATATATTGACTTGTGTGTTTATGTATTTGCTGTGATTTATTGTGTACTTGTGTATTTCTTGATATAAATGCTAACGGATATTTGTGTTCGCTCGAGTTTTGATTATTGAGTGAAATATTGTAAGAACTAAGTCTATTTTGGAATAAATTAGTCTTAGGTTGTTTATAATTGTCTTTTTTTAATGTTTTTCCCCTTCTGGTTTCTAATAATAGTATGTAGCAATTATTTATTAAATGTAGCAAATATAAGCAATTATGTAGCAATTTTCTAATCAACTCTCATAGACCAAAGCCACAGGCAATGGAAATTAAGTAAATTAATAGTTGAATATTTTTTAAGTAAATTGTAATATTATTAAAATGAATCTTATGAATGACACGACGTTTTTATTTACGATATCCTTTTAATGTGCTTCCACTTGCCACCACTTCCACTTACTCATAACATAAATTAGCAATAACAGCCTCCTAAAGTAGCAATACCGTTGACTGAAGACACACTGCAACTATTTGCCTTTATTGTTTTATCAGGCACTTTTCCTTGGGATAATTAAAATAATTGCTACATCCTTTATTTAACATATGTTTGAAGATACAACTAAATTATATAAATGAAGCAAATATGTAGCAATTATTGACGCAATACATTTCGGGAAACTCTGCATGCTTGGCTTTAAACTAGGAGGCGACCAGCCAACCAAACGTCAGGATGGCTGTACAAAAAAAAAATGTTATTTCTAAATATATATAGTATGTAGCAATTATTTATTAAATGTAGCAAATATAAGCAATTATGTAGCAATTTTCTAATCAACTCTCATAGACCAAAGCCACAGGCAACCAGCCATTCTGATGCACATAATCCTTTCGGCTGCCATCACGAGTATAAATCGATCGACACGTGTCGGTGTCGCTAGGTATCCTGATTAATCGATCGTTCAGGATGTTAGGGCACCCTGATTAATCGATCGTTCAGGGATTTGTTGGTTTCACTACATAATCGATCGGTGGTGAAACCTTTAATAACCCGATTAATCGATCGTTTGGGTTCACTTCGTTTTGATCCAGCAAATCGATTGCTAACGAATATTGTTGTTTAGTTCTCTGTAACAAAAAAATGTGTGGGTGGAATTAAAATGTGAAAATTTAACTTATGTTTGTATTCAGTGTAATTCGAACATGCTTTATATACCTATAATGTATAGGTATATAATGTGTAGGTATAGTTTATATAGTTGTATTATTAAGTTCTCCACTATTTCTTTGTGTTAATACATAATATTTGAACAACAGACCAAGAGTCCGATTGTTAGGTGTCCACTTGGTGCCGTGTGCAGGGACGCACACGATGTCAGAACGGACGATTGTTAGGTTTTGTTTCTTTTATTTTAAGAAATACTTGTTTATACTTTAAAAATAATAATTGATAAAATAAGTTTATTCCTTAGTTATTGTTTTAAATAAATATTAATCGATTCATTTTCGAAATAGCAACACTTGATTAATTCTATTGGTAGAAGCAATGGCGGGGAAATAATCGCTCGACGATTGGCGAAGCCATTGAGATTACGTGAGCCAATCAGAGAGCTCGATTTGCCCGCCAGAACTTTTGAATGTTTTAGCCAGCGGTGAGCGCCAAGCCCATTCTCGCTGGAACCAAAAAATCACGAAAAAAAAGAAAAATACCGATCAAAGCTTGGTCGGCCAGTTGCTAGTCTTCAAACGATTGAACAGATTTTCAGCCGTTTTGGCGCTGGTATTGTCTTGTTTTCCATAAAATCATTTGTACTATTATTGTTTTCCATAATCGTCCCCCGTCATAATATTTACTTGCACTATTATCATTTATACTAATAACGTTTTTCATATCAACTTATTTGTCATAACTGTCATTTGCCATAAAATTAGTTGCCATAATAACATATGTTATAATCGTTACTTGACATAAGCAACATTTAATATAATTTAGAAACGTTTATTGTTTTGTACAAAAAATAATGTAATTAAGGCCACCCACTAACCAAATGATTTATTTCAGTAATCTGCAATCTTTAGATAATAAAAAGTTAGTAAAAATCGAAACGGGTAGATTAAGTTAGGTTGTGACCACACAACGCGCGAAAGCGAGTGAGCAAAGCGAGCGTGCCGCGGCAGCGGCCGTCGAGCGCCTGTTGTGCTCATTTGCGCAGCAAATAATATTTAGACATAAATTAAATATTTGTTTTGGCATAAATTAAATTCGCATAATGTTACTAGGCATAATGTGCAAATGTATTGTGCCACGCTAAAGTATTGTCTTAAAAAAAACAATAAGTTGTGCTACAAAAGTTAGTGACAGAAATGAATCGCTGCAAAACCGACTCCACGTAGTCTTCCGCCCTCCCCCTAGAGTGTAATCTAAACCCGCGAAGGCGCGGAGGGGCGAGGCGGCCCGCGAGCTGAGGAGCAGGTGGTTTTAACGCTCGCCGCCGTAGCTGAGGCTGGCCGGCCCAGCCGGCCAGCAAGCCGAAGCCGCGGTGGCGAGCGTAAAACACATCTGCGACGATAAGCTCGCATGGGACCGCCGGAGCCCCGCAGCGCCGGAGCCGTGACAGAAACCATGCCTGCTGCATGTTGCATGCTGCATGCGTGCTTGCATGCTGCATGCTTCCTTGCATGCTGCATGCTTGCTTGCATTCTGCATGCTTGCTTGCTGCATGCATGGTGTAAGCTTGTTTACATGTTTGTGTGGTTACTGCATGCATGGTAAAAATATGTTTTAATATCATTATGCGTAAATCAATTTATGCTTTAGAATGTTATGCTTAATCATTATTTTTATACGTTATACGTAAACAATGTTATTGCAAAAATATAATTAGGAGAAACAAATGAACGTTAAGTTATATTAGGTCTTAAAATTTTATGCAAATGGATAGAGAAGGTTTATATTTAGGTTTCCTTGTGATTAAAAAACCTGTATCTGTTATCATGATCATGACATCAACATTGCAGGCGGTTGTACTCGTACTGAACTAGTATTGTTGTACTAATAAGGGCAATGGTGAATAAATGTTATGGAAAACGAAATTATTGAAAATAAAAATTATAGCAAATAAATTTATGGATTAACATAATTATGACACTTGATCGATTATGACCAATGAAATTAGTGAAAATGATTTTATGTAATTTAACGATTATAGCAACTGAAGCATTATTTCTAATGAAATTATGGCAAATAAAATTATGGCATATAAAATTATGGCATTTTAAATTATGGCAAACATTAGTAAACCTTTGGCGCTACCATGTCACAACAGACACACTGATATACATACTTTAAATTTGTAAATACCCCTCTGCTTTCGACGGATGTTAAAGACACAGAGACATAATAATTCAACTACTAATACTTTTCTGTGGCCCATAAAAGAGAAATCAAAAAATAATAGCAGGTTGTAGTGTATAAGTAAATCATATTATAAACAAGTGTAAGATACTGAATAAAGTCAGTCCTTAGTAAGCAACCTGTCGTTTCACTTGTTCCGCCTTTGCATGGCGACCGTGACCATGGTGTCGTATTCGCACGTGGCGCTTCCGAGAAACGCAGCGGACACTCCGTGTGAAAGTGAAAAAAACGAGCTAAGTGACAATACCGATTGCCTGTCTAATGAGTAAAACATAATTTTGTAAATTTAAAAAGTATTTTTGGACAATTTCACTATGGGAAAAACGCAGTCAAAAGAAGAGATAGTGATAGCACAGAATGCATCAGGAGGAAATAATAGTGCACATGCAGAACAGCTGAATTACCATCTCACCACAGTTAACATCCTGCTGATTATCATCGTAGTATTTATAGCACTTGTGGTATTTTATTACATTTATCGCCAATATAAGAAATGCCACGTCCAATGGATTGGAAGAGAATTTGAGGAGAGAGCGACGCGACGATCCTTTTTACGAGGACGTTACCTGAAACCCATTGAAGAGCAGCAGCAGACAGCGTAAGGTGGAAGGTATAAGGCGCTGGGCGTAAGAAGAATGTGCGTACGTTTAAAAGTGTTGTGTTGGTCAAAACCAAATAAAACCAGTGCGTGTCGGTAAAAGTGCAAAAAAATATATATATAAAAAAAAATAACGCGTTTTAAAGACATTAAAATATCATGTGAAAAAAGGCAGGTACTCATACGTCGTGCGTGCCAGGTATGTAGTTAATAAGATTTTCAGGTTAAGAAGAATCGTAAGAAATAACACTATGTTTAGAATTAACTAGAGAAGATAGGTACTTATAGAAATGTATTTTAATGGCAGATTTTCTAAAGAAATTGTGCGATGAATTATTGAAAATTAGAACGTACTTAGTTAAAATCGGACCAGCTAGGAGGCGAGAAAATATTTCAGCATGTAATAAAAAATTTACAGATGCTAATGAATTATGTACTCAGTATAATAAGTATATAGAGGAAATCAGTCGAGTTAAGGCATTTAAAGAGCCAACTGAAAATAAATTAATCGACGACTTATGTGAAAGGTTTAATAAAATATATTTAGAAATTGTTGTTTTATGTCAAACTAGTAAAGAGACAAGCGGTAGCGAAATGGAGAAGTTCAACTTAAAAGCAGCACTTAGTTTGCTACCAGTAATGAATGACCAAGAGCAGGTCACAACGCAATTAATCGATGGCATTGAGTATTACAGCTCTATTTTAGAAGAAGGGTCTCAACGTAACTTAATTGAATTTGTCGTAAAAAGCCGGTTATCACAGTCAGCTAAATTGCGGCTTGAATCTAGCTATAATAATGTCACTGAGTTAGTCAAAGCGATGAGGTTACATTTATTGCCGAAAAAGTCGTATACTGCTATGCATAGTAAATTACAACATATTAAGCAGCAAGAGAAAACAATCTCAGATTTTGGTCAGGAAATTGCAAATTTATTTGTTGACTTAACGATTTCGCAATCAGAAGGACATTCGGAAAATTACAATGTACTAAAAAGAGTCAATGAGAAACTTGCTATTAAATGCTTTGCCGACGGATTGCGAAATCGAAGGTTGAGTACAATAATTACAGCTAGAAAGTTTGAATCTTTGAATGAAGCTATCCAATCTGCAGTCGATGAGGAAATAACCTCACCATCTACTTCTACAAATGTGTTCATGGGACAGCGACATTATCACCAATATAATAGGAATTACAGAGGAAACAATAGGTTTCAGTATCAGGAATATAGGCGTGGAGGCTTTAATAGAGGAAACGTAAACAGAAACAGTTATCAAAGTCAAAATGAGCCTTATCGTGGCAATACAGGTGTGTGGAGACGTAGTACTACGGGACAACGTCGATCTGCACCACCACAGAACAGGAGAGGTAGGTTTTATAATAGCAGAGGAAATAGACAGTATAAAAGAGGAGAGAATGTAAATGTGATGGATGAAAAGCCTGAGAAAAATCTGGAGTTAAATACGTTTTTTCGAGACTAATCTAGAACATACAATATTTTCTTATAACGAAGCATTACGCGTACAATTTACAGTAAACGGACAAGAATGTTCTTGGCTACTTGATACGGGAGCTTCAATTTCTGTAGTAAGATATAATAAAATATTGCACAAAAACATTCGTATTTATAATTGCAACGTAGTAATAAACGGTATAGGTGGGAAAATATGTGCAACAGGATACTTATACTTACAATTGGTTATTGGTAATGTTATATTTACACAGAAATGTTATGTGTTTGATTCCTTACCGTGTAAAGCAAACGGTATTATTGGATGCGATTTCTTAAAACGGTATCAAGCAACCATAAACTTATCAAATAATATGTTATTGCTAAAAACGTCATCAGGTGATGAAATTAACGTACCAATAATGACGGATATGAATAAGGATTCTTTATATATACCAGCGAGATCAGAGTCGGTGCATTTTGTAGAAACATCTTTTGACAGTGATGCTGTAGTGTGTGCGTCACAGCTATATGATGGTGTTTTCATGGCTAGTAGTTTAGTTACACCCAACAATGGCAAGATCCCTATTAGAATATTAAACACTACCGAGAAAGATTTAGTGTTAGGGAACATACAGCCTCTCATATTCAGCGCGAAAGATTACGATATTTGTAGTTTTGATAGGTGTGATAAGGACGCACAGAGAGTTAAGCAGTTATTATCATTGATACAATTAAAACATTTGAATTTAGAAGAGAGAAAGTCTATAGAAAACTTATGCGCCAAGTACTCAGATATTTTTTATTTAGAAGGCGACAGATTAACAACCACAAACATATATAAACACAAAATTATTCTAAAACCAAACGCGGAACCGGTATATGTGAAACCATACAGGTTACCACATTCGCAAAAACACGAAATTACGAGACAAATTAGTGACTTATTACAGCAAGGTATAATTGAGCCGGCTAATAGCGATTGGCCTAGCCCTTTGTTACTAGTACCGAAGAAACCCGACAGTGCAGGTAATAAAAAATTTAGATTGGTGATAGATTATAGAAAATTAAATAATACAATTATTGATGATAAATTCCCCCTCCCCAATATAACCGAAATACTAGATTCACTATCAGGATGCATCTATTTTACACATTTAGACCTTCATCAAGGCTATTATAATGTTGATTTGGAACCAAGTAGTCGTAAGTACACAGCTTTTTCTTCAGGACAATATCAGTTAACTAGAATGCCTATGGGTCTAAAAACAAGCCCCAGTTCGTTCTCACGAATGATGACAATGGCAATGTCAGGACTAACGTATGAAAAATGTTTTGTTTACCAAGATGACCTTGTAGTTTTTGGGAAAAATTTAAATGACCACAGTAAGAATTTACAGGATGTATTTACGAGGCTTAGGAAAGTAAATCTAAAACTAAACCCACAGAAATGTGATTTTCTCAAAAAGGAAATTTTATATTTGGGACATGTAGTGTCAAAAGATGGCGTCTTACCAGATCCGGAAAAAATAACCACTATCAAAAACTATCCACAACCTCAAAACACAGAGGATGTACGTAGATTTGTAGCTTTTGCAAACTACTACAGGAAATTTATTAACAATTTTGCTGCATTAGCATACCCTTTGAACAAATTGAGTAGGAAGAATGTAATTTTTAACTGGGATACAGATTGTGCAATTGCCTTTAATTCTCTAAAAGAAAAACTAATTTCTTCTCCTGTCCTTCAATATCCAGACTTAACAGATAGCAATACTTTCATTGTACAAACTGACGCATCAGGTTTTGCCCTAGGAGCGGTTTTGGCAAACCAAAATGGAAAACCGGTAGCGTATGCAAGTAGGGGTCTAAATAAATCGGAAATAATATACCCAACAATTGAAAAGGAACTGCTTGCCATTGTATGGGCTGTAAAGCATTTTAGACCGTACTTATACGGACGAAGGTTTATAATTAGAACAGATCATAAACCACTTGTGTATTTATTTAACATGCGAGATCCGTCGAGTCGATTGTTAAAATTTAGATTGGCGTTAGAAGAATACGACTTCACAGTGGAATATGTAAGAGGGAAAGAGAATGCGGTGGCAGACGCATTATCTCGGATATGTGTAACAAGTAAAGATTTAAAAGAGATGAATGAAAAGGTGACGTCATTATGTGTAATGACGCGAGCTCAGTATAGGGAGATGCAGTCGAATTCCTCAGATATTATTGTTTCAAATGACGATCGGCCTGATCAACCGAAAGTTGTGGAGACACATAATAAACCTAGGAATTCGGTAGAGCTCAGACTTGCAAGTCATAGCGACTTAGATAAGTTACGAACACAGTCGGAAATTAGTAAAGAAAATAAAATATTTATTTACGTGCTTTCAAGGTTAACCATTTATATTAATCCAGCTGCCCAATCACAATTGACGCCAAGCGACTTTGCGAGGGAGCTGCGTGATTTTTGTCAAGTAATAAATGTAGAAGAAATATACATGTTGAAACAAGAGGATAATAAGATGTTTATTGAAAAATTGAGCAATGAGATAAATAAATGTAGAGAGTGGTCCGGACCGCGGTTATGTATAGTACAAGATGTCAAGCGTATAAATAATAAAGACGATAGGCGAGTAATTCTAAACGACTTTCATCTGTTACCTACTAGTGGCCACGCAGGTATCAGACGAATGGTCAGGAATATTAAAAAATATTACTTTTGGCCAGGGATCGATAGAGATGTTACGGAGTTTGTGAAGCGTTGTCATCAGTGTCAAAAACAAAAGTATACAACAAACATTAAAGAACCCATGACAATCACTACAACGGCACATTCAGCATTACAGAAAATATATTTAGATTTAGTAGGGCCGTTAGATAAAGATGCTAATAATTATTGTTACATTTTAACTCTACAGTGTGAGTTGTCAAAGTATGTGGAAGCATATCCGTTAGCAACCAAGAGTAGCACAGAAGTAGCTAGAGCATTAGTAAAAAATTATATACTTCGTTATGGAATCCCAACAACAATTGCAACCGATCGGGGATCCGAGTTTATGTCAGCAGTAATGAATGAAACTTGCAAATTGTTAAAAATTAATAACATTAACTCAACAGCATACCACCACGAAAGTATAGGCGCATTGGAAAATAGCCATAAACATTTAGGAGCATATTTGCGTATACAGACAGAGAACCATCCAGAAGCCTGGAGTTCTTGGTTGCCTTTCTGGTGTTTTTCATATAATACGTCCGTACACAGTTCAACAAATTACACCCCTTACGAGTTAGTATTTGGAAAAAAATGTAGTCTCCCACATAATTTGACACAAAATATTATTGATCCACTTTACAACAGTGATCACTATCCTTTAGAGTTAAAATATAGGCTTCAAGTTTCCCAGAAGGAAGCTCGTGACCACTTAATTCAGTCGAAAATAACACGTAAGAATAAATATGATGAGAAGGTAAAAACAGTAGTTTACAAAAAAGATGATCTGGTTCTTTTAAAAAAATGAAACTGGTAACAAATTAAGTGAACTGTATTCAGGTCCGTACAGTGTAATTCGAGACTTATCGCCAAATGTAGAATTATTAATGAATGGAAAATCTAACATTGTTCATAAGAATCGTACAAAGTTGTTTGTTTCCTAATAGATAATAATATAGGTAATATATTAAGCCATTAAAGTGTTATGTAATAAAAATGTTATTGAAATAAGATACAATGTTTATTGCAATGTAACAGATATCCTAGTTAGGATTGAGCGCTTGTTACTAACCGGTAGATAATAATATGCACTATGCATACATTTATTTGTAATGATAATATGTACTAAGAACTTGTGTGAACTTTATTGTTTAGTTGATAAGTTTTAGATGAGGAAAATTATAAAAAAAAATATAAATGTCCAATTTAATTTTTTTTTTCTCCTTGATAAGAGGTGTAGTGTATAAGTAAATCATATTATAAACAAGTGTAAGATACTGAATAAAGTCAGTCCTTAGTAAGCAACCTGTCGTTTCACTTGTCACAAAGGTCAAGACACGAAGAAATAATCACAAGGCCCAATAAGAGTGCGGTTAGTAGTAGTTCTACTCTTTTACTGGACGATGTTGAAAAAGACCTTGATGTGTGATGAAAAGAAAAAAACCTCGTGCGCAATGTCTTAGCAACTTTAATCGTGTTCTACAAGTGTCACTGACAGTATCTGTCAAATGAAAAACTAATGTGGCCATACAAAAAAATCTTAATGTTCTAAACATACTCCCAAACAACGATAACAATAAGCGGACTGTGACTACATAGGATAAATATGTGAGAGTTCAACAACATTATACTATAACCAAAGAAATATTGTAGGGCCTTATGTAGCTATTATTGTTTACAATTTTTCCTTTTTTTTTTTTACTAATTAATTATTATATTTTACACACAAAAACTAAGTTTCTAAACAACTTTTATTTGCTAGAAATATACCAAGATTTTTAACAAGTTTTTTGTTTAATATTATCTTTCCTTACATGGTAGTTTTGTTTTTCTATTTTTAACATCAAGAATGTACTTAACTAATTTTTTACATATTATAGTAAAGTTAAATTATATTTATAAGATTAACTTTAGAGAGATACAGAAATATAAAGTACTTAAACTAGTAAGGTGAAATTATTGTCATAAAATTAACATTAGAGAGATGTAGAAACCTAAAGTACTTAGCTTATGATATTACCCTTACCCAATAACAAATAAAACATTGTGAACTGGTTACAATGATAGGTAAACATTAACTAAATCTACTCTAAAGGCAGTAAACAAATTCTAGTAATAGATGTTTTGTGGCGCCTTTTATTGGCTTTTCCACCTCAAGTGCTCTTACTTTCCCATCATCACCAGGAAAAATCTGAGTTATTCTAGCCATAGGCCAGGTCATTGGTGGAGCTTCAGTTTCTTTTAATATGACTAAATCTCCTACTTTTACATTAGGTAAACTTTGTTTCCACTTAGGTCTATTTTGTAAATTATTTAAATATTGTTTTGACCAATACTTCCAAAATTTCAAAGGGCGAGAATTCAACACGCCTTCAATCTGCACAAGCACAGTGTACATTTGTTCGTATGTGAGTATGTGAGATCCAAGCATTCTTTTAAGGTGATACTTTACACTCTTTACTGCGGCCTCCCATAAACCGCCAAATACCGGGGAGTAACTAGGGATGAAATGGAACCTTATTCCCATGCCAGCAGCCATACCCTGTACTTGTGTTTGATGCTGTTTAGAGCTGTGTAAATTATACAATTCTTGAAACTGCTTGCTCGCGGACTTATAAGCTCCAGCACTGTCACAGTATACATCTGTGGGGATATTACGTCTCGATATAAATCGTTTAAAACTAGCTATAAAAGTTTCGGTTGTTAGATCGGATAACAATTCTAAATGTATTGCCTTGACTACAAAACATACATACACAACAATGTAGCCTTTAGTAGTGATTACACTTCTCATTCTAGATTGCTTGATCATTATCGGTCCTGCAAAATCCATACCTACTTTTTCAAAAGGGCGATTGGCATTTACTCTATCTTTTGGCAGTGAACCCATAAGTTGTTGAGCTGTAGCTGCTTTGAATCTAAAGCAAGTTCGACATTTGTGTATGACTTTTTTTATAGTACGCAAGCCACCAATTATCCAATACTTCTGATGAAGACTGCTTATAAGAAGTTTCTGACTTGCATGCAACAGCCTGACATGTTCATTTTTAATTATTAAATGTGTTACATTAGAATCTTTAGGTAGAATAATTTGATGTTTTTGTGCATAAGGCAAAGCAGAATGTTGCAGCCTTCCACCTACTCGCAACAAGCCATTTGCATCCAAAAACGGATTTAAATTATTTAATAAATTTACTTGCTTGTTGGATTTTAATTTAGAAATATCGCTTTGATAATATTTATTTTGCTCATGTTGAATAATGAGATGCAAAGCAGTGTTCAGTTCTGAATATGCTAAAAAGTTAGATTTTACTTTGTTTGTTTTTGTTTTTATATTTTGACAAAAACGCAAAATGAATGCTAGTACTCTTTGTGCCTTATTTATGCTTGAGAACTTATTGATAATAGTTTCTATTACGTTATTTTCGCTACGCGACACTGCACACACAGCGCCACGCTCACTCGCAACTGGACTGGGTTTTAATTCCGGTATGTTTTTTGGAACATCATCGTAGCTACAATTCTTAAAATTGTAACTGGAGTTCAACATACACGGTGGACCACTCCACCATAGTGAATGTTGGGCCAAGTCGCATGGTTTAACACCTCTGCTTAAACAATCTGCAGGATTTTGCTCTGTGGATATGTAAGCCCAATTAAAGTTTTGAGTTAATTGTGTTGTCATTTTAACCCTATTAGCAATGTATGTGTTCAATTTAATTGGATTAGTTTTGAGCCATGCTAGTACTACCTGAGAATCACTGAAAAGGTATACATGATTGATTGCCAACCTGTCTTTCAAAGAATCGTAAACTCTTGCCATTGTTTTGGCTAATAAAAGCGCGGCGTTTAATTCGAGTCTAGGTATGGATAAATTACTATTCATTGGATTTATTCTGGACTTTGAACAGACAAGCGACATTGACACCTTTCCATTTTCGTTAGTGGTTCTCAAGTAAACTGCACCGCCATATGCTGACGCCGAGGCATCTGAAAATCCAATCAATTCAACATATTTTTGATTTTTTACGCACACATTCCGTTTTACATGAACAGGTGACATTTTAGTTAAGCTATCATAAAATTCCTGCCATTCTTTTTTTAAAGTTGGAGGTGGATGCGAATCCCAATTGACCTTACACAACCCAAGCTTTTGCATTAATTCTTTGGCTTTAACAAATATTGGGCCGGCCAGACCAAGAGGGTCGTAAAATTGGCTTATAAAGCTTAAAATCTGCCTTTTTGTATTTACAGGTTGTTCAAGCAGAGGGGCGAAACAAAAAGAATCTGTATTTGTATCAAAATGCGAAATCTTTCCGAATTCCCAGTTCACCAGGACACTGCTGTTTCTCCATTGGAATATCGCTTAAAATTGAACTGCAATTAGCATACCATTTATGTAGGTTAAATCCCCCAAGTGCCAGCAAATCAATAAGTTGCTCTTTTATTTCAGTAATAATTTGCAAATTGTCATGGCTTTGAAGTACGTCATCAACATAACTTGATTACATTAAAGCATTAGCTCCTAATGGATATTTCTCCTTATGAAGAATTGCTATCTCTTGTAAGCACCGCGTAGCTAAATAAGACGAGCTGCGTAAACCATAAGTTACTGTATTAAGTTGCAAGCACTTGATTGATTCGCTAGGATTTTCCCTCCACAATATGTTTTGCAATGAGCGATGCTTTTTTGTAAGCCATATGTTTCTATACATTTGCCTTATATCACATAAGAAAAAATATTTGTGCAACCTGAATCTCAACAAGATGTCAAATATGTCTGCTTGTACTACTGGGCCTGTAAGCATCAAATCATTTAAAGAAATTTTGTTAGATGTTTTCATTGACGCGTCAAAAACGACTCGCAATTTTGTGCTTACAGCATCAGGTCGTAATACGGCATGATGAGGCAAAAAATAGACTGGGTCTTTCTTTAGATCATATTGACTGATGTCCACGTATGTGGCATGACCCAGTTCTAGGTACTCATCAATGAATTTTTTGTATTCCTTAAATAATGGAAAATCTTTGCTGAATTTCTTTTCGAGATTAATAAATCTTTTTAAAGCTAAACCAAGTGAATCGCCAAGATAATTATTTATATCATAGATAGGTACTTTAAATGGAATGGAGACTTCAAATTTATTATTTAGTAATTTAACTGTATTTTGAAAATGCTCCTCACATTGTGACTGCTCAGAGGTGTGCTCTGTAAATAATTCAGGAGATTTTTCTGCCTGCCAAAATTGTTTCATTGTATTATTTAATTCATTGTTGCATTCTATGCAAATAAGAGAAACAGCAGCATTCCTACTAGGAAATTCGGGAAGATTACCTGCGACTATGTATCCAAATTGCGTGTGAACGAAGCGGGGATATGCAGGATCACTTTTATTAT
This sequence comes from Charanyca ferruginea, assembly GCA_947361185.1. Classification (NCBI taxonomy): domain Eukaryota; kingdom Metazoa; phylum Arthropoda; class Insecta; order Lepidoptera; family Noctuidae; genus Charanyca; species Charanyca ferruginea. The sequence goes on along the minus strand of OX376056.1, from coordinate 18,984,566 downwards.
TTAATTCCTCAGGCTGGGGCAGGAGACTCTGAAAAAAGATATCAGCGCTTAATAACATATCTATTTCACTTGGTGAATTAAATGAATTGTCAGCAAGGTTAATATTTTTTGGAATATCTAAAAGTTTAAGATCAAATTGTTGCTGTGGTAATTTGGTGGTGATTTTGTCCACTACCAAGCAATTTACATTAACTTTATAGGGATAGTTACATGACCATATTTCAGTTTGAACTGAATAGTTTATGGTTTTTTCAGCATTTGTTATGCCAATCACACTAGTTTGATTAGGTAAAAATGACGTACCCAATTGTTTTGCAAGACTGGTTGTCATAAATGATGACTGACTAGCGGAGTCAAGAAGCGCTTTGACGATGAGTTCACTTCCATTTTTGCAAATAACTTTGACTTGGGCAGTAGGTAAAAGTACCTGATTGCTGCTAATACCGGCATGCAGTACAACAGTATCCTTATTTTGCTCACAATCCTCCTCACTATTATGTAAAAGAGAGTTGTGATTTTGTTTGCAATGTTGACATTTAAAATGAAATTTGCATTTACGTTTATGAGGATTTAGGCACGTTTTACACAACTCTTTATTTAACTCAATACGCTCTTTAGCTGATGCTAATAGAAATTTTGGGCAATTAAAAATTCTGTGTTCAGACTTACCGCAGAAGTGGCAAATTGATTTCACCGAAAGATTGGTTGTAGAAACGTTGACATTTGTCACTTTAGGAGGTGTAGCTCGCTTGATGTCCTCTTTTTCCGACCCATCTCGGATCCCTGAGGCTTCCAAGCCCAGAGCTCTTCCTTCAAGAAATTCAATAAACTCATTGAAAGTGGGTACAGAATGAGAGTCCCTATCAAGATAAAACGCCCTATTATTTAATTGGTCTAGTTTTCTACTCAAAATGCACACTAATATTGCATCCCATTTGTCTATGGCTTGTTCAAGGCTTTTTAAGGCTTCAACATGTTGCTTGGCTTCACTAATCAGAGCTCTTAAACTTTGAATACTTGGTTTACCTATTGGTTTCAAGTCTAATAATTGGGAAATGTGTACAAACACTATTTTTGCCTTATTATCATAACGTTTATTGAGGATTTCCAAACTTGTTTTATAGCTTGGCCCGACTACAGGTAAACTTTTTATAAGATCGAGCGCTTCTCCTCGCAAATAGCTACGCAAATAAAACAGCTTTTGGATATCCTCAATGGATTGATCCCTATCTATCATCGCCCTAAACATTTCGATGAAAGGCCTGTATTCCATGTAGTTACCTTCAAAAGTTGGAAAGTGAACATCGGGAAGTTTAATTTTCGAATGTGACTGCGCATGTTCACACTTTTTCTTCTCAGTTATGGCGCCTTTTAACAATTCTAGGCATTGAAAATATAAATTTTCAGTGTTTGCATCTTCGATTTCCTCTAACGTCATACAAATGGTTTCGTACTCACTGTAAATTTGGAGCAACTTTTCTTCACGCAGTTGTAGCATTTGAATGCTGGCATCCAACAAATATTCATCCGTCAGCGTACTTTTAAGTTTTGTGATGACGCCTTTGTAATAACCACGCTTCTTGCGCAGCGCGCTTGTGTCTTCGCCTTTGTTGGTCATAATTCCTGATGAAAATTATCGCTCGAAATCACAAATCACTCGCACGCGCAACTTCAACTTTAAACGCGGAAACGGAAAAAAAAAAAATGCAGTATGCAGTCACCCGCAGATCAAGAAAAATAATAAGCAGCCACCAAACCACAGACTATTTCGCGCCAACACACTTCGCTCGACTCGATCATAGATCGATTGATGACTCCGAATTGACTCGTAGAAGTCTTTAGTAGATTGCTTGGCTTCCGAACAGACAGCGTATTGTTCAAGTATCTCGTTCGTGTGACAAAGGAATGAATGAAATGTTTCTCGTCACTCACCTCTAAGTTGTCTCTGTCACTTTACCTTGAATGACCTCTGCCGAAACCGTTAGGTATGGTTACCTATTGTATGAACCGACGAAATTATTGAAAGTTGCACTATCGCAGTAGAAGTTTTCCTGACGATTTGATATCGTAACCTCCACTGAGCAAGCGAAATACGCCGGCCGCTGTTTCGAGACACTGCACAGCGCTGATTTCCCTCCAGCAAAGGAATGACGTCCAATGCAAAAAATGTGATTTTTGCACGGAACCTCCGCCGAAAATATATAGCACTTTTACTTTACGTCTTTGGTTTACACTGGTTTTAAAACTGAGGTCAGAAGGACCATGAAAAAGACCTTGATGTGTGATGAAAAGAAAAAACCTCGTGCGCAATGTCTTAGCAACTTTAATCGTGTTCTATCTACAAGTGTCACTGACAGTATCTGTCAAATGAAAAACTAATGTGGCCATACAAAAAAATCTTAATGTTCTAAACAGATGTAGGGTAGGTCAAAAGAGAAAATCGTGCGCCGGTTACTAAAGTGATGCTAAGAACGTATAAGAAAATATTATAAACTACAGATGATGTAAAAGTCAATTCTCGTAGGGGTCTATTTCACCACAATAATATTAATATTATGTTGGGACATTTCACACACGACCATCTGTCCCCAAACTAGGGAGACCCTGTACTATGGGTGTCAGACAGCTGATATACATACACAAATACATTTTAAATACATAGGTACTTATATAGATAAACAACAACCAGACACAAGACAAACACAAGTGCTCATCACACAAATGTTTACCCTGGTCTGGATTAGAACCCGCAACACGCTGCGCACAGTCAATCGCTTGACCACTACGTCAACCGTGTCGACAATGACAAGTCAATGGACACTATTGACCAGATATATTTAAAAATGGAACATCATCATCATCATCATCTGAAAGACGTCCACTGTTGAACATAGGCATTGACCTCCTCCATAGAGCGCCATAACGAGCAGCAACATGCCGCTTGCATCCACCGGTTACCTGCGACCTTGACGATGTCTTCGGTCCATCTGGGGGCCAAGTCTGCTATTTTTATAATTTCGTCATTCCAACACGATCCCATTGTCATTTTGCTAAAAGTTCGTAATCTGCTAAACTTATAATGGTTGATCATTGGTCGGTCCAATTAAAAGCAATGACTGCACAATCACGTTCTAATGGTAGGTCACTGATCAAAGGAACTGTCAAAATTTTAGCAGATTAATAATAATAATAATAATAATATCTTGGGACAACTCACACACGGTCATCTGGTCCCAAGCTAAGCAGAGCTTGTGTTATGGTAACCAGACAACTGATATACATACTTATATAATTTATAAATACATACATATTATAGATAAACACCCAGACACAGAACAAACAATCATGCTCATCACACAAAGTTTGTCCTGGGTGGGAATCGAACCCACGACCTCCGGCTTAGCAGTCAGGATCAGTGACCACTAGACCAACGGGCCCGTCACGGACCGCCTAAGTCAGTCATTCATGACTGACTTAGGCGGTAATCTGCTAAAATTGTTGTCATTTTGTACGAAATTACCATTCTATATCATTTCTTTCAATGGCGTGTCAGTGGTTAACCATTGGAAAGTCATAATGACGCCATTATATTAGTAGATTACCAAACTTGTCAAAATCAACAATTATGAAATCAATGATAGACCATTCTGACACTATTGTAATAGCAGACTTGAGGCCCTGGTGGGAGGCCTACCAACGCTGCGTCTTCTAGTTCGTGGTCGCCACTCAAATACCTTCCTTCCCCAACCTTACTTCTTTATTAAATGATCAAAACTTATCAAAGGGCAGTGAAACAGTCCTACGAAGCAAAACAAAGCTGCAACACCAATTTCATATTGCAAACACTTAAAAGCAATTACCCATTATCTATATCAAAACAAACGATTTCGAAATCTTAGTAATTATAGTTAAAATCTATTTGGTTCCAGAAGAGCGGCCGGGCGAGAAGTATTTTACAAAAGCACTTGACGGCCTAGATGTTACTGATAAGGATAAATTGGAGTGATAACGTACGCAATATGACATGGTACAATGGCTGTGCAAAGACATATGGATGAAGTTGAAAATGGATGGCGCTTCAATGGATAAGGTAGGCATGGTGCTTTTTAGGGTTTCGTATCCAAATGGCAAAAAACGGAACCCTTATGGATTCGTCATGTCTGTTTGTCTGTCCGTCCGTATGTCACAGCCATTTTTTACAAAACTATAAGAACTATACTGTTGAAACTTCGTAAGTAGATGTATTCTGTGGACCGCATTAAGATTTTCACACAAAAATAGAAAAAAAACAATAAGTTTTGGGGGTTCCTCATACTTAGAACTGAAACTCAAAAAAATTCTAAACTGAATAGTTTGCGTGAGAGCCACTTCCAAAATAAGAGAATGATAAAACTAAAAAAAATATATGATGTACATTACCATGTAAACTTCCACCGAAAATTGGTTTGAACGAGATCTAGTAAGTAGTTTTTTTTAATACGTCATAAATCGTAAACCGCAATAAAAAAAATACACTATTATTAAAACATCGATCAAAGTTACAACGAACTACAAGAACTTATATTATGTTACTTGCTGCTACGGAACCCTTCATGGGCGAGTCCGACTCGCACTTGGCCGCTTTTTTATGTATATTTTTGCCTATATCACCTGTCTCACCAACATCATCGTCTGCCTTTTCCCAACTATGTTGGAGTCATGTTGCAGTCTAATTGACATTGAATTGAGGGATGCAGCAGATTACCAGTGTTTCACATGAAGCGATGGCCTGTCTGACCCTGGGTAACACGACACCTCTTGGTAAGACTGGTTGTCAGACTTTCTGGTTTCCGATTACCGACAGCTATCTCAATGTATTGTACTTATTGTCATACGCAGGGGGGGGGTACATTGTGATAAAAACTTCAGAAAATGATTAAGTTTTTTTTAACTATAATAAATCAACGACTGTTAAAAAAAAAAAACAAAAAACAGAAGTGAAAAGTGCAACACCTACACGGGGCTTTATGTTTAGAACAGCCTTTTTTTAAATGTTATCTCTGGTGTCTAAAACCTTGTATGAATCCTGGGGTGTGATTCTGCAAGACCTCATTCTAAACTTCGAATTCGAATCCGCTGTGAGTTTCTTGATTGGCATTCTAAAAACTCGGTTGATAATTTGAATTTACACTAGCGCCACCCTTGCGAGCGTGTCTGCGAGTTGAACTAAATTGACAGAGAGATTTTGACAGATAAAGTATGAGATGACGTAAGAAGTGGCATTCTGTAAGGTAATTTTCCCGTCACTTCGACGCTCACTTCGCACTCGAACCCGATTCAAAGTGTCAAATATATCAAGGTCATTTTGAACTTTATGCGAAGTGAGAATGAATATTTGTTGTATCTCAAATAAACACAATAATTAATTAATTCATATTTATTTATTATAGAGCACCACATGACATTTTGATAGGTATATAGAAAGAGGAAGAAATATAAGTGCGAGAGAGTAAAGTAATCCTAAGGATGCATTTCATATCTCAATAATATAATATAATGTGAGATGCGAGTTGTTATTTGAATTTTACAGAATTGACCTACTGTATGTCGTCTACGATGCCAAGCTCTCAACAAACTCGGAAATTAACCCATGATTATCCTAACCGAAAGTAAGTTGGTTTGTTACCTTTTCACGCCCAACCCACAGAACCAATCATCCTGAAATTTTGCATATAAATGTTGTCAAGTGTGTACAGAAACAGAAATAGGGTACATTTTATCCCGAAATAAAGCACTGTTCCCGAGGAAGACATCAATAACGTTCTTAAAATAATAGATGGCGCCACATGTCTTTCGAATCATTATTTAATTATTATAAAACCCGAATTTTAAAAATTATATTGATTGTCTAGCAAAAGCTAGGTAGTCATTAAACTTCACCATAGAACGAAAATGTCTCTGCCTTTAAGAAATTAGGCTCTAGTAGATAACGTCATGCTAGTGCTAAATAGCAGGTGTTATCTTCACCTGGGTAACGTTTTCAATGCGGCAGGAGTAACAAGTTAAAAGAGGGGAAATGAAATAGACAGGTGTTAAGTCCTAACGGTCAGGTTAATTTAAACTGTTATAGCTTCGCATTTTGATTAACCCATTTCATCGTCATATCAGCCTATTGACGTCCACTGTTGAACGTAGGCCTCACCCAGAGATCGCAAACCAACCCGGTCTTTGGCAGCCCGCATTCATCCGCTGCCAGCCACCTTCTTCAAATCGTCGGTCCATCGTGTCGCAAAGCGTCCCAACTACACGTGCCCAAAAATATAGACGTTAATTATGAGATCTATGGAAAAAAAAACAGTCAATGACCCGCCCACTTTTCTAGCATTCTTCATTTCAATAGGTTTTTGTTGAATTTCACGCCAATGTTTGCTATTGTCTTGCTAATTCACCACAACTATATATACTATTCTATACCTCATATAGGGTATATTTCCTCATCAATGAATCTAATATATTTCCTCATCAATGAATCTAATATATTTACTCCGCGTCTTGATTTAAGTACTTGTTACCTACATCATAAACTAAGTTTTAACCCGGTGCCCGCTCCGCAGAAACGTTCCAGTTGAGGTTAAAAGTATCGTTTATATTTTCTACTAAAATGATACCGAAACCACAAACTACTTTGTGTCACATAGGTACCTAAATAAAAATTGCATTCAGAAACATATAGACGATTCTTGGAACTGTTCACTGATCGAAAAGTACAGAATGAGGAATGTTTGTACAATATGCATAATTTTCCCTTTGATAACAACAAAAATTACCTAGAATGACGTAGTACAGGGAAAATCTGGTTTATTCTAAGTACTTTTCGTTACAATAATAGATACACAAAATACCACGTAATGCCAAAACAATAGTTAATGAAAAATGTCATATTTTTAGATGATTTGTAGTGTCCGACCGAAGCTTCGGCTTTGGCTTCGGCCACCTTCGGCCAAAAAAGCACCTTCGGCCAAATCTTCGGCTTCGGCCAAAAATTTGCCGAAGGTTTGGCCGAAGCCGAAGGTTTGCTAGTTGTCAAAATTTGAAATTTACTGAACGATGCTAGAGCGAGACGGAGAGTGTGCAGAGCAGCAGAGTTTAACCGCGCCGCCGCACCGGACCAAAAAACGAATCGCAGTTAGTAAACTAAACGAGTCAAAACAAGATTGAGAACGCGTCTTAAAATTCTAATAAGTGTTTTGTTTTTAAATATTTCATATTTGATTTGTTATTACAAATTATTTTATTTATTACTGTGAGTAGTACCTGTGGTGATACGTTCATTATTGTGAGGCACTCTAAGAACCAAAAAACCGTAAGTATTGTCTGGTTTAAAATATTTTATGTTATCTAACGTTAGGTAGGAAACTAAATGGAAACAATGTTGGTATGTTTTTTTATGCAATTTTTAGATAAAAAGACATGTGAAGATTGTTTACTTTTAGTTAACTACCTAAACCGATAGGATATAGGCGCATCCGCGTTGCAGAGTCCTACTGCGAGTACGGGGCGGTCGGCTCGGCTCGGTAGGTACTTGTGCATTTCATTTATATAGAATATTTTCTTTCAGGTACACAATGACATCTTTAGAGCTGAATGACATCTTTAGAGCTGAATCCTATCTGGCAATATTTTATAAAGGCTACTGATAAAGCTAAACAGTAAACAGTGCAATAAATAATTGTCTCTTGGTAGTGCTTTACCAAAAAAGCAGAGTACCACTAATATCAAAAATCAGTCGATTGGATGCGTAGCTCATACCCTGCAGCTAGTGATTCATGACGTTATATTTAAAGACGCTACTGTGATAGAAATAATAAAAAAATGTCGCAAAATTGTTGGCCATTTTAAAAGAAGTGAGCAAGCTTCTAGATATTTAAATATGTTTCAAGAAACGTGTAATTTGCCTAAACACGTATTAATCCAAGATATTGAGACGCGATGGAACAGCACATATTTGATGCTGGAAAGACTCCTTGAACAGAAAACTGCCATCAATTTATACATGGCTGAACGTGGTGGAATAGAAGTCCCTAGGTACTGGTACTGCAGAAGAATAGGTGCAAATAGGATACTTTATCACCGCTCTTAAATGTTTTTATGAAGCCACATTTGAGGTTTCAAATGATTCCTCATCGGTATCTATAATAATACCGTTGATTGTCATGCTTAATACGAAATTAATCCTAAAAGAAGAAGATCCTGAAAATTTGAAATTACTGAAGACGAAGCTGTGTGAGGCAGTTAACAGAAGATTTTCTTACGCAAAAAATACCATGTGTTTATTGATTGCGACTATTAGATCCGCGTTTTAAAACTAACTATTTAACTGCCGATGAGACTGAAAACGCCAAAACTGAAATACTATCATTCTTACGACAGCAACATGAACTATTATCTCGTGCAGACAATATGGATATTGACACCAATGTACCTTCTTGTTCAACCTCAAATCCACATACAGAGAATGCATCTCCAAAAAGCGATGAAGGATTATGGGATTCTCACGATAAACTTGGTTTGCCCATTACAAGTGATAATGATTTGGATTTGGAACACAATTATCCGCTATTTCAAGAACATCTTAGTCGTTATTTAAAAGATCCTCGGATTTTAAGAACTGCAAATATTTACGAATATTGGGCATCAAGCCCATATACTTGTCTACAGCCAGTTGCAATCAAGTATTTGTCTGCTCCCCCCAGTAGCGTTCCTAGCGAACAGCTTTTTAGCGCTGCGGGGCAAATATATGCCTACAGACGGTCAAATTTGATGGGTGAGAATGCCGAAAAATTATTATTTTTAGTTTACAATATAAGACTGTTCAACTTTGATTACTAATTAAAGTAAATAATTAATAAAATTAGTCATGAAAATTAAGAAAAGGTATCCTGTCTTTTAGAATCGCCAATTGAAAAAAAAAACGTAACTCTTGCATAATAATTGCAAAATGTGTTTTTCTATTGATTTTGTAATGATGATTTAATTATTAGAAACAGTAACTATTGAAGTTATTGTCAAACTGAAATTATTGTTTTATGTATACTTTCATCGAAAAAATATGTTTTTTATTTTATTTTAGAGAATCTTTAGAATTAGCTGATTAAAGTGCATTTATAATTTTAAGTCTAGTCTCTTCTACTACCTAAGCTTTTTCCAAATAGTGAACAAAAATGTTCATATTTTCTTTTAATTGTAAGTTTTTATTATAGTTTAGTTTTCCCAAATAGGTATTAATATCATTGATAATTTTGATAAATGACTGCTTCGCCATATAATTAAGAATAAAGAGCTATTTTTAATTAAGACTAGTCGAAAAAAGTGAGTTTATTTTTTATTAATAAGGTGCCTCAAACTGTTACCAAAACTTGTTAAGTTTTTATTTTCTCCAATTGTTACCAAAAATGTTTAACTTAATTATCCTAAGAAATTACTTATAAGTATTTAATTTTCTCAAAAATTCCAAAAAATTATATGTAAAAAATAGATACCTATTGAAAAAGCGTTAAACTTTGCTCAATTATTTTATAGAAATATTTTGTGTTCGTCTGATAATTAAAAAAATGTGACTGATTAACTGATTATTTGATTATTTTTGTTAAAATTACTTTAAGTAAATAAATATTTAATTAACATTGTATATTTGAAACTTTTATTTTAGACAATATTTTATTACCTACTTGTATATGTTGGTCACTCGGCTCGTTATTGGGCTAAATCTCTAAAGGTCTCACAATATGTATCTAGTATATTCTGAGATTAAAGTAACTATCGTATTTCTCAAGGTCAATGACACCTTCGGCTTCGGCTTCGGCCGAAGGTTTTGGTGAATACCGATTAATCGGCTTCGGCCAGAATTGCACCTTCGGTCGGACACTAATGATTTGTTAATCATTAGTTAAATAAGCAAAATTGAGTAAATACATGCGAAATTAGACCTAGGTATTGTAACCATGATTTCTTATTTTTTATACGCTTTATTTGGTAAAAAAAACCTTACCTATTTTTTATTTTTCTAAAATTACCAAATACGTATGTCATGTATCGTAGACCCACATATTGTACAATTTAAAAATCTTATACTACAGCCTACGCCAGACCAATAAATATTGGTCCGATACTACAACGTTGTTTTCAGTAAAGCTGATTTCCCTCAAAAAAATGCGAGAAGAAAATAAAAAACAGAAATACATGGAGTTGACTTTCAATTTGAGTAGGTACTTGCTTTAAATTATTATTTTTATCATCTTACTCAGCATTCAATGAAAGTTGGTATCAAATAATTACTTTCCCACTAACCGAAACTGCTTAATTCATACTCACAACTATTGTAGGTATTTTTGCTGTCACTCCAATACGCAAGACTTCAATATCATCACATTTTCTATTGTTTACGAACATAACCTAATACGCCTTTGAAAGCAACTTGTTTTTTGTTTACAGATAAAATTGTAAAAAAAATCAAAACACAAAATTATTCGTATTATTTATACCTAGTAAGGTGAACAATTCAAAACAAACGAAGGCCACGGAATGTTTGAAAACAATATCAAGTATTCAAATGTAAGCGTAATCAATCGTCGATATATACGTTTTGTAACTGTAATGGTTACGCTATTCGTTGCACAGGCAGTCGTAGGGTCAAGGACCTGGTTCTAGCCTAGATTTTTTTGTTAACAAAATCATTTTATTTTTGTTAATATTTTAACTAATTTACCTTCTTAGTTCAAAAGTTAAAACAGCAGCATAACTTAGGGCGGGTTGTTTCAAACAGTCGGTTAACGTTATATACAGACGGTTAAAAGTTACTATGACGTGAGATGTTTTACGTACGTTAAATGTAACGGGTTGTTTCATGACATAAAAATCCGTCAGTCAGTTATTCAAAAAGAGATTCCATAATATTTTGATGTTTGACGTAGCCCTTTGACAACACAAAATTACGTTGACTGCAGTGCTATTCTGTTACAATCTTCCTCGGTGAACACTTAGGTGAAGTGAGCTGTCATCCGTCGCGAAGCTAGGGATTGACAAAGCAGACGTACGGATGACAGCTCACATCACCTTGGTGTTCACCGAGGGAGATTGTAACAGAATAGACATACTGTTCGGTTATGGTAATAGTAACTTTTTGACATACGATTTTATGAAACAACCCATTTCTTTGATTTGACGATAGTTAACGCCATTTTTGACTATTACCGATCAGTAATGTATATCAAGCAACCCGCCCTAACTGGACTAAACATATTTATCTTAGACATCATTGACATCGGTAGAGGAAAACATCGTGGAAAAACTTGAACTTAAAATTATATAAGTGCAAGTTTAAATAATAATAATGTTAATGAATTTTTCAAGGTGTCGTGGATGACAACTGTTAAAATGATTATGTTTTTGATCATCGTGCAGTTTACTCACCGTCTGCCTAGCCTTTTTACAACTATGTTGGGATCGCCTTGCAGTTTAACCAGATGCAGCTAAAAAAAATACCAGTGTTTCACATCACAGAGTATGCGATTCGGTTAGACACAACACCGCCTTCTTTACACGACAATCCTGTTTTCTTGCACCGTACATACCTATATAATAAAATCAACTCACTGCTTCACATTTTTCCTAAAAACTCACATGAAGCCAAAAACATCATTAAAAAACATCTTGCGAAACTTAACTATCAAGACACTGAATCCCTTATAACTATCGTAAAGTAACATACATCTCACACACTCATACACACACACACACACACACACACACACACCACACACACGCACACACAAACATAATAGATTAATAATTTTTCTCTTATTTTTCTCCTTCTACCAGTTTCGATACCCATACTGTAATTTTATTATTTATTATTTATTTAATTATTTACACTTCATGCACAAAGGTACAAAGGCGGACTTAATGCCTTAGGCATTCTCTACCAGTCAACCCAGGGTGGTGAAGAGATAACACGGCAGGTGCATATAAAAAATATAACAAAATAGGTAAAGTACATAAACAAAATTATATAACTAATAAAATATATATCTATATAAATATATTTATGTATATATATATATATATATATATTTACATAGTTATTGTAAATTGTGCTCATACCGTGGGTGAGTGTCCTAGAGGCCTGAAATACAGGGTTTCCCTAGTTTAGGCTCCAGTCCACCCCATAATCTACAATACTTATGTAGAAACTGTTACAATTAAACTGTACTATTTATAACTTGTGGTGGAAAATAAATAATTTTTATCTTATATCTTTATCTTATTTAGCCACTGAATTTTTATCGTGCAGGTCTACCTACCTTTCAGTTAACTATACGTAAATTATTATAATCCATCCATACTAATACTAATATACTAATCCCTAATAATATATAAATGTGAATGTAAGTTTGTTTGTTACGCTTTCACGCGAAAACTACTCAACCGATTATCATGAAACTTTGTACACATATTCTTGGAGGTATTAAAAGTAACATAGGATACTTTTTTTTGAGAAAAAAAAAAAAATACTTTTTACGAATATTTAAAAAATTGTTTGTCAAAAATTCTCAAAATCTAGCTCCTTCAACGCCATCTAACGGTTCAGTAATGAAGTTCCAATCCTGAACTTACTGTAATACCGTTGCACTGTATTACCGACGCGACGGTCACGTCAATATCCAATCCAATTGACTATAGTTTTAGCTGTTTGGGATTTTTCTATATTTATTGTTATTTTCTTCTGTCATCATTATATATGCAGTATGAAAAGCTATTTGAATTTTTGAGGTTAGATGTCATTTTTTTTTTTTTTATTTTTTTTTTTTTACTATTAAATAGGCTTGCGTTTGACCGCAATTCACCTGATCGTAAGTGATAATGCGGCCTAAGTTGGAACTGGAACACGCTTGCCTAAGATGAACCGGTTCACTCGTGCCTTAAAGATACCCAGATTATACTTATCAGGGAACAGAGAGGCGGGCAGGGAATTCCACAGTCTGGCAGTTCGCACATAATGTGGAGTCAAAGCGCTTGGTTCGAGACCGTGGAACTTCAACCATATAGCGGTGACGCTTCGCCGTATCTCTGCTCGTCCGATGATGGAACGGGGATGGGGGAATTAAATTGTGCAATTCCAAAGCACACTCTCCGAAATGTACCCGATAAAAGACCGAAAGGCTAGCAACGGTGCGGCGATGTTCAAGGCTCTGGAGCTTAGCTGTGGTCATGACGAGCCCTCTGTAGAACCTTCTTGCAGGACTTGGCAGCTCTATTAAAGGCTGTCTTCTTCTGGCGTAAATCCCTTGCTTTACGGTGACGAGCGTCAACCCAAGCTAGGTAAGCCTCATGCTTCTGCGCTTCTGCGCGTCTGCATTGAGAACTAAACCAGGGGCGAGCTTTGCCGGACAGAGGTACGTCGTTATATGGGATAAAAAACTCCATAGCTTGACGCAACACTTCCGTCACGGCATCCGCGCAGGTAGAGGGATCACCAGAAGAAAAACAGACCGGCAGCCAAGGGTACGACGCGAAAAAACAGCGCATGTCATCCCAGTCTGCTGACTTGTACCGCCACATCCGCCGGTAGCCACTTGGGCTAGGAATGAACGGAGAGTAGACGGAAACAGATTTCACCAGACAGTGGTCGGAGCTGCCCAGAGGTGCAGAAACCGACACTGAGTAAAGGTCTGGATCAGTAGTGAGCAGAAGGTCCAAGCAATAGGCTGTATGCGACTCAACATCAGGAACCCTAGTAGCCCCTTGGACCAGTTGGGTGAGATTTAACGCTAAAGCAAGCTTTTGCGTCTCTCTCCCAGCATGGTCAGTGTCCCGGTTTGGGAATAACCACTCCTTGTGGTGGGCATTGAAATCCCCCAGTAACACTAATTGGGCAGTAGGGTACTTCTGCTGAGCCGCATCAGCCGCCTCACTGAGGTATTCCGTGAGTCTGGTTGTCTCCTGGTCTCCGCTGTGCGAACGGTAGACACAGGCATAAAGGATTTTCTCCATACCAGTGTCCACCAGAACCCAAAGAACAGAAAACCTACGATCTTCCAGGTTACGGAGGCGACGAAAACAGATGTCGTCACGGGCGTACAGGCATACTCCGGCTCGGGCCTTAAAATTGTGCTCCAGAGAGTACCCTGGGTACGAAAGGTACGCCGTATCTAACGGACATCTGATTTGCGTCTCCGTCAGAAACAAGAGTGCTGGCCTTTCGGTCTCAAGATGAAAGTGGACCGGCACGATATTTGAGTGCAAACCTCGAATATTGGTGAGGTGCACTTTCAATGATAGGGAGTGCAGCCGCTGTACAACCTTATATCTCTTATTTCTTGGCATAATTTGGAGTGAATTTCGGTGAGAAAGGTGGAAGTAGAGTGAGGCTTCTCGCTGCTGCCCAGCAGACACACATAGCGCAACGACTTCAGTGGGTAACTAGCCTGGAGACTGCGGGGACGCCCGAGCCCCCCCGGGGATGTCCATCGGGCCCTATCGTCCGGTCGCCAACCGGCACGATGGTACATCCCGGGATTTTTCGCGAGTTGGCGGGGCAGCCTCCCGAGAATGGCTCCGATCGGGCCCCCTACTAACTGCGGTCGGCCAGCGGTACACCGTGCCTCGGATCCCGCTACCCTCCACGACTAGGCACCCGAAGTAGCTACAGAGATGTGCGTCAAATACGGTTCAACAGCGAGTGAAGCAACTACTCTGACCCACCCCACTCAGACGGCGTCACTGGACATCACACCGAAACACGGCTACGCCGCTTGGCGGGGCGGCTTTGTCCAGTGGGTGGTCACTAGCCACGGCAAAAGCCTACCACCAGTATGTTGTCGCCTGATTTTTGTGGTTAGATGCTATTCTTTAGTTTTTTTTTAAATTATTAATTCATTTATTTCAGACATAGTCCATACATTATAATATCAAATCATTTAAAAGATTAAAATCATTAACAGCAAATAAAATAATTACACATACACAAAATTACATCAATACAAGCAATACAAATCAATCATTAAACATTATACAATTAAATTAAATTCAATATAATATAAATTAAAATAATAACAAAATTCAATTAATACACAATCACACACATGTCAAATAATACGAGGAGAAGCGCTAACATGAAGCTGCATCCACCTCTGTATCAGGGACAGGTCCCACCGCTCGGACAACACCCTCAGGAGGCCGTTCGAGCTGCTTCGTAGGCGACTTAACAGTGAAGCGCTCCGCTTCCGTATGATTGCAAAAAAATCATCGGTCTGCGCCTCAGCAAACATAGTCGAAGCACTACAAAACCGCGGAAGCCCTAACAGTATCCTGAAAGCATTGTTGTACTGAACGCGCAGTGCGCTGTACGCCCGCTGCGTAAAGTTGGTCCACAGGCTGCACGTGTAAAACGACTGACAATATGCCTTAAATAAAGTCACCTTTACAGGTCTAGTACATCGCGCAAACCTGCGAGCCAACATATTACACCGGACTGACAGCGCCCTGCGCTCCCTCTCAATGTCCAGATTGTCACACAAGTCATCAGAGACCCAGTGGCCCAGGTACTTGAAATGCTGCACCCTTTTTAAAGGGATGCCGCAAAGAGTGACAGGTGGTACAGATGAGTAACATTTGGTACCGGCTTTGAAGATCAAGAATTCACTCTTTTTAGCATTGTAACTGAGCCCATGGGCCTCCGCATATGACTCACAAATGCGCAAAAGTTTACGTAATGCACCTATCGATGGGCTCAGCAACACCATATCATCCGCGTAACTAATGTTGTTCATACACACTCCGTCTATGGAACATCCAATATTAGTGCTGCTGAGCTCACCGATCAGCCGGTTCATGTACAGGTTAAAGAGGCGAGGCGAGGATAAACCCCCTTGCCTCACTCCACATTCCAACCCATACACGTCCGACCGCGCACCCGCCCACTTGACGCTATTCTGCTGCTTACTGTACCAGTACCGGAGCAAAGACACAATCTCATGTGGCACATCTGTTTCACATTGTAGCTTCTGCCACAGCTTGTCATAACACACCAGATCAAAAGCTTTTGAAAGATCTAAAAAACATGCATATACTGGTGTGTTTCTGTCCGTATAGTACTGAACAGTTTGCTTGAGACACAGGATAGCACTCTCCGTTGACAAACCGGTTCTGAACACAAAATGAGCATCATGCAATTGGATGTGCTTCTCTAACTGTCGGTCAAGCAAACTATCCAGCACCTTAGCTATGACAGTCGCAAGCGAGATTGGTCTGTAGTTAGACAGATCTGATGAGTCACCAGTCTTATCTTTGATAATTGGCACTACGTCAGTGCGCATTAAATCATCGGGTAAATAACCATGACTAACGCACAAGTTAAATGATAGTGCCAGGACTCTTGGTAGGTGTACGCCCGCGTACTTCAAATGCTCGATGCTAAGACTATCGTGACCTGGAGACTTGCCTCTCACCATCTTCTTAATAATTTGGGCCACATCCTTGGCGGAGAATCTAATGTTAACTTGGCCAGGACGGTCCTCAGCCGCAAGCACCTGCGACGCGGGCCCGAGCGGTGACACCACACTAAAATGCCGCTGAAAGGCGCAGGCTATGCTCTGCGACTCATGCGCACCACCCACACTCGCCGGTGAGCCCGACCTTGGATTCAGTTTATGGGTATTTTTCCAAAAATCACAAAAGTTTTTATTTACATGATGTTCCGCAATTATGTCCATATTTATCTGACATTCATTATTTTGGCAGTACTTTAATTTTTCTTTAAATAGTTTCCTAGACTCACACATATTATAATAAGCATGCCCAGATCTAGGACGTCCATAGGATACCCAAGTCTGAAAACAAAGCCTGGCCCTCCGGTGAGCGTCACCAACATGCATGTTCCACCCCTTTACACATTTAAAATGTTTGCGCTTAGGTGCAATGCAGCTTCTCTTAGCGGCTTCAGTCAAAATATTTACAATATTCACATACATCCCATTGATAGCTATTTTATGGTTCTCAATACTGCACATTCCATCTGCGCAATTACAAAACTCAGATGGAAAGTCAATCTGCTTAAATCTTGAATTACAGTAACTAGTATAATCTTGTATTTGATTACTGTCCCTAAGTCCCCATTTTATATAATTAAAAGCATTCGGACTGGCTGTAACCTTAGGTTTAATAATATTCACATTACATTCAATCAATAACGGATAGTGATCAGACCAGTATGTATCGTACAGTACGCACACATCCACGACTGCGCGCCGCGCCGCACCTGTTACTACACAGTGATCGAGCCATCGCTGGCAACCGTGCGCGTCGCTCACAAATGTATATGTATCGCGAGGCAGCCACTCAATGTCTAGACACGACCACGATTGTTCCGAGCAAAAAGTAAACAACTCATTAGCGAACATCTCACCTGGGTGCGCGTTGAAGTCTCCGAGAATGAACACAGATTCTACATCATTACTGTCAATAATCGCGTTTATCTCACTGAGGCACTCTGTAAATTCGGTCAGATTTTCGATCGAGTCAGTAGGCATGTACACTGATATCACTAGCATAGACCGGTCTTGAAGCACTACTTTTATCGCAGCGAGACGCACACTCGAACACGCGATCACATACACCGTTGGAAACATCGCCTTTCTCCACAGCAAAGCGACTCCACCATACGGCCGTCCTCTAAGCACTCCAGCTGATGTATCGACAGCAGACTTTCCAGTATAGGCAAACGCGTCATCAATGCTGCCCAGGAACTGTACGTCGTGAGGCAAAAGCCAAGTCTCCTGTAGTGCCACAATGTCCGCCGTCTGACAGAGATTCTTCACACATTCCACCGACCGTGTGACACTCTTGCAGTTGAACGTAACAAGCTTAATTGTACTATCCATTTACTGATGATAATACTCCATTTATCTCACGGTAGGTAGGACTGTGCGTATTGCGACTAAAATCAACAAAACGGCGATACAGAACCCCGTCGGGCCAAAAGTCATCCGTCATAAACATAGATAACTCATGTTTAGGCACAAAAACAATGTATCCATTATAATCTTTATTAGATTTCATATTCATTTTCTGTAATTTGATGTCTAAGTTAGTTTTCTTCAACAGATAAGACTTTATATCACTTGCAGACGTCTCTTTAGACACATTGTAAACATAGATCGGCACTTGAGTACTCGCTGCTTTAAAATTATTGTCCGCAGTTTTGATCTTACTCTTTGGTTTTAATTAGTTTTGATCTTACTCTTTGGTTTTAATTCTTACTCTGTTCTTCTTTAAAAATGCCTCGGAAGCGGAAATCTGATCTATCCAAAAATTCGTCGCGGGCCCGTGTCACACCTCGGACACTTCATACAAAACTTGCAAAATAATTACCTATTACTACTACAAAACCAAATGACGTCTGTACACGTGCAAATGTGTGCGTGAATTTTAGTAGGGTTGAATCAGTTGGATGTCGTGGCGTACAAAATGGCGCGAAAAGTGCAGCGCTTTGCGTCGGGTAAACCGAACGACGACGGAACTACCCGAACGTTTCGAGCATTATTATGACGTGATCTTGCCCGAGCGTTCAATTACTTATTTCTTAAAGAAATAAAATAAATGATATTTGATTTTGAATAGGTACTCGGATTTGTAATGACATAAAAGTAATATTATAATATTTATTATGTAAAGAGGTTTATTTATTCATCAATAATGGTAAATTAAGGTACCTACCTAATTACAAAATATGGAATTCACGATCGCCCCGTACCATTACGCGGCAACGCAATTTTTTTTTTTTTTTTTTTTCATTTATTTCGGAACCAGTCCATGTCCATACATGTTAAGTTCAAAAGTATTAAAAATAAAAATTAAGAATTAATTAAAATATTACAATAATAATAATTACAATGGGGCGACGCGACAAGGTTAGTGCGTAGGGTACTACTTTTCAATTCCAAGAATGAATAGAACATGAAAGAAAGGGACATAAGTACATAACTAAGACAATAAAGAGAGAGAGCAATATTAATAGCTGGTAATGTTGGTATGTTATTATTACGGAAGTTTTAATTGTATTATTATAAAACGACGAAAACTTGGACAATAAATGAATTATCGAGATTAAAATAAAACTAATAAATAAAACTTAAAACAAAATAAATCGCAAAATTGTGTGTTTGTGTCAGCAGTACCTACAGCGCTGCAGTTCTTACGATTTTGAGCGCCCTGGCTAAAGAGTCGGCGGTTAGCCCCTCTAAGTGCGGGGTGAGGGTGCGGTATCTGATATAGCGCGGGGAAGGGAGTGTCCCTTCTGTATGTAGTACTATTAAGTATTCTGTGCCCGTGTAGCAAAGTTAAATGAAAATGGCTTGAACCCTGGGGAAGGACATAGGCTACTTTTTAATCAGCGACTTCGTCTGCATCCACTATAACCGACATTCACGCGGACGAAGTCGCGGGCAAAAGCTAGTAATATTATAAATGCGACAGTAACTCTGTCTGTTACGCTTTCACGCTGAAACGGCTGAACCGATTTTAACTAAATTTGGCATGAAGATAGTTTGAACCCTGGGGAAGGACATAGGTTACTTTTTATTCAGCGACTTCGTCTGCGATAACCGACATCTACGCGGACGGAGTCGCGGGCAAAAGCTAGTAATCTATATTATAAAAATGAATCGTTGTTCGTTAGTCTCGCTAAAACTCGAATACGGCTGGATCGGTTTGGCTAATTTTGGTCTTGAAATATTTGTGGAAGTCCAGAGAAGGTTAACACGGGTGAGAAAATTGAAAAATCGATTGACAGGACAACGCCTGTCGGGTCAACTAGTACGTGATAAATCCCTGTGGAACAATATACTCGTCATTCAAATTTTTCAGAAATATTTGCAGCCTAGAATTTGTGATTATTTCAACTGAAACGGCAAGGGAATTGATTATTTATATATCGAACAATTCTAGACGAAACAACAATGTTTTTGTTTCTTTACCTAGATGCAGACGGCGTGAAACATGAATTAGAATTATTTTGCATTTTTATTTTATTTTTTCTTGTTTGAAGACATTTATGAAAATAAAAACATTATTTTTACTACACACTTGGTTGTATGTACTTGCATATAACTTACTTACTAACTTATATTATGCAGGCAGAGAACTTTCTCTGCCTGCATAATTTAAGTACCTACCTAACCATTAAAATGTTCAAAAATATAACTTAGTACAGAGCCCATTACATCAAGCTACAACAATCCGTCAAATTTCATTGATCGATTTTCAATTTTATTACAATGACATAAGGTTCACATTCATTCATTCATTCATTAAAATTTGTCAGTTTTGTATGGCTTGATGTGCTGGCGTCTGTACATACCTTTAATATCGAAGTAGGTACTATCATAGTCATAGTCATCAGCAGAAAAACTCCCTGAAAAATATTTTTAGTTTATGACTAAATCATTAAGATCATAAAACAACAACCAATTACACAATTATTTGGACACTAATAAATTAACGAACTACACTTGGGAGCAAATAAATCGAGCCACTACCTTTTTTCACGTAAAATGGTAAATATTTTTGGTAATATGGAACGTATCAATTCGAACTATATATCGCCTAAAAGTTTAGTTAATAACCTTTACAATGAGGGTAAATTATTGAATAATAACCTTATTGAATGATAAATTATTGGCTCTGCAAGAAAAATGGTAATTTTGATAGAAAATTTAGTAGGGCTAAAACAGTCCATAAAAACAATAAAAAACAAAATTATTGCAAAAAAAATATTCTTAATAACTGGTATTACCCCCCCGGGCCCTGATACATTCTTGTAGCCTATTAGTCATCGATCTGATCAGCGTTACGATGACATATTGTGGTATGTTCTCCCACTCTTCAAGCACAGCGACTTTAAGCTCGGGAATGGATGAAACAGCGGGAACCCTGGCTCGGACTCTCCGTTTTAGCTCGTCCCATAGGTGTTCGATCGGGTTCAAATCGGGACTTCGTGCTGGCCATACCATTTGTTGAATCCCGATCGCAGACAAGTATTCCGTAACGATCTGCGCGGTATGAGGTCTCGCATTGTCATGCATAAACAAGAAATTTTCTCCGACAAAACCAGCATACGGCATTACGTGGTTTTCAAGAATGTCAGTTATGTATCGGTCAGCTGTTAATCCACGTCTACCACTGCCATCGTTGGCGGGGTCGACGAAGACAAGTTCCGTTTTTCCGTCTAGAGAAATTCCTCCCCACACCATACAAGAACCACCACCAAAACTCACCGTTTCTCGAATGCAACATTGGGCAAATCTTTCACCAGGACGTCTATACACTCGGTTTCTCCCGTCATTGCTAAAAAGACAGATTCTTGACTCGTCAGAAAACAAAACTGACCTCCAGTCTTCTAACGTCCAATTAATGTGTTCTCGAGCAAACTCCAAGCGAGATCGGCGATGAGCTACAGTCAATTTTGGGCCAGTTGCTGGTTTGTGTGATGTTAAATTTCGTTCTTTTAGTCTTCGTCTCACTGTCCACCAACTGATTGCGACTCCTCGAACGTCACGTAACGCTTGCTGTAGCTGAACAGCATTAAGTCCACGGTCGCGCAACGAATTGGTTGCAATAAAGCGGTCGTCACGTTCTGTTGTTGCCCGTGGTCGGCCAGTTCCAGGTCGCCGAACAAAAGCACCAGTCTCCAGATACCTGCGGTATACCCGCTGTACCTTTGAACGACTCAAATGAAGTCTGCGTGCCACTTCACGTTGTCCGTGTCCAACCTCAAGTAAAGCTACAACTTGGGCAGCTTCCGTCGGTGTAGTATCCATTTTATCAGGTTATTTTGATTACACAGACACAGATAAAGACAACAATAACAAGTAATATGGGTATGATTAACAAAAACCTCAAATTTAATCTTTTCTTAACAGAGTACAATAAAAATGTCATAAGCAAATTAAATGCGATAATTTTATTCTACCCTTTAAACTTTAATAAAAATGAAATTTTGACAACTAACTACCCTCATTGTAAAGGTTATTAAATACCCTTTTAGGCGATATATGTTTCGAATCGATGCGTTCCTTAATACCAAAAATAATTACCATAATGCGTGAAAAAGGAAGTGGCTCGATTTATTTGCTCCCAAGTGTAGTTCTGTACTCCATAATGCATAATAACACCCATTAACAATTAACACAATAACATATGTAACTGTAACACACATAGCATTCCAGCCTTAAACCCTTGTGTTAAGGTCAGGAATTGTTTGAAAGAAATTGAACAAAAGGCATTAACTAGATTAGAAACCGTAACGTTCATATGAGAATAGTCTTGGTTATAGCAAACTAACTGTGCATAATAAATTAACTTTTCCCACGTCAGAATGTTCTAGAAAGTACGGCACTTCATTATTTTCTCTGTAAGTAACAAAGTTAAGAATTTTTTGTTTGTTTTACTTTCATTATTATTATTAGGTAAGCATTTTAAACACTTTCCTAATTGTTATGCAAGATTTATTTTAATATTTAATTAAAGATCTTGCTGTGAATTTATTGTTTTATTATACCAGCTGCAGCACACGACTTTGCTCCCGGTGTTTTTATTTTGGTTTTCAGAATAATCTACTAAAGTTTAATCACAACGTGATCAAGGGTTGAGGAACACAGAGGGCTGGACAGCGTACTCGACATAGCATCACCTGTGAAATCGACGTTAATAATAATAATAATAATATGTAGGGACATTTTCACACACGGCCATCTGACCCCAAACTAGGGAGACCCTGTACTATGGGTGTCAGACAGCTGATATACATACACAAATACATTTTTTTTTGTAAATACATACATATATAGATAAACAACACCCAGACACAAGGCAAACACAAGTGCTCATTACACAAATGTTTACCCTGGGCGGGAATCGAACCCGTAACATGCTGCGCAGCAGTCGATCGCTCAGCCACTGCGCCAGTCGTGTCGTCAGTCGTCGACGTTGAGCTCAGTGACTGTTTTTGTATGAATATCGTTTTTCATATATTATGAACTGTCAAAAGTGTCAAATTATTCAACCTTTGGTGGATCCAACGGCTTTTGGTGGAGGCACTAGCGCTGCGGCAGCAAAGATTAATGAATACGAAAATGTAACTCGCCGCTGTCGCAGCGTCGATCTTTAGGTTATTACTTTTAGAATAGCACCACAGTAGGTAGCCGCGTTTATAGCTACATGTGGCATTTTTAATGTCCTCTAAAGTGCAGGTGTAGGGATCTCTTGACACTAGTAAGTGGGCCATCGTCTTGCTTACTAACATTTTTTGTACTACAACTACACACCGACCAAACTTTTATTAATTACCTTCCTATTACAAATAATATTCTACAGTAAACAACACTGGCATTAGGCCTCATCAAAAAGCCAAAGGCCGTTGAATTTTAACTATACATACTTTCAGAATTAATTAACCCATCATAATAATAAGTACCTACTTTTAAAGCCTTACCTAAGTAATCTAATGAGTTCATAGTGTATGAAGGTTAAGAAATGCGTTACTATCATTGTTATTTTTTTATATTTCCTTTAACCTCATTATCTATAAATCGTGAATTAGTAACTTGGAATATAGTTGAGGATTGCTCAAAAAATTCCTCCGCATCGTCATGAATTGGAAATGTGCCCAAGAGACTAGCGGCATTACCACGGTTTGTACTGTACCCCTGTCATTCATCCATCATACTAATATTATAAACGCGAAAGTAACTCTGTCTGTTACGCTTTCACGATGAAACGGCTGAACCGATTTTAATGAAATTTGGTATGAAAATAGCTTAAACTCTGGGGAAGGACTTAGGCTATTTTTTAATTCGTCAGTTCGTCTGTATCCGCGATAACCGACATTCACCCGGAGGAAGTCGCGGGCGAAAGCTAGTAATATCATAAAGAGGAAAAAGATAATTTGCTTGTTTATTCGTTTGTTACGATTTAACTTAAAAGCTACTGGTCCGATTTAAAAAAAAACAAACATCGTTTTCAAACAATATATATTATTTAGTGCAGTGTCATGTTTTTAGTGAAATAAAGTTTTATTACCTATTATTATTATAAACGTGAAAGTAACTCTGTCTGTTATAATGTCAAGATGAAGCGGCTTAACCGATTTTAAGTTATTTTCAGTTAGGGTTCGTTTCCACGAAAGCTGAGCGGAGAAAATGCGTAGCGGAATCTGCTATGTTAGGTTGTGTGCTACAAGTCTGGGGCAGGTAGAAGCGGGGTCAACCAGAAATATGCGAGGATGCAAAGCCTCGTATGCGATACAAATAGATTTACTTTATTTTACCACAGAGCAGCTCTGGTAGAAGAGGGCTTAGCGGTGACAAGATCCTGGGCATATAAAACAAGTGAAACTCTCATCTCAAAAAAATACTAATCTATTTAAGTCTCAAAAACTTGCACCCAATGTTTTGATGCAAGTATTTCCACGATGCAAATCCGTTAAGGAAGTCCACTCGCGTAATAATTAATCTTGGCAGCTGATTCAGAGCTTTATATTTGAACACTCAGCTTACATAGGAACTAGAGATGTACCGGGAAAGCCGACTATTCGGCCATGTAGATGTACCGGGAAAGCCGACTATTCGGCCATGTATATAGTCGGCAAATAGTCGACAAAAAATTACCGACTGTTCGGCCCATTGCTGTATTCATATTTCTATGCTTTTTGGTATTGGTTATACTTAACGTTACGTAAGTCATCCGCCAATTCGTCAAAGAAAATCCATAGCTACACGCGATATCTTCTTCAACACAACTCATTTTACATTAAGTAGCTAAGTACTTTCGATATAATATCAACAGTCTTAGCTATGTAATTCACTGAGTTTAATTTATTTTTTCTAAAATACCCAGTAACGCCCATACGTAAACAGTCGAAACAGAATAAAATGCAAAGTAAACAAAAGTCTGCGCGCGCGCCTGGTGTGAAAGGAGCGAAGCACGTGAATTACCGATGCCACAGATGATATAATACTAAAGTACCGATGCCATGTTCGAACGGGTTTGACACAGAATGTGCAATTTGCAAAATGTGCACTTCTTAAAATGAGTGTGAACTTTAACACAATAGATCAAAATGAGAAAACCGTTTGCTTACAATATATTTTTATTATTTGGCACGATTTTAGCACGATAACAGTAGTTTCCTGTAAAAATTAATGACGTTGAGGAAATTTTTGGTTATGTATTTTCAGTACATGTCAGCTATACTCATAGCTATGTGCATAATAAAATGACTCCAGCCATTCATTGGCATATGCATCTATCGTATATTATTATTATATATAATTTTAACCTTATTTTCCTAGATATAACTAATCATATTGATCACACTTACAAAGAACAAAAATATAAGTACCTACATAAATATTTTGTAAGTTTTGTACTCAATTTACTCAAGAATAGGAAATAGGAAAATTAGGAAGAATATTAAATGCTATATTCATATTTTTATGCTATGCTGTATTCATAAATTTATTAAATATAATAAATATATCATTAATGGGTAATTTCATTCTCTATTTTCTAAAAAAAATAGAATACTAAAATCGCATAACTATATGTTTAAAAAGTACATAAATACCTAAATAGGGAGGCCAGTAATGATAACCTTGGTAAATCTCCTACTCTTTATCCAAAATAACGTTGCTAATATCAAAAAGTACAGTCAACATCAAAAGTAGATGATCAAAATCAGAAATTCAATACTAATGAACGGAGTTCGCGTCAGTACTGTGTGGCGTCGAAGTGATTCAAAAGTATGTGTGTGACAATCACATACTTTTAATAAATGAACTAGTAATAAATTATATAAATTAGTGTTAGTAAATTAGTATTGATTTTCTGATTTTGATCATCTACTTTTGCTGTTGACTGTACATTTATTTGGAACAGTGGTTATATAATGTATTAGGATTAATTTACGTGTTGCTATTTTAGAAGATTTTTACATTCCTGTTAGACTGTACTTATAATTTAGTACTAACACAGGACTAAATTATGAAAAAAGCTTTTTCAAAAAAATGAAAACCGCCTTCAAAAAGTACAGAACACACATTACTTTACTTTCGGAAGTCGGTGGCAATACAAAACAACAAACACAAAGGCACCGCCACCGACTTCCGAAAGTAAAGTAATGTGTGTTCTGTGCTAAAGTTATTATCACTTTTTAGGTTCGAAGGCGGTTTTCTTTTTTTTTTTAAAAAGCTTTTTGTTTTTCGCTTTTTAGTGTTGCCTTAACATCCAAATCCATTAAGAAACGGCGACACACTTAAAAGAGATTGTAAGTCCTCCAAAGATTGAAGAAAATAAAACGTCGTCTAAGTAATTTATATGGGAATTTGTTGATTTGCTCAAAAAGGGCTGTATCAATTTTGGTAAAATTTGCATTTTGCGTCAAGTGCACATTTTGCAAAGTGCACATTACCAAAAGCAAAGATCGGCTTGGACGACTAGTTGGCCTTTCTGAAACAGACTATTCGGCCAGTCGGCTAGACCCCCAACTCAGAGTCGCCCCATCTTTAATAAGAAAACACGTAGGAAGGTAAATTCCTAAGCCTCTTCTACGAATTCATTGATTCATATAAGGACGAAAAATTTCTACCATAACATCGAACAAAACACGCATGGAATGTTACTAGCAAAATATTCCACATAGCCTCGCCACATAGAGCGCAAACAAACCAATTACACCGCACCCTAAATCACATTCTATTTCTATAACATTAAAGTTCACAATCACTTTGTCATTAGAGCTATGTATTACGTCTGTGTTTACAACCCTTATCAGTTTATTCATTAAACAGCACTGTGAAACTGTTTAAAGCTGGGAACACACTACAGTGTTGTGTCGCGCAAAATCTTATAGAGTTCGTAAATTTCGTTCGGCTCAGCTCAACGTACTATTTATTCACTTTACGTTTATTGTTTTTTTTCAATTAAACCGTTGACAGACACTTTTTGACGGTCAAGGAGTCGGTTAGTTTTTAAAGGTGAATCTAATTATTCGTTCCAAAACGTAGGTAGGTAGGCACGGTCAGCAACAAAAATGGATTAACACTGCTACATTTACATATCATCTAAATGACACAAAATAATAATTGCAATACTTTTCAGTATTTCAGGTCATAGCCAAAAGTATATTTAATATTGATTTTCCATCATTTCAGTATTTCGTTTAATACTTTGCTTAATAATTATAATTTAAATATACGAAGCGTCGTCGTCTTCTGTTGCTGACCGAACTCTATGGAGGATGAGCAAAAAAACTCCATGGATACTCTTATCAATCAAGTATTTACAAAATTCTAGTTACATGGTCCTGGCAGTGTGTTGCCAGCTTATCCCATGATATGTCGCGATAATTTAAACCGGGGTGATGATAAGGTACTAATTGAATGTACCTAGTTCCAACATTATGGTGGTCTAGATAATATTTGACGTCATTCGTATAGGGAAGTTTGATAGTGGAATTGATAGTATTGTTTTGAATATGTGTTATGAAATGATAAGCGTGTGTTTGGTTTCATTTTGTGTGTGTTCAGTGTACGTGAGATTTGTGGATGTATAGTGAAGGGAAAACAATGTATTCTTTAAGTTTACAGTCTCATAACAGTACCATATGCCGTGAAAGTTTCAGGATTGTAAACACTGAACCGTCGGTAGACCAGCTATTCAAAGCCAAAGTCAACGCATTTATTTCAATTAAACAATTCATCATCAGCCAGAAAACGTCCACTGTTGGACAAACGTCTCCTCCAGAAAACCAGTGTGGAGGAGTTGCCATAATCCCCTGTTAATTAAACAATTAACAGGCACTTTTGAATGGACAAGGAGTCGATCAGTTAGTCAAAATGGTGAAGTTACCCGTTCCAAGGAGAAGAAAGAGCAAGAAAGTCCACGGACAATCTTTTCAATAGATTCGTATTTCTTTCTGCCGTGTGGTGCCGGTCGCGAATAGCACCACCCCATTCCTACTCGTGGATGTCGTAAAAAGCGATAGAGAGATATTGACCAGAGGTTGAGCAGCAGCGTCCTTCTGAGTACCATAACACCTACTGCGATCGCCAACATGCATCGGCCAAGCATGGCGATTACGGCTGACCCACCCTTGGCGGAGACCTATGCCCAGCAGTGGGCGACTGAAGGTTGACATGATGATGATGATGATGATGATGATGATTTCTTTCCGAACTTTCGTTGTAAATCTAAGTATTTAGCAATTCCTACGAAAATAAAAACACATTAAGTACATTTTTGTTAGTTTTAAGTTTGTTTGTGTTGATCAGCCTGCATTTTCCTACAGCGGGGCAAGGACCTCCCTTTCTCTTTTCTAACCCTCTCTAGACCTAATATTGGACGACACGGTTGGCGCAGTGGCTGAGCGATCGACTGCTGCGCAGCGTGTTGCGGGTTCGATTCCCGCCCAGGGTAAACATTTGTGTGATGAGCACTTGTGTTTGCCTTGTGTCTGGGTGTTGTTTATCTATATATGTATGTATTTACAAAAAAAAAATGTATTTGTGTATGTATATCAGCTGTCTGACACCCATAGTACAGGGTCTCCCTAGTTTGGGGTCAGGTGGCCGTGTGTGAGAATGTCCCCACATATTATTATTATAATATGGACCAATCGATACATCCCATCATCATCGCCTATATCTCCCACAGCCAACGGGCTTATACTAAACATAATTTAATTTAGTTCTTGTGCTGCTTAGCTTTAAATTATGGTTACATTGTTCTAAAGACATGTTTTTTTATGTTCAAGACGTTAGTGTTATTAAGTGAATCAAATAAATAAATAAATGATTCTATTCAAAAATCGACTCGATTCGAATAATTTTATGTTGGAGCACTCATACTGCAATGCTGTTCTGTACGACCTCACTTCAGTGCTCACTTCTGATTCCGCGGTGAAAACTGTATTAGGTTATTCTGTCCATCCGTCTGCTTTGTCAATCCCCAGCATCGGGACTGATGACAGATCACTTCACCTAGGTGTTCACTGAGGGAGATTGTAACAGAATAGCACATCAGATCGTATTCCGTCACGTAATGTTGCAAGTTCTAAGAACATAATTATTATTAATCTAATTAGATACACATTCACATCCGTTACTCGATATGTATTACTAAGATAGCAGATGTAGTGACGTTTATCTTTGTCTAGATTCAAAACAATAAAATTTATAACAAAGTAGCCACGTTCTTATGGAACTGCACCTGCACCAGTGTAGGGGGTAATTTTAGCAATTTTTTTTAGGTTTTCCAATCTCATTCTCAATGTCAAAATGCCTCTATTTACCTCTGGTTTTGACATTGGCTGTTGCTGAGGTATTACACTGGTTAACAAAATTATAACTTTTTTTTGTTACATGAAAACTTATATAAAATTTTAAATGTATTACGCGACGCGTAGGCGATTCGAAGCGATTTGATGCGACAACTCGCGAATTCTATGCAATGCGGTGCGAGTGCGACGCAGGCAGCGGCTTCGTCCTATGTATACTCCGTTTACAATAGCATTAGACAGTAGTTAAAAAAGGTTCTTTTTAATGCACACTTTGTAACAAAAGTACAATAAACATGTTAAAGTTACGATAAACACCGAATTTATTATATTCTATTTTTACAGTAGCTGTCGCGCGTATTTGCAACAATTCTAATAGTTTATCTTCTAAATCATTTAGAAGTATATTTAATTCCAATTTTAAATTACAGTGTCAATGGTAAAAACCTAACAGAAGCAGGAATGAACAATACCCGGAACGTTATTCGTTTCACTGTAATTCTGCCAAATTTATAATGTTACCTATTCTTTAAAAGACTTTTATTCTGTTTATATTATTATACGTCCATATTTAGTACTATCTTAGATCTATTTATCAAAGTTATGTTAAACCTACTTTAATTTTAATAATTTTTGACTTAACTTTGAAATAAAATGTTTTGCATTCCTGCTTCTACGAGACTCTTTTTTCTAATGCTATAAATGGAATATAGGCGGTTAAAAGCGAACGTGATTACGAAGCAATCCTTGTACCTAGTTCCAGTTATTTTAGCCAAATCCTGTCATTATCACTTAATGGACGGACGTGTCAGTTTACAGGTAACAAAGTGATTAAGTGAGTAACATTACTTAGGTAGGTACCTTAACACCTCCGTCACTAGAGGAAAACCGCCCACATTTGTTTTACGTCAGTAGGATAATCATGCTTTATGAATGATGGCAGTTTCCGGACCACTATACTTAGGTATTACGGTAGGTACCTACCTGAAGTTACCTGTATTTTAATTTTTCGAAAAAATGGTATTCTGCAGTGCTAATTAGAAACTTAGTAAAGAAGGAATTTTGAGAAATTCGGATAATTGGAATTTCGAAATCCTCGTTGAGGAATCCGAATCAATGAGTAACTCAGAAATTCTTCCTTGTGCGTTCCTAATTCGCGCGGCAGTGTTTTTATTCGTGCACTTAATAGTAGCAGGTACCGCCGCAAGAAAAAAAAAACCGGACAAGTGCGAGTCGGACTCGAAGAAGTGACATGTCAAAATTTTAAACCGTATTTAAAAATTAGTTTTAATTATTAAATAAGTATAAATAAGGTGTAATATCATAGTTATGTTTAAGTAAAATAACTGTATAAAAAACCAGGATTAATGTTTTCCTGCGAAGTAACAAAGTAAACAGTGTTTTGGGTTATCCACCGTTACCGGTAACCTACACCGAACAGCTGATGTCAACCTGCGGATTTAAACGGGGAGTATTGTTTATTTCTATTCTATCGTAGCCATATATTAGCATACGATCGTCAATTATTTTGTAACACGCTCGTTTTGCATCATTTATTCTGGTAGATTTCACACTTTGCAATAGGCCATTGTCACATTGATTTTCATACAAAAGACAAAACTTAGTTTCCAAACAGAATAAATCTTACTCTAAATTAAAATACTTAATAGTATTATCGTGTTTCCCTTAATTTGCATTGTAGTCTTGATGTAATATTAAGTATTCTGTGGTAAAACTATAATTTTAATCTAAGTATCCTACCCACATAGGAAAAAATAAAATCATAAGTCAATTGTAAATTAATTTAATTTCGCATTTAATGTATTTAGAGTAGCTGATTTTTAATCAGCAGCCTCCCTCACTTATACCTTCACCTTAAACGCTAAATTTCCCATCTTTTCCTGTTATTTCCACCTTTCCTATTTTTTTATTCAATTAGTTCTCACCGTTTCTTCAATTCTAAATTTCAGTAACTATTCCTGAAACCATGCCAGTGATGACCCGTAAGGCTACTGCTCAGGATATGGAGCTTAAATTGAGAACAGCCCTACAAGAACTCAAGGCGTCCAACATCCAATGTCAACAATTATTACTGGAAAGAGAGGAAGGTGAAGAGGAAATTAAGAAAATTGTTGACAAAAACACAAAGTTAAAGCGGAAACTTGTAGACCTTCATCAACAATACCTAGATGTTGTTGATGAACGGGACAAACTTCAGGTGGTCACGGATGGTTTCACCAGCTGTAGCACTTTATATGAGGAGGCATTGTGTAAGGTTAGGGACTTAGAGGATGAACTAATTCATGCAAATGTATGCATTACAAAATTACAAAAGAAAAAAGAATGTACTCAGGTTAGGGACACCAACCATTTATATGATGAATTGTTAAGTAGTAATTGCAATCAAAATTCCTTAATAACAATAGACCTTACCGAAGATTCTTTAATAAAACATGGTAATAGTAATTATAAATTGAGTCATAACAAAATAAAAAAATATGTTAAGCTAAATAAAATCATTAATAAATGTAAAAAATTCAGGAAACAACAAAAACATTATTCCAGTAACATTAAATTAAGGAAAGAACGTGTTTTTCTTGTGAATAAATTGAATAATTTTCAAATAAAGTTAGAAGACAGTGCAAATATTTATGAGGTTGACACTCAACGCTTACAGTCTGAAATTCAGGTTCTTGAAGAGTCGCTACATTCTCTTTATACAAAGTATGTGCACTCTCAAAACCAAATAAAAGAGCACATCCTTGCCACTAATGAGTTGGTGGGTATGTGTAACTCTAATGTAGACAAAGTGGACCCACTTCCTATCAACACCACTCCATGTACCTTACAAAAGGAATCATACCTTGAGTCTTCACAGCCGGAGATAGTGGAGGACTTGTCTCATTCTGCCAAGGAATGTTTGTCCACGAACATTGTAACACCAGAAATTGCATCAGATTCATCGGTTATTGTTCAGACAGATAGTAGTTGGGTACCTTGTGATGAGGTTGGTTATCGTCCCATTATTTTTTCAGATAGTTTAGGGAAAGGATTAGGAAAATTATTAAATAACAACTTGACTACCTGTTCTGCTTTAAATGATTGCATGCCTGGAACTTCTTATAAAGAAATAATGTCTTCCATAACTAGGAAGCAGTATGATCCGAATACCATTATTACAGTATGTGTAGGTAATAGCTCAAGTGTTAGAATAAATGTTAACACTGACAGTGTCACTGAAATATTGAAAATTAATTGTCAGAAAATAATATTGTGCGCTTTTCCTTACTTTGAGCACCTATCAAATAGGACAAATAATAACATACATATGCTTAATAATCATATGCATTTATTAGCTAGTCATTATAATGACAAGCTTATGTTTCTTGACACCAACACTTTTGTTGAAAAAGGTTTTTACAAAAAAGACAACCGCCTTCAAAAAGTGAAAAATAACTTTAGCACAGAACACACATTGACTTTAGTTTCGAAATTCAGTGGCTTTGTTCTGTTTGTTGTTTTGTATTGCCACCGACTTCCGAAACTAAAGTCAATGTGTGTTCTGTGCTAAAGTCAATGATATTATATTAAACAGTATGTTATGAGCGCCCAATTTTGAAGATTCAAAAACGTCCTAATTGGGACGTATTGTAGTCTTGTTCTTACTCGGTCACTTAACGGAACGTTCCGTACTAGTACATTCGTTCATATGTACTAGTTCGTTATTCTAGTACAGTAGTTCATTTAGTACACTGATTTTATAATGACATTTCAGTACATTATTTGAAGGGCTATTTTAGCTCATTTATATAAATCTAATACCTTTAAACGAGCAGTTCTTGTATAAACTTAAATATATACCTACGTAATCTGAATCTCGGAAACGGCTCCAACGATTTTCATGAAATTTAATATGCGGGGGGTTTCGGGGGCGATATATCGATCTAGCTAGGTTGAATTTTTTTTAAACACGATTTACCAAAAAAAAAAAATTAAAAATACCGAGCAAAGCTCGGTCGCCCAGGTATTATTTTTATAACGCAAAAATAAATTGATGGATGCTTATTTTTCATGTAGCGATTTAAATTGCTTGTAGTGTGTGTGTTGTTCAATGTTCATGTATTTTAGCCCAACACCACAACGCTAAGTACTTATTATTTAAATGTATTTATTCCTCTTTACTTTATTGAAAAGTTCACCGTCTTTGCAATAATCCACAACCAACCAACATTAAATACCTACTCTTATTAAATATATACTCTTTATTTGTCTAATTCATAAATACACACAAAGGTAAGAATTATAAACAGTCAAACTGTCAAAATATCCCGCCTAAAATCAAAACTAGGGATGTGAGATTAATGGAAAAGAATCGATTAAATAAAAATCGATTTTTCTTCATTCAAAATTAATCGATTTGTCAAAAATCGATTTTAATAAAAAAAATAATCGATTTCTGCGGAAAAATCGTTTTTTTCTATTATTTAAAAATCTACATGCTTTTCATATTCCAATAATCATCCTAAGAGCTCAGATGAAACTAAAGGCAGATAGACCGCGCGAAATTTTGTATCAATAATGATATTTGGTTTCCTTATTCCTTACCTTGAAAGTACAGGAACATTGGCTTTGATTTTTAGTTTTGAATATCTACAACGCGCTTCGTGCTGTACTGGCACGAGTCAGTATAGCACGAAACGCCCGCGCCGCATCGTTAAAAGAAACAAATCAAAATACAAATTCAAAAGCGAATACAATCACCAGATTGTAGGTATTCGCTTTTGAATTTGTGTTTGCTTTTTTGACTTCACTCTCAGTGTTCCGTGCGGTCTATCTGCCTTTTGTTTCATAATCTGAGCCTAAGAGATAAAATGATATTCATGAATAAAAAAATAACCAATTCACAACTAAAAATCAAAGTGTATGTTCCTGTACTTTCAAAGTAAGGAATAAGGAAACCAAATATCATTATTGATACAAATTTTGAGTACCATTAAACGTTTTATTATAATAAAAATTAAATGATGAGCATCCCAACAAAACGACAACCTTATTGTATCAAAAACTAAAATATAAATCAAATAAAAAAAATGCCATAAATGTTCAGTACTACTTCACAAATGACTAGTTTAAAAAAAAAATTTTAAAACGATAATTAAAAAATTTAACGACAACGTTATGGTATCAAAAACTAAAATATAAAACAATTTAAATTAAATGAAAAGATAAGTCAAAAAGCTAAACAACAACGTTAACGTATTGTCACAAAATGTTGCCGCATAGATGGCGCTGTTTATAAAATTGAAACTTACTTCAAGTTTTTTTCATCCTTCGCATAGATGATGCTGTTTATGAAAATCGATTTAAATGCGTATTTTATATAATCGATTTATAAAAAATCGATTAATGTTACTATCAAAATCGATTATAAAAAATCGATTATTAGAAAATAATAATCGATTTAAATAAAAATCGATTATTTTTTAACATCCCTAATCAAAACGTAATGTAATGATGTACGAATGAAGTGATTCAACAATAAAGAAGGCTATCTAAGAGTGATTAATTTTATTCGTACATCAGCTTTCTCGCTCGGACTCAGGACTCACGAACCATCGTGTCATGTCACATCTCGTTCCTTCGCATCACACCCGATCTCGGACTGTACTAAATAAATGCAGATCAATTTTACTTTACTTTACTTAGCTCTGTGAGTCTGTGACTCTGTGTACTAAAAGACCAACAAGAACGACCGAAACAGACTAGTTCGTTCTAGTTCACATAAAGGAATTGCTTCCTATTAGTACATAGTACATGTACTACTCAAGACTAACGTATTGCCTTTAGTCTGCGTCACGCATGGCGACGAATGGTACGCTTTGTTAAAGCAGCTAAAAAAATAAAAAATGCTATTTTGTGTAGGTATTTAGAAAGTGTACCAATTATGATACCCAATTTAATAAAGCACAAGGGATCTCATACCACATGTAACTACGCAATATACATCGATTTGTTTATATATTTCAATTATTTTCCTAATATTCTTATATTTGGAGGTTAGAAAAAAGAAAGAAATGGAAGTACATTGTTTCACGTGAGTAAGACAAGGACGCGTTCACTCCGGACATAGATTAGAAGTACAGATGCGATATCGTAGGCAGTAAAGTCATTGTTTACCCACAGTTCTGTTTTTCTTTTTTCTAACCTTGTAATATTTAATCATTTTGTTTTATTCCATCATTTATATACCTAATTAGAAATTAAACAATATGACAACAGATATTTATTATCCTTTCTTCGTTAAGGTTATCCAATGAGATCTGGCTTCAAGAATGGATCGCATTTGTTCGTAAACAAAGAAATTAATTTTATTACAAAATAAATATTTTCTACTCTGTATATTATTATAATTATATATTCTATTATACATTTAGTCCCGTTTATTAGTTGTTATAGGTACAAACCGCGTGTATAAATGTACTCGCGGTTTGTACCTTCTGTCTCGTTAAATTTTGCTAGTCTGTGATGCTAAGACGCGGTGATTGGTGGCCAGGATAATGTCCGTTTACATTCACGCGCAATTGACAACACTAACTGTCTCTTTTTTTTTTGTTAGTTTTTTCAAGCCATCCCTTTTCAACATTTTGACTTGTAGTGAATTGTAAAATGAATGAAAAGTGTAAATGTGTGCAGCGGCTGCTGCGCGGAACACTTTTTTCGTTTGTTTTGTGAGTGTATAACATATCTGTTTATTAGAATATCATTGGCTAAAGTTATTTTTCACTTTTTGAAGGCGGTTGTCTTTTTTGTAAAAAGCTTTTTATTTTCCGCTTTTTAGTACCTCCTTCTCATTCAAATCTATTAAGAAGAGATTGAAAGTTAACTACTACAAAGATTGATGAAACTAAAACGTCGCCTATGTAAAATTTTTGGGTATTTGTTGATTTTTCAAAAAGTGCTGAATCAATTTCGATAAAATTTATTTGGGACCACCCCTGAAGCATACCCTATCTATAAAAAAAAAAGAATTTTCAAAATCGGTTTACGTTTGCCTGAGAAATCGCGTAACAAATCGCGCACATACTTAATGGAAATTGGACGGTTTTCTCATGGATGCCATGGTCAGAACTGGACCAAATTAAAATGGGACCACACGGGAAGCATTAGCTTCCAAATAAAAAAAGAATCATCAAAATCGGTTC
Organism: Charanyca ferruginea; assembly: GCA_947361185.1. Classification (NCBI taxonomy): domain Eukaryota; kingdom Metazoa; phylum Arthropoda; class Insecta; order Lepidoptera; family Noctuidae; genus Charanyca; species Charanyca ferruginea. The sequence continues at coordinate 18,947,999 of OX376056.1, read as the reverse complement.
ACCCAGTCTCGAGAAATCAAGTAACAAACAAAAAAAAAAAAAAAAATACAGACGAATTGATAACCTCCTCCTTTTTTGAAGTCGGTTGAAAATTGAAATCGACTAGGGATACAGTGTATCTGCCTATTAGGTTTAGACGTCAGATAGCATGGCTATTAGCATTTAATATTAACTCGGACATAATTAATATGTCGAAGTGTTCCGTAATTAGCTCCACAATAGTTAGTAATAATACTAATATTAAGGTGGTAAGCTCAAATTGTTTAAACTAGTTAGCAAGACAACAGAAGGTAGGTACCAGTATCAATTTAATGCAACTTATCAATAACAAGGTATCTTCTAGCAATCAATCAGCAAGTTTAAAAAAAAGGGCTAAGCAACATTCTTTGAAATTATTCCATCAAAATATTCAAGGATTTTCTTCCAAGCAATTGGAAATTGAATTGTTTTTAGAGAAGACAATGTTCGACATTATTTGTATAACTGAACATTGGTTGAAATCATATGAAATGTTAATTAATTATGAAAATTATACTGTGAGCAGTTGTTTCAATCGGAAATCGATGCTGCGTAGTGGTTCACTAATTATATTAAAAAGTAATATTAAATCTAAGTCTCGCAAAGACATAGTTGAACTCTCGGTTGAACATATTATTGAACTGTCATGTGTTGAGCTAGATAGGCATGTCATAGTGTGCGTTTACAGACCCCCGAATTATCAATCATATTCTATATTTGAGTCTATAATGGAGGATGTTCTAACTAAACTTCCAACTGGTAATAAATCAATAATAATTTGTGGAGACTTTAATATTAATATTTTAGAAAATAACTCAAATAGCAGAAGATTATTAAGCCTCTTTAAATCCTTTAATTTGTCAAATGTGTTCTTAGAACCAACACGAATAACTGCAACCACTGCTACTTGTATTGATAATGTTTTTTGTAGCTGCGACTATTTAGATAAAGCTATTGTAAATTATCTCCCTTCAGATCCAGCGGTCAAACCGTTGCTTTTGAGTCCAACACACCCTTGTAAAAAATACAGATACAGTCAAGACTTTAATTAGTAAGTTACCCGTTCAGGAACTTAATATGAATAATGGTAATATTTTGTATAAAGAGTTATTTTCAGTTGTGCAAACAGAATTTGATAACATTTTTAAGAAAATAACTAAAACTATTTGCCCTAAGTTTTTATTTAGTGACTGGGCAACTAAAGGTAACAGGAAAAGTAGAGAAAGGCTTTTTGAGTTGTATGGCCTTAAGCCTTATATTAACACCGAATCATTAGTATGTTTCGAATTATTCTAAAACTTTTAAAAAGGTTTGTAAAGCAGCTAAAGCCTTATACATTAGCAACAAAGTTAAATCAGCTGATGATAATATTAAGACTGTTTGGAAAATTATTAATAATGAAACAAACAGGAACAAAAGACATTATACTGATTACACTCTGGAGACTTCCCGTGGTCTCTTAAGTACTAATAAAGAAGTTGCTCAGGAATTTGCAACATACTTTACCGATAGTCCTAATAAAACTACTGAAACTTTAGATTCTTCGCCCTCACTTGCTTTAAACTTACTAAGTTCGAATGTTTCAGCATGTCCCACGGAATTTAAATTTAAACATATAAACCCTGCAATCGTTATTAAAGCTTTTAAACAACTCAAGATCAAGGGTACTGAAGATTTATGGGGGATGTCTACTAATGTTTGTAAATCAATTATTGAGACAGTGGCGCCCTATTTAGCTTTCATTTTTAATTTGTGTGTAGACCAAGGGGTTTTCCCGGATCTAATGAAGTTCAGCAAAGTTATACCACTTTTTAAATCCGGCGACTGCAAAGACTCTAATAATTACAGACCCGTTTCGGTTTTGCCAGTTTTTAGCAAAGTGTTTGAAAAAGTAATGCTTGATCAAATGCTCAGTCATTTTAACTGTCACAAAATTTTACATGATCAACAGTATGGTTTCACCAAAGGACGTTGCACTACTGACGCCGGTGTCACCTTAATCAAGCATATATTTAAGGCTTGGGAGGATTCGCAGGATGCTATTGGTATCTTTTGCGACCTCTCCAAAGCATTTGATTGCGTGAATCACGAAACACTACTCTTAAAGCTTGAGCATTACGGTCTGGGTAAACTAGCGCTTAGCTTAGTAAAATCATATTTGACTGATAGACTGCAACAAGTTCAAGTAAACGGTGTAAATTCATCGGGCTTAAAAGTAAAAATGGGGGTACCGCAGGGCTCAATATTGGGTCCGTTCCTATTTTTAGTTTATATAAACGATTTACCTTATTTACTGAAAAATCAACCACAAATGGTGTTATTTGCTGATGATACTTCCTTGATTTTTAGAGTTAATAGACGGGCACAGCACCATGACGACGTAAATGACGCTATGCTTAAGGTTCAGAATTGGTTTACTGTAAATAATTTAGTATTAAATGAGAAGAAAACTAAATGCATAAGATTCGCTTTACCAAATGTTAAAAGTAGTGAATGTAACGTTGTATTGAATAAGAATATACTTGAATTCGTCGAAAAGACTGTTTTCCTAGGGATTACGCTTGACTCAAAGGTGCAATGGGGTCCTCACTTAACATCTCTTGCAGGGCGGTTGAGTTCGGCCGCTTACGCTGTCAGAAAAATCCGGCATTTGACAGACGTGGATGCCGCTAGGCTAGTATATTTTAGTTATTTTCATAGCATCAAGTCCTACGGTATCTTGCTTTGGGGGCGGGCTGCAGATATTGATTCTATTTTTATTCTGCAAAAGCGGGCTGTCAGAGCCATCTATAATCTCAGCAAACGCGAGTCTCTAAGAGAATTGTTTAAACAGATTAACATCTTGACGGTACCTTGTCAATACATATATGAAAACATTATGCATGTTCGAAAAAACCTTCATCTTTTTAATAAAATAAGTGACAGACATAGTGTTTATACTAGAAATAGGAACAAATTAGATCAGCCAAGTTTCAGATTGTCAAAAGTTCATACTTCTTTTATTGGGTACTGTGTAAAATTTTATAATAAAATACCTCTTGATATTCTACAACTAAATGAAATACAAAATTAAAACATGTATTAAACGCACACTGTGTAGACAAGCATATTATAAATTAGATAGAGGATTTTTTTATCAATGATAAAAATGCTTGGCTAAATGCTGGTCCTGCTCCACAGGCAGTTTAGGGAATTTTCCTAATTAGAGGAATGTTGTTTCCTACCCCTTTTTTTATTGACATGAGTAACGAGTATCGTTATTATTATACACAAATATATTTTAATTACTTTTTCGACATTTTAGAAACATTGGAAACCTTAGTTTTGTATAATTTAGCAGCATTATTTCAATTTTGTAAATGTGAGTACCATGGAGCCATATTTTAAGTAAATTATTATGTGATTGACATAAATGAGCATGGCGGTTGAGAGAATTGTCATGCTCACTCTAATGTCTCGCTGGTGGTGGCGCGTGTGTTGGATCATTCAGCTCCCTCTAAAATGGTTGAGCTGAATGGTGCTGATTCACGCGTCATGTTCGTGAACGGGCGCTGTCAGTAGAGATTGGTCAACTCTTAACTGCCATGGTTTTTATCTTGATTTTTGTTTATATTTTGTATTTCTAGATTACCTTCATTGTTTTCACATATAGAAGCAACAAGAATAATGTAAGCAGTATTTTGTAAAAACCTGATTTTAAAAGAGTGTCCGTGGAGTTTCTTGCTCGTTCTTCTCCATAGAGACCTACCTACGTTTTGGAACGAGCAACTAGCTTCAACTTTCTGTCTAACTGACCGACTCCTTGACAATTCAAAAGTGCCTGTAATTGGTTTAATTGAAATAAATGCTTTGACTTTGACTTTGACTCGCTCACCGAGGGTTCCGTGCAAGTTTGTAGGTACTGAACCATAGGTACTAATATTTTATAAATGAGAAGGTAACTCTGTCTGTTACGCTTCCACGATGAAACGGCAGATCCGATTGGTATAAAAATAGCGTAAACCCTGGGAAAGCACATACGGGTACTTTTAAATCCGAGACTTCGTCTGCAACCGCGGTAACCGACATTCATACGGCCTAAATCGCGGACAAAAGCTCGGTATAAATAAATAATTATTTTTTTATAATTTAATTACAAATGTATAGCTTTCAGACTTGTCCCTGTATTTATAGTATAAGACGATATTACTTGCCAAATTTCATTGTTATCAACGGTCAGGTCAACAGTACCCTATAAATTTTGATTCCGTTGAGTGTCGAAATGTACATTTCGACACTCAACGGTTGTAGTTTTTGTTTTAGTAAAAAAAAACTTACAAAAATGTTGTAACTTTGACCTATAATATCTCCGGAACCAGAAGGTTTCCAGGTGTGGACCAAGGCTAAAAAATTATCACAATAATATTGGTAGAACAAGTAGGTATCTTTCGGTTTCATTAAATATCTCTTTACACCCTTTACACCACTGTGAAATTTTAATGTGTTTTTCCTGCAGCGAAATGATATTATCTTGTTAGAAAAATTCATTTTTTTATTAAAATAAAAAATAAAATTGTGATTAAAAAAAAATTCAAAGTGATCTCTTGAACCATTTATTATTATAATGATAATAGGTGTATTTTTTTTTTATTTTTTGGAAACAAAAACATTTTTAATGTTTAAAGTTTGCTGTATGTTTTGATAGTACTTAACTGAGAGCAAATCATTCTGCCGCGGGGAAACAACCATTAACATTTCAGAATGTATAATATATTATACAGGTGGTCTCAATAGTGACGTCATAGATTAATATATTAGGTTTCTCGTGCCCAGGCTTATTCAAAAATATTCCACGGATGTTTCCCGATTCTTGATTGTTACGAGTTATATATTTTTTTTTAATCTTTTGAAAACATTTATGGGTATAGCTTTAAAAAAAAATGTCTTTTTTACACGCCTTTTTACATTCATGTTGCTTTGAAAATTTATACTTTGAATATAATATATATTTAATAAAAGCTAATATTAAAAAAAAAATGTTTGAAGTAAAAGTTTCGACTGTGTATCACTCGAACGTAAATTCGAAGATGATTATTTTATATCTGAAATAATGTGTCGTAACAATAATAATTGAAAAAAAAATGTAAAATAATCGCATAAAAAAAGAGTTTTTTGAAGTGGACCCCTTAACTCGAAAACTATCAAGAATCGCAAATCATACATGAGGTATTTTCGAATACCTCTGTGCATGAAGAGACAATTTTTTTAAGGTCACTATTTGGACCATCTGTATGTTAAAATTAAATTATTACGAAAACTAATATTTCGTCGCTGCTCCTCCCGCGTCTATTACAGCATCGCACCGGTTACGCATCGACCTAACCAGGGACGCGATTCTCAATTCTTTCGAGATATCTCTAATTCGAGATAATGTCTAATTTTAAATGTCTACTGAAAATGTCACAAAATTTATAAAATCGTATTCTCAGAATCAATAGAGATAAATGTCGCAGGCTTTTTGGATCTCTATCACGAAACGTAACGTAGTTTTTTGCATCTTTTGTCTGTCATTGTTTTTGTTGTTCACTCAATATATCTGCATCCACATGTGCACTTACAGAAATGAACAATGTGGACCCGGGTCGGGCACAGCAAAAGTAAAAGTAGGAGAGAATAAAAGGGAATAATGTTTGACTATTTAGTTGATTGTAACTGATTATTTATTATGTAATTATGAACTTATTTTAATAAAATTATGCAATTATTATATATTATTCATTAGGCCATGATTGTATTATTAATTACTATTGTATTATTAATTATTATATTATTATTATTTTAATGTAATTACATTATGTACCTAATTAAAAAAAAAAAAAAATATATATTAGATAAATGTAATAACATTTACATATTAGAAACTTGTTTTATTTATTTATGAATGCATATTACTATTTTGTTGTTCTTTAAATTTATCGGGTATTTATTACATATTTTAATTGACATGGCTAGTGTACTTGTTGAGTGCATTTTTAGCTTAGAGTTTGGCAAGTTTAATCTATTTTTTGACGTTAATTAGACTATGTTTTCTCTTGTCGTGTAGAAATGTGTCAACAGTTGGCAGGAATAATGGGAATTGCACGGAATTTGCGTGAGCAAGCAGCAACAACAACTAGAGAACTCGATAGACTTCACGCGCGACATTCATGTCGACTGACATTTACCACTCGTTGCAAGTCGAGCGCTGGGCGTAGACATTTCTCTAATGTGACATTTCGAGAATACGAAAATTCGATTTCAATCGACATCCGCCATTTTATTTCGACATATCTCTAATTCGACATTATGTCTATTGCGCGAGAATCGCCCCCCTGGACTTCGCACAAATTGGAACCCCTTAATGTCTCCCAAGCTTGTTCGCAATGGGTGACGAGTGCTTCTTTGGTTCTTTCTGCCCTATTATCCCATTTCTGGACCATTAAACCCCATAAATTTTCAATGGGGTTTAAGTCTGGCGATCGGGGGGGCCATGGCACTGTTTTAATTTGTGGTTGCTCTCGCAACCACTCTCGGACAACTAGCGCACGGTGTATCGGGCAATTATCTTGAAAAAAATAAAATTCTGGCACCTCCATTTCTGGATACACCGTGCGCACAGTTGGCAACATAATATTTTGAAGGACTTCTTTATATGTGTGGCCGTTTGCCCTCCCCGGTATAAAAGCAAGCTCGCCTGGTCCAGCAGCACTCATCCAGCCCCACATATTTACAACAACTCTTCCCGATTCAGCATTTGGGGTTACATTTCGAGGTTCGTATCTTGTGTTATCTATACGCCATAAATTCCGACGACCTTGTTGGCTAGACCTAAAGCTCTTTTCATCGCAAAATATGGCGTAAGAAAAATCGAAGTCTCTGTAGTCCCGAGCGAATCGTACACGAGCAGCTTTTTGCTCCTGTGTCAAAATATTTTTTTTTGCGGGCCGTCTGTGGTGGACTCCAGCTCGATGTAACTCGTTCCGGATAGTTTGCATTGATACGTCATACTCTTGTGCGAAATTGCGAGTAGGTGTGAAAGGGCTTTCTTGAAATGTAGCTAGCATATTTCCTAACTGACCTTCGCTTATAGCCCGAGGTCGAGGTGCACGAACGCGCTGGGTCATATCTTCTCCTTCTTCATATCTTCGCACCCAACGGCGCACCGTGGTTCTCTGTAAAAAAATAATAATAATTAGCATCAAATTGTCACATAATATTGTCACATAAAATATTATGGCAGTCTTAACTTAATCCTTTTGCACACACAAAAGGATTACTAGTTCATAACAAATAAACCCTAACTTTTTAAATATCTATTGTTCTTCTTCACACATTCTTATCTGTATTTTGTATGGGTAGTAAACCACAAACAAATATTTATCTACGGCATTATAGTAAATTCCAATGTTGTGTGAAACTCTCCCAAGCATATTTAAGCTTTATTTTTAACACCATAAGTGCGGTAACCCAATTTGAAAATGCAGTGATGACTTGAAATGAAGAGCCATTGTTTAGGTGTTGAAAGATTTGTTATCGGGTCATAAAAGGCCCGAACAATGTCTTTGAATGTGCCGATATAAAAAAAAGACAGGACAAAAACAAACTTCTTGACTGCATCACTTATTATATTGAAAGTAAAATATTTTGAATATCTAAACGTAATTTCTTATTTAATTATTTCAAAATTGTAATAACATGTTATGTTTTATTTATATTTATCATTAACTAGCGATCCACACCGACTTCGCACAGGTGTTACACATCTTTAAAATTCTTGCCTTTGCTCTAAAATAATATGCATGTGATAAATGATATAAGTATTTGATGAGTGAAAACCATATCAAAATCCGTAAAACATTCAAATATAATATTTATGAATTGAATTACAAGCGATGTTAGCAATGTTTTGTCACAAGTTTTAGGTTTAGCATTGTATTTTTTTGTGAACCAAAATAATATGAATTATTAAACATTTTGTTTGTAAACTACAATTTAATCTGTCAAGCATTGTCGTCGGGCCGATGTCGGCTTTAGAAATAATAACTTTTAATTGCCTCTGTAATTACGGTAACTGAAGAAAAAATTGAGATCTACATATATAATAATGCAAACAATGAAAATATAGCACAGTGAACGAAACCTATACTTGCCCTTAATTTATTTCTATTAACTCTCTCTGGATTTAAAAAAAATATAACTTACTTGTAAATTCAACTCCAGCGCAATTTGGGATATATTTAATCCTTGTCTATGCAAGACAATGATCTCATTCCTTTAGTCTTGATTGAGGTTTCGGGTTGTCATGGTTATCAGCAAAACACAGCCCACAGTAGTCACAATACACAGTCGGACACGAGCAAAGGTCAAAAAGAGTTCCACGATCACAGTCCGGTATACAAAGCAGAGGTCACAGTTGGGCAGGCAATCAGTCCGATAGAAATAAACAGGTCGTAGTAAAATAAAATTGCGAAACGAGAACAGGAAGCGTGAACAATTAGCGAGATGCAAATTGGCACTGGTTAATGGTTGTTAATATTTTTTGTCGCACGCACGCAGTAAGTAAGCACTCACACAAATACTTATTGTCTCTAATTGGGTAGAGCAAGGAAAGGGCGTGGTCTGTCACTAACTGCGCTTCCGCAGAAAAATTTTCTTAAGTGAGCTTGCTTAAGTTTTGCCGATAGTACGTTTTTTGCGACATACGAGGGCGGCACTAAAAATTTCGGGAATCAAGGAAGTGACACAACATTACTATTTAAAAATATATTTATTGCTTTTCGAAGTATTTTTCCATACGATGGAACCAATCATTGAAGCAACCATTCCATTCGTAAGTTGGGGTTTCCAAAATGGCCGTTTTGTAGGCGTCCACAGCTTTTTCAGGTGATGAAAATCTCTGACCACGCAATTTATTCTTTATTTTAGGGAAAGTATAGAAATCATTAGGGTTTAGGTCGGGGCTGTACGGCGGATGGTCTAATAATTCTATGTTTTCTTGCTCTAAAAACTCTTTTGTTCTGTGCGCGGTGTGAGAACTCGCATTGTCGTGATGGAGGATGATGCGGCGGTTGCAGTTCTCTTTACGGAGTTCAGAAACGACCTGTGGCAAACAAATGCTAGCATACCATTCTGCATTAACCGTTCTTTGTCCCTTAAGAGGAATAGTCGCAACATGGCCGGTTTTGGAGACAAACGTGGCCACCATTTTCTTTGCAACACTCCGTGAACGAAAAATTTTGGTTGGCTTTAAGTCATTTTCGAACACCCAAACTCGTGACTGGTTTTTTGTTTCGGGTTCGTACGCGTATATCTAGGATTCGTCACCTGATACGATGTTGTATACAGCATTTGAGGATCCTGCGTGGAATCTTTCGAGAGTTCTGACGCACCAAGTAACGCGAGCCGCTTTTTGCTTTTCACAGAGCGAATGCGGTATCCATCGGGAAAACAACTTTTTTACACCTAATTGTTCATGCAAGATTATTTGTATTTGACTCATTCCAATGTCTAAAGTTGCCTGAACTTCGCGGTATGTCACATGTCGATCTTCCTCAATCAGCTTACGCACAGCATCAACGTTTTCTTGGGGACTACAGTTTTTGGACGACCTTGACGGGGATCATCACTGAGCTTGACACGTCCACGTTGAAATTCAGCAAACCAGCGATAAATTGTGGTTTTGGATGGGGCTTCATCACCAAATGCAGAAATCATCCGGTCAACACACTGTTTTTGTGATAAACCACTTCGAAAGTCATAATAAATCATCGCTCTTGAATTTTCTCGAGTCAATTCCATTTTCTCAACGACTAAACAAGTTTGGCGAAACCTTGTGACAAGACCGAGAATCTTTTTTTAAATAAATAAATGGTATTCGATTTTTAAAACCAAGTAGTTTTCAATTAAAAAGATTTTAATATGACAGGAACAGTGGAAATATTCCATTCCCGATACTTTTAGTGCAGCCTGGTATACGACCGTATCTTCTTTTCACGATAACTTAGCATTTTTCACAGCTTCAAGGGACTGTAGACCTAAGTATATGGCTTTAATTTCAACTCGATACCTCTACGCGTTCCTGAGATAAAGGGTCTTGACAGACAGACGTACAGAAAGACAGACACACGGACAACAAAGTGATCCTATAAGGGTTCCATTTTATCCTTTTGAGGTCCGGGACCCTAAAAATGAAAAATCTTATCCAAATCAAATAAATGTTTTGGCTTTTGACTTTGACTTTGAAACACAGTGTGTAGAATCGCAATCACAGCATTTCTTCTTCAGCCTGTATTTTCCCACTGCAGGGCAAAGGCCTCTCTACTCTCCTTCCACTTCTCTCTGTCAAGTGCTATTTGAGACCAGTCTTTGTCAAAAGAGTCTAGATCATCCCGCTTCTTCCGCCTGGGCCTGCCGCAATGTCGATTGCCATGTAAAGGGACCCATTAGGTCACGCGATTGGCCAAATGATATTCTGACATGCGGCAGATGTGTCCAGCCCAATTCCACCACCATTCAGCGTGACAGCTTTCCTAATGACATCTGCTATTTTTGAGACGGAATGGATAGTAGTATTCCTAACCCAGTCTTGAAGTTTTATGCCCAGAATACTCCGTTCCATAGGTCTCTAAACCGCGAGCGTGGCCCTCTGCTGATTTGTCAAAGACCATGTTTGAGAACCATGTGTGAGGATATGAAGAATACACACGTCGACGAGTCTTCTGTTAAGGGACAATGGAAGATTGCCCTTCATGAGGTTCTTCATGGCTCAATAGCTCTTCCAGGCGTTTTCGGTGCGTCTTGCCACTTCTTTGTTTTGCCTTGCCTGGAAAGAGACTATTTCACCAAGACAAAGATACTCATCGACGTATTCTATCTCTCCACCCGCCACTGTGATCCTGTGATGCGTGCTATTTATCATCAACTTGGTCTTTGACATATTTATCCAAATTCCGACCTCTAGGCTTGCCTTGCTAAGATCGTCTAGCATCTGTGTCAACAATCGCCGCATTATGAGAAGATATTCAGACGTTGCGTGGAACATCTTATTATTATTGATAAAACTTTATTATCATTATGACACTGTTAGGAAGACACTGTTTATAAGTGATAAGCGATCCCTTCTTCCTTAGACATTATTTCACCTTACACGCATCGTCTTCTTGTAAGTTTTCAAATAATAACATTCCATGCCGATTCCGGCTTCGGTGACAGTTTCTGCTCTAAAAGTTACGAGCGTATGCTCTTATGTGGCTTATGTATCCTATTTTAGCACTGAATATACACGTACACAGTGAGGACACGTCAAAATACCATAAAGGTGATAAGGTGACTTGTTTTTGATGTTGTCTCTCTTGGTATCGAGATCGCGCTTTCATTGGTCTTCCTAAGTGTAATAAGTTTTCAAATGCATCAAGTAGAAACATGCCCATGTAGCGGTTAGGGATACCGAACGACTGTTTTTAATGAGTGCGTCACGATTGCCGACTTCCAATTGCCCAAGGAACGTCAAGAACGTTCGCCCGAATTTGAAAACTTTATTTATACCAATGCGTGATCGTACCACTTACTTGTGCATGTCGTAGACAATTAAAACAAAATTCGAAACACTTTTCCAAATCGAAAATTGAATCTTCGAAGTTGTACGTCATGTTAGCCCACTTGTGCAAGGATCTTAGCTGCTAAAACTGTATACTAACAGCATAGAAAGATAAAACAATAATAACTTAATATGCACCAGACAACTTTAGCAAACGAGTCTAACAAGTATTTCCTGTACCACAAACAAGATTCAGTGGTATGTAGGATTAGACATTTAAAATATTGCTCTCGTGCGACATAGACATAGTTATTTTTATTCTGATATCGTTAAATCTAAAATGTCAAAATTCTTAAGAATAGAATAAATTAGTTTATAAAAAATTGGTACACGTGCACTGGGTACTTATGAACTTAAACCTGTAAATAAACTTTTCTACCTTAGGTTACAGTTTTCTTTTTATATACTACTGCTGATACTAAATAAAAATAAATATAATATTTTTCAAGTATCTTGACTTGGCTTGCGTGTAGGGCACGCAATTACCCGGATCATATCCGAATATTGCGTAGAATAATTCGGATATTATCCGGATATTACAAAGAATAATCTGGAGATTTTCTTATTTTTGCATTCATATTCAAAAATGTATTGTGAATATAACAATCATTATTATTTTATAACTGTAAATAAAATATCGTGATTATGGTTTGAAAAAAAAACTTACTTGACTGGTTTTTTACATGTTTGGTATCTATCTACTACTTAATAACTTTACAACTACCTACCATTCAAATTTTCTAAAATTCAAGAAATATTTAATTAAACGAAAAACTAAGTATTCTTATGAACACGGAATCGAAACAGTTGTGTAGGTACTAATGAAATATTGTTATTATTTTTTTTATTTACAAAAAGCTTTCTAAAAAACCAAATCACTCTAAATATTTAAGTAAACTGGAGATAGAAATGAATACTACTTAATTTCTACTTCATTTGATTAATTTTCTAAAAAATGCAGTTAATTATATCTCTAATGTCCTTTCTAAGTGCCAAAAAAACTGAATTACCTCAATAAAGAAAATTAAGTTTATTAAGCTTAAGCACATCTAATTTTATTATGTATTTGAATTTTATGTTTTCTATTAATTCTAATCAATAAATTTATTTTTTTTTCACCAGCCATCTGAAAAGGCAACAACCCTTAAATCGCAAAAAATCTGCAGAACTATTTAAAATACGTTTTGTTGACTTACGCGAACATAAATATATGGATCAGAACCGCTTAAATTTCAGGTTTCTGGTTGACAAAAAAATAAACTTGTTAATACCGAAATAAATAAAAATAAACGTTTGTTAAACATCTTTAATTTATTATTTGTTTTATTTAGAATATCGTCTGACGCAAGTAACCAAGTAACTGTGTGTAGAAAGTCTTAAGGGTCAATATTCAATAATAATAATGGTAACGGTTATTTGTTCGAAAAATACCTCGCCATCATGGTATTATCAGCTGTATGACATACTGCTGGGCCTTCGGCTCCCCCCTAGATTTTCAAAAAGACCGGTTGACAGTGGCGTGCGCCCAGCATGTTCATGCGGTCTTAAACTGATCGTCGTTGGGACTGACGATCCCCCAAAAATAATAATAAAATGTACATTTCACACACGGTCATCATTCTGTCTCCAAACTAGGCAGACCCTGTACTATAGGTGTCAGACAGCTGATATAGATAGATACGTATGTACTTACATTATTGATAGGTCTCTGCGCGCAATAATAAGCGTCGGTATATATAAGTAGATTAACAACAATCAGACACAAGTACTCATCACACAAATGTTTACCCTGGGCAGAATTCGAACCCGCAACACGCTGCGCAACAGGCCATTGCTCAACTACTGCGCCAACCGTGTCCAACTCCTTGTAATTTCTAACACTACTTTAACTAGGACAGGGCAGCCAAACATTTTTCTTTGTAAAAAGCATTTGATCTACGAGAATGAGAAAAATCTTAGTGTAGAGAGAGAGAACAGAACTGTGGTAAGGTATCCTTTAAACCGGAGGCTATAAATTACATGTCTACGCAGCGTCTACGAAACGCTTACGCGGAACAATACGCTCAGTATGAAAACTTCAAATGAGCTGGAAATGTAAAGTGGGCGATAGACCTGTAGGTCCAGTCCCGAGTAAGTACGGTAGATAATGTAAGTACTGAATCTATGGTAACAGCTTCGGTTATGCGTCGATGACTTATAGACCCTGTACTTATTGGAGTAAAAGCTTGTATAACGGGATTTGTAAATTAATGTAGGTTTTAATATCTGTCTTTACAAGTGGTTTTAGTGGCTCGTAGATCCTGCAGTGCTATTCTGTTACGATCTCCCTCGGTGAACACCTAGGTGAAGTGGGTGTCTTCCGATTGTAGTGCTTTGTAAATCCCGAGCATCGGGACAGATGACAGCTCACTTCACCTAGGTGTTCACCGAGGGAGATTGTAACAGAATAGACATACAGGTCCCTGGAAGCACAAGGAGTGGTCCGCGAGGTCATCATTTTAAAGAAACAACGAGTCGACGGTGCGCCTTAAGCCGGGTATCCACTATGTCCGCGAACCTCTTGCGCTCCGCACTCCTGCAACTGCTCCACATAGTGGATATGATCGCGCTCCTGGAGCGTACAAAGGGGCGGTGGCGGTTTTTGTGCGAAAACAAAGTAGCTCAGTCTGTTCGTTCGTGGACGCGAGCAAAAACACCACGTTTAGTGCGTACGTGTCGTGTATCACGCTCCACTCCGCGCATGGTGACGATAATATGTTCGCTCAATGTTCGCAAGCGGCAGTGGTCTCGAACCTCGGTATTTCTACCGATATGGGATAGTCTACCGAAATACCGAAATGAAAACATTTTTTTACGATTTTTGAGAATACAGGAAAGTTCTCCGAATTATTTACCTATTTTACATGGTTGCACAGGCAACCCATTTCATTTGGTCTATGACTCATGGGTATTCCCTACCTACTTTGAGAAAAGTAGTTATTTTGGGAGGAATATCATTTTATCCTAGTTTTAGGGAATGCCCCAAGTAGGTAGATTCACTTGCCTTTAAAAGCAAAACTTAAAAGTGGCGATGACACTCAAATGTTTCTTTCTGTCTCTTTTAGTCTTTACCGTGATATCACTGCCACATTCCTCAACCAATGTTGAGTGCATATTCTCACATGTCAATCCAATAAAAACAAAATAGCAAAAAAGACTATCTACTGAATTTAGCACAGATTTATACATACAAAACGATTAATTAATGAACAAATTTTGAAATTAGTTCTAAAATGACTGCTAATATGACTAAAGAATAATTTCATGGTCCTAATCACAGATGATATAATACTAGTCCTAATTAAGCCTAAATAATCATGGCGATATCCATACATTAATTTGTATGAAAAAAAAATTAATTTAGAGTTTAAAATATTTTCCAATGTGGAAAATACATTACCAGGAATGGATTGATATAATTACCATATTTTGAAACCCCCGCATAATTAAAATATTTTGAAATGAAAATAACACTTCGTTTCATATCGTTGCCCATTTAGTGTTTATAAAAAAAAGAAAGTGACCAGTGACATTAACGGATCTATAAAATTGGCAGACAAGAGACAAGTGATGTGAATCGTTGTTAGCTCCGCTCCTGTCATTATTTGTGACATTATTTCCCATGAAACGATGCAACGATGCAGTCTTTGTTACTGTCAGCCGCTTTTCGTCCTGAAATGATCAGCTTTTCGTTAATCTATTCACTTTTAACATCCATTTTAGTTGCGGGGTTCGCGGTGGCGCGATTCCGCGCCGATTATAGTAGTACTAAATAATTCATAGTAAAATAAATGTATAAGTTATTAAAAATATATATATACTATGTTTTAGAACGTAAATGTTTTCATTTACTAGGCCTAAAAAAACATAAAATATCACTGATTTCATCCCAAACTAACACGTTTAATAATTTGAAAAATGGCTAAAAATTGCACTTTTGAGTATACTTTTCTTGTATGAAAACTTACAGTAATATTGACTTTTTTCAGCCATGCATGATGCAATAGTAAATGTTATTGCTTTTTTAACAGTAATATTGTTATAAGTTTGTTGTATACGGTTTTACTATTATTTAGCATCCGCGTAGAACATCGAGCGCTAGTTTAAAAAAAGCTTAAATAAAAACTGTTCTTATAATGAAACTATACAAACATACATATGCTTAATAATCATATGCATTTATTAGCTAGTCATTATAATGACAAGCTTATGTTTCTTGACACCAACACTTTTGTTGAAAAATTGAAATCGACTAGGGATACAGTGTATCTGCCTATTAGGTTTAGACGTCAGATAGCATGGCTATTAGCATTTAATATTAACTCAGACATAATTAATATGTCGAAGTGTTCCGTAATTAGCTCCACAATAGTTAGTAATAATGCTAATATTAAGGTGGTAAGCCCAAATTGTTTAAACTAGTTAGCAAGACAACAGAAGGTACCAGTATCAATTTAATGCAACTTATCAATAACAAGGTATCTTCTAGCAATCAATCAGCAAGTTTAAAAAAAGGGGCTAAGCAACATTCTTTGAAATTATTCCATCAAAATATTCAAGGATTTTCTTCCAAGCAATTGGAAATTGAATTGTTTTTAGAGAAAACAATGTTCGACATTATTTGTATAACTGAACATTGGTTGAAATCATATGAAATGTTAATTAATTATGAAAATTATACTGTGAGCAGTTGTTTCAATCGGAAATCGATGCTGCGTGGTGGTTCACTAATTATATTAAAAAGTAATATTAAATCTAAGTCTCGCAATGACATAGTTGAACTCTCGGTTGAACATATTATTGAACTGTCCTGTGTTGAGCTAGATAGGCATGTCATAGTGTGCGTTTACAGACCCCCGAATTATCAAACATATTCTATATTTGAGTCTATAATGGAGGATGTTCTAACTAAACTTGCAACTGGTAATAAATCAATAATAATTTGTGGAGACTTTAATATTAATATTTTAGAAAATAACGCAAATAGCAGTAGATTATTAAGCCTCTTTAAATCGTTTAATTTGTCAAATGTGTTCTTAGAACCAACACGAATAACTGCAACCACTGCTACTTGTATTGATAATGTTTTTTGTAGCTGCGACTATTTAGATAAAGCTATTGCCTCCCTTGCTAATCCCTTCAGATCACAGCGGTCAAACCATTGCTTTTGAGTCCAACACACCCGTGCAAAAAATACAGATACAGTCAAGACCAATAACATCTAGTAATTTAGATAAATTTAATAAGACTTTAATTAGTAAGTTACCCGTTCAGGAACTTAATATGAATAATGGTAATATTTTGTATAAAGATTTTTTTTCAGTTGTGCAAACAGAGTTTGATAATATTTTTAAGAAAAAAACGAAAACTATTTGCCCTAAGTTTTTATTTAGTGACTGGGCAACTAAAGGTATCAGGAAAAGTAGAGAAAGGCTTTTTGAGTTGTATGGCCTTAAGCCTTATATTAACACCGAAACATTTAATAAGTATGTTTCGACTTATTCTAAAACTTTTAAAATTGCTTGTAAAGCAGCTAAAGCCTTATACATTAGCAACAAAGTAAAATCAGCTGATGATAAAATTAAGACTGTTTGGAAAATAATTAATAATGAAACAAACAGGAACAAAAAACATAATACTGATTACACTCTGGAGACTTCCCGTGGTCTCTTAAGTACTAATAAAGAAGTTGCTCAGGAATTTGCAACATTCTTTACCGATATTCCTATTAAAACTACTGAAACTTTAGATTCTTCGCCCTCACTTGCTTTAAACTTACTAAGTTCGAATGTTTCAGCATGTCCCACGGAATTTAAATTTAAACATATAAACCCTGCAATCGTTATTAAAGCTTTTAAACAACTCAAGATCAAGGGTACTGAAGATTTATGGGGGATGTCTACTTATGTTTGTAAATCAATTATTGAGACAGTGGCGCCCTATTTAGCTTTCATTTTTAATTTGTGTGTAGACCAAGGGGTTTTCCCGGATCTAATGAAGTTCAGCAAAGTTATACCACTTTTTAAATCCGGCGACTGCAAAGACTCTAATAATTACAGACCCGTTTCAGTTTTGCCGGTTTTTAGCAAAGTGTTTGAAAAAGTAATGCTTGATCAAATGCTCAGTCATTTTAACTGTCACAAAATTTTACATGATCAACAGTATGGTTTCACCAAAGGACGTTGCACTACTGACGCCGGTGTCACCTTAATCAAGCATATATTTAAGGCTTGGGAGGATTCTCAAGATGCTATTGGTATCTTTTGCGACCTCTCCAAAGCATTTGATTGCGTGAATCACAAAACACTACTCTTAAAGCTTGAGCATTACGGACTGGGTAAACTAGCGCTTAGCTTAGTAAAATCATATTTGACTGATAGACTACAACAAGTTCAAGTAAACGGTGTAAATTCATCGGGCTTAAAAGTAAAAATGGGGGTACCGCAGGGCTCAATATTGGGTCCGTTCCTATTTTTAGTTTATATAAACGATTTACCTTATTTGCTGAAAAATCAACCACAAATGGTGTTATTTGCTGATGATACTTCCTTGATATTTAGAGTTAATAGACGGGCACAGCACCATGACGACGTAAATGACGCTATGCATAAGGTTCATAATTGGTTTACTGTAAATAATTTAGTATTAAATGAGAAGAAAACTAAATGCATAAGATTCGCTTTACCGAATGTTAAAAGTAGTGAATGTAACGTTGTATTGAATAAGGATATACTTGAATTCGTCGAAAAGACTGTTTTCCTAGGGATTACGCTTGACTCAAAGCTGCAATGGGGTCCTCACTTAACATCTCTTGCAGGGCGGTTGAGTTCGGCCGCTTACGCTGTCAGAAAAATCCGGCATTTGACAGACGTGGATACCGCTAGGCTAGTATATTTTAGGTATTTTCATAGCATCATGTCCTACGGTATCTTGCTTTGGGGGCGGGCTGCAGATATTGATTCTATTTTTATTCTGCAAAAGCGGGCTGTCAGAGCCATCTATAATCTCAGCAGTCGCGAGTCTCTAAGAGAATTGTTTAAACAGATTAACATCTTGACGGTACCTTGTCAATACATATATGAAAACATTATGCATGTTCGAAAAAACCTTCATCTTTTTAATAAAATAAGTGACAGACATAGTGTTTATACTAGAAATAGGAACAAATTAGATCAGCCAAGATTCAGATTGTCAAAAGTTCATACTTCTTTTATGGGGTACTGTGTAAAATTTTATAATAAAATACCTCTTGATATTCTACAACTAAATGAAAGACAATTTAAAACATGTATTAAACGCACACTGTGTAGACAAGCATATTATAAATTAGAAGACTACATCAATGATAAAAATGCTTGGCTAAATGCTGGTCCTGCTCCACAGGCAGTTTAGGGAATTTCCTAATTGGAGGAATGTTGTTTCCTACCCCTTTTTTTTTATTGACATGAGTAACGAGTATCGTTATTATTATACACAAATATATATTTTAATTACTTATTCGACATTTTAGAAACATTGGAAACCTTAGTTTTGTATAATATAGCAGCATTATTTCAATTTTGTAAATGTGAGTACCATGGAGCCATATTTTAAGTAAATTATTATGTGTTTGACTTAAATGAGCATGGCGGTTGAGAGAATTGTCATGCTCACTCAAATGTCTCGCTGGTGGTGGCGCGTGTGTTGGGTCATTCGGCTCCCTCTAAAATGGTTGAGCTGAATGGTGCTGATTCACGCGTCATGTTCGTGAACGGGCGCTGTCAGTAGAGATTGGTCAACTCTTAACTGCCATGGTTTTTATCTTGATTATTTTTTATATTTTGTATTTCTAGATTATCTTCATTGTTTTCACATATAGAAGCAACAAGAATAATGTAAGCAGTATTTTGTAAAAACCTGAGTTTAAAAGAGTGTCCGTGGAGTTTCTTGCTCGTTCTTCTCCATAGAGACCTACCTACGTTTTGGAACGAGCAACTAGCTTCAACTTTCTGTCTAACTGACCGACTCCTTGACAATTCAAAAGTGCCTGTAAATGGTTTAATTGAAATAAATGCTTTGACTTTGACTTTGACTTTGAAACATTTGAACATATTTTTCATCCATGCACTAGATTATGAAATTCTTAATAATTTGACGTCAATATCTTATCTAGAAATTAAACACATTATCGTTTTGTAGTCCGTCGGAAATCATTAATTTTGAGTCCAGCATGGTTCTAACGGATAAACGCTCTTTATTAGTTATGCACCAAGTTTAAGTTGTTGTGTGTTGTACTGACCTCTTATGTTCCTAATAATGAACAAAATTATAAAAGTTACAAATGTGACCATGAATATACCTACCGATTTTGGATACGAATCTACCGATTTTTGTGGGCACCTCTACCGATTTCGACTTTTGACGTTCGAGACCACTGGCAAGCGGACTGTGGAGCATGCGTGTTTCTTATGGAGATGCGCGTACCGTCTCCATCAGAGTGGTTGCAGATGCGCGGAGTACAGTTAGTTCGCGAATATAGTGGATACCTGGCTTATTCGCATTTTCCAAATATAATGAATAGTCTTGGTTTGCAATAATCTAATACTGGTTTTATTTAGAACAACATTACGAATAGGTATAAATATGATTAATATTAACGCCAAACATATGGTGGCAACCAACATTTTGTCAACACAGAAAGGTTAAGAGCAACTGATCTAGGTACTAATAAAAAAACAACGCAAAACATAAAAGCGATTATGTAAAAAGTAAAAAATAATACTTTTGTTGAGCCATCAAATGTTTGTTCGTTGAAATGGCGCTATAATGTCGCGGCGGGGTACCGCTTAAGTAAGTCAGTCCCTCAATTTCATTCACTGTCTATTAATTTACCAGCATTTCCGACCAATTTGCTTCGATATTATCAAATTTTTGTTGCAAATCTAGTTGTTAATCTTGTTGCAAATCTAGTTACCATCAGTTCGCTATTTTAGATATTTAGTTATTGCTTTAAACTTAGCGGTACCCCGCCGCGACATTATAGCGCCATTTCAACGAACAAACATTTGATGGCTCAACAAAAGTATTATTTTTTACTTTTTACATAATCGCTTTTATGTTTTGCGTTGGGGGTTTTTTTAAATTTTTAATTTAATTTTTATTTCAATTTTTTTAAATGTAATTTAGTTTGGTTTTGTGTGGTCAGTGTGGTCACCTATAATAATATGTTTGAAAGCAAAGTAAACATCCGGTATGCGTCTAAGATCCCTACCGCAGCAAACAAAAGAGCTGATAACTTTAAAACTGCTGAACCGATTTTGATGAAACATGTCTAAGAACCATCGCTAGAGAATCTACTTTCAAATAAAAAAAACCGCATTCAAATCGGTTCACCCGTTAAAGAGCTACAGTGCCACAGACAGACACACAGACACACAGACACGTCAAACTTATAACACCCCTCTTTTTCGTCGGGGGTTAAAAAATGATTTTTTTTTGTTTGAACGTGCTAATCTCCGGTACTGCTGATACGGTCAGCAACGAAAGTCGATTAAAACTTTAGATTTTTAAATTATAACTATAAAGTAGAAATACGGTCAGGATAAATCAAGATAAAATAAACGACTATGACCTGAAATACTGTAAGGTATTACTTACATCGTATTTGTTTTTGTGTCTTTTTAGAGACTATGAAAATGTAATAGTGTTAATCTACTTTTGTTGCTGACCGTACGATTCCAAAAATCCCTGAGTAGTATAAAAACTAATCGCAAGAAAATACACGCAGATGAATTCGCAGTTTAATGCTAGTTTGTTTACAAACACCGTACCGGTTTTTACAAAAAAAAAATGTTGTCCAGGTACTTAGACAACTAAAGAGTACTTTCAAAATTCACTTGGCCAATTTCGGTACGGTACACCAAGAAGAAAGGTAACAATCACACTTATTATAATAGCATCATGTCAGTCCGTTGATCACGCGCACTATCATCGGAAACAACATAGTTCCACGTAACACAATGATATCTCCATGAGAAACTATCTAATGCTAATCGGTTCCCATGCTTTTTTGGGTTCCGTTAAATTGACAACACCTTAAGATACTCGTATGTACGACCTGTCAATAATTAATGGAAAAAAAATAAAAAAATGTTCTGTCTTTTTCTTTTTTTTTTTAAACCGTGACACCAGGGGCCTATTTAATAAACGTGACAATCCGACAATTTTGTCAGTTTTTGACAAAAGTAGTATATTATTGGGCAACTCACCCCACCTTCCGTTCCATCGACTCACTCCGTTCGTCTCAATCACTCACGGTGTGGTGAGATGCCCAATAATATCCTACGGAGTGGGCGCCGTTCAACAATTCCGTTTTATTACATACCATTCCTACGTCTCACTTCGACTGAATTTAGTATATTATTGGGCAACTCACCCCACCTTCCGTTCCATCGACTCACTCCGTTCGTCTCAGTCACTCACGGTGTGGTGAGATGCCCAATAATATCCTACGGAGTGGGCGCCGTTCAACAATTCCGTTTTATTACATACCGTTCCTACGTCTCACTTCGACTGAATTTGCGTTTGCGTTAATACTGGTTTGGCGCCTATTCCACACGAACATTTACGGTTAAAGGGGCTGAGCACATTATTACTACTTACCGATGGCTTACCTCGATCATGTACTGCAGATTCTCGAAGAGTAGAATGCCCAATAATATAAATGAAATACGCAGGTTCGACGTCTATTCCACGCGATGAAACGGAAGGTGGAGTATGACAATGCCCAATAATATCCTAGAGTAGACGCAGTGAAAGAAAACAACTTTTATAAATAATTGTTCGCCGTAATTTAACACCACATTCGATTCTTACTATTGTAGTAAGAAGGTTGTATTTCATATCATAGATTTAAATACATTTCAACCAAGTTAACTACAATGCATAGCTCAGAGAAATCTGATATTAAAGATATTTGTAAACTTATTATGAGGAATTCTAGCGGCGAGATTATATTTATTCAAGATTTGCAAACTGGACAGAAAAATACAGATAACGGTTCATCAAAATACCAGGACTCGTATACAGCCCAAACCGAAGATTTGTTCTACCAGCAGATGCTTGATTGGTTAAAATCAAACAATCGCTATCTTATATTGAAGGACAGCTATGGTGAGAGTCGTACATTTGCTCGAGTTAGCGACAATGAGTTATAAATGTCAATGTAATACGTTAATTTATTCATTATTAATAAAACCGCTTTAACAGTCGTCATGAAATTTGTAAAACAACCACAATCGTTACATGTAAACGAACTTTGTGTTCACTCTCAGGAGACTGGTTTTCGCCATGGAAAATTATTACCTAAAACGGTACGATGCATCATTTGCGGACCATCAAATTGTGGAAAAACTAATTTATTAATTGGTCTCCTTATACACGAGAATGGTTTAAGGTTTCAAAATGTTTATGTTTATTCAAAAACCTTGCAACAACCCAAGTACGTATTTTTAGAAAAAGTTTTGCAACGGGTACCAGACACGTCATTTCAGAAATATCATGAAAATGAGCAAGTACTAAATGTTCAGGACGCAAAACTGAATTCTGTGATTGTATTTGACGATGTTGCTTGTGAAAATCAAAGTAGCATGCGGGATTATTTTGCAATGGGAAGACACAAGTTCATCGATTGTTTTTATCTAAATCAGACATATAGTAAAATTCCTAAGCAGTTAGTAAGAGACAACGCGAACCTAATCGTACTTTTTAAGCAAGATGAAAGAAATATGAGGCATGTTTACGATGAACATGTCAACACTGATATGACTTGGATTGAATTCCGTGAAATGTGTTCAAAAATATGGAGTGTACCTTTCAATTATGTTGTAATTAATAAAGATTGTTCCAAAAACAAAGGATGTTATAGAAGTAAATTTGATACGTTTGTAGTTTTTGACTAAGAACACGAACACATATATAAGAGCTTTACCTGTGCGACATTATTACTCTCCAAACAGAGCTTAACCGGTTACAATCTATTCATCGATTATGGAAAAATCTTTAAAGAGGCAAATTGTTGATGCTGCAGCAGCTGTAAAGAAGAAGGTGCGAAAAATGCGAGATATTGAGAATGAGCGTAAGCAAGCCTTGGAAACAGTTTTTAAACCTGTAACAGAGCCTCTCAACCAAATTGCTACAGCTAGTATGCAAACTCCTTTGCTGCATAGTAATGAAGATGAAGAATCTAAAGATCTGTTTATAGACGAAACTTTGCAAAAAGTTGCAACTGGTAGTGATGTAGACGAGTCTGATACCAGCAGTGAATCTTCGTATAAATCAGTTGAAAAAAGTGAAGGTCGCGATACATCATCCTGGTCAGTGTCTTCAGAAGCATTAACAGACATTCCATTTGGTGTTAGAGTAGAACGCGGGAAATTGATGTTAGGTTCTGCTCACATAACAATCGACGATCATTATATCATCGTGGCTGGTCATAAATACAGACATACGCCTGGTTTAAAACAACTACTGCTTAAGAAAGATATTGATTTAAGTCTGATTACTGAAGATGACTTGCAATATTATAAGAAAATGTTACTTGATACAAACGCACATCGTCGTGATAATGACCCAAGTAAACCAATAAAAAGTAATAAGGGACAAAAATATTTACAAGTTATTAAACCTCTTTTTAAACTGCAAAGTACTGTTCAGGGTAATCATTCAAAAGGAAAAGGACTACCATTAACAAAAATCTGGAAAAAAAACATAGATTTAGTATATTGGGATAATCCTAATGAATTGGTGGAAAGGTTAAAGTTATTAATAGCATCTCGAGATGCTGGTAACACAGGATTAGATAATGAAATAATATCCATTATTGAAGAATTACGTGAAAGTAAACTTATAAATAAATAGGTGTAAAATTTACTATTGTTCAGTTGATCATCAGCCTTTACATATAGTACACCTGAAACATGAATATTGATAAATTTGGACATTTCATTCATAAAAGAATGCGATTGTCAGAACTGATTAATTTCAATGATAACGCGTTGTTAAAATCAGAAAATGGAGATTTTGATTTAAAGTCATCTAGATTGAGAGGAATTAAACCTCCATTAGAAGCAGACGATGCTGTGAACAAGGATTATGTAGATCGAATGAGTGCTGATACGATAAAACAATTTAATAAACTGATTGCTTCATTGCGTGCTCAAATCATATTAGATGCACAAAAGACTGTTCAGTCTACTTTAAAAGCAAAGGAGCCTGAGGTTTTGATTCATTTGGAAGAGAAGTTTTACACCAAAGCAGATATAGATAAATTACTTAAAAATCTCAATAATGGCAAAACAACAAATAGTAAATGAAATACACAAAGCGGCACGAAGAAACTTTCTTCGACGTTCTGTTATTCTCAAAGGGATCGATGATTTATGGCAAGCAGATCTAATGGACATGCAAAACCTAAGAAAGTATAATAAAGGTTACAATTTCATTTTAGTGGTGATTGACTGCTTCTCAAAGTATGCCTGGGCAGAACCGTTAAAGTCTAAAAATAAATCTGAAGTAACTCGAGCGTTTGAACGAATACTACTAAGCAGCAATAAAAATCCTGTTAATTTACAAACAGATATGGGCACAGAGTTTTATAACAACACATTTCAAACGCTAATGAAGAACTACAACATTAACCATTACTCATCGTTCTCTACTAAAAAAGCTTCAATTGTAGAACGACTAATTAAAACTGTTAAAAATAATTTGTATAAATATTTTAGTCTCATTGGAAATTATAAGTGGTTAGGATCACCCTTAGAAGATTTATTTAATACGTATAACAACACAAAACATCGTACAATTAAAGTTAAACCTATTGATGTGAATAAATCTAATGAAGCAATCGTAAAAGAAAATATAAAAAATATATGTAATCATGTATCCCTCCAGTGGAAACCTAAATTTAAAAAAGGTGATTGTGTTCGTATCAGTAAATACAAACACAATTTCGAGAAAGGTTATACTCCTAACTGGTCAACTGAACTCTTCACAATAAAAAGGATTAATAAAACTATACCAGTAACATATCACATAGAAGATCAAAGAAAGCAAGATATATTAGGAACTTTTTACGAACAAGAACTTCAAAAATCGAACTATCCTGGTGTTTATTTAGTAGAAAAAATACTTAAAAAGAAAGGAAAGAAACTATTCGTTAAATGGTTAGGTCTCAGTAATGATGAAAACAGTTGGATTGATAAATCTGCATTAATAAATTGAGATATAAAAGAAGTACTTTGTTATATTTGTATCATTATAATTTAAGTAATGCAAGGTGGTGGACTAGTTAACAGTATAATTAATAACCTACCGTTCGAAGCTCATTTGCCTGGATACAATTATTGCGGACCAGGAACTAAACTTCATAAACGTTTGTTGCGAGGTGATCGAGGTGTGAATAAACTAGACGAAGCTTGTATGCACCACGATATAGCATATGAAAATCATACAGATTTACCTAATCGTCATAAAGCCGACTTACAACTATTGAACATGGCTAAACATAGACTCAAATCAAAAGATGCGGGAAAAGGTGAAAAATTAAGCTCATGGTTAGTAAGCAAAGTCATGAAAGCCAAATTGAAATCTGGTTCTGGTGCCAAAACATTTAAGAGTTTAGTATCAAAAATAAAATCTAAAATAAAAAAGCTAAAACCCAAGGATAGTAAGTCTTTAATAAACTTCGCTTACTTAGCTGCAAAAAAGTTATGCCCCAAATTATATCAAATCAAAGTGCCGAGAGTGATCCCCATACCGAAGACTGGTGGAGTTCTACCTTTAATTCCAATTTTTGCTGGCTTATCAGCTTTAGGAGCTTTAGCTGGTGGTGCGGCTGGCATTGCAAAAACGGTAAATGATTACAAATCAGCTCAACAAAATTTGCGAGAGACAGAACGACACAATAGAACTATGGAGGGTTTAGCAGTGGGCAAGGGTTTATACATAAAGCCTTATAAAAACGGTAAAGGATTGTTTATAAAATCAACAAAAAACTGAACAAGAAGCTACCAAATCGCGCACTAACTAATGTAGACATCCAATACTATGCAAGAGACATCCCATATTTCCGAGGAGTATATATGAAAGATCAATTACCAAGGAAGCCGAAACGTATGGAATGTGGTATTGTTAACTTAGACGATTCTAAAAATGAAGGAACGCATTGGGTAGCTTATGTAAAAGTATATGACTATTGTGAATATTTTGATAGCTATGGAAATTTAAAACCTCCATTAGAACTGGTACGATATTTTAAGAATTGTAAAGTTTCATATAACTACACAAGATATCAAAAATTTAATACTGTAAACTGTGGTCATTTATGTTTAAAATATCTAAGAACTTTTTGGAATAAAAATATATAAAATGAATGCTTTTATTTTATTTCATTCATTTGCAAGATGTCACTCACTTTGTCAATAACTGGAAACTCATCAATTTTATCTACATACTATCCTAATACGTTGCAACTCAATGGAGAATATGAGTGTGCTTTATTGCATTTTTCAACATTTAATTCTATACCAAATATTGATAAAAGTAATAACAAGTATTATTATGGCTCAAACGATGTTATTGAAATACCGGAAGGCACCTACGAATTGCAAGATATTTACGATTATTTAAAATCCGAAATAAAAGATGCCTCAATCAAATTACAATGTAATAACAATACTTTAAAAACTGTCATATACTGTTCAAAAGACATTAATTTTAAGAAAGAAAACTCTTTCAGTAGACTGTTAGGATTTGATAAGCAGGTTCTGAAAGCAAATAAATGGCATGTGTCACAGCATCCTGTCAACATTTTACCTACGATAGTGGTAAGGATCGAATGTGACATTGTGAGCGGCTCTTACATAAACGGTGAACCAAGTCACATAATTCACGAATTCGCACTCAACGTACCACCTGGATACAGAATCGTAGAAATCCCGAAGAACGCAATATATTTTCCAATCAATCGAAACAGCATAAGCTGCATACATATCCGACTACTAGATATAAACAATCGTTTAATTAATTTGCGTGGTGAAGAAGTGCAGCTGTATTTACATCTTAGAATAAAAAATGATTGACTACAATAAATATGTGTCTCATCAAATTAAAAATACCAGTTCTACTCAAGCTGCCTACCAAATAAGACGTCGTTCTAAGAGCAAAATAAAATTAACTAAAGACAATAAGATATTTCTCAGAGCGATCGGATTGTTAAAATGAATATCTTAGACGTTTTATCCACTCCGACTTACGACAACAGTATAGAAGGAATCGAATTTCATTCGTACAAACCTTATGTAACGAGTTTCAACAGGAACGATGAAATACGCATACCTATCAACCAACAAGACTTGTACATACTACCATCAGCGAGCACTCTATATTTGGAAGGAACTATTATCGTTAGCAAAAAAGACACGAAGGACAAGGTTACTAGTGTCAATTTTACTAACAATGCCCTAATGTACTTGTTCCAAGATATTAGGTATGAGCTAAACGGAGTGGAGATTGATAAAATTAAAAATGCTGGAATAACTACAACTATGAAATCGCTCATATCAATGAATGATAGTGAATCAAAGATGTCTAATGCCTGGGGTTGGAATATTGATGGTATAAAAAATATTAATGGGGGAAGATTTTCTGCCTCTATACCACTCCATAATATTTTAGGTTTCGCTGAAGATTTTAAAAAAGTCGTAATAAATAGTAGACACGAATTGGTATTGTTGCGAAGTAACACTAATTTGAATGCTGTAAAACTTAACACAGGAGAAATAGTGGATGACGTTCAGATCAACAAAATCATATGGCGTGTACCACATGTTAAAGTATCAGACAAAGAAAAAATTAGTTTGTTAAAACTATTAGAAAAAGATCGACCACTTCAAATCATATACAGGAACTGGGACCTCTACGAATATCCAGCTTTGCCTAAAACTACAAAGCATACCTGGTCTATCAAAACTTCATCCCAAATAGAAAAACCAAGATATATTATTATTGGTCTTCAGACAAATAGAAAGAGCAATGCAAGTTCTGACATGTCTCAGTTCGATCACTGCTATGTTCGTGACATTAAAGTGTACCTCAATTCAGTTTACTTCCCGTATGAAAACCTAAATGCGAGTTTTGCTAATAACAGAATCGCTTTATTATACGAGCAATATACCAGATTTCAACAGTCGTATTACGGACGTCGACCAGAGCCATTATTAAGCGAGAAACAATTTAAAGATTTGGCTCCGCTGTTCATCATTGATTGCTCTAGACAAGCTGATAACTTGAAGACCGGTCCAGTTGTAGATGTGAGAGTAGAAATCGAGACTGATTCGGAAATACCAGATCAAACCACAGCATACTGTCTCATTCTCAACGATTGCATTGTTGAATACAAACCTTTAAGTAACATCGTGAAGAAGATATCATGAAGCTGGATACCATCATCGTAGAAATCCAAGGATTTAAAGATTACAAAAATAATTTTATCGTGAAAGAAGTGGCGGTTGTAAATCAAGAACATACACAGACGTTCCTGGTAAAACCGCCGCATTCATTCCATTCCCTTACTAAAGAAGAAAAGAAGCAAGTGAGGTGGTTAGAAAGAAATAGAGGAATTTACTGGAGTGAGGGCTACGTAGACTATAAAGAATTTCATCGCATCATTTTACCATATTTAGAAAATAAAAAAATTATTACGAAGGGTTTAGAAAAAATTCAGTGGATCAAAGACTTATGTGTTAACTGTGAAGTGATAGATATAGGTGAAAAAGGGTGCCCTAATTTTGCAACATTAAAAAAGAAATATTGTAAAAATGATACTGAATTTAACTGTGTAAATCATAGACTAAACTGTGCTTTGAATAATGCTATATGTATTAAGAAATGGTATTTTGATAATAATATGTCTATATTTAATCTATTTAAAATTATTTTGTAATGTTCAGTTAATAAAAAAATGATTATGTATGAGGTTGTTTTATTTAATATAATCCGGGTAAACTACATAACAAACTTAAAATTAGCTCTAATAAAATGAATTTAATTGAGTAAGTATTCTATTAATTTTAAAATATTGAAAGCATAATTAAAACATAACATAATGAGAACATTTCTTTAGAGCTAATTTAAAGTGGGAGTATGTTTATAATGTTAATAAAAGATAATTTAAATTATAAATATATTATTTATTTAGTTTTCTCGTTAAAAACAATCACAAAACATTTACATTCACTTCAATTACAAACTAAATACACTTGGCCTTGTTATTTAATATTTTATGTATGTACATGAAACTTATTTACTATGAACTATGAGGTATTTGAGAATTTTAATACACTACTACATTATCAAATAAATTATTTTATTTCTTCTAACTTATTCTCTCTAATTACAATAAAACTTACACCTTCGATATTTTTTGTTTATATATATATATTTTTTTATTACATTAAACTTACATATTAACTAAAAACCTTAACTAAGAACCTAACTAAGGGCTTAAAGTTTTCTTATTATTTTATTTTTATTTACAGATTGTGATGATCTATGTGGAATCATTTTATTACACTAACAAATTAACAAATGAATTTATAATACCAATATTAAACTAATTATTTATTTCTACTGAATATACAACTAGGTAGATACATTTGTTACTTACTAATAATAATCATCACCACAAAGTTTCTTTGAAATTTTATGTATCAATGATTGTGTCTCTTCCATAACATTGTCCACCGGTTCACTAACTACATATTGTGCACTTAATAACACGTTCTCATTGTCACTTGAACTTGCAGCACTTGCTTCTTGACGCTCACTGATGTCTAACACTTGTATCTGGATCAGTCGTAAACCTTTTTTCTTTTCGTTGTTTATAACGAACGACGATTGACTTATAGAATGTTCAGCAGGTGCCTTCCGTTTTAAACCCTCCCGTCTTGTTCTAGGCTTTTTGTTGGTTGGTTCAGGTCTTTGTTGCTCTGGGATATGCCAGCTTAAACTCGGAGTCGGAAAACCTTGACCGTATTGTGAGAAGTCAATAATATCTGGAGAATCGCACATTATTGATGATCTGAAACAAAGAAAATTATAATTATTAATAATTATATCAAACACATAAATAAGACATAATTTTATAAGTACATATACGCTTGTGCAATACTTACAATTTGTTTCGTTTTTAAGTGACGTGATGTGACCAGTCCGGCTGACTGCCTTGTGATGTATGTACTAATCATATTATTATGAAATGCAAACTCCATAAAACCTTGCGATGTGAATCAATTTCATGTTTCAACAAGTTCAATCTGATGAGCACCTGATCGGTGTTAAATTCTACACCGCGCGTGTGAACCTCGACACATGAGTGCTTTGTCATCAAAACTGGACATTAGGTACATATTTTATCAAGTTGGAACCTGTATCGACACGCGGCGAGCGCTGTGTGCTTTGTCATCAGGAACGGAAATGAAACAGATGTATGTAATGAATATACACAATTTAATTTATTCAACTTTATACTTTGTAGGCACATAATAGATATATACCTACACTGTTTAGCTCTAACTAGTAAAAGGGATACCAAGAACACACACAATTTAGAATTGTATACATAATAAAACCAGGTTCGAAAGAAACTTCTATCGATACTATTTGAATTAAATTACACAGCAATACTACTTATTTCACATTTTAAAAGAGTAACAAACATCCATCCACCCACCCTTACAGACTTTTTATAATAGTAAGTAAGACAGTAGGTAGGTTGAAAAATTATCTAACTTTCCATTTAGGACGTCATAAGTTTTACCATTCACAATCAATAAAAAACATGTTAAAATATGTATTACTTAAATATACTTGCGTTACCCCAGGCTAAAGTAGAAACTTTATCAAACGATAGCAATCGTTTATCATCATTGCTTGAAAGTGCTACTTTATTTAAGTCCTGAGTAAATATTTCGTGTTTTATTGATTTAAACAATACATTTTTTTTACGAATAACATTGCAATCATATAAAACATTTTTATAATCTAACATATTAAAATTTTTGGTAATACATTTTTTTGTACCTTTTGCCTTTTTAATTGTTTTGTTTAACGTTTTAATACAATAAAGCTTTGAGCGCAGTCCTACGAATTCTTTGATAATGTCACCACCCATTTCATCCTTAAACAGTCCTGGAACCTTCTTATTAATAATTGGTAAGTTATAGTCATTGTTACAGTCATAATTGCTGGTATCAAAATATTTTAGAAAATGGAGCTTAAAGTCTTTATAAACATCATTACTCTGTACATCATATACTAGACTATCTGTGTCAGTATAGCATAATTCTATTCGGTTACCATAAAAAGGTTTAATGATGGAGTAGTGAAAGTTGTACATGTGAGCCTTAGATAATTCTAATACTGCAAACCCTATGTAAATTGGTTTATCAAGTATAATACGCACAGGTTTCATTTGGATGGCTACTAGATCATCAGAAAATACAGAGACGCTATGAAAATATGGGCTGGCTATCAATTTTTCAGCACAAGTAGTCTTTTTTGTTTTATTGTTCGAGTCACACCACTTGTTTACTAACTTAACGTCTATTCGGTGTTCATTATTTTCTAGAGTCTTTCCAAAAATACTATTATTCAATAATTTGAAAAAGTCTTGTTCAAACGTTGACTCTGCTTTTTGACGTAACTGGGTGTTAATATCAATATATTGCTTTAAAAAACTACTTTGTTTAAATATAATAGCGCGATGGATTCTTCTCAATACTAAACCGTGCTGTAAACATTTTTTTAAATGTACGTAATGAATAACATACTAATATTTATCATACAAATTTGGTATTAGCTTTTTATTCTTACCACCCGGTGGTAAGCATTTTTCTGGACAAAAGGGAAAGTCATTGTGTTCCATGTGCAAATTCTCCGGATATATTAAATCAACTTCAAGGATGTAACCGTTTTCTGCAGTATCACTAATTTCTGCTAAGTTCAATTGTAAAAAATCTATTTCTTGTCTATTCATAAATCTAAAATCCGAATAGGGTAAGGATTGACACATGCTATAACCGTATAAATTGTTACAATCTAAATAAATGATAAATGAATTAGGACGGGCTGGATCATAAGTATCTAAATATTTATGATTGGCTTTGACATGTCTTTTGGAACACATACAAACACCTCCTCGAATACCTTTTTGTATCATTCTAAAAATTTCAACATCACTAATCAATTCTAATTGAACTCCTGTTTTTAAAAGCATTGCATCAAAAGATAGACTTGGTGCTGTAAGATAAAACGCGGGATCGAGATTGTAATGTAGTTTACAAGTTTTTCGAAAATTTTCAAATACATCTGTTAACAAGAAAACATCTGTTTTGAGATACAAATCTGTGTACATACCCATGTTTTGAATATTAAATACTGACCAAACAGACCGAGCGTGTTCATAGTCTTCGTCGGTAATTGCCTCATTTGTTAAATAGTTAAAAAAATATTTTTTTGAGGGTAAACACGTTTCTTCATAACGTTCCCATTGAGACATATAGTCATATGGATACACTCCTTTACGAGTGAGTAGGATAAATTGTTTTTTATTAGGGAAATAAGATTTTAATTGTTTAAAGTCTTGTTTTTTCATTGTACTAACCAACTTTTCTAAGCTAGTTCCTAAAAACTTGAAAGAATCTACAAACCGAACTTGGATGCTTTCCCCGGTAGCAATCGGAATAAACTTAGTGAAAGAAATATAGTTTTCTTTTGTTTTAGGTATCACTTTTATAGATCCAGGAGCTTCACCTAATTCTTTTATGAAAAGATGGCAATCGTATCCAGACAAATTATGAAAAAATACTGGTAAAAATGATGGTAGTTTGTATTGTATGTTACAATAACTATGAGCTGCGCCGCGATATTTACCAGTCAAGTGACAATGATCGCGAACCCTATCGCCGAACAAGAAGTGTTCACAAATATGACAGGTCAACGCGTTTTCAAAGTCGCGAGCATTTTCATTTGAATAAATCATAGGAACATTATTTTTACAATATCGTAAATTTTTTGTGTATCTTTATAGATAGACTTCACAAAATTTGATACACAATCCGAACCGCGATAAGAAACGTAACGATTGTGGTTTTCGTCTAGCGTACACGTAATATGATAAGCGAAAGCTATAGGCACATGTCGCTGTCGCGTTACAGTACTCGCCTTAGTGGGGTCAGGGTCACAAGATTCATACCGTTCTAGCATTGTTTCAAAATCTGCGTATATAACAAATGGAACAATTTGCTTTCTATTATAATTTTTAAACTGTATGAAAGAACCCTTTGGAGGTAGTTCAGTGACAACACCTCCACAACTATGTGAACTAAGATCATCGCATGAATTAAAAAACATTGAACAAGCATCACAAAAGTACAGTTTACTGTGGTGTTTTGTTATTTGATTTTTAACAAGTCGCGGCAAGTCTTTAATGAGACAGTAATGTGATAAATTATCTCTTTCTAAATAAAGTAAATGAATCACCTTTCCGTTCAAGGCTTTTGGTTTGTAAAACGGTCCTACGACGGTATTATTTTTTAAACCATAAATGTAAATGCAAATTTCGGGGTTATTCACTTCGAACCGCGCAATATCTGAGAAATTCACTGGAAATGACATATCCTTTACATTTAACACGTTACGAAAATCAGGGTAAGAAGATACTCTTTCAGGATGACTTTTAGCTGGATATAAAGCAGCAACAACAGACCACAAAAAACAATACTCGTCATTATTGTGGATATTAACACATGCTCTTTTCGATTTTATTGCAGAAGGCAATTCGATAAAGCCTGAACCATGCAACGGTTGATATTTGTTAACATTGACTTCCAAATGAGAACTGCTCAAGAACGTCCATCCACTGTCTCGGTCCTGAAATTCTTCTATCTTTTTTGATAAAATGTTTTTTACTTGAGTTAATAATGAATCAATTTCATAATTCTGATGCAGAGTAAAGTTTTTTGTGGTAAATGATTTCATCTCCTGAGAATCATTTTTAAACATTAAAAATAAAGCAAAAAATTCGAAATTAACTTTTAGACAAGTATGTTCTTTAAGAGAAATAGGTATTAATTAACGTTTTAATTTTGTCCCAAATATTAATAAGAAATGGTTGTAGAGAACTATTCTCAGACGGAGCGACAATTCTATAAGAAGCTATACGATTACGAAATGCAGAATGTATTATTTCAACACCTTCGCAAAAATGCGAAATAGTTTTGTTTTTATGATTAGTACTACGTAGGTGACCTGTCCAGTGACTGCGCTCAACAGATGTGTTACAAACAGTACAGAACGGCATTTTAAAATGTAATAGTTTTAAACTTACTATTAGATGTTGCAATGTATTATTTTTACGATTATGATTTACGCTCGCAGAAATACAAAAACATCTGGTGCCCCAACAACTTAAATATTTATTTTAAACTAATATTATCGCTATAAAAGACAGGCTCAGAGTTATCAAAAAACTCATGAGTCCGTCTCATAAAAACTTGTAACCCGTCCCACTGCGGCGTGTTCCGGTTAAGCTGCACTTTTAGTGCCACCGAGGCTTTCTTCCACCGCTCCTCTTTTGGGGTGGAGGCAACTTCAGCCTTGTTATAGACTTTAACCTCCACGTAGAAGTCCCCGGATACGTCTGCCGTTCGCCGCACTTTACCGTTAGCAACACGGCTGATGAGTGACGAACCGAAGTCCGCAACTGAGGTTTTGGTGGGGACGTAGTCCTCCAAACCAAAGAGGTCCGAGCTCAAGCTGCGCCTTTTACTGTAAACAATTTAACACATTATTTATTACATTTATTTTTTAATATTGACAAATTGATGGTGTATTACTCCTCTGTTGAACCCTACGGGGATAGAAAGCATGATGTTCTGTTATAATAATTTAAATATCTCATGAACTAACTGTAAACATTCCTACAAGGAATATAATTGGAAATTGATTTCAGAGCTCTCTTCGTTGCAGTTCTAAATCCACTAACCAACGTTTATCGGTGTATAACATTTTAATTGACATAACATACACAACAAGCACCTAAAGGTAAAAGCAGTAACACAAAATTACCTTGACTTCGGTACGGACGGTGTGGTGCTCTCGGAAGCTTTGCGCTTCGACACCTTCTTCTTTGGTTGCGGCTTCGGCTCGGCTACAGTTGCGGACTGTGACCGGTATTCTGAATCGGAGTCAGACCTGAAATGGAACACATAAAGATTAATTTTGTAACTAATAACTATGACTTAAGTTTCGGTAATTGACAATAACGCATCGCGGCAACAAATAAGGTTCATAATAGCGATACGTTTGATGTTAGTTGAATCGGATAACCACAAAATAACATTAATTTCGAAGTTTTCTTTAAATTGTGAGAAAAATACATGGCTCAGTGGAATAATTTATAGACATGTCTTTAGTTCATGAAATTCCCTATAATGTTATTACATAAAATTATATGGTTTACGCTCAAAATTCTAACATCTATGCGATGAAATTAAGGCTAACCAATACACCAGCCGGCAGGCAGGAACCAGGTCCGTAGCTGGGTAGCGATTAGTACATTAGTAAATTCAGTTAAATTAGTAGTACTTACTTACTTACATTTTATATAGTTGAAGGTAACCGGTGGTTATCACTGGAAGATACAGGAGCGAATGTAATATTATGATCAAAATTGATTGATTTTATACATAAAAAATACCATTTCAGCAATATTTATCCCATTACAAAATTAAACCTTAACTACATATATTGACAGTTTTATGACTAATTTATGTTACTTACGTCTAATTAAACCGTAGTGATTGAAAATCACTTCCGTCTAATTGCAATTTTATCGTGAGAAATGAAATATAAAACCAGCTTTTTTCGCTCGCCGACAAAGATGACACATGACGCTTATGATTAATACATTAATATATAATAAAGTATGTATGTTTGTTGTATAAAATGTGATGTAAAACTTCGCCTGATAACACACATGTGAACTAAAAAATAAAAATCACTTTTTTGACGGAAGAGAGCTGAAAGAAAATCATCCTGAAAACATTTTTTGTGTAGAATAATCCATGTAAACAAACTTGCGGCAAAAAGTTAACCACTTATATGCTACAGTAAAACTTGACATTATCGTAAATAAGTAATATCATCTAACGACTAAAACGAACTTTTTATTATCGATTCATGCATAAGTTCAGTAGGTAGGTACTAGTATTAAGATTCATCTTTCAAACAAATCCTAGATTGTTAAAGAACTATCAATGTATTTTCAAACATTTTATGTTTTCTTATATGTTTTTATGCTTGTTCAGTATGTATTAACCAAAAACTTGTATGTCTGGTGTAAACTGTAAGTATAGGTTGGTTATTTATAAATAAATATAGCAAATAAACAATATAAAATAATTAGCAAAGTTATCAAAGGAACATCCTCTATTTGAATGAATTGCATTGATTATGAAGTTCTATAAAATACCAATTTTAATCAGAGACTGCAACATGCACAGCGATCATCTTACAGCTAAATTGTTGAATACATGGGAATGACTCAAACATATACCTGGTACAACAAAGTTCGAACACTACAAATTTACATAATGCAATTTTGCAGTCTTTGCGATTGTAAAGAATCACGTACACTTATACTGTGAAGCTTAACACGGTCGCCGATCCGACGCCGTCGTCCGGCGGTTTAAAAGGAGTATGGTACAATAGATGATCACGGGACGGCACACGAACCGTTTCGATGGCAATTGTATAAGTGTGCGATGATCTTAATCAAGCGCAACGCAGAGTCGCAGAGTAACAACAGAACATTTTAGAGCTACCAGTAGTTGTTTGTTAACGTGTGAGGTAGTGTTAGCTGTATGAATTAATTAAATTAAAATTCAGATGTCCTTGGTGCCCAATCTGGGGTCATAGAAATAGAATGTACGTGTGTCTGAAGATGCATAATATTTCTTGCTCTGTGAAGAGACATGAGACAATCTGTCCTGAATTTTAGGCTAATGGTTCTAACAGCGAGCACACTTATTTGTTAACATGTAAAACTGTATGAGTTAATTAAATTAAAATTTGGATGTCCTTGGTGCCCAATCTGGGTCATAGAAAAAGAATGTGTGTGTACCTGTAGGTGCATGCTATTTTTTACTCTGTGAAGAGACATGAGACAATCTGTCCTGAATTTTAGTTTATTTGTTAACATGTAAGCTAGTGTCAACTGTATGAGTTAATTAAATTAAAATTTGGATGTCCTTGGTGCCCAATCTGGGTCATAGAAAAGAATGTGTGTGTACCTGTAGGTGCATGCTATTTTTTACTCTGTGAAGAGACATGAGACAATCTGTCCCAAAATTTTAGTTTACTATATTCGTAAAGTTCCATTAGTAAACGAAATATGTGTCAAACTGACTGACTTTTTTCTCGTGTGGAATAGGCGCCAAACCAGTATTAACGCAAACGCAAATTCAGTCGAAGTGAGACGTAGGAACGGTATGTAATAAAACGGAATTGTTGAACGGCGCCCACTCCGTAGGATATTATTGGGCATCTCACCACACCGTGAGTGACTGAGACGAACGGAGTGAGTCGATGGAACGGAAGGTGGGGTGAGTTGCCCAATAATATACTACTGACAAATAAGTCGAATTGTCGCAACAAGTGCCGTTTAATAAAGATGTCAATTATGTCAAAATGCGACAGGTAAATACGGACAAAATTGTCAAACCAAAATCCCGTTTAATAAAGGCGACAATTCTCAGATTTTACCTATCGAATCTCTAAGAAAGTATTATCGACTCAATTGTCATAGTAAATGACAAATATGTCTTTTTCTGACACATTTGTCAAATTACAATATCAAGGCATACATTCTCTATGCATGCCTTGACATTGTAATTTGACAAATCATGAGGACAAAACATGAGGCTAATATTAAAAAATATAACAGTTTTACGTCTGTTTTGACTTGAACTTCGTTTTTGTTTGCTATTTGAAATAGACGCCTAAATTAACGATTTTAGACCTTATCTATAAAATAGAGACGTTTTATTCGGCAAATTTTGTGATCATTACTCACTAGATGAAACTTATTAAATTCGTACAGTTTTCACCAAATATTCATCTTCACTACTAAGTACTGCTATCTGGCGACAACGTTAAAACCTTTTTTAAATTAGTCGTAATAGGTAATGCAACTACTATATTGCTTTGACATTAGACGATTGGCCTGTCGAAAATTTCTGACAATTCGACAAATATCCATCCACCTATCATGACAATTTTGTGTTTAATAAAACAAAATTGTCAAGTTTTCCAGACAAATTGTCACCTGTCGCCTGTCAAGAGCAACTGTTTATTAAACAGAAATATGTCAAATTGTCACGACAAGTCGACATATTTGTTGATTTCCCACCATGACAAATTTGTCAGTAATAATCTATATTAAACATAAAAAGTTTCAAATTGTCGCATTGTCACCTGTCGCCTGTCACCTGTCGTTGTCGCGTTTATTATATAGGCCCCAGCAAGGGCGTCGCCAAGGGGGGGCAGGTAGAGGCAGTTGCCCCTCCTTAGAGATTCCAAAAGCATATATAGTGTCCCTTTGAGAGTAATTAAAATTTATATTAATTACCTAGGCCTAGGCCCTAGGCCATCAGCTGGCGAGTTCTGGCGACGCTCTTGGGCCCCAGGATTTTCTACTGTACCATGGCTGAATTTACAAACATACAACTTTACTTACACAAACTGCCAGATTCGGAACAACTACCTGTACGTCATACAAATATTTGTTCCGTGCGGGAATCGAAACCACGACACACAGCGCAGCACCCAATTGCTCAGCCTGTGCGCCAACGCAAAAGGAACCAGGTGGAACGTTCACCATCCTCCATTGAATAGGGAGGATCCTCCGACCAAATGGGTGCTGTGTCTAGTGGGTTACCACGCGACTGTTGCTGTCGGAATTTTATACGTTTAAAGTTAAATAACAGAGGGTATTCCCTTAAACTCGATAATCTACATCATTAATAGATTTAAAAAAAAATATCAGCTTAAAGAAATTATCAGTATAACAAAATCCAAAATGTGCAGTGTTTCTTTCACGTATCCGATTTTGTATAACATTTGAAAAATTAAAA
Organism: Charanyca ferruginea; assembly: GCA_947361185.1. Lineage (NCBI taxonomy): Eukaryota > Metazoa > Arthropoda > Insecta > Lepidoptera > Noctuidae > Charanyca > Charanyca ferruginea. Next base: position 18,908,093 of record OX376056.1, on the reverse strand, counting down.
CTTTTTTATTTTTGATGGGAATATTTTTCATACTGTGTTTTATGCTAATGTTTTGCGATCTAGTAAACGTCAATTGTAGTTCACATTTTTTGCGATAGATGTCGCCACACTAGTTGCCATCTAAAACCATCTAAAACTATTGCTGCTTTTCAAAAACCACTGCACTCTTGTAAGCCAGAATCAACAGTGGCGACCTCCAGAGGAGTGCCGAAACAAAGAAGCACGCGGAGTTCCGGAGAAGCAATTCAACCGTCTTGAATCCCGTTACGCAATTAATCAGAAACCAAGAAACCGACACAGCGTGAATCAGCTGTCGATATTATAAAAGTTTTCAGTGTTAAAAAACACGATCACGACTTTAGAATGAAATAATTCAAAAAAACTTATCAACTCAGGCGCAAACGGAGACGTCTGGGCGTGGACGCACAAATCGTCGCCGCTTCGCTTACAAAACAAGTGGACAATTGGAGATAACTGCTTAGAAACGGATGAATTCACTTTTATATTCCTGTGTGCATACTGATGCCAATCGTGTAGGTACCTACGTAACACAGATTACCGACACTTGTCTAAATGTGGATATGTCTCAAGTATGTTCTAACGAAGATGGTACGAATATAGATTCTGTAGGATTATTGTTAAATTGGGGTGACTAATGAAAGACGTACTATTTATATGTATAGTAACGTTCCACCCCGACTTCGCACGGTGCAATGTAGATGATACAAACTATGCGTATAAACCTTCCTCTTGAATCACGCTATCTATTGATGAAAACCGCATTAAAATCCGTTGCGTAGTTTAAAAGATCTAAAACGTACAGATGGACAGACGGCGGCAAGCGACTTTGATGTATTATGTCGTTATTTTTAGTTTTTGAAGGCGGTTCTCTTTTTTTAATAAAGTTTTTATTTTCCACTTTTTAGTGCTTCCTTATCACCCAAATCCATTAAAAAACGGCAACACAGTTAAAACAGAGATTAAAAGTCCTCCAAAGATGGAAAGATGGTAGAAACGAAAACGTCTTCTCGGTTTTTGTTGTTTAGTTCAAAAACGTAAAAGTAAAAGTATACTAAAACCTTCTTCAGAATGTAACAAACACTTTTCTGAAAACCGCATCAAAATCGGTTCATCCAAACGGAAGATAATCGCGGACAAACATACATACATACATATAAACATATGGGTCGAACTGAGAACCTCCTTTTTTTTGAAGACGGATAAAAATCGACTTTATTTCAATAATTATGTATTTTGGTATGTTTCTTTTGATTATTGTCGCGAAAGCGAAGGAATATAGCCTTTATGTACCTACAAATATGAATTAGTTAAGACGTAGCGTGAGGTGAGAGAAGGAGGGGATAGCGCGCGGCGGTGGATCGCGCGCGCGCACCGTGGCAATTGGGCCTGAGGGTCGGAGCTAGCAGTACACGGGTGAGCAAACTTGGTATTACTCAGTGCACGTGTGTGTGTCTTCAGATTGACCAGATATTCAATTTATATTATTTCCCAATGTTGTTGTCGTGTGTGTATTGTTTTACCAGCGATCAGATTCAGAAATGATACCAAATCAGACCATAAACCAGCTGCGAGGCTCGGGGTGGCTATAAGGGGAGGTTGGAGGCCACATTGGGAGGACACCCAGAATATCATTGCGATGATAATTCAATAACCGTTATTCAGTGCAAACCAGTTAACATGAGTCCAACAAGGTTGGAGGCCACATTGGGAGGACACCCAGAATATCATTGCGATGATAATTCAGTAACCGTTATTCAGTGTAAACCAGTTAACATGAATCCAACGTTCGTTGGATTCAAATCATATCGTACCTGGGCATATTTCAGAGACGTAGGGTACTTTAAGTTCAGATATTCGTCACTAAAGGGTAATTGGCGACATGGTGGAGATGCTGGGATCACATTATAATAGTTTAAAAATAATGTTTAGTTCAGTTCTAAAAACCAAATTGTGCGGGTAGATCGAAATTGTTTTCTGCGCTTAAAAGAATTAGGTCACCAGTTTAACAGTTTCAGAATACCCGCTATACTCACCAAATAAATTCAAAAATGGAACAGCCAGATTATTTGAGCGGAACATTGTGAATGTTAATTAATTTTGTTCCATGTTATTATTAGAAAGTTTGACTGTTTTCTTAAATACATTATTATTGGTATGAGTGCACAATAATGTACGAATTATTATTTTAATTATTATTTTTAGGTTGCGTAATGACCAACGATAGTAGTGAAGTTTATTAGTTAATTATATTATACGTTTGATATTAAATATTAGTATCAAATGAGTATTCCTGCAAATAGACTTTATTAAGTGAACCAATTAAAATGATTTTAGATTTAGTTTAATAGTCTTGTTTGATGAATTTAATTTACTTCTCTCATTTGATTAGTGCAGTTTGTTGGTATATTGTATTTCATAAGAATCTCATACAGATTTATATTGTTTTAGATACTCGGAAATCGGGATATTCATTTACTAAGAGAATGATCCATGACTGTGATATTACTTAGCTAGCACTCAATAATAATGGAAGACGCTATCCGATCTCGTTTAAAAATTATTTACGAATCCCTCCAATCAAAGATTAGCTCTGCTCGGTGTGCCCTAACGGAATTATCAGAAGAACCCAACTATAAAGGATTAGAACTAATTGATGCTAAACTAAAAGGTTCAAATGAGATGTTTGTTTCGGAAATTCGTAATTATTGTAAATTCATTAAAGAAATTAACGTTGAGGAAATTAGTCAGTATACGTCCACACAGATTCAGGCCGAAGAGTTAATAGCAGAAATAGATGTTATTATTAAACAGAATAATCGAAACTGTGCACTTGTTTTTACAAATAATGACAACAATGTTAACACAGTTAGTAAGTTACCAAAAATGGAATTAAGCAAGTTTGATGGGGATGTTCTAAAGTGGTACCAATTTTGGGATCAGTTTTCATCGAACGTTGATAAAAGAAATATTAATGATGGCGATAAACTGTTGTACCTTCAATCGGTTCTTGAGGGTGACGCGAAACAGGCAATAGATGGGTTGGACACAACGGACAAAAACTATCGTATTGCTGTCGACACATTAAAGGAACGGTATGGCAAACTTAGCGTGATTATTGATGCTCATTATGTAGCTCTTTATAGAATTAAATCAGCGGAATCTAGTCAGGTAAAAGATTGTAGACACGTTCTAAATGAAATTGAGAGACATCTTAGAGTATTAAGTTCCTTAGGCGAAGATGTAAATCACAATCATCTTAGAGTAATGATTTTAGAAAAGTTCCCTGAGGACCTCATTTACGAATTAAGGATGAAGATAACTGGCGAAGATGAGTCTATTGATAGTATCAGAAAGTTCTTAGAGTATATCATATCGGCTAGGGAAACATCAAATAGATTAAAGAAAACTGCAGAAGGTACTAAAAATACAACAACTAGCGAAGACAAACAGGCTTCTGATAATATGACAATAGGATCATTACATGTTAGATCGGAAGAGACTAGAGATAATAAAAGGCGTAGATTTACATCGAGTAGAAAAGAAAAGGCTAGGTATGAAAATAGACAGCATAATAAAGTGCCCCCTCGGAAAAGACCACATGACGGTGACAGGTCCGATGAGCCACCTAGAAAGAAATCAATTAAATGTATATTTTGTAAGCAGAATCATTTTAATGACGAGTGCAGTGTGCACAAAACCTTACAGGAAAGAAAGGTTCAATTAGGAAACCGTTGTTATAATTGTTTCAGTGAAGGCCATAGGGCTGACAATTGCCGTACCAAGCGGTATTGTCGACATTGTAATAAGTTCGGCAATCATAATCGAGCATTATGTCCAACTAACACAGTCAGTGAAGTCCTTACCAACTGATACCTTACATACCTACTAATAATGTATATAGCTGTTGCAGACAGCCCTGGTAGTAATTGTTAATAATTTAGAATCTAAAACAAAACTACAATGTAAGGTGTTGCTCGATTGTGGTATTCAGCGCTCATATACAATGAAACATATTACTAATTTACTTAAACTACCTATTACTGATCAAATTAATTTATCAATATTCACATTTGGAAACAAATCACCACATCTTATTAAAAAACCCATAATATAGTTTAGTATTACAACTCGAATAGGATTAACTCGTTTTATTCATGTAAATGTAGTACCTCATATTACTCAGAGTATAAAAGCACCAACTTTTTATGATTTAAACAAAATGGAAAATAAAGATCGTATAATGGCTGATGATGGGTCTTGTGGCAACAAAATAGATATTTTAATCGGAAACGATTATTATCACTCATTCATGTCACAAGAAAAGTTATCGGTCACAAGATCTGTTCTTAGTTAATTCAGATTTTGGTTGGGTAGGGTCTGGAAGAATAAGTGAGAACATTGATAGTTCCGATCAGTTAACTGTATTGACCTACTTTCAATCAGATGAGTCATTTGCTACTAAATTAAACGAACCCGATCTCCCCCTTTAACTAGATGATGTTAAACAGTTATGGGACCTTGAATCAATAGGCAACACAGATTCTCCAAAAACTACTCGCGATGAAGAAGCGATCAGGCAGTTTAATGAAACAGTTCAGTACCAAAATAACAGATATCACGTTAAATGACCGTGGACTGAAGTACCACCGAATCTTCCAAATAATCTAGACTTTAATGAAACGATTGGATAATTCGGAGTTAAAAGTATACGACCAGGTCATTTAAGAACAGCTGCAGACTAAAATAATTGAGATTGTACTAGATCCAAAGATGGCACAGAACCATTCCGTTCACTATCTTCCTCACCATTGTGTTCGCGGCCGTGATAAGCCCAAAAGGCTCCGTATTGTTTACGACGCCTCAGCTAAAATGGCAGACAATCGAAGTTTAAACGAATGCCTATAAAGGGGTCCACTTATGTTAGAGGATCTTACAGGACTGCTAATTAAGTTCAGAGAACACCCTATAGGAATAGTTGCAGATGTCGAGAAAGCTTTCCTACAGTTAGGTCTACAAGATTCAGACAGGGATGTAACACGATTTCTTTGGTTCAAAGACGTAAATAGTACAGTTAACCCAGATGTGCACTTACGTTTTTGTCGAGTTCCATTCGGTGTCATATCAAGTCCATTTCTATTGAATGCTACGATCAAATATCACTTAAACAAGTCGAACAACATGTTTCTAAAACACATTGCGGACGACATTTATGTAGACAATATTGTAACTGGCGCACAGACAATTTCAGACGCAAATAAACTGTACTGTGCTGCTAAAGAATCATTTGATAGTTTGTCCATGAATTTGCGTGAATGGAATTCAAATTCAAAGGAACTAGTTTCTTCCATACCAGATAAATTTAGAGCAGAAGACCGTAAACAGATAAAAGTTCTCGGTCTAATATGGAACATACATAAAGATCAGTTATATTTAAAATATAACTTCAATACAGACATAACAGGCACAGTTTTGACAAAAGGGAACGTATTAAGAGTCATTGCTTCAATTTATGATCCGTGTGGTCTCGCAGTTCCGGTAGTTCTTCCAGCAAAACTATTCTTTCAAAAATTATGGAAAGAAAAGGTTAAATGGGACGTCAAATTGAGTGATAGTCTACTTATAGAATGGCAAAAAATAGCATCAAACTTAGAATGTCTAAAGAATATTCATGTTGATCGTTATTTTGGGCAAGGTTTAAATAAACGCCAAGTAGCTGAGCAAATTCAATACGAACTACATTGTTTTACGGATTCGTCTTTGCATGCTTATGCAGCAGTAATTTATTTACGCGGGACTTTACACACTAATAATATTGTCAGTTTTGTTATTGGCAAGTCTAGATTAGTGCCGTTAAAGGACCAACATGACTTACAGATCCCAAGATTAGAATTGCTGGGAGAACTTATCGGGTGCCGACTTATAGGCTATGTTACAAAATTTTTACGATATAAAATAAAATCACAATATTTGTGGACTGATAGTCAAATAGTAATTGAATGGCGCAAATCAGATAAATTACTTCCACCTTTTGTAGCACGTAGAATCAATGAAATAAAACAGAACAAGACTTTACAAATCAGATATGTGCCAACTGAATTAAATCCATCGGATGTAGGCACTAGGACGGAACGAGTAGATTGTTACAATAGATGGCTCAAAGGACCTGATTTTTTAACGAGTAACTCAAGTCGGTGGCCTACAGTTCATAATAATATAAATACTCAAATTTCAATTGCCGGGGAGGGTCTTTCGAACTCAATACCTTTAGATAATAAGACACAAAGTTTAGGTATTACAGAACCAATGATGGTAGTTGATTCAGACAAAACAGAGTAACATAATTATTAGAAATTAAGGCTAAACATTTTCCTAAAGAAGTTGAGGGTATCACAACAAACTTATCGAGATCACTGAAAATATATAAAGACAAGAAAGGACTTATTAGGTGTAAAGGTAGATTCAGATACACGAATATGTCACATAATCAAAAAGAGCCTATACTACTCCCAAAAGATTCAGATATCACGCGCAAAATTATAACGGAACTGCATCAGAAGAACTATCATGTAGGTGTCTCTCATACCTTAGCCCTATTAAGACAAAAGTTTTGGTGCCACACGGACGGTTAACAGTTCAAAGAGTTATCAGAAAGTGTCCACAGTGTATGAAGTACGCTGGTGGTCGATTCAAATTACCACACATGCCTGATCTACCAGCAGAAAGAATCAACCTTAGTCTACCGTTCGCCTTTACAGGCCTGGATTATTTCGGTCCATTGCTTGTGGATGAGAGTAGTAAAGAAAAACTCTGAGTATGCCTGTTCACAAGCCTAACAATTAGGGCTATACATTTGCCAAAATGTTCACTAATCAATACTTGACTTAGCCACCGCGAACGTAGTGACAAGCACAAACAACCTAGAGTCGTTATTAATAGGCCACCAAAGTTAGCAGAGAAAGTTCAAATAGGGTATTACACCCATTTTCGAAAAGTGTCTCAATGAAATTATGTAGTGCTAATATGCCATCAAAAAAATCACAAATTTTTTATTGAATCGATAAGTACCATAAAAATGCATCAAAATTTTAAATTTTCAAATTTCGCGCGTAGTTTGACGAAAACGCCTCTTACTGGACGCCATATTGCCCAGCGAAATTGACGTCAGTTCGTTTTGTACCAAATGCGCTCATAATAAATATGATAATTGTATATCATTTAAAAATAATTAAAAGCATATTTTGTAATAGGTGTAGTAATTAAAAAATTACGTTGGTTACGAAAATAATTAAAGTACAAAGCCTATATACGCCAATCGGTTGACTAACAATTGTCAATTTTTTGTTTACACAGCCGTACGGCGTAGTAACATGGCCGCTACTATTTCATGGTGTTTTATAACAGATTAAAAATACTGAAAATTTTGAATAGAATTAAAAAAAATATTTTGTTATTTTATGAACTAAAACTTACATTTTCCGACTGCTTTATGCGTAAACTGTCTCATTAACATATTTATAGATTTTTTCTCGTATAGAGTAAAATACCCTATTAAATCAGATAGTAATAGGGCACTTTGGAAAGTTGGAAAAATAGCAGAATTGATTAAAGGATCGGATAAGCAGATTAGAGTAGCCAAAGTTAAATTACCATCAGGAAAAATACTGACTCGTTCAGTAGGGCATCTGTTTCCGTTGGAGATGGACGATCAAAGCACAGAATCGTCCCCAGAGCAGAATGTTGTACCAGTCAAAATCAGTTCGCACTCTGAAGATTTTCAGAAGAAACAATCAGTACAAAACGACCACCCAGTTGGTTTTGACCAAGAGTCTCGAAGTACTCAAGACGATGAACCAGTCATCAATGATACACCCATATTTCAGTCAGTACAAGACACCAGTAGACGACCAATCAGGGCATCAGCAGCCAAGGCAAAAGAGAGAGTTAAACAGTGGCCATCTCAGTTGATAAGCAGATTGTTTCAATGATTAGTGATAATTTAAAGTTTGGAATCAGTTGGAATCAGTTAGAATCAGTTGGAATCAGTTGGAATCAGTTGGAATCAGTTGGAATCAGTTGGAATCAGTTGGAATCAGTTGGAATCAGTTGGAATCAGTTGGAATCAGTTGGATTCAGTTGGAATCAGATGGGAATCAGTTGTAACCCATTATCACTCCGAAAATGTTGTAAACATACTTATTATGATCTTGATTAAACCGTTATTTCACTTGATCCGATTTTTTAATTATCTTTCCCTTGGGCGGGAGTGTCGCGAAAGCGAAGGAATATAGCCTTTATGTACAGTCAGCAAAGGAGATAAGTATCCATGTCGTCGGGAATAGTTGAAGATTTCTTAGAAACCTATGGGGGCTTTCAAATGAAATTGTATTAAATCATTGAACTGTTTATTCTCTATTAATTGTATTTTATTTTATTCATAAACACCTATCGGTTTCTAAGTAAACTTCAACTGTTTCCGGCGACATGGATACTTATCTCCTTTGGTGACCGTACCTACAAATATGAATTAGTTAAGACGTAGCGTGAGGTGAGAGAAGGAGGGGATAGCGCGCGGCGGTGGATCGCGCGCGCGCACCGTGGCAATTGGGCCTGAGGGTCGGAGCTAGCAGTACACGGGTGAGCAAACTTGGTATTACTCAGTGCATGTGTGTGTGTCTTCAGATTGACCAGATATTCAATTTATATTATTTCCCAATGTTGTTGTCGTGTGTGTATTGTTTTACCAGCGATCAGATTCAGAAATGATACCAAATCAGACCATAAACCAGCTGCGAGGCTCGGGGTGGCTATAAGGGGAGGACACCCAGAATATCATTGCGATGATAATTCAATAACCGTTATTCAGTGCAAACCAGTTAACATGAGTCCAACAAGGTTGGAGGCCACATTGGGAGGACACCCAGAATATCATTGCGATGATAATTCAGTAACCGTTATTCAGTGTAAACCAGTTAACATGAATCCAACGTTCGTTGGATTCAAATCATATCGTACCTGGGCATATTTCAGAGACGTAGGGTACTTTAAGTTCAGATATTCGTCACTAAAGGGTAATTGGCGACAATTATTATATCAAGGCAATAAGACGAATATTTGCACAAATACGCCAAGTGAAGTGCCAGCATAAGAAACAAAGGGTTGTTATTATTACAAACTATTAATGTTAAATGAAGAATGTACAGAAAGTCTCTCAAAGTATTTGTTAAAGTGGGACGTATTGAGGTTTGTTAGGTACTTTATATTCCAACAGAATAACAGATATCACTCATATCACTTATACGGTAGGTTTGCGAAATTTTTGCGTTTAAGAGACAAGGAATAATAAAAATAGTAATCTCTCGATTTATATCGCGAAAAAGATTTCATAAAAAAATATATATCTTAAAACCAGTATGGCTATTTTGAATAGGTACTTAATTAAGTAATGTTTACACACTTACCCCGGTCGATATTTAAAAGATGAAAAGACTAAAGGGTACTTACATAACTTGAACATTCAGTCTATTCAAATGTTTTTAGAAAAAGCACGTGGTGGTTCTCATAATAGCAGGTGTTTTTTAAGAAATCAATAAAAAATAGCCAGTATGGTAATGAGGTTAAAACCAGTATTTTTTTGCGAAAAATTTTGCCATGACGTACGTAAATAAAAAAGTTATAAAAATACTAATTAATTATGTCGTGACAACCAAGATTAGGTGAGGGTTTTGTAGGTATTTATTGATAATTAAACTTACAGTACGTCGTTAAAAAAAATGTTATAAAACACGTCCAAATTATTTAACAATGCATTGGAAGGTGTTAAATAACCAGTTTTATGAGGTTATGTGGACGCACCTTGAGACATTTTAATAAATAAAAGATACACTTGTAAAAACTAGATAGTTAATTTGACGTCACTACTTAACTAAACCTGTTAAATTCATAATTTTTAAACAAAATTAGACGCCTGGGAGCTTCAAGAAAGATGTCCAATGTGTACCAATTGTCCTTTCTTGTAAAAGTACCTAGTTTAATTCAAAATGAAAAATGTTTCTCCGATGTATGACATTCTTAATGAGTGAATTTAGGTTATTTCAGATGAAAATTCAAAGGAACAAGATCACAATAAAATCGAAGTGACTATTAAAATTACAAAATGACGACCAAACACTTCTAATCTAAACATTTAGTACTCACCATGTACTCACACTCAACGAGCTGTAAAATAATAAAGCGTCATGTAATTGCTAAGACATGATATACAACGTCTACATAAAACGAGATAAAATCTCGCATGTTTAAGATAAAGAGATTTATTCTCCTGTCAACTCTCACACGACCAAAACTTTTCCGTGAATTCTCTCCTTTCTATAAAGGCGCACGCGAATCTTACACGATATATACGATTAATAATAAATTACACGCGATACAGAATTTCATGTAAATTAATTACAAATAGAACATTTTCCGAAGCAGCGTGGGGCCCGGCCGCGAATAACACAACCCCATTTCTACCCGTGGGTGTCGTAGAAGACGACATAGAGATATTGGTCAGAGGATGGGCAGCAGCGCCCTTCTGAGTACCATAACACCTACTGCAATCGCCAAGCCAAGCACGGTGATTATGGCTGAACCCCCCTTGGGGGAGGCCTAAGCCTAGTAGTGGGTGTCTAAAGGTGAACATGACCATCATGAGCATATTTTCGTGACAGAAATTTGTTATGGTATATTATCGTGATTTGTAAGCATAGAAATATTTATTTGAAATGCATTTCAATGTCGTCTATGTTTTACCTTCAGGGTCTACGTGACGAACAAAAACCAGACAGTTGTTTCAAATTTCAGTACGACCATGTCTTTTTTTAACCTGTTTCCTGTAACGAGTATAAAAATAGGAAAAATCTAAACCGTGACATTCATTGTTACCTATATTGTTTGAAATGTTGTGCAAAATGGCAGAAATAAACGTTAACAAAGGTGAACCTTGACATTTATTACCGGACAAAACAATACATGGAGTACCTAGAGGTGCTCACTGGCTGATGATATAATTCCCACCCCAATTACAGGTAGATGACCTGCGTAACTGTTTTCTTTTTACTTAGACAACAAGTTCCTTAGCACTATTAATTAAATTTGTAGTAGAAGTATGAGCTTCACTTAGGCACTCAAAGATCGCCGACTTTATTCGTCCATATTTCATTCGCAAAGTTCACGTACTTAGGGTGACACATTAGCGAAAAGATCATCCAGATTTCAATGTGCCCTTGCTTGTACGTCTATTGCAGACTTTGAAATAAGCGAAAGACGTATGAGTTAGAGAACGCTTTCTTGAAAGCTTGAAGACTTCTTTCGCCAATGTTTCATTCGAAAAGTTCACGTACGATGACATTTAGCGAAAAAGATCGTCGCCCTTTAAGTACGGGTACTTGCTCTTTCATCTGTCACCCACTTAAAGTTTTATAGGCTGTAGAATTTCTACCGTTTGACAGTCTATCATTCGCCAGCACATTAAACCAAACAGTCTAACCTGTCAAATCTTCCCAATTGAATAGAATCCTTATTCATTGGTTATAAAGTTGAAAAACTATCAAAGAAATTTGACAGATTGGGGTAGCTTTATGTGCTGGCCTCTGTACTGACGTGATATTGGTGTCTCTTAGACAAAAGCCTTTCACCTTTTGACCGCCACGAAGCAAAAACGTGACTTAAAACGGCGCCAAGCTAAGTTACATACTCTATGACATTACGTATAGAGTAGTCTGTCATGTATTCGTGACCGTGGCGTGCTGGGCACATTTTGAATTGTCATCTATACATGACTATGGTCATCAAAAAGTTAATAAATAGTTGAAATCGACTTAAAAAGGATGAGAAGTAAAATATAGTGCACTGTATAGCAGTAAATTATTAAGGCTACAGAAATACTGAATATCTTCGCTTTCCTCGGCCGGATGCGCAAGCACAAAAAAAAAGTGCGTGGAATAAAGCCGTCAGCTGTCACAATTTGATTTAATAATTGGCAAAACATAATGAATGACCCATTCTCTATTACCAGGTAACGACCAATTGGCAAAAAATAACAGTCGGAAGACGTTGAGACGGTCGTTGGTTCCGCGCTAGAGTCACGCAATTTCGCGTATCAACCCACCATCGAGTATTATAATCGATTCAATAGCTTCCGTACGCGTGTGTTATCTGTAATAATTTAATTATCATTCGAAAGTTACTGTGGTGGTGAATTAATTATTAGAGTTTTTTGTGAGGCTAGCGGACAATGCTGCCTTTTTTTTCGTAGTGACGTTTGTTCTTGATCAAGTTTTTGCTTTAATTGGCAAAGAGCACTCAAAAAATTGTCTGGTGGCGATTGTTATTGGTCATTCGATGATATTTTTTTCAGAGTATAACTAGCTGTGGTTGCTCTAATGTAGACCTTAATTTAAACTAAGGTTTTATGTCATTATAATTCTCCAAGTCATGGGGGGTTTCAACTCGAACAAATTATAATTAGTCATGAAAAAAAAATCATAGATGGCAGCATAGGTAACCAGTCTGATATTAACAATCACTAAAAAGTGTTTAATGGCAGATTTAAGCTGAAGTAAGAATAAGTAAAAATCAAAACATCATTGTTTAATGTTGGTTTATCTATTTACACACAGAAAACACGTATTTTCAACAAAAAAGATAAATGAAACATTTTACCTCAATTCGATCTTACAGAATGATGAAAGTAGCTAACAGTAGCCATCTGATAGTAACTTTGTTTAGAACTGTTTGCAATAGATGGCGTTTTACTCAATTAGTCCCGTAGTCCCTCCACAATCGGTAGGTACTAATTTACGTTTAGTGGTTTCAAGGATTTTTTTTAACCTTTTATACGCCACGTGCCAAACTGGCCAAGTGCGAGTCGGACTCGCGCAAGGGTTCCGTACTATTGTTTATAAAAACTTTAGACACTACCTAGATTAAAACATTTATTTTGTTGTACGGGATACCCCCTTAAATATTTATTTAATTCTGTTTTTGTTGTTTGTTGTTGTAACTTTGTTATTATAGCGGCAATAGAAATACATCATCTGTGAAAATTTCAACAGTCCAGCTATCACGGTTCATGAGATACAGCCTGGTGACAGGCAGTCAAACGGACAGTGGAGTTTTAGTAATAGGGTTCCGTTTTTACCCTTTGGGTATGAAACCCTAATTAGTACCTACCTAATAGGGCCCCGTTTTACCCTTTCGGCACGGAACCGTAAAAAAGCAAAAGCATGCCGTTCGGCGCCAAGCTAAGAATTCATCCTTTAATACCTACAAAATAATTATGAGATTAAACGAACTTACCTGTAAGTGAAGTTCTATCTCAATTATACGAAGCTCCTTGTCCGAGACGGATTTAACAGTGTAGTCTACGATTCGTGCGCTAGTGCTGCCACAATATTTAAAGCTTCCATCCAAAACAAAAAACTCTGCGTATTTCTGAACAAACCTGTCAACTTCATTTCGTTTAAAGCACATTTCATGAACAACAAGGATAGGTATAGGGAGGGTAAGAATTAACGCTGGGAGGGAGTCCCGTCTCGGACAAGGAGCTTCGTATAATTGAGATAGAACTTCACTTACAGGTAAGTTCGTTTAATCTCATAATTATACTCGCTCCTTGTCCGAGACGGATTTAACAGTGTAGATGTTTAAAGCTAAGTTGTGAATGAAAGGCTGTTGTAATCAAAAATTAATTATTATTTTAAATTACAAAACATAATAAGCAAGTATTTTAAAGAAATTACACCTGCACAACAAATAATGTTAGGTACTAGGTTCTATTTACAGAACTGCCGACAGCATTACTAAAAGCTAAGGGGTCTTCTGTTATTGGTCGATTATAAAATCTGGCGAAAGTTGAGGATGCCCCTGACCATCCTGCCGTCTTTCTAATGAGATCTATGCTAAGACCAGCCCTACTTGCAGCTGAAGTAGAAGCATGCCTTGTGCTGTGTGCAGTAAATATGGAAGTATCTATACCTGCCTCACTCAATGTAATTTTTATCCATCTACTTATAGATTGAGAAGAGGCGTTATGGTATGGTTTTTTGTATGTAATTATTAGGTTATCTATTTCTTTTCTAATATTTTTAGTAACATTTAAATAAGACCTTATTGTGTGTACGGGGCAAATTGCTAATTTACTAGTGTAGCATTTTAAATGTAAACAGGGTTGAAGTGAACTTTTACTTGAAGTTTTAATATTATCTGGTACTTTTATTTGTACTGCATCAGTTGAAAATGTAATATTTTTAATTTTTAATAATGATAGTGTCTGAACTCTATGCCCTGATGTTAATGCCAGAATTGTTACAAGTTTTCTTGTTAAAATATCTAATGAAAGACTCTCATTTGGGTACTTGGATGCTAAATAATCCAACACCATACCTGGATCCCATGTTACACTATATTTCGGGTTGGGAGGCTTCAGCCTGATGCCGAATGAAGAATGAAGATTTTTCAAAGGGGTATTCCCTTTGAAAAATCTTTTCAATCTTTCCCCCCTTCCCCCCGGACCTCGAACACGAGTAGACGTGCCATGGAATTTACGCAGTATTATTCTAAACATATAATTTGAAGTGATTTAGCTAAATTAAATCGATCAAAAAATTAGGAGTGCATAACGCAAAGTAGTACGCGCACCAACGCCAAACAGACGGTTCTCTAGCCAGCGAGTGAGCAGTTCCTAGTACGTCGTGCTCCGCCTACTCACTCACACGCCGCGCGACGTCGCTGACCGCCTGCGCTCCTAGTACCTGCCACATCAAGCGCTGTAGTGCTATCTCTGTCACGCAACATCTGCATCACAACGGCCACAGTGGGACGTCGCTGCTATAACTCCACACGCTGCCTGCGCGCCTAGTACCTGGAGCTCGGCACACACCAAAGCGATACGCAAGACGGTTCTCTAGCCAGCGAGGGAGCAGTTCCGAGTGCGTCGTGATCCGCCTACTCACTCACACGCCGCGCGACGTCGCTGACCGCCTGCGCTCCTAGTACCTGCCACATCAAGCGCTGTAGTGCTCTCTCTGTCACGCAACATCTGCGTCACAACGGCCACAGTGGGACGTCGCTGCTGCTCCACACGCTGCTTGCGCGCCTAGTACCTGGAGCTCGGCACACACCAAAGCGATACGCAAGGTATTCTCCATTCATTATCTGAACCTACAAGTAAATAACATGCCTCTCCGACGAACGCCGCCGCGGCTACAGATGCCGGCCTCGCCTGCTGCTAACGAACCTAATGAACCTGACACACCAGGTGAAGTCGTCCCAGCTATCACGCTGTCCGGTTCTGCGCCTAACCTAAGCCGTATTGAGACAGAAAACGTCAATACGCGTAAACGTAAACGCGAGGACGAATTATTCTCGTTTATGCAGGAGATGAGAGATTTATTACAGTCGTCTACTGCACAATCTGATGCTAAGTATCTGGCACTGCAAAACTCAATGAAAGAAATAATAGCACAGAACGCCGTAATAAAAAGCTCCTTAGATTTCGTCACTCAGAAATACGATGAGATAAAGGCTAAAATGAATCACATGGAAATAGAACAGAAAGCCGAAAGAAGTTATATAAACCAGCTTGAAGACAAGGTAGAAAACCTGGAGCGTATGCTCTGGCTCACAAAAATGGAAGTGAGAAACATACCAAAGACAGAAGGAGAAAATAAAGAACATCTTCGTCAGATTATTGCGGAGACAGCAAGTGTTCTTCAAGTCCCACTCGAGCGCCAGGATATTAAAGATATCTTCCGCGTGTATAAAAAGGATGGAACTCCATCCTCTATTATCGTCGATTTCGGCTCGGTCACCACAAAAGAAAATATGCTGGATAAAGTTCGCCAGTACAACCGCAACAATAACCAACACAAGTTGAACACCGCTCATATTAAACTAAAAGGTGAGACAAAACAAATATATATATCCGAGTGCCTGACACAAAAATCACAGCGCTTATTTTACCTGGCCCGCAAATTTGCTACCGACAACGGCTTTAAGTTTTGCTGGACCTCACATGGGAAAGTTTTCCTGCGTCAAATCGAAGGGATGAAACACATACTGGTAAAAAGTGAAGCCGACCTCAAGATAAACCTATCACAATGACTAGGCAAAGCTAAATGTTATTCCTATAACTGTTTGTTAACTTTATTATTCTTATATCTGCAGTTATACTTTGTTCCTAAAATGTATACACATAACACAACTAAACACATAAAACACCAGTTAGTACATTACATAAAAAACAACACAGAATACAAAAACATACTACAACTACACCTACAAACGACAATCTACATTCACTCACACACATCTGGGTTCTGCTTGGTACTAGTAAAGACTGAAGTTTTGCCCGACTATCTAAAAGGATATAGATTAAAAGTACAGAAACCTACTGTCAGCAATAAAATAAAATCGACTACAAATGGCTAATACAAATAGCAATATCTTAACACATATAGACAACATCAAAATCGCAACATCACATCATTGTGATACAGACACATGTAATTTAGTTATTGGAAATTCTAATGCGGCCCTTAAAATAATAACACAAAACATTCGGAGCATCTATAAAAACTTGGATGGCTTCCGGGCACAACTAGCGAGGCTAGCATGCGAAATAGACATTATAATCCTAACAGAGTGTTGGCTTAGTAAAGACAAACCAATTCCCGCCATAGAAAATTACGTCACTCACTCTTCTAAAAAATGTCTCAATCAAAATGACGGGATTGTAATCTACACAAAGGATCACATTCAATGTACGGTTGAGGAGCCAGATACAGAGGGTGCTAATTTTCTGTTATTAAAAGTAGGCACACACATATGTATACTAGCAGCCTATAGGTCTCCCTCAACCTACCGTATTGATAGTTTTCTAAACTCCCTCGAAAACATTATTGGCAAAATAAAAAGAAAAACCATCATTCTCACTGGAGACATAAATATTGACATAAAACCGAACAACTCAGACAGAAATAGTGCATCCTACCTTAACCTAACCGCAGAACTGGGCCTCCTACCCGGTCATACGTACCCAACAAGACTACACAACTGTCTTGATCACTTTATGATAAATGCCTCTACTGATGCGACCGTGGTGGTGATGGATTCCACTGTAAGCGACCACGCCTCTGTACTATTATGCTTAAATAAGGAGCCCTGTAAAACTAATAAGATTAGATCAACTACAAAATTAAATATTGAAGCTACTGTTGAACACTTAAAAAATGCTAATTTCTCATTTATAACAAGTGACTCAGATGCAAATGAGGCGGCTTCACTATTTGTAGATTGTTTGATGACTGCAATCTCACTACTCACAAAAGTTATAACTGTGCCCAACCGCAAGGTAATCATTAAGCCTTGGATAACTCCAGGCTTATTACGGTGCATTAGACATAGGGATAATCTCCATAGAGAGTTTTAAAAAACCCAAAAAATACCATTATGGAGATTTCTTATAAACGATACCGTAACTATTGCAATTTGCTACTTAGAAAGTTACGAATACATCATGAAAAATCTGCTTTAAAATCGTCACAAACAAACAAAGAAACATGGAGCATAATTAAATCCATTACAAACCGAGTGGAAAAAAAAAACAGCAGTGGGATTCTGTAAGAATTCACCCGCGAATTCGAATCCTATCTCATTTGCGATTTCACTTACCTGAAGTGAAAAGTATTTAGTATTCACTAAAATAGTAACGTAATAATAGTTCGCTTCACCTAAGTTGGTACTCAGTGGCGCTAGCGTAGTTTTTATCGAATTACAGTATACCTAAAACAGTTTACACCGTGGAATCAGAAGTGAGAACTGGAGTGAGTTCTTACAGAATAACATAGCTGTAGCGACTGAATTACTGCCTGTTACAAAGGATGCATCGAGAGAAATTGAGACCATAAATAGGTATTTTTCTGGTATAGGTAAAGAGCTTGCAGAGGCTATCACTCAAAACCGAAGATCCCAACCCGCCACATATAAATTAAATTCACCGCCAGCACTTAACTCGATTGTTCTACTATCCCCTGACGAGGCTGAAGTCGAATCTGTAGTTAACAATCTAAAAACAGACTGCGCTACAGGGTGGGACTCTATCTCAGCTAAACTACTTAAAACGGGCAAAGCAATTTTGATACCCCAGATCACAAAACTCATTAGGCTTTGCTTTGAGCAGGGAGTCTTCCCTAAAGTCTTCAAAAAATTTCTTATCACGCCAGTTCACAAGGGTGGGAACCGTGACGAAGTTAAGAACTACAGACCCATATCAGTTTTACCGACACTGTCAAAAATCCTAGAAAAGATATTGAATACTAGAATCGTTAGTTTTTTAGATAAAAACAATATATTATCAGAAGGTCAGTTCGGTTTCAGGTCTGGCAAAAGCACAGAAGAGGCGGTTGGTCAACTAGTTGATCATGTCGCTGAGAAGGTCGATGCTAAACAAAAATGCATAGGAGTTTTCGTCGACCTGGCAAAGGCCTTTGACACCGTCTCTATTCCCACTCTTGTGACGAAACTAGACCACATAGGAATCCGGGGAGAAGCTCTCAGTATATTTACGGAGTTTTTGAGTGATAGGACACAAAGGGTAAAGATAGGTGGAATCGTCAGTAGTGAAGCAAACGTTACATGTGGTGTACCGCAAGGCAGTGCCCTCTCCCCGAGTCTCTTCCTGGTATATGTAAACGATCTGTGTCAGCAACAACTGTTTAAGGGTAGAATATTTAGTTACGCTGATGACACCGCGCTCATATTCCACGGAGAGACTTGGGAGGAGGCGCAGCGTGTGGCTGAGCTGGGACTTTGTAAAGTCAGTAACTGGCTGGAAGAAAACCTGCTTACCCTTAACATTGCCAAAACTTCATTCTTGCAGTTCAGGTTTGCCAATACCAAGCCAGTAGCAGTAACCCTTAAGGTACATTCTTGCAACTTTCCTGGAAATAGGCTCCAGTGCTCATGTCTTACAATATCACAAACAACAAACATAAAATACCTAGGTGTAGTACTGGACGAAAAATTAAGTTGGCGGCCCCAAGTCGAATTAACTGCCTCTAGAGTGAGGAAACTTATTTGGGCCTTTAAGAAACTTCGACTCGTGGCTGATTTTGATCTTCTTCGCACTTTATACTTCTCTCTAGCCCAATCGATAATTGGTTACTGTATTACGGTGTGGGGAGGAGCCTGTAAAACTATTATGATCCACCTTGAAAGAGCTCAAAGATCATTGCTCAAAGTCATGACCTTCAAACCATACCGCTTCCCGACCGTAACATTGTACCAAAACTGCACAGTACTCACAGTGAGACAGCTATATGTTCTCAATATCACATTGAAGCAACACCTAATCACACCTTTGAACAACAGCTACAAAAGTAAACGTACAGTCGCTAATGTCTGTAAATACGTCAAATGCAAGACTGCCTCAGCCAGAAGGCAACATCTTTTTCTTGCTACGCGTATCTATAATAAGATAAACAAGACCCTAGATATTCACCCATTTCCTAAAAAGAAAATTAAAATTAAAATAAACACCTTTCTACAAACACTAGATTACATACAGACAGAAAACTTAATAACATAAACCCGGCAATTAGCGCTTCCCATTATAAACATGCACGATAATCATATAAATACCCCGATACACACCACACACACACGCAAACATACACGCACACACCCCCTCTCACACACACACACACACATTCATTCATACACTCCCCACCCATACGCCTTAAGCAGATATTGTATAATGTAAAATTGTTTAAATCTTATTGCATAAATTCTGTGTAAACTACTGGGAGAAGACACTGATTCCTGTAACACAGGTTACTACCTAGCGCAGGAGTCAGGGTTTCCATATAATAATGTAACATACTTTTATGTCAATAAAGATTATTATTATTATTATTATTATAATCTATCATCTGAAGTAATTTTTGGTCCCATTAAAATAGAGAGAGCAGATCTAGTGGTATTTAATGAGCCATAAGACATACCCTTATGAAAGCAGTCACTAAGAAATTTTAATATGAAAGGTATAGATCCTTGATAAGGTTCAATGTTATGTGTGTTACAGAACTCCCACCAGGACTTTAGAGAACAGTTGTATTGTTTGATTGTGTTATTTGAAAGAGAATTTAACATTATCTCAAGAGCAGAGTTTGGAGTTCCACGCCTTACAAATGCTTCGCTGATAGCAGCCCTGCAGCCAGGGTAAGATGCTGATGCATGGGATGGGGTTCCCTGTAAGGAGAAGTCAAAAGAAACTTGTTAGGTGGGAAAATAATTAAATTTTTGACTAAAAGTGGTTCGATGAACGGAAACCACGACTGAGAAGGCCAATAGGGAAAGACTAGAATGCCTACGTTCTACGTTCTACGTTAGGGGGGTTTGGTTTCCGCACTTAGTCCTTAAATGTGGACCATTGTACGTGTATTCTACTAGAATGCCTATTGCTCTGTCTGTTTTTATTTTATTGACACATTTTAAGACTAGTGAAAAAGGTGGAAATGCATAAAAGAAAAATGTTTTCCAGTCTAAAGTGAATGCATCAACTGCTATAGCTTCTGGGTCTCTCCTCCATGAAACAAATCTTTGACATTTGCTATTTATTCTAGAGGCAAATAAATCAATTTCAGGCTCTCCTAGGGTTTCTCTAATTTTGTTAAAACATGTGGGAGATAACTCCCATTCAATGTTTAATTTTCTAGACTCAGCATCTGCTTCGAAATTGTCTTTAGAATTAATATATGATGCAAAAATCCAGATGTTTCTTATCTCACACCATTGCCATAGCTCCCTTGTAATATCGTTAAGATGTTTAAACTGAACACCCCCCATCTTATTAATATAGGCTACAGCTGTTGTATTGTCCACTCTGAGTAATATTTCACAATTTCGAAAATCCTTAGCATAACACTGAAGCCCTAGGAAAGCAGCTTTTAATTCCAAATAGTTAATGTGAAACTCCAACTCTCTAGAAGACCAAGACCCAGAAGCCTTTTTTCCTTCACAGACAGCACCCCAGCCAGTACGAGATGCATCAGTATGAATTTCCAGTTGGAATGTGTACTGTTTAATTGAGTTCTTTCTATGTATGTTTTCTATCCACCACTGTAACTCAGGATAAATATTTTTTATAAGAGACATTTTTTCATCATAATTTTCATTGGAATCTTGCAATGCTAAGTACTTTTCTCTTTCTACCAACTTTGTGTATACCCAGCCATAAGGAACAGCATGACATATGGAAGTTAGGGAACCTAAAAGCTGGGAAAATTCTCTAATTTTACATACATTCTTTAATTTGAAGCAATGCAGTTTTTTAAGAATGGAAATTTGTTTCTCTTTAGGTACTGAAATTGTTAGATTTCTGGAATCTAGAGTAAATCCTAAATAATCACACACTTGACTAGGTTTTAAAATACTTTTTTCATAATTTACAACAAATCCTAAATTCTCAAATAATTTGCATGCTGAGTAAACATCTTGAACACATGCATCCTTGCAATTATTGATGTATAAACTGTCATCTAAGTAATATGTCATTATTATATCTTTGTCTCTAAGATATGTAACAATGGGTTTCATAATTTTAGTGAATACTAATGGAGCAGTGCATAATCCAAAGGGTAAGCAATTGAATTGGTATAATTTGTCTTCAAAGTTAAATCTAAGATATTTTTTGGAGTGCTCTGAAATGGGTATAGAGAAATAAGCATCTTTTAAATCAATTTTTGTCATATAACTATTTCTTGAAATTAGCTTGCAAGCTGTTCTATAATCCTCTAGTTTAAAATGTTGGGTGTTAATGAACTTATTTAGTCCTTTTAAATTAAGTATAAACCTGTATGTCCCATTTGGTTTAGGTACAACAAAAATTGGGGATACATATTCATTATTTGTATGTGAACATTCAGAAACTGCACCTAATACCAGAAGCTTCTTAATTTCTTCTTGAATAATGAGTCTATCTTTTGCTGACCAATTTTCCACATGGGCCTTCTTTGAAGGTGGAACAGAAGCAAAAGGTATTTCATAGCCATTAATCCACTGCAAGATAACTGGATCACAAGTAATTTTATTCCAGTTCAAATTACAAAATCTAGTTTTACCTGCATGTACCTCTAATTGCGACGCTGTTTGCGTGGTGGAGAATGTTTCCTCTGCTGTGTCTGCCTCTTCTTGTATGGTTTCGGGTAGGACTTTGCTGGCTGACGGTACTGATATTGCCCGCTGCGGGGTTTTTGTTGTAATGGCAGCGGGCTTCTGTAGTTTTTCTGTTTTTCTTTTATCTGGGCTCCAGTTCTCTGAATTGTTTGAGCCAATTTATTTTTTTCAGAACAAGCACTTCCAAATAGCATCTCGTCTGACTTCTCATTTCTAATGGCGTCTTTGACCAGTGAACTGGTTCCCGCGAGTGCAAAATATCTTCTTGACATTAAATCTTGATGGTATATGTCAGTAGTGATCTTTGCAGCATCACTTAAGTATTCAATTAATTGCTTAGAATTAAAGTTTCCCTTCATGACGCTTGTCATAGCTTTTCCCATGGCTGTCAAAACTTTTCCCGTTAGCTTTTGCCTTATTACCAGTCTATTGTCTCTTTTTATAGAGGTTTCAGACATGATTGCCTTGATTTCAGGATTTAAGGAAGGTGCTGTGGTGTTGAAATTTTCTGGGTCTGGATACTTTTTTGTTATTTCTTCTCTGGTCTCCTTTTTTAAGCCTTCTCTCATAATATTTTTCCATCTTGATGCTAACTGTGGATGTATTGGCTCACTTTTCTCATTGGTATCCGCACCTTCAGGACCCAAGGCCAGGAGAAGTTCTTCAGCCACTTCTTCATCGTCTGAAAGGTTAATATGCGGTGTCAGCCAGCAACATAAACAAGGTAAAATATTCTACTATGTCTATCCTCTATGTGATAGCGCTCAAATTAAATTAGTTGGTCTATCCTCTAAGTGATAGCTCTGAAGTGTAATAATGAATAATGCAAAATAGTATGTCTATCCTCTGCATGTGATAGCTCACTATTAAATTTTTGTATTGTCTACCCACTATTGTGGTAGCTCTTAGGTCAGTATTTTGTGTAGTGAATAGAAAGGTACCCATATACAAACACCCATACGTTTGAAGCTAATTACCCATTTGAATATTAGGTGGAGGTACCTGTAATCGCCAAAGGCATATTTGTATTTGATGCTGAAGGTTCCACGGAGTCAGCCCTCTTTCTAGGAGACTCACTAGGAGGTGAGTCCGTTGGAGTAAGACATCCATCTTCTTCAGTGTCTTCATTCTTCTTTAAACGTTTCTGCCATTTCTTCAGCTTTTTTCTGATTTTTTCGGCTTCTTCTTCTTTATTTTTCCGTTTTCCCATAGTGAACAAGATTTGTCACGTAATTTGAGACTGGTCGAAACTTGTTCGGTTGAAAGTTTAGAAGAAAAAGAAAGATTTTACCTTTGACACTTTGATTGACAGTTCACCGACAAAAAACGCGGTAGCATATCCGGAAGCGTTTCCGTTTCGGAAGTCAAATCAATTTTGATAAACAATCTATCGAAAATCGATCAATCAATCCAATCAGATTGCGAACCATTTTTGAACATAAGAAAAGTAACACGATAAACATACTGAACTAGATCTAATTGTCTAGTATTTTTCTTCGCATTTTAGTTATGTGTAAACACTAATAACTTACCGGAACTGACAAAGAATTTCATTGTTTAGTTGTAAACTTGAACGTTCAAGGTGAACCTTCTTCAAACTTACCGCAATGCACTTTTTACGACTTTTTTGTCGTTGGAATACTATTTTACATAGATGGAAAGTTGAATATGTTAATTTAATCACTTTAAAAAACATTTTTGAATGCTAAAACTTGCTTAATTGCGCAAAAAACTATTTTTAAATGCGGAGGCGCAGTGACAGCGCCGTGCACAAAAACCGTAATGAAGTTGACAGGTTTGTTCAGAAATACGCAGAGTTTTTTGTTTTGGATGGAAGCTTTAAATATTGTGGCAGCACTAGCGCACGAATCGTAGACTACACTGTTAAATCCGTCTCGGACAAGGAGCGAGTATAATTATGACTTTATTCTAAGCAAAGCACCAATCGAACAATAAGTACAGAGACCACATCAAAGTAGGTACCTACTTATATCAATCTGTGAAATTTCATTGATAATTTTTTAACTTTATTGCAAAATGTTAAGGTTCATATCCAATTCGGCAATTTTTAGACAGTTGGTAGTTAGGTACTTATGGTTTGATGTTCTGGCGTCTGTACTATAAGGCTGTCATAATATTAAGAATCTAGCAAAACCATTCATTTTTATGAATTAGGGTCTCCCATTCTCACCAATCTAACAAAAAGTACTAAGCTATCGTACCTAAATATAAATGTACCTATTTCATCCGCAGTAACTACCTACATTAAGGACGCTACCAACTACATTTTCTTCGCGCTCAAAATTATACTCCGTTTACAATAAGATTAGACATATTCACAAGCCATTTTTACAGTCCGTTCAACCGATTTTGACTTCTATTGCGTTGGTGGCATGACAAATGGCAGCTGCAGTAAACAGTTGTTATTGTAACCACTTTTCAACCGACTTCAAAAAAGGAGGAGGTTATCAATTCGTCTGTATTTTTTTAACCGACTTCAAAAAGGAGGAGGTTATCAATTCGAATGATTATATACCTACATATTTGTTTTTTTTTTATGTATGTTCGGGCATAACTCTGGCATATATAGACGGATTTGCAAATTTAATCTTTTTTTGTTCGAAAGGGGTTTATTCCGAAAAGGTCCCATATAAATTTTATCAAAATTGGTACAGCCCTTTTTGAGAAAATCAACAAATTCCCAAAAAAACTTACTTAGACGACGTTTTAGTTTCTTCTATCACTGGAGGACTTACAATCTCTTTTAAGTGTGTTGCCGTTTTTTAATGGATTTGGATGTTAAGGCAACACTAAAAAGCGAAAAATAAAAAGTTTTTTCAAAAAAAGAAAACCGCCTTCAAAAACTAAAAAGTGATAAATAACTTTAGCACAGCACACACATTACTTTACTTTCGGAAGTCGGTGGCAATACAAAACAACAAACAGAACAAAGCCACCGAACCGCGGAAAAAAAAGTTTTAAAAAAAAAAAGAAAACCTCCTCCTTTTTTGAAGTCGGTTGAAAAGTGGTTACAATAACAACTGTTTACTGCAGCTGCCATTTGTCATGCCACCAACGCAATTGAAGTCAAAATCGGTTGAATGGACTGTAAAAAAGGTTTGTGAATATGTCTAATCTTATTGTAAACGGAGTATATGTATCTGAGTCGTCACACACACTACAACGTTATACCGTTATACGCACGCACACATTGAAACCATTGTCCACTTGATTTTTATACACTTCTTAACAGCTAATCTTGGTACTTATTAGATTTTTTTTCTAGTACTGATTGAGTCAAGTTAGTAAAACTTTGTGCATTTACTAATAACTACATACTACTTTGTGCATTTACTTACTAGTAATATTACCAGACTAGCTGATGCCCGTGACTTTGTCCGCGTGATTGTCGGTTATCAGCTAAGTTTTAATTTGTTTAGCGCGTTTTTCTAACATAAAAGTTACTCTTCATAACATCAGCTAACTGCCAGTGAAAGTCACATCAAAATCGGTCTAGCCGTTTCAGAGATTAGCCGGAACAAACCGACAGACAGAAATCGACTGACAGGCAGACAAATATTTTATAAATTGTGTTTTTGATATCATGCATTTACTAAAAAGCTATTACTTTGACATTACAAACAGACACTCAATTTAATTAATTTGTTTAGATTTAGTATACATCTATACAAATAAATAAAATTGAACTGTCTTTTTATGATGTCAAAATAAAAGCTTTTACTAAACGCAAAAAGTATACGGGTACAAGACTTACATATTAAAAAAAAACATTTTAAATTTTTTTGTTTGTCTGTTTGATCCGGCTAATCTCTGAAACGGCTGCACCGATTTTGACGGGACTTTCAGTGGCAGACACCTGATGTTTTATGGAGTAATTAAAGGTAGGTAGGTACATTTTATTTTTACAAAAAAAATGGGTTTCACGCAAAAATATTAAAAGCCCGATATTAACTGACATACATGCGTTATGAAGTCGCGGACATCAGCTAGTTTCCTAATAAGTAATGGTCATTATGACAGCAATAAAAACTTTCCTTCATACTTTTACTTAAGGTCAATGTGGGCAAATCCGTCATACTTTTTTGAAAGTTAAATTTGGTTAACTAAATCTGGTACACTTACTACTTTAATATAAATTTGATGGTTGTAAGCGATACAGAATTTTGTTGTCTTGAATACACATCCATTTTAAACAACAAAACAGCCCTCTATATGTAACTAACAAGGTTTTTTTTATTATCGGTCGTTAGACGGATTTTCCCGAGGATTGGGGGCAAATTCGTCTAGTAGCAAATTTGACTCGAGTTACGCCGTTACATCAAGGTCTGCTATTTGTAAAAAAGTGAATGCAGATGATGAACAAAAATGTTTTGTAACACCATAAAAATAAGGTTTAATTTACGTTTTACTCCCTAAAATCTTTTTTGGAGGCTAATCCGGCCTATTTTTATAACCAGGGACTTTAAACCTTTCTAAAAAGTTTGAAAACTAAATATTTTTACTTATCAGTTTAATTTTTCAGGTACATTGAAACATTCCTATCTTATTATGACAATGGTATTTATGGTATTAACTTAAATAAACAGGGTTATTTTAATGAATTCAGTTAGGTATAAGAGCATTACAATTTTAAACAATGCTGCACTTCACATGTTGTATTAAAAATTGAATTAAGGTGATTGCACCTTAAAGTTGGCGTTTCGGCCCGCGGCAGAGACAGGAGACCGCGACCGGAGACCGCGACAGGAAATCGCGACTGTTACTGTATGAGCGGCAGTCTCTGTCTTGGCGCGAACCGCCGCCTTAAGTGCTTAAATAAAAATCAGTTTCCGAAAATAAATGGTTTTATTCATGATGACATAATATTTTATAAAGGACTTATTATGAGTGTTAAAAATGCAACATACTCAACAAAGCATACTCAAAGTTAGGGTTCTTTATTTTTATCCTTAGGTACTTCGTCGCACACTTAAGACTTTAAATTAATTTCGAGTTAGAACATTGGAAATGAAACATAATTATCTGATCTATCAGCAGTGATAGCATAAACAAAACAGTTAAAAATTAACAAAATATCCTTACTTAACAAACATAAATCTTTAGTCTTAATCTTGTTAGTTATCACTATCAGTGAACTTTCAAAGTATAACACTAAAACTAAAAATAGGAAGGATGAAAAAGGTTGACGACATCTGCAATGGGGTAATTCCGGTATATGACGATTTAGCCCCTTCGAAATTAGACGGATTTTCCCACTTGACCATTTTGAGGTTACGTATTTTTTATAACAATTATTTCTGTATCTACTGGTTTTTATTCAAAACAAATAGAAAAATCCGTTAAAACACTTATTAAACTACATGTATGCATACTCAGAAAGTCGTAACTTGTAAAATTGAATATTTACCTTATAAGAAACGGCGGCACGCAACACTTGAGTTTCGAGTTCGTAGCACAACTAAACTTCAAATGCATTTTTTGACTCTTGTAGACAACCTTGCTCCATCTTTGAATCATAGTTCGAACTAAAAACTGATCCTGTTTTATCGACCGAACCAGTAATAGCGTAACTATTCTGGAATATATAGTAAACGCATGTGTATGGAATAGCCCCGTAGACGGATTTGCCCACATTGACCTTACAGGCAGGACTGTCAGCTTTTGCAAAATCATTGTTTCAATAATATCATTGTTCAAGACAAAACACAATTATTAATAGAAACTAGCGTATTTAACTTTAAAAATCATTTAATCTTTCATCATTCAAGCGGGCTGCGACGTCGAAACTTCGAAATACTCGATAAGTATTTTGCATAACATTCAAAATAAAGTCTTGAAAATCGAGTCATACGGTCTATTTTCGATTGACGTCGGCATTCAACTCACGCACACTTCAACAGACAACGGCTAAAGAAGTTTTCGTTTCAAAAACTATTTCGCCAACTCGAGATAACTTTTGTTGTACCTATTGTTATTACTTGTCCTTGAACACACAGTGTGTTTAGAGTATCTACCATAATTAAACGCCATCTAGTAGTATCGATGCCGCCTAGTATCTAGGCCGACTCGAAAGATGGCGTTGTAAAAATACAGTCTCTGGCAATTAGTGAGTCGCTGATGCTGCCATCTGTTGAAGCAATGAGGGAAAGAAAATAGCCAGAGCAATTGCCAAAGTTAGGGAGGTCTCATTTCTTTGTATGGGATTGGGTATCTGTACTTTAGTATTATATCATACTTTAGTATTTTAACATCTGTGTCCAAGTGAACTTACTGTAGGTATCTATACCAATATTATAAAGAGGAAAGATTTGTATTTTTATATTTTTGTATGTAACGAATAAACTCAAAAACGACTGGTCCGATTTCAAAAATTCTTTCACCAATCGAAAGCTACATTATCCCTGAGTTAACATAGGCTATATTGCATTGTTAAAAAATTTGGGGTCCTTGGGAAAATACAAGCGAAAGAAGTCGCGGGCAATCTGCTCTCTTGGTAAATAAGTGGTCCAATGTACAAGGAGACCAGAAAATAAGAGGTGTAGGGTAGGTGTAGGGTAGGTGTAGGGTAGGTGTAGGGTAGGTGTAGGGTAGGTGTAGGGTAGGTGTAGGGTAGGTGTAGGGTAGGTGTAGGGTAGGTGTAGGGTAGGTGTAGGGTAGGTGTAGGGTAGGTGTAGGGTAGGTGTAGGGTAGGTGTAGGGTAGGTGTAGGGTAGGTGTAGGGTAGGTGTAGGGTAGGTGTAGGGTAGGTGTAGGGTAGGTGTAGGGTAGGTGTAGGGTAGGTGTAGGGTAGGTGTAGGGTAGGTGTAGGGTAGGTGTAGGGTAGGTGTAGGGTAGGTGTAGGGTAGGTGTAGGGTAGGTGTAGGGTAGGTGTAGGGTAGGTGTAGGGTAGGTGTAGGGTAGGTGTAGGGTAGGTGTAGGGTAGGTGTAGGGTAGGTGTAGGGTAGGTGTAGGGTAGGTGTAGGGTAGGTGTAGGGTAGGTGTAGGGTAGGTGTAGGGTAGGTGTAGGGTAGGTGTAGGGTAGGTGTAGGGTAGGTGTAGGGTAGGTGTAGGGTAGGTGTAGGGTAGGTGTAGGGTAGGTGTAGGGTAGGTGTAGGGTAGGTGTAGGGTAGGTGTAGGGTAGGTGTAGGGTAGGTGTAGGGTAGGTGTAGGGTAGGTGTAGGGTAGGTGTAGGGTAGGTGTAGGGTAGGTGTAGGGTAGGTGTAGGGTAGGTGTAGGGTAGGTGTAGGGTAGGTGTAGGGTAGGTGTAGGGTAGGTGTAGGGTAGGTGTAGGGTAGGTGTAGGGTAGGTGTAGGGTAGGTGTAGGGTAGGTGTAGGGTAGGTGTAGGGTAGGTGTAGGGTAGGTGTAGGGTAGGTGTAGGGTAGGTGTAGGGTAGGTGTAGGGTAGGTGTAGGGTAGGTGTAGGGTAGGTGTAGGGTAGGTGTAGGGTAGGTGTAGGGTAGGTGTAGGGTAGGTGTAGGGTAGGTGTAGGGTAGGTAGGTAGTTTGGTAGTGTAGATAGTTAGGGACAGGACAACGTCTGTCGGGTCAGCTAGTATCTGTTAAGGCTAAAACTCGAAGTGCGGTTACACCTGGTTTTAACCGGCTAGAATTAGGTGTGTTCTAACTGTGAACTCTGAACTCTGAACTACTCTGAAATACTGGTCCGATTCTGTGTATTTACACAGAATCGGACCAGTATTTCTGGAGATCCCAAACGAACACAGTGTTAGACTTTAGCACACCAACTATAGAGGCTCCTCTTCACACACAGTGCCGGCGCGGCGGCCTGGTTGGCGGTTTAAATGTCGTCAACAAACCCGGCGGATAAAATGCTGTAACATTGCCGTCATGCTCAACAATATTGCCAGATATAAATTATTGCCGCTGAGAAATGTTCTTTTGCCATATAGATAGCCGACTTGCTTTCAGTAATACCATAGACAGCAAAAACATTTCTCAGCGGTAATAATTTAAGTTTTTAGAATGTAGGAAATATTGAGCATGACGGCAATGTTACAGCATTTTACCCGCCGGGTAACTGAGCCACCGATCTTGCCGCGCAAACAAGTCACATGTATGGCCCAGTTATAAGCCGGCGGGTTGCGCGGGAAGCCGGCGTCAGTACACATAGGAACACAAAGTGTACGCCACTAGCATTCTACCCGGCTGTCACAACTCGAATGATGCTCAGCGGCCGTCATCGGCAAATGAGAGCGGCCTGATTATGCTGGCGGTTTACCCATGGGGCATTAAAACGCCGGCTGTACCGCCCGGTATAGTGTTTCCCTTATACCTACCCCTTTGGAAAATAAGGCATGATTTACTTATTATATTTATAAACAACTAACAGATTAATAACAACGTAAAGTTAATAGCTGTGTATTAAGTATTTGCTTAGCATTTGCAACGTGATATCAAAGATCATATTAGCGAATAACATTTGTAGTCAAGTTAAATAGTAAAAATATATTACATATTCCTTCATTTAGTTAATTTAATTCTTATAATTTATCTAATGACATGCCTAATTCTATTTCTGTTGAGGAAGTCACTAAACAAGAAAATAATACATGTAATTAGTTACCAAATAACTAAATTGACATACAAATTACAACTACAAAATGACAACGAACTCGACAAAAAATATACATAATCATTAACGGTTATGACATTTTCGTGTCATGTATTTTTAAACATACTCAAAAACTCGTACAATAAGTATTTGTAGCCTTATAATAATAGTAATATACAATAAATGTATACAATTATCTTATATATAAGGTGCTATAAAAATATCTGCCACGGCTTTAATGGGAGGTAGTATTGTGTTTAAAGATTACAATAGTGAAGAACTTTCGTACCCCAGAATAGTTAATTTAATTTGAGAAAATAAAGTAGTTTAATAAACATTGACTCTACTCTGCATAACGTGTTTCACAAATTACGCGCGATGTGTCGCTTCGTCAATGAAAACAACTGCTATCTCTTTCTATCTGTTCTGTGAATGAAAACTAAAATCAGCAGATTAGTTCGTCACTATCTAACCTACTAGGTACACAATAATACGCAGGGAAAAAAGTGTTTTAAAAGTGCAATTACTTACCAGCTACCGCATTCTTCCAAAAAACTGACGTAGGTAAATAAGATGATAAACTTCCCATCACACTTAAAACAGGCTTTGGACTAACAAGTTAATGTAAGAATCGCAATTTTTTTCTTATTATTTTTAAACAGTAGGTGCTTAGATTAATACTTAGGTATCAAATAACGATAAATTATAGTAACTTGGCGTTGCCTTCGCCTTCGCGTTGCACACAAATGTAGGCACGCTTACGTACATGTCTCTTCACTTTATTTAATGTCACGTCCGTTTCACTTTTTACTTGCCTAAATGCGCGTTTGATGCGCCTTTTCAGTTCTTTCACACTTCTAATGATATGTATGATAACTCACTCGCACACCAAACCTCTGCTGGTATAAGTTTACTGCATGCGCAGTTATGGAGTTACACTCGCGGTAGCACAACACCATTTCAAGATATTCTTGATTGGAATACCGTCGTCTGGGAGGCATTTTTAAAGGAAGCGCGAGCGATTATCCCGTCGCTAACCGCTAATTAAAACTAACTTCCCAGCGGGCGGGGGGCGACTGGCGAGCGGGCGGTCGGCTGGCGGCCTGGCGCGTGCGACGAACGGGGTAGTGCGGGTCAGGGTGGGAGCGCGCGGCTCTTTGACGACGCGACGTCCCGACGAGTGCCGATGCGCAGCGCTCGGCATCGTTTGATAAATGATAAGAATGGCAACAGTCTATGAACGGCGCCGGCGTTTTGCGAAACGAAACGATTGAATTGTACCTATTCGGTGCGGTGCGGCAACAGCAAGTCTACGTGATGGTTTTATGCGAATAAATCAATTCAAATTTATACGTACAATTTTTTGTATGAAAAAAAATCTGACAAATGATCAATAATTTATCTTTACTATTGTAATCTATAAACACAATACTGTCTCCCATTGCAGCCGTGGCAGATATTTTTATAGCACCTTATATAAAAATCTTCTGTGCGTGTGTATGAAAGTGAACTCCTATACGGCTGTACCGATTTTGATGACATTTTTTGTGTGTGTTCCAGTGGATTCGAGAATGGTTTAGATTCACAATTGAACCGGTAGGTGGCACTGCAGTCGAGTTGTAGGGCTTTTTTGTTTTAAGGGTAGGACAACGTCTGCCAGGCCCCCTAGTATACTATATAATTATGTGTATTTTTGCACTGCCGGCTGCCATGTACTCTTTTCACCACCCTTGATTGATTTTTTTTTCAGTATGGCATCTCGCAGTTCAACCTAGCGACTACACGGTAAGGGCGGGTGCCCTCTGTGCGGTACAGGCCTCGGCTTACGGCGTCACTGAGAGACGGCAGCAAAGGGACAGGCTGGATCGGATCCCGATTGTTTAGGGACGAATGTAAAGCTACAGGATCAGCGGCACGAGCAACGGTCAGGGTGACTGGCATGGTGTCAATAGTTATAAATATTTTATTGACAGATATGAGTAGAGTGATTAACATTTTGATAATATCTTAAAAAGCACCCCACGCTTTTTTTTAAATAAAATATTTTTTTTTATTCACACTATTATTAATTTATATTTAATTAAATTTTTAACACTTTTCTTAATTTAAATTTATTCAAATTTATTTTCTATTTTTTAGTTTGGTTTTCTATAAAAAGCGTGTTTTTAGTTTTTTTAAACTATTATTTATTTTTTACTTTTTAGTTTGAAAAATGGAATAATTTTATCAAATTAGTGTATTGTCATCGGTCCTCGAACAAATCTACAAAGTTTGAACGAAATCTGGCCGTTTAAAGTGGGTCAAAATCGCGCCCAAAGAAGTCGGTTA
Organism: Charanyca ferruginea; assembly: GCA_947361185.1. NCBI lineage: Eukaryota > Metazoa > Arthropoda > Insecta > Lepidoptera > Noctuidae > Charanyca > Charanyca ferruginea. The sequence goes on along the minus strand of OX376056.1, from coordinate 18,874,959 downwards.
CAAACAAACATACAAACATACAGGTGAAGCTAATAAAAAGCGTGTAAAAAGAACCTTTTTTAACTTCTGTCTAATGCTATTGTAAATGGAGTATAGTCATTAAGTACGTCCCTGTACCACTGTGCATGAAGCCTAAATAAAAATAAAAAACAACTGATTGAGCTTGCCAAACTTTACCAAAAGTCATCTGTTAATCTAGGAACGGGATAAAGAAGATAAGGAAACTGAAATAAGTATGGTGGTGCTGGTTTTCCTTAAAGATGAACTGGTTCTTAAACTTAACACAGAAACTATACTTACCTACTTCAAACTAATACTTATATCAAACCAAAGTCGGTTATTATTACCTATACAAAATATGTTAATAATTAAGTACATACGTGCACTAGCACGTGTAGACCAAAAAAAATTACCTGTTTGCTTTTGTGCATAAGTATTTGAAAATGTTAGCAGAAAATTCCTAAATATTAACTAAGACTAGTTTGTAGCAATCATTAAAATAATATTCAGTTTTTCTACACTATAAATCTAACTAATATTGTAAAGCAGTGTTTGTTTGTTTTTTTGTTTGAACGCTAATCTCCGAAACTACTGGTACGATTCATTTGCTAATAGGAAGCTGCGGAGTGCTATCTTATATATAAAATCTTCTGTGCGTGTGTATGAAAGTGAACTCCTCCTAAATGGCTGGACCGATTTGGATGAAATTTTTCGTGTGTGTTCCAGTTCCAGTGGATTCGAGAATGGTTTAAATTCACAATTGGACCCGGTAGGTGGCGCTGCAATCGAGTTGTAGGACTTTTTTATTTTAAGGGCAGGACAACGTCTGCCAGGCCCGATAGTTAGCTATATATTATTATTCAAAAATAAATAGTTATATCATATCCTAGTACCTACTAATATAATTGCGAAAGTTTGTAAAGATGGGTAGAAGTTTGTTCCTGTTTTATGCTTTTATCCCTGTTTATCTCGTTTCTGTGTTACCGCGAGATAATTTGGGCCTTTGGCTTAATTCAGAAGTATATACAGGCGACGTTGCGGATAGAATCTAGTATATTATACATATTCTATCACACCCACACCTTTAATAATCGGAATTTACTCTTTAAAAATATATTCGGACATAGGTACTATGCCGCAAAATAAATGGTTTGAAACAACATTGGTTAGCCAAATTACCGTAATATTCAAGTATGTTAACGACAAAGGAAAATATATATAATAACATATTCTTGAGTGTTGCTCTAGTCGTAAATGAAAACTATTGTTGGAACGAAGTTCCGTATCGCGCGTTGTGAAAGGGGGCTAGACGGAAAAAATTCTTACGAAAAGTTGTCACGACACTTTTTGCTATACTTCACAAACGCAGACAATTCGAACAGAAAAATTGAATCGTTGGAACTGTCAAATAGAGTTCATTATTAGTTGAATGGCGGCTTTTCTATGAAAATATTGGAGCGAATTAAAACCTTATTTTTACACATTAACGGTGAAATTCGGTTGCACATAGCTCCTATTGTCCGGTCGGGCACCAGCCTATACGTTTCTCAGAATAATTTTATTATACCTAGTTTGGTAAAATTTCAATTTTTAACCGTTTACGTTTACAAAATAAAGTCCGAATTCGCTTTTCGTAGAATATGTTTATGTATTTAAACGCGGCGCGGCGAACTCTTTGAAATAGGTACCTACGGCGATATGTTTAGTACCTAAGTTTATTCGCTCAAATAGTCGCGGTACCTACCTCAATGACATCGGAATTATCATTGCGTGATAATTCCGATGATAACGACCTACGAGATAAGTCCACCTTTCACTGTGAGACTGTGTGGATTGTGAAAACGAGTGTACATTTTAAGTCGATAATTAAGCCATAGAATACGTAGGTTAGGTAGGTAGGTAGTTACTGTACCTACTTCTATGTTTTGTTTAGTAGGTACCTATTGAAAGTTTGGGTTTGGTAATCATGAGCTTTCTATCGGTCGCGGTCGTCAGTAGGTAACCACTGCACCTTATCGCTCTAGGTCACAGAGTACTTTTCTCTAGGTTTTACTAGTGTTAGGTGATTGCAGGTTTTCTACTATTTAAGGCTCTTAAAGCAAAACAAACTTGGTATTTAATTTGAATATAATGTAGATAGACAATCAACTTATTAAATCAATAATTCACTTTAAAATAAATCAGTAGGTAACAAAATTAAGCAAAGGTAAGCAAAGGTAAGCTCAGCACAAGCGTCCACGTCGAGGTCGGTCGCTGGAAAAGGGCCGATCATCACGCTGTTTCTACCGGCGTCACCTCGGTCCCTCCTCCCTCACCGCCGCTCTCAGTAGCTTCACTTGGTGTTGCCAACACGGCCTTCCTGCATCGTGCATGTCCTCAGGCACGCTCCAACCAATAACGCTCTTTGCACACCGGAGTCAATACATCTAGAAATAACACAAGTATTAGAAAGTAGTCTAGAAACTGACTTGTGTTGCCTTTAATCAGTGAACTTTATCAAAGTCTCCTTTAGGCTTAGGAAACTTTGCGAGTCCCACCGTTTTCTTGTGTACTGATTTCCCCAACTCACAGCTTATTGTCTTTAGGCTTAGACAAAACCTTTAAACGAGCTGTTCACTCCTTTAGTCCGAAGTAGTGCCTGTTCCAGTTTACTCCTTTAGTCTTAGGCAGTAACTACTCCAGCACACCACTTCTACCCTGGATAGTAAACACTGTTCGAATTTCAGGCAAATCAGCACACATACACATTTTTATTTTACCCTGTTTCACATAAGTTTACAAAATAGGTAATTAGAAGTATCTGTAAACAAATGTCTGAATAATTTAATTACCTTGCCAACACGCGTTCTACTCTATAGACCAATTATCGATTTTGATCCATGAATTGATATTCTCCGCAGCGGCCACTCCTTTTTTTTTTTTTTTGACCTTTCACTTCCTCTCATATCTTTTATTTGATACCTGTCTTGCCCTAAGTGTTTCTTTATTTGAAACGGACCCTTGAATGTTGGTATGTAGCTTCTTACTTCGCCCATCGTTAGTCTGACTTTGGATTTTTACGAGTTGGTACTAGATCACCTTCCTTTGGCCCGCCCTTACTCTTATAGTAGACACAGTACAAACAGTTTTTAATATACTTGTTTACTTTATGTCGTAAGTGTGTAAACCTATACCTGCATGATATTCTTTCTACCGTCTTGTCAACTGAAAAATTACCAAGGTCATCGTGATTGTATTTAATTATTTGCCATATACACTTTTTAGGCACGACCCAACGACGTCCTTGACTGGTACGTCGGTACACTTTGTTACATTACATTTTTTTTGTAAAAATAAAATGTACCTACCTACCTTTAATTACTCCATAAAACATCAGGTGTCTGCCACTGAAAGTCCCGTCAAAATCGGTGCAGCCGTTTCAGAGATTAGCCGGATCAAACAGACAAACAAAAAAATTAAAAATGTTTTTTTTTAATATGTAAGTCTTGTACCCGTATACTTTTTGCGTTTAGTAAAAGCTTTTATTTTGACATCATAAACAGACAGTTCAATTTTATTTATTTGTATAGATGTATACTAAATCTAAACAAATTAATTAAATTGAGTGTCTGTTTGTAATGTCAAAGTAATAGCTTTTTAGTAAATGCATGATATCAAAAACACAATTTATAAAATATTTGTCTGCCTGTCAGTCGATTTCTGTCTGTCGGTTTGTTCCGGCTAATCTCTGAAACGGCTAGACCGATTTTGATGTGACTTTCACTGGCAGTTAGCTGATGTTATGAAGAGTAACTTTTATGTTAGAAAAACGCGCTAAACAAATTAAAACTTAGCTGATAACCGACAATCACGCGGACAAAGTCACGGGCATCAGCTAGTCTGGTAATATTACTAGTAAGTAAATGCACAAAGTAGTATGTAGTTATTAGTAAATGCACAAAGTTTTACTAACTTGACTCAATCAGTACTAGAAAAAAAATCTAATACCAAGATTAGCTGTTAAGAAGTGTATAAAAATCAAGTGGACAATGGTTTCAATGTGTGCGTGCCTATAACGGTATAACGTTGTAGTGTGTGTGACGACTCAGATACATATACTCCGTTTACAATAAGATTAGACATATTCACAAACCTTTTTTACAGTCCATTCAACCGATTTTAACTTCTATTGCGTTGGTGGCATGACAAATGGCAGCTGCAGTAAACAGTTGTTATTGTAACCACTTTTCAACCGACTTCAAAAAAGGAGGAGGTTTTCTTTTTTTTGAAAAAACTTTTTTTTCCGCGGTTCGGTGGCTTTGTTCTGTTTGTTGTTTTGTATTGCCATCGACTTCCGAAAGTAAAGTAATGTGTGTGCTGTGCTAAAGTTATTTATCACTTTTTAGTTTTTGAAGGCGGTTTTCTTTTTTTGAAAAAACTTTTTATTTTTCGCTTTTTAGTGTTGCCTTAACATCCAAATCCATTAAAAAACGGCAACACACTTAAAAGAGATTGTAAGTCCTCCAGTGATTGAAGAAACTAAAACGTCGTCTAAGTAAGTTTTTTTGGGAATTTGTTGATTTTCTCAAAAAGGGCTGTACCAATTTTGATAAAATTTATATGGGACCTTTTCGGAATAAACCCCTTTCGAACAAAAAAAGATTAAATTTGCAAATCCGTCTATATATGCCAGAGTTATGCCCGAACATACATAAAAAAAAACAAATATATAGGTATATAATCATTCGAATTGATAACCTCCTCCTTTTTGAAGTCGGTTAAAAAAATACAGACGAATTGATAACCTCCTCCTTTTTTGAAGTCGGTTGAAAAGTGGTTACAATAACAACTGTTTACTGCAGCTGCCATTTGTCATGCCACCAACGCAATAGAAGTCAAAATCGGTTGAACGGACTGTAAAAATGGCTTGTGAATATGTCTAATCTTATTGTAAACGGAGTATAATTTTGAGCGCGAAGAAAATGTAGTTGGTAGCGTCCTTAATGTAGGTAGTTACTGCGGATGAAATAGGTACATTTATATTTAGGTACGATAGCTTAGTACTTTTTGTTAGATTAGTGAGAATGGGAGACCCTAATTCATAAAAATGAATGGTTTTGCTAGATTCTTAATATTATGACAGCCTTATAGTACAGACGCCAGAACATCAAACCATAAGTACCTAACTACCAACTGTCTAAAAATTGCCGAATTGGATATGAACCTTAACATTTTGCAATAAAGTTAAAAAATTATCAATGAAATTTCACAGATTGATATAAGTAGGTACCTACTTTGATGTGGTCTCTGTACTTATTGTTCGATTGGTGCTTTGCTTAGAATAAAGTCATAATTATACTCGCTCCTTGTCCGAGACGGATTTAACAGTGTAGTCTACGATTCGTGCGCTAGTGCTGCCACAATATTTAAAGCTTCCATCCAAAACAAAAAACTCTGCGTATTTCTGAACAAACCTGTCAACTTCATTACGGTTTTTGTGCACGGCGCTGTCACTGCGCCTCCGCATTTAAAAATAGTTTTTTGCGCAATTAAGCAAGTTTTAGCATTCAAAAATGTTTTTTAAAGTGATTAAATTAACATATTCAACTTTCCATCTATGTAAAATAGTATTCCAACGACAAAAAAGTCGTAAAAAGTGCATTGCGGTAAGTTTGAAGAAGGTTCACCTTGAACGTTCAAGTTTACAACTAAACAATGAAATTCTTTGTCAGTTCCGGTAAGTTATTAGTGTTTACACATAACTAAAATGCGAAGAAAAATACTAGACAATTAGATCTAGTTCAGTATGTTTATCGTGTTACTTTTCTTATGTTCAAAAATGGTTCGCAATCTGATTGGATTGATTGATCGATTTTCGATAGATTGTTTATCAAAATTGATTTGACTTCCGAAACGGAAACGCTTCCGGATATGCTACCGCGTTTTTTGTCGGTGAACTGTCAATCAAAGTGTCAAAGGTAAAATCTTTCTTTTTCTTCTAAACTTTCAACCGAACAAGTTTCGACCAGTCTCAAATTACGTGACAAATCTTGTTCACTATGGGAAAACGGAAAAATAAAGAAGAAGAAGCCGAAAAAATCAGAAAAAAGCTGAAGAAATGGCAGAAACGTTTAAAGAAGAATGAAGACACTGAAGAAGATGGATGTCTTACTCCAACGGACTCACCTCCTAGTGAGTCTCCTAGAAAGAGGGCTGACTCCGTGGAACCTTCAGCATCAAATACAAATATGCCTTTGGCGATTACAGGTACCTCCACCTAATATTCAAATGGGTAATTAGTTTCAAACGTATGGGTGTTTGTATATGGGTACCTTTCTATTCACTACACAAAATACTGACCTAAGAACTACCACAATAGTGGGTAGACAATACAAAAATTTAATAGTGAGCTATCACATGCAGAGGATAGACATACTATTTTGCATTATTCATTATTACACTTCAGAGCTATCACTTAGAGGATAGACCAACTAATTTAATTTGAGCGCTATCACATAGAGGATAGACATAGTAGAATATTTTACCTTGTTTATGTTGCTGGCTGACACCGCATATTAACCTTTCAGACGATGAAGAAGTGGCTGAAGAACTTCTCCTGGCCTTGGGTCCTGAAGGTGCGGATACCAATGAGAAAAGTGAGCCAATACATCCACAGTTAGCATCAAGATGGAAAAATATTATGAGAGAAGGCTTAAAAAAGGAGACCAGAGAAGAAATAACAAAAAAGTATCCAGACCCAGAAAATTTCAACACCACAGCACCTTCCTTAAATCCTGAAATCAAGGCAATCATGTCTGAAACCTCTATAAAAAGAGACAATAGACTGGTAATAAGGCAAAAGCTAACGGGAAAAGTTTTGACAGCCATGGGAAAAGCTATGACAAGCGTCATGAAGGGAAACTTTAATTCTAAGCAATTAATTGAATACTTAAGTGATGCTGCAAAGATCACTACTGACATATACCATCAAGATTTAATGTCAAGAAGATATTTTGCACTCGCGGGAACCAGTTCACTGGTCAAAGACGCCATTAGAAATGAGAAGTCAGACGAGATGCTATTTGGAAGTGCTTGTTCTGAAAAAAATAAATTGGCTCAAACAATTCAGAGAACTGGAGCCCAGATAAAAGAAAAACAGAAAAACTACAGAAGCCCGCTGCCATTACAACAAAAACCCCGCAGCGGGCAATATCAGTACCGTCAGCCAGCAAAGTCCTACCCGAAACCATACAAGAAGAGGCAGACACAGCAGAGGAAACATTCTCCACCACGCAAACAGCGTCGCAATTAGAGGTACATGCAGGTAAAACTAGATTTTGTAATTTGAACTGGAATAAAATTACTTGTGATCCAGTTATCTTGCAGTGGATTAATGGCTATGAAATACCTTTTGCTTCTGTTCCACCTTCAAAGAAGGCCCATGTGGAAAATTGGTCAGCAAAAGATAGACTCATTATTCAAGAAGAAATTAAGAAGCTTCTGGTATTAGGTGCAGTTTCTGAATGTTCACATACAAATAATGAATATGTATCCCCAATTTTTGTTGTACCTAAACCAAATGGGACATACAGGTTTATACTTAATTTAAAAGGACTAAATAAGTTCATTAACACCCAACATTTTAAACTAGAGGATTATAGAACAGCTTGCAAGCTAATTTCAAGAAATAGTTATATGACAAAAATTGATTTAAAAGATGCTTATTTCTCTATACCCATTTCAGAGCACTCCAAAAAATATCTTAGATTTAACTTTGAAGACAAATTATACCAATTCAATTGCTTACCCTTTGGATTATGCACTGCTCCATTAGTATTCACTAAAATTATGAAACCCATTGTTACATATCTTAGAGACAAAGATATAATAATGACATATTACTTAGATGACAGTTTATACATCAATAATTGCAAGGATGCATGTGTTCAAGATGTTTACTCAGCATGCAAATTATTTGAGAATTTAGGATTTGTTGTAAATTATGAAAAAAGTATTTTAAAACCTAGTCAAGTGTGTGATTATTTAGGATTTACTCTAGATTCCAGAAATCTAACAATTTCAGTACCTAAAGAGAAACAAATTTCCATTCTTAAAAAACTGCATTGCTTCAAATTAAAGAATGTATGTAAAATTAGAGAATTTTCCCAGCTTTTAGGTTCCCTAACTTCCATATGTCATGCTGTTCCTTATGGCTGGGTATACACAAAGTTGGTAGAAAGAGAAAAGTACTTAGCATTGCAAGATTCCAATGAAAATTATGATGAAAAAATGTCTCTTATAAAAAATATTTATCCTGAGTTACAGTGGTGGATAGAAAACATACATAGAAAGAACTCAATTAAACAGTACACATTCCAACTGGAAATTCATACTGATGCATCTCGTACTGGCTGGGGTGCTGTCTGTGAAGGAAAAAAGGCTTCTGGGTCTTGGTCTTCTAGAGAGTTGGAGTTTCACATTAACTATTTGGAATTAAAAGCTGCTTTCCTAGGGCTTCAGTGTTATGCTAAGGATTTTCGAAATTGTGAAATATTACTCAGAGTGGACAATACAACAGCTGTAGCCTATATTAATAAGATGGGGGGTGTTCAGTTTAAACATCTTAACGATATTACAAGGGAGCTATGGCAATGGTGTGAGATAAGAAACATCTGGATTTTTGCATCATATATTAATTCTAAAGACAATTTCGAAGCAGATGCTGAGTCTAGAAAATTAAACATTGAATGGGAGTTATCTCCCACATGTTTTAACAAAATTAGAGAAACCCTAGGAGAGCCTGAAATTGATTTATTTGCCTCTAGAATAAATAGCAAATGTCAAAGATTTGTTTCATGGAGGAGAGACCCAGAAGCTATAGCAGTTGATGCATTCACTTTAGACTGGAAAACATTTTTCTTTTATGCATTTCCACCTTTTTCACTAGTCTTAAAATGTGTCAATAAAATAAAAACAGACAGAGCAATAGGCATTCTAGTAGAATACACGTACAATGGTCCACATTTAAGGACTAAGTGCGGAAACCAAACCCCCCTAACGTAGAACGTAGAACGTAGGCATTCTAGTCTTTCCCTATTGGCCTTCTCAGTCGTGGTTTCCGTTCATCGAACCACTTTTAGTCAAAAATTTAATTATTTTCCCACCTAACAAGTTTCTTTTGACTTCTCCTTACAGGGAACCCCATCCCATGCATCAGCATCTTACCCTGGCTGCAGGGCTGCTATCAGCGAAGCATTTGTAAGGCGTGGAACTCCAAACTCTGCTCTTGAGATAATGTTAAATTCTCTTTCAAATAACACAATCAAACAATACAACTGTTCTCTAAAGTCCTGGTGGGAGTTCTGTAACACACATAACATTGAACCTTATCAAGGATCTATACCTTTCATATTAAAATTTCTTAGTGACTGCTTTCATAAGGGTATGTCTTATGGCTCATTAAATACCACTAGATCTGCTCTCTCTATTTTAATGGGACCAAAAATTACTTCAGATGATAGATTATAATAATAATAATAATAATAATCTTTATTGACATAAAAGTATGTTACATTATTATATGGAAACCCTGACTCCTGCGCTAGGTAGTAACCTGTGTTACAGGAATCAGTGTCTTCTCCCAGTAGTTTACACAGAATTTATGCAATAAGATTTAAACAATTTTACATTATACAATATCTGCTTAAGGCGTATGGGTGGGGAGTGTATGAATGAATGTGTGTGTGTGTGTGTGAGAGGGGGTGTGTGCGTGTATGTTTGCGTGTGTGTGTGGTGTGTATCGGGGTATTTATATGATTATCGTGCATGTTTATAATGGGAAGCGCTAATTGCCGGGTTTATGTTATTAAGTTTTCTGTCTGTATGTAATCTAGTGTTTGTAGAAAGGTGTTTATTTTAATTTTAATTTTCTTTTTAGGAAATGGGTGAATATCTAGGGTCTTGTTTATCTTATTATAGATACGCGTAGCAAGAAAAAGATGTTGCCTTCTGGCTGAGGCAGTCTTGCATTTGACGTATTTACAGACATTAGCGACTGTACGTTTACTTTTGTAGCTGTTGTTCAAAGGTGTGATTAGGTGTTGCTTCAATGTGATATTGAGAACATATAGCTGTCTCACTGTGAGTACTGTGCAGTTTTGGTACAATGTTACGGTCGGGAAGCGGTATGGTTTGAAGGTCATGACTTTGAGCAATGATCTTTGAGCTCTTTCAAGGTGGATCATAATAGTTTTACAGGCTCCTCCCCACACCGTAATACAGTAACCAATTATCGATTGGGCTAGAGAGAAGTATAAAGTGCGAAGAAGATCAAAATCAGCCACGAGTCGAAGTTTCTTAAAGGCCCAAATAAGTTTCCTCACTCTAGAGGCAGTTAATTCGACTTGGGGCCGCCAACTTAATTTTTCGTCCAGTACTACACCTAGGTATTTTATGTTTGTTGTTTGTGATATTGTAAGACATGAGCACTGGAGCCTATTTCCAGGAAAGTTGCAAGAATGTACCTTAAGGGTTACTGCTACTGGCTTGGTATTGGCAAACCTGAACTGCAAGAATGAAGTTTTGGCAATGTTAAGGGTAAGCAGGTTTTCTTCCAGCCAGTTACTGACTTTACAAAGTCCCAGCTCAGCCACACGCTGCGCCTCCTCCCAAGTCTCTCCGTGGAATATGAGCGCGGTGTCATCAGCGTAACTAAATATTCTACCCTTAAACAGTTGTTGCTGACACAGATCGTTTACATATACCAGGAAGAGACTCGGGGAGAGGGCACTGCCTTGCGGTACACCACATGTAACGTTTGCTTCACTACTGACGATTCCACCTATCTTTACCCTTTGTGTCCTATCACTCAAAAACTCCGTAAATATACTGAGAGCTTCTCCCCGGATTCCTATGTGGTCTAGTTTCGTCACAAGAGTGGGAATAGAGACGGTGTCAAAGGCCTTTGCCAGGTCGACGAAAACTCCTATGCATTTTTGTTTAGCATCGACCTTCTCAGCGACATGATCAACTAGTTGACCAACCGCCTCTTCTGTGCTTTTGCCAGACCTGAAACCGAACTGACCTTCTGATAATATATTGTTTTTATCTAAAAAACTAACGATTCTAGTATTCAATATCTTTTCTAGGATTTTTGACAGTGTCGGTAAAACTGATATGGGTCTGTAGTTCTTAACTTCGTCACGGTTCCCACCCTTGTGAACTGGCGTGATAAGAAATTTTTTGAAGACTTTAGGGAAGACTCCCTGCTCAAAGCAAAGCCTAATGAGTTTTGTGATCTGGGGTATCAAAATTGCTTTGCCCGTTTTAAGTAGTTTAGCTGAGATAGAGTCCCACCCTGTAGCGCAGTCTGTTTTTAGATTGTTAACTACAGATTCGACTTCAGCCTCGTCAGGGGATAGTAGAACAATCGAGTTAAGTGCTGGCGGTGAATTTAATTTATATGTGGCGGGTTGGGATCTTCGGTTTTGAGTGATAGCCTCTGCAAGCTCTTTACCTATACCAGAAAAATACCTATTTATGGTCTCAATTTCTCTCGATGCATCCTTTGTAACAGGCAGTAATTCAGTCGCTACAGCTATGTTATTCTGTAAGAACTCACTCCAGTTCTCACTTCTGATTCCACGGTGTAAACTGTTTTAGGTATACTGTAATTCGATAAAAACTACGCTAGCGCCACTGAGTACCAACTTAGGTGAAGCGAACTATTATTACGTTACTATTTTAGTGAATACTAAATACTTTTCACTTCAGGTAAGTGAAATCGCAAATGAGATAGGATTCGAATTCGCGGGTGAATTCTTACAGAATCCCACTGCTGTTTTTTTTTTCCACTCGGTTTGTAATGGATTTAATTATGCTCCATGTTTCTTTGTTTGTTTGTGACGATTTTAAAGCAGATTTTTCATGATGTATTCGTAACTTTCTAAGTAGCAAATTGCAATAGTTACGGTATCGTTTATAAGAAATCTCCATAATGGTATTTTTTGGGTTTTTTAAAACTCTCTATGGAGATTATCCCTATGTCTAATGCACCGTAATAAGCCTGGAGTTATCCAAGGCTTAATGATTACCTTGCGGTTGGGCACAGTTATAACTTTTGTGTGTAGTGAGATTGCAGTCATCAAACAATCTACAAATAGTGAAGCCGCCTCATTTGCATCTGAGTCACTTGTTATAAATGAGAAATTAGCATTTTTTAAGTGTTCAACAGTAGCTTCAATATTTAATTTTGTAGTTGATCTAATCTTATTAGTTTTACAGGGCTCCTTATTTAAGCATAATAGTACAGAGGCGTGGTCGCTTACAGTGGAATCCATCACCACCACGGTCGCATCAGTAGAGGCATTTATCATAAAGTGATCAAGACAGTTGTGTAGTCTTGTTGGGTACGTATGACCGGGTAGGAGGCCCAGTTCTGCGGTTAGGTTAAGGTAGGATGCACTATTTCTGTCTGAGTTGTTCGGTTTTATGTCAATATTTATGTCTCCAGTGAGAATGATGGTTTTTCTTTTTATTTTGCCAATAATGTTTTCGAGGGAGTTTAGAAAACTATCAATACGGTAGGTTGAGGGAGACCTATAGGCTGCTAGTATACATATGTGTGTGCCTACTTTTAATAACAGAAAATTAGCACCCTCTGTATCTGGCTCCTCAACCGTACATTGAATGTGATCCTTTGTGTAGATTACAATCCCGTCATTTTGATTGAGACATTTTTTAGAAGAGTGAGTGACGTAATTTTCTATGGCGGGAATTGGTTTGTCTTTACTAAGCCAACACTCTGTTAGGATTATAATGTCTATTTCGCATGCTAGCCTCGCTAGTTGTGCCCGGAAGCCATCCAAGTTTTTATAGATGCTCCGAATGTTTTGTGTTATTATTTTAAGGGCCGCATTAGAATTTCCAATAACTAAATTACATGTGTCTGTATCACAATGATGTGATGTTGCGATTTTGATGTTGTCTATATGTGTTAAGATATTGCTATTTGTATTAGCCATTTGTAGTCGATTTTATTTTATTGCTGACAGTAGGTTTCTGTACTTTTAATCTATATCCTTTTAGATAGTCGGGCAAAACTTCAGTCTTTACTAGTACCAAGCAGAACCCAGATGTGTGTGAGTGAATGTAGATTGTCGTTTGTAGGTGTAGTTGTAGTATGTTTTTGTATTCTGTGTTGTTTTTTATGTAATGTACTAACTGGTGTTTTATGTGTTTAGTTGTGTTATGTGTATACATTTTAGGAACAAAGTATAACTGCAGATATAAGAATAATAAAGTTAACAAACAGTTATAGGAATAACATTTAGCTTTGCCTAGTCATTGTGATAGGTTTATCTTGAGGTCGGCTTCACTTTTTACCAGTATGTGTTTCATCCCTTCGATTTGACGCAGGAAAACTTTCCCATGTGAGGTCCAGCAAAACTTAAAGCCGTTGTCGGTAGCAAATTTGCGGGCCAGGTAAAATAAGCGCTGTGATTTTTGTGTCAGGCACTCGGATATATATATTTGTTTTGTCTCACCTTTTAGTTTAATATGAGCGGTGTTCAACTTGTGTTGGTTATTGTTGCGGTTGTACTGGCGAACTTTATCCAGCATATTTTCTTTTGTGGTGACCGAGCCGAAATCGACGATAATAGAGGATGGAGTTCCATCCTTTTTATACACGCGGAAGATATCTTTAATATCCTGGCGCTCGAGTGGGACTTGAAGAACACTTGCTGTCTCCGCAATAATCTGACGAAGATGTTCTTTATTTTCTCCTTCTGTCTTTGGTATGTTTCTCACTTCCATTTTTGTGAGCCAGAGCATACGCTCCAGGTTTTCTACCTTGTCTTCAAGCTGGTTTATATAACTTCTTTCGGCTTTCTGTTCTATTTCCATGTGATTCATTTTAGCCTTTATCTCATCGTATTTCTGAGTGACGAAATCTAAGGAGCTTTTTATTACGGCGTTCTGTGCTATTATTTCTTTCATTGAGTTTTGCAGTGCCAGATACTTAGCATCAGATTGTGCAGTAGACGACTGTAATAAATCTCTCATCTCCTGCATAAACGAGAATAATTCGTCCTCGCGTTTACGTTTACGCGTATTGACGTTTTCTGTCTCAATACGGCTTAGGTTAGGCGCAGAACCGGACAGCGTGATAGCTGGGACGACTTCACCTGGTGTGTCAGGTTCATTAGGTTCGTTAGCAGCAGGCGAGGCCGGCATCTGTAGCCGCGGCGGCGTTCGTCGGAGAGGCATGTTATTTACTTGTAGGTTCAGATAATGAATGGAGAATACCTTGCGTATCGCTTTGGTGTGTGCCGAGCTCCAGGTACTAGGCGCGCAAGCAGCGTGTGGAGCAGCAGCGACGTCCCACTGTGGCCGTTGTGACGCAGATGTTGCGTGACAGAGAGAGCACTACAGCGCTTGATGTGGCAGGTACTAGGAGCGCAGGCGGTCAGCGACGTCGCGCGGCGTGTGAGTGAGTAGGCGGATCACGACGCACTCGGAACTGCTCCCTCGCTGGCTAGAGAACCGTCTTGCGTATCGCTTTGGTGTGTGCCGAGCTCCAGGTACTAGGCGCGCAGGCAGCGTGTGGAGTTATAGCAGCGACGTCCCACTGTGGCCGTTGTGATGCAGATGTTGCGTGACAGAGATAGCACTACAGCGCTTGATGTGGCAGGTACTAGGAGCGCAGGCGGTCAGCGACGTCGCGCGGCGTGTGAGTGAGTAGGCGGAGCACGACGTACTAGGAACTGCTCACTCGCTGGCTAGAGAACCGTCTGTTTGGCGTTGGTGCGCGTACTACTTTGCGTTATGCACTCCTAATTTTTTGATCGATTTAATTTAGCTAAATCACTTCAAATTATATGTTTAGAATAATACTGCGTAAATTCCATGGCACGTCTACTCGTGTTCGAGGTCCGGGGGGAAGGGGGGAAAGATTGAAAAGATTTTTCAAAGGGAATACCCCTTTGAAAAATCTTCATTCTTCATTCGGCATCAGGCTGAAGCCTCCCAACCCGAAATATAGTGTAACATGGGATCCAGGTATGGTGTTGGATTATTTAGCATCCAAGTACCCAAATGAGAGTCTTTCATTAGATATTTTAACAAGAAAACTTGTAACAATTCTGGCATTAACATCAGGGCATAGAGTTCAGACACTATCATTATTAAAAATTAAAAATATTACATTTTCAACTGATGCAGTACAAATAAAAGTACCAGATAATATTAAAACTTCAAGTAAAAGTTCACTTCAACCCTGTTTACATTTAAAATGCTACACTAGTAAATTAGCAATTTGCCCCGTACACACAATAAGGTCTTATTTAAATGTTACTAAAAATATTAGAAAAGAAATAGATAACCTAATAATTACATACAAAAAACCATACCATAACGCCTCTTCTCAATCTATAAGTAGATGGATAAAAATTACATTGAGTGAGGCAGGTATAGATACTTCCATATTTACTGCACACAGCACAAGGCATGCTTCTACTTCAGCTGCAAGTAGGGCTGGTCTTAGCATAGATCTCATTAGAAAGACGGCAGGATGGTCAGGGGCATCCTCAACTTTCGCCAGATTTTATAATCGACCAATAACAGAAGACCCCTTAGCTTTTAGTAATGCTGTCGGCAGTTCTGTAAATAGAACCTAGTACCTAACATTATTTGTTGTGCAGGTGTAATTTCTTTAAAATACTTGCTTATTATGTTTTGTAATTTAAAATAATAATTAATTTTTGATTACAACAGCCTTTCATTCACAACTTAGCTTTAAACATCTACACTGTTAAATCCGTCTCGGACAAGGAGCGAGTATAATTATGAGATTAAACGAACTTACCTGTAAGTGAAGTTCTATCTCAATTATACGAAGCTCCTTGTCCGAGACGGGACTCCCTCCCAGCGTTAATTCTTACCCTCCCTATACCTATCCTTGTTGTTCATGAAATGTGCTTTAAACGAAATGAAGTTGACAGGTTTGTTCAGAAATACGCAGAGTTTTTTGTTTTGGATGGAAGCTTTAAATATTGTGGCAGCACTAGCGCACGAATCGTAGACTACACTGTTAAATCCGTCTCGGACAAGGAGCTTCGTATAATTGAGATAGAACTTCACTTACAGGTAAGTTCGTTTAATCTCATAATTATTTTGTAGGTATTAAAGGATGAATTCTTAGCTTGGCGCCGAACGGCATGCTTTTGCTTTTTTACGGTTCCGTGCCGAAAGGGTAAAACGGGGCCCTATTAGGTAGGTACTAATTAGGGTTTCATACCCAAAGGGTAAAAACGGAACCCTATTACTAAAACTCCACTGTCCGTTTGACTGCCTGTCACCAGGCTGTATCTCATGAACCGTGATAGCTGGACTGTTGAAATTTTCACAGATGATGTATTTCTATTGCCGCTATAATAACAAAGTTACAACAACAAACAACAAACAACAAAAACAGAATTAAATAAATATTTAAGGGGGTATCCCGTACAACAAAATAAATGTTTTAATCTAGGTAGTGTCTAAAGTTTTTATAAACAATAGTACGGAACCCTTGCGCGAGTCCGACTCGCACTTGGCCAGTTTGGCACGTGGCGTATAAAAGGTTAAAAAAAATCCTTGAAACCACTAAACGTAAATTAGTACCTACCGATTGTGGAGGGACTACGGGACTAATTGAGTAAAACGCCATCTATTGCAAACAGTTCTTAACAAAGTTACTATCAGATGTCTACTGTTAGCTACTTTCATCATTCTGTAAGATCGAATTGAGGTAAAATGTTTCATTTATCTCTTTTGTTGAAAATACGTGTTTTCTGTGTGTAAATAGATAAACCAACATAAAACAATGATGTTTTGATTTTTACTTATTCTTACTTCAGCTAAAATCTGCCATTAAACACTTTTTAGTGATTGTTAATATCAGACTGGTTACCTATGCTGCCATCTATGATTTTTTTTTCATGACTAATTATAATTTGTTCGAGTTGAGACCCCATGCTATTAGGTATAAAATTTACACTTCCCTGTCTGTATCGAAGCAACTGCTCAATATGGAGTCCATTTCGCTCGATACATAAACGGGCACGTTTAATTAAATTGTCTTTTAATTACATTATATTTGTTAATAATAAAAAAAAAATTATTATAACTTAAAAAAAAAAAAAAAAAATACAATTCCTTCACATTAATCGAAAGGAACTTCGTTCCATCCGGGTGTCCCTTGACACCTCTCAAGTTTTTTTTTATTGGGGCCGAGGTAAACGCGATCGCAAGTAAACATTACCGACAACTTCTTAATTGCTTACTTACAAAGTTACTAAACGTAACCATTTAGTATTGACGATATCTGCCACAAGCTTGGGTGTAAGTTTATCCAATCTAGCATAATATCAACATAGGCCTATTCTACTTCACTAATCCATACTATATTACTATATGATATTATATCATCATCAATCATATCAGCCTATTTCACTGCTGAACGCCTCCCCCAGAGATCGCCAACCAACCCGGCCTTGGGCAGCCCGCATCCATCCGCTGCCACCTTCTTCAAATCGTCGTCGGTGGGATATATATTATAATATCAATACTTCCATACTATAATACTATAGTACTATTTTTATTTAATATTATAAATGCGAAAGTAAC
The DNA here is from genome assembly GCA_947361185.1 of Charanyca ferruginea. Lineage (NCBI taxonomy): Eukaryota > Metazoa > Arthropoda > Insecta > Lepidoptera > Noctuidae > Charanyca > Charanyca ferruginea. The sequence continues at coordinate 18,857,313 of OX376056.1, read as the reverse complement.
TCTGTCTGTTGCGCTTTTACGATGAAACGGCTGAACCGATTTTAATGAAATTTGGTATGAATATAGTTTGAACCCTGGGGAAGGACATAGGCTACTTTTTAATCCGCAATTTTGTCTGCATCCACGATAATCGACATTCACGCGAACGAAGTCGCGGGCAAAAGCAAGTTGCCAAATATGTATGATTGTTACTAAACAAATCGAAGAAAGTGCTCTGGAATTGCACAACTTTATTCCCCCATCCCCATTCCATCAACGGACGAGCAGAGATACGGCGAAGCATCACCCTTATGCGGTTGAAGTTCCACGATCTCGAACCACTCGCTTACCTTCACATTTATTGTGCGAACTGCCAGACTGTGGAATTTACTGCCCGCCTCTCTGTTCCCTGATAAATATAATCTGAGTATCTTCAACGCATTCACTGAACCGGTTTTTCCTAGGCAAACGTCCTCCAACTTAGGCCGCAATATCACTTAAAATTTGGTGAGTTGCGGTCAAACGCAAGCCTTTTAGAACATAAACAGAAAAAACGGTTGAACGGATTTGGATGAGATTTGGCACACAGAAAGATCATGCTCCAAAATACAAAACTGCTAAGTATCAGCTTCATAGGCTAAACAATTTTTAAGATTTTGTGTTGAGGTGGTCCTGTGACCGGACGCTTTTATACAATTTTAAAACGATATCAAGGTGTAATTTTTAGCACTGATTGTTGTTGCCAATCATGGAAATTTCAGACAGAAAAAAAAGATCTGAAATAAATATTATTTGGTACTCAAAGTAAACAAATGTTTAAACCAATGTTTTTGATAAAATATACCACTGTGGTTTGTTTAGTGATAATGTTATCAGCTCCGAACAGTCAAGTGCGAGTGGGTGTAAGGTGATATGCAACTGTTTTTGTAAAATTGGAAAAACCAATTGATATATTTTTGATTTTTTTGTGCCTTTCAATTCACCTGTACTCCATTTACATTAGCATTAGACAGAACTTAAAAAGGTTATTTATAATGCACACTTTTTTAACAAAGGTATATAGGCATAGAGTGTCAATGCTAAAAATCTAAAACAAGCAGGGATGATCAACACCGGGAACGTTAATCGTTTCACTGTAATTATATTAAATTTAAAATGCTAACGAATCTTTAAAAGAGTTTTATTTTATTTATACTTCCATATTTAGAACTATCTTAGATCTATTTATTAAAGTTTTATTTTTATTTTTTAAAAGTTATATTAAAACAATTTTAATTAAAATTGTTTTTTTTTTTACTTATCTTTCAAATAAAATGTTTTGCATTCCTGCTTCTGCATAACTCTTGTGGCCGCACGATGGACCGACGATTTCAAGAAGGTGGCTGGCAGCGAATGGTTACGGGCCGATTGGCGATCTCTGGGGGAAGCCTACGTTCTGCAGGGCACGGCAATAGGCTGATATGATGATGATGATGAAGTCTTTATTAGGTTTCATAGGATATACAAAGTAGTAGATTAGTTTAAATCTAACTTCTATACCCTACAGTAAAGTAAAGAGTCGGTTCGTCTTTTCTTCGAATACGTTAATTTCCGGAAAGAATAAGAAGAATTTTCCGTGAACAATTTACAGATTTTGAAAATTCTTACGCTCATAGGAAGCTACATTATCGCTGAGTTGCTATACGTGCTTATTAAAATATTGGAAAAAATGGGATTCAAAAAATGAATAGAATGCAGCGTCAGTCTGTTTCACAAATACTGATGTTTTAAACTGTAAATCACTACCTTATTGTACGTACTTAAGAAGTTGCAATATATACCTACTAGTTTATTTCTATTTCTTTTTAATAAAATAAAATATTCGTTTTCGAATTTCCTAAAAACATATACAGTAGGTAATTAAGTACTCTATTTTATGTTCGTTTAATGATCTTTTAATATGGAAATAAAAAGGTGGCCGCCACGGAAATAGCAATCCATCACGGATAGATTTTGGTCTTTTTATCTGATCTTAATAATTGGAAATTGATCAACAAGATCAATCGATTTCTCTTTACCATTCACTATTTTTGTAAAAAAGTTAGAAATTCGAGAAATTCCAAAAAACGTTTAACATTTGAGTGATCTGCAGTCACTTTCTGACTAAAAACTTAGTTCATTCTTCAACTTAATGTTTCACAATAACATTGAATTGACTTGAGTCACGAAAAAAAGCATGAGATACACAATAATAAAAACTGAAATCGTGAGGTCACTCATTTCCTTACTGATGTTGATCGATAATATTTTTAGACACGATACTATACAGATATTATAGACTGAGAAATAGGCGATCCAGCGGAAAGGTAGCGCAGAATGCCTTAGTCAGCAATCTGTTTAGTACGTAAGTGCTATAAATAAGCCTAAAAAGAGTTAACTGTTGACATTATTCAGAACCATAGCAAGTATAGCAACCATAAGGTTAACAGTATTTCTTGCAGGCAGTGACATACCAAAGTCTGAAGACAGAACGTAAAGAAATTCGGAATCCCCGGATAGAATGTTAAAAAGAAATAGATTGGATGTATAATAATTATTATTTCCGAAGAGTTTTTAATTTAATAAAGTTTATTTGTTCGATTTTACAAATTCTTTACTTAATAAGATACCTTATCCACAGTATAAATATGAGAACTACTGTACCTTACCCCTGAGTGCTGTAGGCACTACATATAGTATACAAATATTTATTTATCTATTTGTGTATTATTATTTCTGCGGTCTGACACCCATAGTACAGGTTACGCCAAGTTTGGGGTCAGGTGGCCGTGTGTGTGATGTCTTTATATAAATATTAACATTATTATATTTTATTTTCACAAAAACAATGGAGTCCGTAAGAAAGTTCTCGCAGTCAAAGTCGGGGGAAAGGCTGGTCTATAAGAAATCAAGGAAAAATACAAGCCAACTCCAAATAACACCATATCAACATCTCCAACTACTCACTACAAACGATCCGAACTGTAAATTTGTGTAACAATAGCGATTCAAAAGAACACAATCTATCTTCTACAGCTTGTAACGTGTGCCTATTGAACTATCCATCTTACGCTTTTGTTTTATCGTTATAACAGGTCGCTAGCTGTTGAAACTAGAACGTTAACTGCAGTTCGCTTTTCAGAGCTGTATTGTTTTGCAGATAAGACTATATCGTTGGATTATGCATTTTCGTTTGTGATTTTAAACAGCAATGCATGTTCATGATTGTAGCAACTGTAACTTTGAGAATAGTGTAGCTTTCTATCAGTCAAAATTTTTTTGGGAATCGGTCCAGGGATCCAGTACCTACTTCCAGAGATTACCTCTTCTAAAAACAAGTGCATGTGCATTTTGTACATATTCATCATTACGTATTATCCATCATCATATCAGCCTATTGCCGTCCACTGCTTAAAGTAGGCCTCCCCTAGAGATCGCCAACCAACCAGGTCTTAGGCAGCCAGCATCAATTCGCTGCCAGCCACCTTCTTCAAACCGTCAATTCAGTTGATCATCTCGCCTTTTATAAAGTCTAGGTATGTTTTCCTACCGAACCTAGGTATGCCTTTCTTTGTGCCGTGTGGTGCCGGCCGCGAATAGCACCACCCCCATTTCTACCCGTGGGTGTCGTAGAAAGCGACAGAGGGATATTGACCAGAAGATGGGCAGCAGCGTCCTTCTGAGTACCATGACACCTACTGCGATCGCCAATATGCATCGGCCAAGAATGACGATTACGGCTGAACCCCCCATTGAGGGAGACCCATGCCCAGCAGTGGGTGTCTAAAGGTTGACATGATGATGATGATGTCTTCCTATCTAGCAGCACGTGAATTGTTTTAATGTACCATTTCATTTCCATTCTCATTAAATTGAATACCAATAAGCTAACCGCTTGTTTCACAATCTCTCAATATACTGTGTTCACCAGATAGTTTATTTCATCATCTCGCCTTTTTTAAAGTCTATGTGTGTCTTCCTGTCCATCAACACGTTAATTGTTTTAATGTTTCATATCATTTCCATAATCATTAAAAGGAATACCAATAAGCTAATCGCTTGTTTCACAATCTCTCATTATAAATAGTGTTCATCAGATTTATTCAAAAATAGAATGGACTTTGTATGAAATGATCTGCCATGTAATTTACTCGGAGCTTATTTGAACGTCACCTTCCAATATGTTCTGTTCCATTTCTGAAGAACATTTTGCATTAAAATCATGCCATGCTGCTTTTCCATCTTCGTTTCATTGTTTACTCAAATATACAGTCTGGTTGCTAGACGGATCAACACATTTTTTTCAGGGATTGGGGGAGCCATTTGCATCCAAGATCCCATGCCTTAGGTGTCATCGTAATTGAGATATATGCTTATTTTCTAATTACCCGAAATCTCACCCGAAGATGTCATAACTTCTTTGTTAGTTTGTAGCTTTTTTGTAGCAATAACGTCTTTTGGTGTAATCTGCAATGTAAATTTACCTACATATGCCAATTGTTTTTTTTTTTCTGGATAGGTAATGTACTAACTATTATTTTAAAATTTATTTATTTTAAGTTACTTTCTTGGGACTTGCGCATACACACACACACACACACACACACTATTCCCAAACCACTGCAACTCCTGTAAGCCAGAAACAACAGTGGCGGCCACCAGAAAAGCGCCGCAGCAATGAAGTCCAAAAATACCAGGAGAAACGATCCAACTGTCTTGGATCCCGCAACGGAATTAATCAGAAAAGAACAGCGTAGGAGTAAGAAATACATATTTTTCACTTCCCTCCACATCAAGCAGAAGACAGAACAGAACTAGGCCAAATAGGCTCAAAGGGACGTTTACAACTGGAGGAAGCCCCGCTGCCAAACACCACGGATTACAATTAGAGAGGAGTGGAGTATGTTCGAGCCAAGACCAGTTGGACCTTAAGGGTCGAAAAGTTGGAGTCACGCCACAATACGAATTTCTAGTCACTTGTGGTGCGAGTCCCGACGCATTATATTGAGACCTTCCTTAAGGAAGAGTTTTGGCCGAAGGGTGTCGTGTATCGGCGATTCCGCGGAAGGCTACGCGACACCACACAGCTAGGGTTGCCAACATTTTTTTGTCTGAATATAGTATTTTTTTTTAAAAGCCATAAAAAAATATAGTACGCTTCAAAAAATATAGTATTTTAGTAGGGAAGACTAAAAAAAAGACAAGTTATTTTTTTTTAAACTTAAACTCAAAATCTTAATTGCATTCATGTGTAGGTACATAGATGTTACAGAAGTAAATAAGTTTCAACATGAAACCCGGTAAGGGCACGGCGACATATTTATTATATTGACAATACAATCAACCAATCAGTTGGTATTACAAGTTTTATTAACAAGTCAAAGTCAAAGTCAAAAACATTTATTTCAATTAGACCATTTACAGGCACTTTTAAATTGTCAAGGAGTCTGTCAGTTAGTCCGAAAGTTGAAGCTAGTTGCTCGTTCCAAAACGGAGGTAGGCCTCTATGGAGAAGAACGAGCAAGAAACTCCACGGCACTCTTTTAAATTAGGTTTTTTACAAAATCCTGGTTACATTACTCTTGTTGATTCTACATGTGATCACAATGAAGATGAATATAAAACAGTAGTAAAAAAATAATAAAAAGATGCAAGCCATAGCAGATAAGAGATGACCAATCCCAACTGACAGCACTCGTTCACGAGCATGACGCATAGATCAGCACCACCTAGCTCAACCATCATGAAGGGAGCCAAATGATCCAACACACGCGCCACCATCAGCGAGAAATTTGAGTGAGCATGACAAGCTCTCAACTGCCATGCTCATTAAGTCAAAACACATAGTAACGCAATAAAATGCTCCATGGTACTCACATTTACAAAATTGAAATAAATGACATTAAATTATACAATACTAACACAATTTGTGTACTTATTCGTTAGATGACTCTGGTATAGGAAAAAGTAATCGTACTGATAACGGTACAAGTTATTCAGATCGTCTTAAAAAAAAAAAAGAGGGTAAGAAACATCATTCTCTTAAAAAACAATCCTATTTTGTGAGCCCGAGTGGCTGTGGAGCAGGACTAGCATTTAGCCAAGCAGTTTTGTCCGTGATATAATCATGCAGGACTAAAACTACTATTTAAAACCGTATTAACTCCACTAACTCAATAAAATTAACAAAATCCAATACTAACGAAAGAGGCAAGCAAGATAATAAACATTAATGTTGTCAAGTTTGACATTGACGTATCAATTAGGAGCGAAATATGACAGGGACGCGTTCGGTTACACGGTATATGCACAATACATCTGTCGAACGAAAGACGCGTTCGAAAATTGCAGGAAGTTTTTTTTTATTTTACTAATTTTAGTATTGCAAAATATAAACATTGAGCTATTGTACTGAAATATAGTATTTTCGCGTACTATATATTTCTTCAACAGTATATAGTACGGAGACCCTAAATACAGTACAATACTATATATTATAGTACGGTTGGCAACCCTACACACAGCGCAACACGACGCCGTCTCTTCGTGTACAATAGTTTAGTAATATTTTTGTGGTTTTTATAAATATGTATGATATGTATTGTATATACATATATATATATGTTATGGGTCTTATGTTACCCGAAATAAATTATATTATTATTATTACTTACTTAATGCGTTCTAGGTACAATAATCGCGAGCTGTTATATTGTTAGTATTGTTGTTAAACTTTGAGTTAGCAACGGACACAGCGACCTGTTGGTCCTTCTACTAAACACGTACAATTGTAGATAGAAATTAATTTTCTCTAAAGGCTTCAATCAATTTTCCACCTTTAGTTGTGTTATGCTGGCACTTCACATGGCGTATTTGTGCAAATATTCGACTTCTTTGGATAATACAAAATCGACTTTATTTCATAAACCATAGAGTAAATTTTGTATTATCCAAATCAGGCGAGCATTTGCACAAATTATACGCCATGTGAAGTGCATTACAGTATCTGTGCATGTTACATGTTACTTGTTGAAAACGTACGTAACTCTTTGTCGCATCCTGACATTGCTTTGCTTTGCCATCCTGAATAAACATTCCATTGATTTATATTGTATTCCTTTACAATTCCATACATTCTTGTCTTCACACACGCTGTACATTATCACAATGTACAGACGTCATCACGTGCACCAATGATAATATAATATCATTGACGTGCACTGTTTAATGTTAAGATTTTCTTTCACCTTTTATTTTTTATTTATCGTAAACTACATTTTGTTTTTAAGCCACCTTTCTTTCTGACCAAGTAACCATTAATAAGACTAAGTACGTAAATCCTACTAAGTACGTAGGTATACTATTATAAAGAATGGATGAATGATGATTTTTGTTACATACTAAATCGCGATTAAACGTATGAACGAAATAATTCTGAATTGCAGACGTAATCACGGGTTACACGGGCAGAAAGAAGCTAGTATACAAAAATATACGTTTCCTCTTCTTTTCTGTTTAAATGTGCTATTCTACAAGTAGAGCAATATTTTAGCACTGAAGGAAACCTCACATGCTCTTTATGAAGGTCCGTACTTGAAGTTTAGTCAAACAAAGTTACAACTTCAATGCAAAATAATGTCTCGGGTTAATTAGATTATGTTAATTAAAGTTATGAGTTATCTGTATCTACTTAATAATGTTAATAATAGAGGGAAAAAATAGTATTTATTTATTTATGTATTTATTCCAGGTATGTAGGGGAGTAATCTATGGAACTGCTTATTGCAGTATGCCAATCATGAATCAAGGGATTCGTAAAAAAATCAAACACACATCCAAGTTTGTTCCATGTTTCGAAGTAATTTTAATGATTTTAGATATTTAAGGCCGATTAATTTTAAATGTATTCAAAGCATAACTGAACGGCATTGAACGGTTATTTCTGAATGGTAATCGAGTTACTTTGCAGTAATTAATTTAATTATTAAGAAACAAAACATTGGGCTGACTTTGCTTTGATACACCTAAGCTTAATCATAATCACATTATGAAAATTCTTACTCAAAGCGTAAGTAGGTACGCCACCCAGGTGTTAAAAATCTTAATAACATTTTCAATTCTATTTTGCTCTCAATAATATATCACGCTTATTCACACCAGGGTAACATTAAGGGTCAACGACCTCTTGTTTGTCGCTGTATTGTGATCTGTACCGTTTTTACTCAGCATCCGTAACGTTCGGGCCACAGTAAAGTATCTTTACTGTGTTCGGGCGATTCGTACGTGATTCGGTTGGTGCTAAAATGTTGACTGCTTTTGCGAATTGAAATAGTTTTCCTGCAAAACTAGGTTGGTCTGTTGGAACTGGTCAGAGGTCTACACCATTAAAGACTTTAGCAGTGGCTTTTAGGTCTAGCATGTTAGCAGCTTTGTCAGAATAACCACCGTATGGTTTGTTTAGATCTGTGACTCTGTCCGACTAATTTCCAAATTGTTTTGATAACAAAGTAGATAGCCTTTAACACTCAGGTGATAACGTTGGTTCCTATTAGCGGATTTTTTTTCAAAATGGGACTAGCAGTTCAGGAGGTGAGCAGAGCAGGAGGTTCAAACAAAACCACAAACTCTTCTGATTTATAATATTCATTAGTATAGATACCTATTGATTGTTCTGGGTCAGTATATTATTGTTGTATGCAGTTAAACTTTAGGCCATCATTTGTTAACATTTTTTTATCACACTTAGGTACTTAAATAATGACCTTACTAAGGGAACCCAATAATTATGCCGCATATAGTCTTACAAGTTTGAGTAGGATTTAAATAAACAAGTTATTGTGGGTCCGGGGTAAATACATCATCATTAGTTAAGATAGTGTTTAAATAATCGTATTATCGCGGCATAACATTGGTTAGTTCTTTTTACGAAAGTTACCGCGGATAGAAGTCGTTGCACACTCGTCTACTTCCCTTACTTGTTAAACTTTTCCCACAGTTCAATATTTCCGGCCCTAGGAATGCGTTCATTTCTTGTTTTGCACATATAGGTTTTTACAACCAGAGGAGGATACTAATTTAGAATGAGACTTTAAACCTAATTTAGCCAATGGAAGTTCACAATAGCCTTAAATACCAACAAGTTACCAATCGTGTGAACAACCGCCATCATTTTATTTGCTGTCAGTTGGAACTCAGAACAGTCATTTAAAATTTTAATTTTAATCTTTTTATTTTATGCCTCACACCTAACTGACGACTTGAATTTGGAATGCCGTTGAAAATAAAAATATATAAGTACCTTATAGTCGGTAGGACTGTATTCAAATAAGTTTAACTCAAAAGCAAATAAAGCTGAGCAAATAAAGGAATCTGAATCTGAATCTGAATCAATTTACGAAAATTTGCTTTCAAGAAACGACGTTTTAAAAAAAAACTATGTCAATAGTAAAAACCATTCCTTTTTCCCTTTGTTTCAATAACAGTACGGTACCCACGAAAATGCGGTTTAACTGTTTAACCGATTGTTAAATCTCACAGCACGAAAACAATAGCCAATCAGAAAACTGGTATTCGAACGGCACAAATCTTTATAACATTAAAATTACAACAAAGAGCAATATCCGATAAAGGGTCAAGCGATCTTACCTGCAAACTAACTCCGCTAGTAGGTACCGTTAACACTGCACACTCGCACTAAAACACTTATAAAAAAAACAATTAGCCGAAGCAAGACCACGACCGCCGACCACCGGTTGCGCCAACCGACTACAAGTCTACAACATCCAACAACTATACATTCGCGCTTCGAGTTGCTCAGATAAGTGAATCTAGATAATGCAGTAAGGTAAAAGCGGGTAAAGGCGCACTCACACGAGTCCACTGACGTTGATGGAACGTAAAATATTGAACGAACCGTGTCGACGATCTAAAGATTCGCATAATTTCTAGGTCAGTTCACTTTGCTTTTCCATAATTTTATTGTAATAATTCTGGCACTCAGTTTTTGGAATCATCATTTTAATTAGAAAACAAATTGTCACACGCATTTCAACTGCTGTGATTGGCTGACTGATTTATCAAAAGCCGATCCAGATCACTTGACATAAATTAAATTTAAACATGTTCCGTCTTATTCCAAAACACGATCTAAATTTAGTACTGGGACTTTTACATGGTTTAAACCACGACTAAATAAAACGTTATTATAAAATGAAGTTTATCACTAGTTCTGTAACTTTCTTTGATACAAAAGTTAGTCCGCTGAGGCCCCTAGTTTAACTATGGGACGAACTCCGGTACTAATTTATTTGAGGTTAGAGCGTTGAATGTTATTTTGTGTCTTTTATTTTTAAATCGTTAATAATGGAAATTAATACAATTGACTTGATGGATTTAGAAGATTTGGATATGCTGGAGACGTCTCAGCGATCTTATAGACGTCGTCATCGTGCGAATTCTTTTGAATTGAGTGATGAAGATTTTAGATATAAGTATAGGTTCACAAAACGTTTTGGAGAAAAAATTGTGGATGTTTTACGTGAAGATTTATCTCACGACCCTCGAGGATGCCCACTGAGTCCTGAAAGTGGTTTGCGCATTACGCAACTGGGCTCGCCATGAAGTAAGTCACCTTTGTCAATACTAACATAACATCAAATATATATACATAGGTATATATCGATGACAAAATCCAAATTATATACTAATAATATTGTTTTATTCGTAGATTCAAGACGATACAGCTAATTTACATGGTGTGTCTCAACCAGTTGTCAGCAAAACTTGTAAAAAGGTAGCAGACTTTTTGTCACGTATTTCCCGAGGATTTATAAAAATGCCTGCTACTCTTAATGAACAGGAGCAAACTATAAGAAAATTCCGCAGTATCGCTGATTTTCCTACAGTCATTGGGGCAATAGACTGTACTCATATTAGAATAAAAAAAGTAAATGCTGATGGTGGTCAGTTATACACTAATAGAAAAGGAATTTCTTCTATCAATGTACAGGTAATCTATAAATAAATATTTTGTGTTGTGATTGTCTCAATTGACAAATGACTTATTAGTTTGATCCAAAATGCTTGACACAATAGAGAACTATTTCATTTACCAATCAGTTTTATTAAAATAACAGAGAGGAATGTAAAGTTTAATAACCTGTTATTTTTCAGGTGGTTTGTGATGCTGACCTGAAAATCATGGACATAGTTACCAGATGGCAAGGCAGTGTGCATGACTCAAGAATATTCGAGAATGTAGACTAAAACAGAGGTTTGAGGCTAGTGCATTCTCTGGAATATTATTGGGTGACAGTGGCTATCCTTGCACTCCATATTTATTTACACCGTTGGACTTATCTTCTATAATACTTGCTGACTGAGCAATAAGATGACGTAACATTTCTTCAAATAAAAACATTCGCGTTAGGTAGTCTAAATAAGATAATAAAAACTACTGCTTACCTAATAATTAAAAATCCATGTTTTACTAATTTTTTCGTCAGAACTCTAGTTTTCACCCCTTTTTTTCTTTTGTTGTTCCATTCTTTACGTTTTAACCAGACTACACTACCACTACTACACACGAACAATCCACATAACATACTAAGAACAATGAATAAAAATAAGAATGTATTTATTTATTATTATAGGACGTAATATTAAAAACTATCGAGTCAAATTACGCGCGTAGTCGCCGTATATAATTCACTCCACTTCACGTTAGAAGTGTTGAAAGATGTGACAACTTGATTAATTAAAAGCGCGTCAAAAGTACAAGTTGTGTTTGTTCAATATATTGTAAACTAAACAAAGAACAATTTATGACATATTTTGGCATTAATCAATAATTATTGAATAACTTAAAATGTTATTATTATTATAAATATTTATAGAAACGGAACGCTGCTTCAAATAAAGACTGAATGAACGAATGAAACAATGCCATTTTTGTTTCTTATCTGTAAATATATTTGAACCATGAACCTTCTTCGGTACTAACTGATCCTCAGATAGTCTTCGTTTTGTAATCGGAACACATTTTGATCCTAGAATGAACGGTAGTACCGTAACAATCCTAGACTTAATAGTCGTGGTTTAAACCAGTACTTAGACATTTTTTTGTAATAAGACGGGTTGAGTTTCGTTGCAGAATCTGGATGTTTGACTACATTTCGATATCAATTCAAATTGACACATTTATGTCATACATCATGCTTGATCGACGTTTGATTTTTTTTGTCTTCATTTGTGATTCATAATTACAAACTTAATTACTATAAACCCATTTTTTTTATTTTTATTGCATGTAGATCTAACAGCAAATAGAATATTAAATTGTAACGAATTCAAAATCTGCGTGAAACGTCTCGGTCTAAACATTTGAATGTGGAATACAGTTACAACTCTTCTAAAATTCGGCATTTAAAAGTGGTTTCCAAGTACCTATCTGTATTTACATTCGAAATTTGATTAAGTGAAACCGATTGGCTACAATATTTACTCATGGATAATGGGGTCTATTTTTAACCCCCGACGTAAAAACGACGGGGTGTTACAAGTTTGACGTGTCTGTGTGTGTGTGTGTGTGTGTGTGTGTGTGTGTGTGTGTGTGTGTGTGTGTGTCTGTGGCATCGTAGCTCCCGAACGGATGGACCGATTTTGTTTTTGTTTTTTTTATTTGAAAGGTGAATTAGTCGGGAGTGTTCTTAGCTATTTATTTATTTATTAATACTTCATGCAACAACAATATGGGACAATATGGGTATCAAATGAAAGGGCTTCACTAGTAGAATACTTTATACTATGATAAATTTCAAAGCCAAGATGACCGGCACCACAAAATGGCGAATTACACTTTTTTTTTCACGACTCTCTCAATATGGATATCAAATGAAAGGGCTTGACTAGTAGAATAATGCATACTGTATTGGAAGGGAATGAGGAATATTAATTAACTAACGAAATAAAAACTAAAAACTTGAAAATTATTTTTATAAACTCTAAGGGCCAAAGCACCGGTTCCCTGCTGTTTAAACAGCCGGCTGTTTAAACATAGGGTAGACTGGGTACGATTGTGCCCCTCCACACAATCCAATCCACACTTTTTCCAAAATTGAATTATATATACCAAACGCATTCTCAGGGTGATATCTTTAATATCAAAAAAGATCCATGTGACGAAATACAACTTTAGACGTATCTACAACTTCTCAAAACCAGACTAATTTACATTTAAAAACTTTCAAATAAAAATTAAATTAAAAATTTAAAAAAGGGGGTTTTTTAAATTAAACGCAAAACATAAAAGCAATTATTTAAAAAGTAAAAAATAATATCTTTTGTTGAGCCATCAAATGTTTGTTCGTTGAAATGGCGCTATAATGTCGCGGCGGGGTACCGCTAAGTCAGCAATAGCTAAATAGGTAAAATAGCGAACTCATGGATTTGCAATGAGATTTGACTTACGCGGTACCCCGCCGTGACATTATAGCGCCATTTGAACGAACAAACATTTGATGGCTCAACAAAAGATATTATTTTTTACTTTTTAAGTTGGGGGTTTTTTAAATTTTTAATTTAATTTTATTGATAAAACTTGTAAGTATTCTTATTTTGTAAGTAACTGTACTTAGCATACAACCATGGTAAAATAATTGATATAAACATGGAATCTGGAGATGGAGAAGGAATTATGTCATTAAGTCGAGTAGTCATTTTGGACATGAGTGTAACCAGTCAGCAATCAAAATATTATAATTTGGTGATTTTAAAGAAGGAGGTAGCTACCTACCTACTTTATTTATGCCGTCGTCGTGTTATTTAAAAACAATCGCGTTTTTACATGTAATAAAAAAGTGAAGACAGATCACACAAAGAAAACGAAAACAAATAATATTAATTACTGATCTCATTTGAATTTTAAATGTACAGTGGAGACTGGAGATCACTCATCATCATTTTCATGACATAACTGGCGACTTAAAATTAGACTGCAGTTGTGAATAATGAATTATAAAAAAAAAACTATCTCCCATTTATTCATTTAAATTGTTACAACACTACGTCTACGTTTAAAAAAAGAGATTAGGTAGGTAAATAACATAACAGAGCTCAGATTATTAAACAAAAGGTAGATAGACCGCGCGGAACACTGAGAGTGAAACCACCAAAGCAAATACAAATTCAAAAGCGAATACTTCGGTACCTACAATTCGCTTCGCGCTGTACTGACACGAGTCAGTACAGCACGAAGCGCGACATCGTAATAATCCTAAACACTAATACAAATACAAACTCAAAAACGAATACAATCACGAGATTTTAGGTACCTATTCACTTTTGAATTTGTATTTGCTTTGGTGGCTTCACTGTTACTTTCACTCAGCTTCACCCCCATAATCTGAGTAACAGAATATAAAGTAGGGTAGGTTAGTGTAAGATTGCGCAATTTTCAAAAAACAGTTCATAAAATGAAAAGTACAAAAGCTATCTGAATCAAAGTATTTATTTATAATAGGGTATTTTACTCGAGAAAAAATCTATAAATATGTTATTGAGACAGTTTAGGCATTAAGCAGTCCGGAAAATGCAAGTTGTAGTTCATAAAATAATAAAAAAAAAATTTGAATTGAATTCAAAGTTCAGTATTTTTAATCTGTTATAAAACACCGTGAAATAGTAGCGGCCATGTTATTACGCCGTACGGCTGTGTAAACAAAAAATTGTCAACTGTCAGTCAACCGATTGGCGTAATATAGGCTTTGTACTTTTATTTATTTTGTAAACAACGTAATTTTTTCATTATTACACCTATTACAAAATATGCTTTTAATTATTTTTAAATAATAATAATAATAATAATCTTTATTTTCAAAAAGTATCTGTTTACAAATAGGAGAAAAAGGGTTGGACCCAGCACGCTGCCCTGTGGTACGCCAAAGGTTAGATTCACATCGTCACTAATGTAGTTGTCTACCTTAACTCGTTGGTTACGGTTTGTGAGATAGTCACGGAAGAGGTTTAGAGTGATATCTCTGATTCCCAAGCTTTTTAAGCAACTTAGAAGGATGGGAGTAGAGACCGTGTCGAAAACTTTGGCTAAATCAAGAAATATACCTATAGTTTTAGTCCTAGAATAAGGATTCTTAACAACTTGGCTTGTCAGTTCAAGCACAGCATCCTCTGTTGATACGCCTCTCCTGAAACCGTATTGGTTTGGCGCAATTATGTTGTTGCATTCAAGATAACTAAGCAGTCTTGATTAAATGATATACAATTATCAAATTTAATATGAGCTCATTTGATACAAAACGAACTGACGTCATTTATGCTGAGCAATATGGCGACCAGTAAGAGGCGTTTTCGTCAAACTACGCGCGAAATTTGAAAATTTAAAATTTAGATGCATTTTTATGGCACTTATCGATTGAACAAAAATTTTGAGTTTTTTTTGGTGGCATATTAGCACTACAGAATTCCATTGAGATACTTTTCAAACAAACAACAAATCAACATACTTGTTATAATTAAAAAATATTAATATTCCGAGTAACTAAACAAAAATGACAAATCGAAAATCGCGTAATTTTACACACCCTAGTGTGTAAAATTGCGCGCTGAGATCGATAAGATTGCGCAAATGCACTATTTGCACAAATTTCAAATCAAAGCCCCGGAGCCTATGTACCCAAAACTCCTCATGCCACCACTCCCAACAAGAACTGCATGCAATCCGGTCTTCTCGTGTTGACTCCTTGTATTTTTCTTACCATTCTCCACCAACCCTGGTGGCTGGTTACATTTTGGTTTCTCAGAGCTTTTTTGGCATTAGTACTTGTTTAGTAGTTTTTCTGTTCGTTTTCCTTTTTCTAGGCAACTTTCATTTATTCAGCCACGAATCACTTCACTTTTTGAATGCTTTCTCATAATGATTCTTTTTTGTGTGCATTTCTTCGCGCAACCTTACACGCACTCAAGGGACGCAGTCTTAATTCAATGGTAGCCTAAACACTACAGTGTTACTACCATCTGTAGTCTAAACCAGTAGAATTATCTCTTACAAGCCGATGACTTGAACTATAATACGTTGTACAAAATTTACAGAAAATTATAAATATTTCTATAACTTTTATAGTAAGAACACATTTAATTTGTTGCAAAATAAGATAAAAGGTATAACAAAAACTTTAAACTGAAATATCTGCTACATTTTCCAAGGAATTCCAATATTGTTTTTGTACTACGTAGCGACTTGTGTAAGAAGTAAAACACAACTGAGTTGGTTACTAACTCCAAGCCAGGGCTTTGATATGACGTGTGCGCAGTCTTATCGACCGTGCAATCTTACACCAACCTACCCTACAGACAGATAAATTCAGAAAATATTTGAAACTACAAATCAAATCTTATTTGTACCAAATAAGTACCTATAGATAAATATCAAAATAAACGCACCTAATCCAAAGTATTAATTGTGAATTGCACAGTTTGCAACGCCAGTAACGTCACGTACGCTTCTCCGAGCTACGCCGAGCACCACCACGGTCGATGACTCGTCCGTCAGCCGTGAAAATTATACCAGCTTAGGTACCTACGTACCTACAACACGTTTTTTCCAGTAAAATCATTTAGTCAAATCAATAAAAATGGAATTAAAAAAGCAGTTAATAGCGTGTTTTATCGCATAATAATTATACAGTTTTTAAATGTTAATAGCAAATTCTAAATTCAAATCCTTTGAATTAGTATATATATTTTGAATTATTTCAATAAGCAAAAACCAAACCAATAATTACCTTAAAAACCACCAGTTACATACATAGTCTTGCCATAAATATTGTCACGAAGGAAAAAAATATTTTTTTATTGCAAATGATATTTATTACTTTTACAGTGTGTTAGTTTAATACATAAATATAAAACAATTTAAAATATAAAAAGCTTATTCGAAGTGGTCTCCATTGGCTGCAATACAGTCCTTTAAACGTTGAGGCCAGTTATAAATAGAAGCACGCACTCTTTCCATGGGAAAATTCTTCACTGCCAATCGTATGGATTATTTTAGGGACTCCAAATTATCATGGCGTTTAGAGCGAGCCGTACTCTCTAAAACTGACCATAAATCATAATTCAGCGGATTAAGATCGGGACTAGACGACGGCCAGTCTTCAGCTCTGATGAAGGCCGAAACGTTTACTTTCAACCAAGACTGCGTGGACCGAGCTTTATGACTCGGCGCCGAGTCTTGTTGGAAGGACCATACTTGAACATGGTATTGTTAAGGGGCTTAACTACCTTCTCAAGAATGGTATCTTGATACATTTGTGCCGATGTTTTGATACCTTTTTCACAAAAATATAGCTCAGTCACTCCTTCATAGCTAACAGCCCACCAAACCATCACTGAAGTCGGATAATGCCCACGTTGCACTCTGTTGACTAATTCGGAAGCTTCCTTAGAGTTTTGAGCAGAAATACGGTCATTTTGTTTGTTAAAATGTTGCTCAATTGTAAAGATTTTCTCATCCGTAAACAATTTTTTTCTGTGACCACCCTTTGCGTACCGCTTCAGTAGTTGTTTCGATTTTACCACCCTATTCTTTTTTAAATTATCAGTTGTAAAATGACCAGTGCGTCTCTAATAGGCTGCAAGTCCTAAGTCATCTTTTAAAATACGCGACATGGTTCTGGGTGCTATCTTCATCTCCCGAGATAAAATCTTTTGTTTTCGGACAGGATTTCTTCGAATTCTTTCCCTTACTGCTTTAACCACCTTTTTCGTACGAACACTACGTGGATCTCTGGTCTCAGAGGACCAGTAGTTTTTGAGTTTATTCGTTACATACAACAATACGAAAATACAAATCTTTCCTCTCTATAATATTGGTGGTATAGACGAATACTTAACGACATCATCAATATCAAACTTTTTGTCAAAATATGCATCAGAAATGTGTGATTGACGTCATCAAATGAAAACCGGGAAGTCCTAACGTCCCTCACTTTGCAAGAAGATTTTCTCAGAAATACTTACCTACGTATTAACCAAGGTTTTCACCGACTTCAAGATAAGATTTCTACTTTTCTTTTTTCTATTGGTGGATTTTGTTCGGTTTGTATTTCGCATGGTGGCATTATGCCACCAAATTCCGAAACTAAAGTCATAATTATTATGTGTTCTCGTTCTAAGCTAATGTTCATCACTTTTTAGTTTTTGAAGACGGTTGTCTTTTTTGCAAAAAAAGTATTCAGGTATTTCAGCTACTAAATTGTTATTTTCAAAACAGTGACAGTTACAAGAAATGTACTTAATACTTAATTTATGAATACGAAAAAGTAACTCACTGCTGACGCAGCGTGGAGCTTTAGACGCCAGGTTAGCACACGGTCACAGATGATACAATACTTACGACACGGTACTGCATTATCAAGTTATATTTTTCCGTTTCCAAACTAAGATGGCCCATTTAAAAACTAGTAATTCTAATATGAAAATACCTATAAAAAAGCGAATAATAAGAGCATAGACAACACGGGTCATTCATGACTTATGTGAAATGAGAAAATTTTCCGTCATCGAGTGCGTGCGCGCACTATTGTTTGCTAAAGATTTTCAAAGTAAGTATCTAGTTGATGACACAATTTTATATAGGTATGTTGGTTCTATTGAGATTATATTAAAGTCAGACAATTTTGTCTTGAGTATGGCGGATTAAGGAACGTAGTAATGTAAAACTGGTAAGTCAATGGTTGGTAGGCAGGCATTGAAAGTTTTGATATAAAATAATTGAACAGACGCCAGCAAATCAAGCCGTACCAAACTGTTAAATGACAATGCCAGATCCTGCCCCACCCATGTACAGAAAAGTAAATTAATGAAAATAATTGTATTGAATATAGAACCTTTCTATACTAAATTGTTTTTCTTTAGAACTTGCGGATTACGAAATACCTACCCACAAAATATAAACTCACTTTACCTAAAATACAATTGTCATTATTGTTTTTAGATTTAAACGGAAACTGCAAGTTCTACGACTGTAGAACTTGCGGTTTCCGTTTAAGACTAAGACTAATGTTTAGTTATTAGCAATAAATAAACAGTAAAATGCTAAATATTGCACATGACTTTTATTGAGTGGGGCAAAGTTCTATAAAGTTTCTGGCATTGTCCTTTTTCCAATTGAATATGAACCTAGTTGAAAATCTATCAACGTTTGACAGGTTGTTGTAGCTTGATGTGCTGGTCTCTGTACCCACGAAACTGCGTAACGTAGCGAGTCACACCCTTCAGCCTAATGGACCGATGACCTAAACAAGGAAGCCGTGGTGGCTGGATGCAGGACCGGAAAAAATGGCGCGCCATGGAAGAGGTTTATGTCCAACTGTGGACCTCTAGTAAGCTGAAATGATGAGTGATGATGACCTTCGAAAATACAGCGATTACTTTCATCAAAGCAAAAGTCTTTAAGATACTATTATCTAGGAAAACTATTAAAATGAATATAGAGGAAGTTTGAAAGTGTGACAGAAAAGTTGATAATCGTTTGTCTTGGTATGGGCAGGTGAAGAGAAGGGATGAAACGCATGTGACCAAAAGTTATGAATATTAATTTAGATGGATAGAGGGAGAGGAAGGCCAAAGAAAAGATGGATGGATTGTGTGAATCACATATATGAATGAAAAGGGAGTCACTGTAAGCATGGCGTTGGACAAGACAGAATGGAAGCAGAAAACATGTTGCGTCTATCCCAAGTAACATGGGATAAGGACAGGGAGATGATATCTAGGAAAACTATATCCTTCCCGCTTTCGTGGGGTAAATTCTACGAGTTTTTAGGAGCTTTCTTTCAAATCTGTTATCAATAATGCCTCTAATGTACAATTTAATTGTTTTAACAATGATTGTCGCTAAGATGAAATTGCAACTAGATTTTATATGTTTTAAATTACGAGCTTTGCCCTTCTCTAACTTGATATACAAACACAGCCATTTTATGATGAAAAACTTAAAAAGAAAACTAAAACAGCCTACGGCATGGCATTACAACTACAACACAAACAAAATAGCTCAGTGATAGATTTTTTGTAATCAGACGAACACTTCCAGAGAGAGATTACATTGTATAAACAAAGAAACAAATAATTTTACCGCTTAATAATATTAGTTTAGATATTTTTCATGGGTTTTTCTTTAATGGTAGGTGAGTACCGGAATTTTTTTAGAACAAGGATCAACCTTATTATAAAGGCTTGCTGGTTTCACATCTTATTCTAGGATTAATGAATCTAAAGTAGCAAAATGAAAATGGGAGACACATGACGTATCATGTGTCTCCTTCGTTTTTTATTGCATTTACGTAGGTTCGTAATAATTGTATGTCGTGCAATATTATGTTCATTTTTTCCAAGGCTTATTAGTACTCGGGGGCACGTAATATCGTGTTTATTATTTTTGTATTTTTTTGGTTGTATATTCTTTCTTTTCTTCCTCATAAAAACACAGGCGAGCCGCAAAGTAGTACTCCTCAGTGCCAGTTAGTTACATTTCCTGTAAATATTTGAAATAGGAATTCCCCACGACTTGACCACAAACAAAATATTCCTCAATCTTTCTCTGTCTTTGGAAACAGGGCTACCACACAAAGGTATACTTAATGAAAATAGTGAATGACTTTGTTTAGAACAAGCAGTGAATACAACATGAGAAAACATGCTTATAATTGAGGTTCGTTCTGTAAAAAAACGAACAATATTTTCGACTTTTAGGAGTAATTTGTGATGTTAATTTTGGACATTTTCTGATTCATTTTAAATCTATCATAACCACAGAAATCTAAAAAAGTGTCTATGATTATATTATTATAACCATAAGTTTTGGGCGTAGGCACATTGAACTATGTATTATTGTTTACTTAATTGTAATTGTAATGTAACACATTTCGCATAGATATTGGATTAGTTTGACGTAATTAATTTATTTTTGAGAGATTGGTATTAACAAGTGAGTTTATTTAACCGAAATTATTGAACCGATTGCATGAAATTTAAGCCCAAGAAAGGATAATAGACTACTTTTTAATCCCCGACTTCGTCTGATTCCGCGATAACCGACATTCACGCGGACGAAGCCGCATGTAAACTTTATTTCATATAAAAAAACCGGACAAGTGCGAGTCGGACTCGCCCACCGAGGTTTCCGTACATATTTGTAGGTACATATTCATACTTCTACACTAATCCATATCTACTATCCATACTTTAATCTACTTACTATTATAAATGCGTTTTTTGCGACATAAACGGCCGTATCTTTTTTACGTGAACATAGGTTAACGTAAAAAAGATACGGCCATCAACCCTCTATAGGGTTGATTTTTTTACAGCATCAAGGGACCGTAGACTTGAGTATATGGTTTAAATTTCAACTCGATACCTCCACGCGTTCCCGAGATAAAGGGTCTTGACAGACAGACAGACAGACAGACGGACAACAAAGTGATCCAATAAGGGTTCCGTTTTTCCTTTTGAGGTACGGAACCCTAAAAAAATTTTGTATCATCAGTAGGTTAATCAGTAGTGAAGTCTTTTTCACCAGTTATTGATAGATACTAGTAACCCTTCAGTGATCGAAATTCTACCGTAATTTAATGTACAGTTAAGGTAAGGGGACAGCTATGCAGGGTCCGGTGCAGATATAGTTAAACTTTACTTAGTAACCGATGGATGTTTTTGAATTAAATTAAATTAATAGAGAATAAACATTTCAATGATTTAATTAAATTTCATTCGAAAATTTTCATCGGTTTTTGAGTAAACTTCAACCATTTCCGATGACCTGCATACCTATCTCTTTTGCTGACTGAATAATATATTTTACATATTTTTGATGAAATTTCGTAATGACTAAGTTCAAACCCCAAGAAAGGGCATAGGCTATTTTTTAAACCGGGAAAATCACGCGGACTAAGTTGCATGCAAAACCTAGTATCTAATAAACAATGTTTAAATTTCATCACAGGGGTTATTCGTTTATTAAATTTACTTTATGTTATCTTAATATTTACGCTTACCTAATAAAGATATCATACAAACAATGATAGTTAGTAGACAGCATGACATGTGTAGTAAATGGCGCATATTTTACGTACCTACCTATCTAGGTATGACGTAAAATTAATTAAGTAAGTGTTTATCAATAGTCTAAGTAAATAGTTTGATTGTTCTATCAGGAGACACATTGAGCTCTGCGTGGGTGTCGAGAAAATATTAGAATTTCATTGTTATCTTTTGTTTAGATGGTTTTTGTCTGTCTTAGAATTTTGTGCATAATGTACTTTATGTACACTGACTAATGTACAGAGGCCAGCACATCAAGCTACAACAATCTGTCAAATTTCTTTGATCGATTTTCAACTACATATATTCCAAAAGGATAAAGTTCATATTCAATTGGGAAAATTTATCAGTTTAGTATGGGTTGATGTGCTGACGTCTGTACAAACGCAACAAAATACGATCGCCCGTCGAATTCTCACAGATTTTTTAATAAATTAGGTACCTACTTGATTTATTATTTTTCTATATCTATAGGCTTGCACTTGAAACTGGTTCATCCTATGCAAGAGCATAGGACGAACCAGTTTACTTGTTTACGAATTCCGTATATTCGAATCCTACCATTTTGGTGTATCGAAGCTTACGTTCCGTGGTGGCGTCGAAGGCTACTTAATATTGAGATGCCTTTAGGGCGCGTATTCGATTTAGCGCAACTACAAATCTAAACGATTGCTAGGCGTAGCAGCATTGACACACACTAGTACAATACAATGGTCTGTTTGTGTGCATCAGAAAAAAAAATAAGCACGAATCATTGAAATTGATCGGCAAACGACAGCGCGCGATTTTATACGGTGTTTTTTTAAATAATTGTCTGAAATAAATGAGTTCGTACAACGGACTGAAAAATATTAAAAAAATATTAAATAAAATATAAAAGAAATATATATGTTATGTTTTTATTTAAATACTGGTGAAAAAAAATTGTCAAAGTGAACCTTTTTTGTACTTTTTCTACATTGTTTTTTAATAGGTACATAATAGTAATATTTTCGTAATTTTGGCTCTGTAGTAGACTTTAAGACTGTATATCCTGTTGGAAAAACGCAAAAAAACACAATATTTTGGCATACTGTTATAATATAATAATAATAATATAATATGTGGGGACATTTTCACACATGGTTGTATTCGTCCTGAAACTTAACTCTGACGTCTATTTTCGTAAAATGCTATGAAAGGGTTGTCTTCGCTTTACTTTTACGCTGTAGTTCCCTAAATCAAAACTCAATCTTTCTAAAACTGTAATTGTCTTTAAATAATCTGCTCACATCATTACGAAAATGGTCAGGACAAAACGCAAAAACATGTAGTTTTCGTCACGAATCGAATACACGCTCTTAAGTCTCGAGCTGTCATAATTATTTTGAAATACAGTGATAGAGATAGCACGAGACTTAACAGCATCTTAAAATTATGCCATTAGTGTTCTAGTTATAAAATTAACATACCAAAAAAAAAAAAAAATGAATAGAGCTTTTTCTTGCACGTATCTAAACTCTAGAAGTGCTGGTCCAGATTCAAAAAATATTTCACATATAAGAACTACAGCACTATTGCCTAGTGGTACTCTACTATAGGATACTCGCACTATAGGATACATTTTATAGTAGATATACTTGAGTCACGCGAATGACGTCGCGGACAGAAGTTGAGTTCATCATGTTTTGAAAATACACATTATTTTAAAACACACTTATTATTTTGTTCGTCTATTGTCTTGATACACCTAAAAGTTGTTATGACAAATATATCCGTAAGAAACGCCACTTCACTTTCTCTGCATCTGTTTAAGAGTAAGAAAAAGAAAAGACAGAAGAGAAGAGAAGTAGCTGCAACAAAGATCCGAGAATCACATAAACATGTCTAGAATTCTAGATTTACTGCTACAATAAAAAATATTTTTTATGAAAAAGACGAAATTAAAGTTAGAACGAAACGTCTTTTTTGTAAAAAAACAACATTTTCTTTTCGCTTTTTAGTGCCTTCTTCGTATCATCCAAATTAATTAGGAAACGGCAACACCATAATTTTCAATTCTTAGAAGTGGAATATTTTCGTGAATTCGTATGAGACCAACTTTGAGGTATTCGTCCATCCACTATCCTTTAAAAAAATGGTCTGCTTGCAATTAACCTCCTCCTTTTTTGAAGTCGGTTAAAAATATATTATCGTTGATTTCCCAAAAGGACCGTGTACCTTGGAATATAAATAAATTAGCTTCTTCGTGCGTGTGGAACACAAGGGCCTATACTGTTATACACACAAGCTTTCTATAAAGGGAAAAAGCATATTTGACCAGAACTTAGAGAGTCCCGGTACAAAAAAAAACCGGACAAGTGCGAGTCGAACTCGCCCACCGAGGGTTCTGTACATATTTGTGGGTACATATCCATAGATACTTCTATTCTAATCCATACTTTAATCTACTTAATATTAAAAATGCGTTTTTTGCGACATAAATGGCCGTATCTTTTTTTCACGTTAACATAGAGGGTTGATTTTTTTACAGCATCAAGGGACCGTAGATTTGAGTATAATGGTTTTAATTTCAACACTATACCTCCACGCGTTCCCGAGATAAAGGGTCTTGACAGACAGACAGACAGACAGACGGACAACAAAGTGATCCTATAAGGGTTCCGTTTTTTCCTTCTGAGGTACGGAACTCTAAAAAGCACAAAAAATTCGCTATGTCCGCGTGAATTTTCTTACAGAGCCCACATTTATTGATGATAAAATATATTAGCACTCAAGGATAGCTGCTTATGGGTGAAATATTTTTTTAAATTGGATGATTATTTTCGAACGTTGCCTGCAGTATCCAAACTAAAACTTTACCTCTTTATATTTGAATAAAAGCAAAAAAAAGTAAAAAAAGATGTGATGATCGACAACCCTGTGGAACTCACCCGAAGTGGTTACAAACGATCAACCACCAGCGTACGTCAATGCTTACGTTAAAAATGGCGGAAAATGTTCGAGAATCCTTAAGCAATGACGTAGGTAGTCCTTCCCACATTCTTCAACTAAATGAGACGGAAAGGTCTTGCCTATGCAGCCGAGAATATTATGAGTTCGATCTATACAAATATATAAAATTGAAGTTGATTGTAATGTCAGAATCTATACATATAATAAAACAGTAACAAAACTGTGTCTGTACATTGAATATATAAAAAAAAAAAAAATTGAGGGGGGTTTAGGAACAGTAATAGAGCACGAATCTAAAAAAAAATTCTGTCTGTTTGTCTGTTTGTTTGTACACGCTAATCTTCGGAACTACTGGGCGGATTTGAATGATTTTTCTTTTGTTGTATAGGTATTAAGTCTGGGCAACATATAGGCTATAATTTATCTTGGAAACTTGAACACCTGATGCAGAACCGCAATAGACCAGCTAAACTATAAGAGATACAAAAATGGTACCATAGCAAAAATTGTTCCACGTGATGAGCATTTTCTGCTGAGAGAATAAATTTGAAGATCTGGATCACCTGATGTGAAACTCCAAGAGCCCAGCTACACCATGACACATATGTATAGGAATGACGTATTAGCAAAAGTTGTTCGGTCTGATGAGCATTTCCTGTTGACTTATAAAAATCGAAGGGGAACACCCAAATATTCCGAAATATTTTATTCCGAATTTCGATATTCCGATTTTCAAAAGTCCGAATTTCATAATACCTAAAAATTATAATCTCTATTATTTCAAATCACGAAAGTTATTTTACCGAATGTCGTAAATGCGATTTGTTTGTTTTCCGATTTTCATATGTTCGAAGAATCAAATGCTTGATGAGTTCTCGGTCCGAAAAACGAAATTCCGAATTTCAATATTCCGAATAAACTGTTAAAATTAGGATTCTGATTCAATTCAGCTACGCATATATATTCAAAATGGTGTCCCCTTGTTTCGCAGACAGAAATTTCATAGAATTTCGTTTCCCAGAAAATGTTTCATATAATAATTGATTCTTGTATTTTTATTTCGACTATTATTGTTTAAAGACTATTTACTTGAATGAAACATATTTCACAGAAACACAATTCAAAGAATTTTTAATCAAATTTTATTTGTTTAACAAACTTATCAAACAGTAGAATTACTTTTTAACAAATATTGTTTATTCGGTGTATTTTTCTATGGAATTTATTTCAACAAAAATATATAGGTATAAAAAGAAAGACAATAACAAAAATAATCTTAAAAAGTCAATATGTTGTGCTACAAAAGTTAATGATAGAAATGAATTGCTGTGAAACCGACTCCACGTAGTCTTGTCTGCCCTACCCCTAGAGTGTAATTTAAATTCGCGTAGGCGCGGAGGGGCGAGGCGGCCAGCGTGAATACCATCTGCGACGATAAGCTCGCGTGGTACCGCCGGAGCCCCGCAACGCCGTAGCCGTGACAGAAACCATGCCTGCTGCATGTTGCATGTTCGCTTGCATGCTCGCTTGCATGATGCATGCTTGCTTGCTTGCATGCTGCATGCTTGCTTGCACGCTGCATGCTTGCTTGCATGCTGCATACTTGCTTGCACGATAAACGATTGCACGATAACGATAAAGATAATCGGAATTTTAATAATCGGAATTCGTATTTTTGATGTTCGGAATTTTCATTATGTCGGACTTTTTGTTATTCGATCTTTTGAAACTCGGTATTTTGAGAATAGTAATTATAAACGTTCGGAATTTTGAAATTTTAGTATTATAAAAATAGGATGAATGATAAATCGGAGTTGCCATATTAGGAATTTTGAACTATTCGGAATTATGAAAATCGGTATTTTGAAATTCGTATTTCTGACTTTCGGAATAAAGTTTTTCGTATTTATGTAGTGTACCCAAATCGAAGATCAGAAACATCTGATGTGAAAATCAAAGCTATCACTAATTTCACTGTATTTTATAAAATAACATAAGCTGGGAGTACCTCCACGCGGTGAAGGCGGTAACAGTTTAGGACTGATTTTTGATGACGATGGTATATTATTGAAAATTTGACTCTACTGGGCAAAATTCCCATCTATTTTTTTATTTTATCGAATAAATATGCCTTCGGGCTTATGTTATTTGGGTGTTTAATTTCCTTTTCCATTTATCTTCGTGACACGGTAGGTCGGTAGCCTACCCGGTAACGCAGGAGAGCAGTCACTTAGATTTTAATTGATCAGGTATCTTCTTTACAATAAAACTATAACCATGCCTAGAAAGAGGTCAAATCTTTCCCAATGTTCCAAAGGAGCTAAAAGATTGAGGATCATAAGATCCCAAGAATCTACCGAAGAGCGTCAGGAGAGACTTGATGCTGTTCGAGAACATCAGGCTGCAACTCGCTCCGTGGAAACCTCTTCAGATCGCGAAGCACGCCTGCGTTCTCAGCGTATTTACGCATCTACATCCAGGTCTCTAGAGACCAGTGAAGAGTATGATGCGCGACTGGCCGCTGATCGTGAACGTCATACATTATCTCGCGAGTCGGAGACGTTCACGGATAGAGAATTGCGCTTGAGTTCTCAGCGTATCTACGCATCTGCTGCGGAACGTGATGCGCGACTGTCCGTTGATCGTGAGCGACATGCATTGTCTCGCGAATCGGAAACGTTTACCGATACAGAATCACGCTTGAGTTCTCACCGTATTCGCACATCTACTAACAGGTCTTTTGAATCGATGATGATGAACGTGATGCACGACTAACTGCTGATCGAGATTATCATACACTAGCGATCCGACCCAGCTTCGCATGGGCCTATAGCCTTCCTCGGTAAATGGACTATCCAACACAAAAATACTTTTATAATTCGAACCAGTAGATCCTGAGATTAACGCGTTCAACCAAAGAAACAAACAAACTTCAGCTTTATAATATTGTAGTATAGATTGTCCCGAACACGCACACAACAAAATATTCATAATCAGTTAGAAAGTGAGAGAAAAAGAATTGCTGGAGTACGGCATGAAGAGACAGAAGAAGAGCGCAACGAACGTTTGAATTCTGATCGACTTTGACATTCTCTGAACAGAATGTCGATATCATCTGAAGAATCGGATGTGTCTCAAGATATAGCCGTAGGTCATGGCGACCTTCCTTGGGTTGGTAAGGAACGGAACTAAAAGATGAGCATGGAGTATTTTCTTTTGTTTTCAGTAACTTTACGTTGTTTTTATTTTTAACCTAAAATGTGTTTTTTCTTTCAAAAGCAAATAAACTTTTTAATCATTATTATTTGAATAAATTTATTGGTCTACATGGTAAAAACCACATTAGTTTTCGTTATGGAGACAAAAAATATATATTGGTTTTATTATTTTCATGGTACAGACAAAATACCTTGTGGCCCTTATTTTGTTTTGAGTAGTATATTTGTAATATTTTGTTGATTTTAAATGAGCGTTCAAGGAGTTTCTTCCTCGTTCTTCTCCATAGTAACCTACTATTTGGAACGAGCAACTAGCTCAATTTTCTGACTGACTGAATCCTTATCAATTCTAAAGTGCCTGTATTGGTTTATTTGAAATAGATGAGTTTGAGTATGGGTTTTAAGTCAAGAACAGTGTCATCAGTAACTAAAGAAACTGACAAACCTTGACCCAATCCTTTTTTAGTCACCAAGCGAAGTAATACTTACGTGCCTTCAAATTTTTGACCTTTACAGTTCGGATCCGAGATCAATCAGTAAAAAACTAAGATTAAACACGAAACTTTTAAACTTAAGTAAAAAGGTCTTTTATCCGTGAAATAAAATTTAAATCTGACAGTTTTTAAATCAGAAATCTGTCAAAAATTCAAAGTTTATTTGCAATTTAAGACTTATTAAATTGAGTAACTGGGCGACCGAGCTTTGCTCGTTTTTTTTCGTGTTATTTTTTTAATGATTTTTTAATGACACACATCAAAAAAGTTTGCGATCATTTTGAAAAATCGAAATCTTTTTTGTTACGGTAGATTATATTATGATCTCTTCTTCTTTTTAGATTCTTTATTTAAAAATATAGATTTAGAATATAAAACAATAAAACAGTTCGAAAAATTCAGAGAAATAACTCTCAGAGTTTCTATATCCCAATCCTGTGTCGTGACCACGTTGTAGTGGTACCACGGGATGGGTAATTTAGCTGACCGACCCCGCAGTGGTCCCCCAAATGTTTTAACTGCTGCCCAAAAGCGCTATATTAGATTGATAGCTAAAATCACGGCAACGTCAACGACGGAGATTGCAGTGGGCTAGGCTTCGGCAAAATGAAGAAGAAAACATTTGGCAAAACTGTCTCTTCGTTCACGAATCGCGAATCAGTACTCATCCAGATAACCGACGTGAGAAGACCAGGAGACCGTGAAAGGTAAAGAACTGCCACTGGAACAGTTCAGCAAGGCGGGAAATCGGTGTCCTTTTGGGGTGGTATTATGATCGAGGCTTCATGACAGCAGACATGTATAGAGCAGTTGCTATTGATGGAATTGTCAGACCATTCTGAGTAAACCATGTGCACCAATTTGTACTGGTCGATGATAATGCGCCCGCCCATCGAGCTCAACGAGTCAATGCTGCTCTCCGAGAATACGACATCACAAGGTTAGACTGGCCTGCCGGCTGGCATGACTTAAACCCAATAGAGCACGCGTGGGATGCTTTTAAGCGAGCTGTTTGGAACCGTCAGCCACGTCCCCAGACAGTGCCAGAGCTCAGGGAAGCCGTATTCAAGAATGGGACAGGTTACCCCAAGAAATGCTGGATAACTTGATTCTCAGCAAGCCCAGGGGGATCTTCGCATGTGTTCGAGCCAGGGGAAGAGTTATATTATATTGAATATAAACCTTTTATTAATAAATTATTGTTTAAGTTTGGTTAAACAGTGAAACAGTATTTTTCTTTCTATAAAATTTCTGTTACAATTACATTATGATTAATAACTCAATTTTTTTTAATAAAAAATAAAAAATACTTAGTTTTATTTTTTAATTTGAAACAGGGTACCTATTTCAATTTAAAGAAAACACACAAAAAAGATTTTTTCTTGACAGAGTTAAATTTAAAAAATTATATCATCTTGTAGCAGCTGATACTTACGTACGACAGACATACGATTAGGAGCGCACGCAGCCGATCGCCGCCGCGCGCCCGCGCATACTAAGCTAAGCAAATGCAAAAGGAATGCGGGCCGGCCGGCCGTATCATCGCGCTCGCTAAACGAAAGGAGCGCGGCACACTCTACCGACATTACTGTTTTGTGTTAGTTACAAACGTATATAATGTACCCTATTTATTATGATTTATTTTGACTAATTTTGTATATAAGCAGCGCTCCCAAATAAACGACACAGATCATTATTCGCCTTCTCATTTGTAACACGCTATCCCCAAAGTGGTGACCCCGCGTTCAAAATGACTTCGCCCTTATCGAAAGAAGACAAGACTACTACGCCTGAAGATGTCGAAGCAATCAGCGTCCAGTCCAGAATACCTAAGTTCTGGTGCAACAGACCTAGGCTTTGGTTCGCCCAATTTGAGGTCATTATCTACAACCAGAAGCTCGGCGATGAAGGCAAGTTCGCACTTGTTGTGGCTCAGCTCGAAATCAAGGATGTCGACCAAATCAGCGATATCATCTTGTCGCCGGCCAACTCCGGCCGATACGAAGCTGCAAAAAGAAGACTGCTGGAGGTTTACGAAGAAAGCGAGGGTATTCAGCTACAAAAACTGCTGAATGAAATGGATCTCGGCGATCAGCGACCATCACAATTGCTTCGCTGAATGAGAAACCTTGCTGGCAATAAGATGCCAGATGACACGCTGAAAATGTTGTGGCAAGGACACCTACCCGCTTCTACCCGCGCAGTGTTGGCTGTGAGTGAGGAATCGAAGCTGGACTCGTTGGCTGCCATGGCAGACAGAATGCAAGAACAGCTGAAAGAGGTGAACGCCGTGTGTTCCTGCCAGTGCCAACCTTCCACGTCAAAGGCCCCAGCGGCAGCGGCGCCAGCCGAAATAGCGGCGACATCCGAACCAGCAAACCAGAAACTGTGCAGCATGATTGAAGCCCTGACCAAGGAAGTAGCAGAGCTGAAAACGAATCGTTCCCGCAAATTTCAACGGCGATCCCACAATTTCAGAAGCCGTTCCAGCTCAAAATCTCGGGACAGAAGAAATGCCGTGTGCTATTTCCATAAGAAATTCGGCAAGGCAGCATACCGATGTAGAAGTCCGCGCAGTTATAAAGGAACAACAAGTGAGAAGTCGGAAAACTAACGGAGAATCAAGCCGTGGCGGTGGCTGAAGTCGATGATTTATCCACATACCGCCTATTTCTATACGACAAATCAACCGGAAAAAAGTTCCTTATCGACACTGGTGCGAATGTTTCTGTTTTACCCGCCACTGCACGCGATAAACAGCGAACTCCAACCAACTACTTGTATGCAGCAAATGGAACACAAATACCCACATACGGCGAGCGAACCATCGTTCTGAACATCGGAATGCGGCGTGCCTACAGCTGGCGATTTATGGTTGCAACAGTCAGTCGGCCGATATTAGGCGCTGATTTTTTGCACCACCACGCACTTATGGTGGATCTTCATGGACGACGATTGGTTGACAAAAAAACCAATTTATCAGCACGAGGTTTCCTGTCACCCGCAGCTGAGGGAAGCATCCGAACTATCGATGACAACCTTCCCTACCACGACCTGTTGGCCAAGTACCCAGACATCACGAGACCAAACTTAAAGAAACTGGGAAATAGTGAAGTCGAACACTATATTGAAACCACCGGCCCGCCGATATTTACAAATGCAAGACCACTACCGCCACATAAATATAATGCTGCAAAACAAGAATTCGAACTCATGATGAGCCAAGGAATTTGTCGTCCGTCTAACAGCCCATGGGCTAGTCCATTACACATGGTTTTGAAGAAGGATGGTACCTACAGATCCTGTGGTGATTACCGTAGACTCAACGCGGTAACCACGCCCGATCGATACCCTATACCACGACTACATGACTTCACACATAACCTCCAAGGCAAGAAGATATTTTCAAAAATTGATTTGCAGAAAGCCTACTACCAAATCAAAAACAGAGAAGAAGACGTGAAGAAGACAGCCGTGATTACTCCTTTCGGCTTGTACGAGTTCACTAGGATGTGTTTTGGTTTAATGAATGCAGGCCAGACATTTCAACGTCATATCGACAACGTGCTCCGCGGCCTACCTGTTTTCCCATTCGTCGACGACATTCTCGTAGCTTCTGAGAACCAAGAAGCACACAGAAGAGAACTGCAAGAAGTGTTTAAGCGACTCAACGACAGTGGTTTAAAAATAATCTTCGGCCAGTCAAAACTCGACTTCCTGGGATACACAATAAGCAGGGCCGTCTTTAACCTGTTGGGGGCCCTGGGCACAATAGGATAATGGGGCCCCTATGACCTAAACAGAGCACTAAGTTGTCAGTTCAAAGAAAGTAGATAAGCAAAGTTCTAGGTTTATTTATTTACAGTGACAATAAATAAATAAGAGGTACCTACTAGATTTGAGATGGACAAAATCTTTAACCACTTCTTCACCTACATGGACATTAGCGACAAACTGGTTAAAATCTCTTGATGCATTAACATAACCTTTTTAATATGGAGAAGGAACGCTCGCCACTGTTGTTACAATCTTTATGCTTAAGAAGATTCTCAATGCGATTTCTGTTTTTTTTTTTTCGATTTCTCATTTGGAAATGTGTCTTCAATTTGTTTTTTTTTTTAATTATGATATGTTCACAAAATTCTTTCTTCCTTCATTTTCAGTATGAACAATATTCAAGTATTCTCTATAATGTATACGTTACGGCTAATAGCCGAAGTGCGGCTACACCTAGTTTAGGCCGGCTACAACTTGGTGCAGCCGGCCACTTGCGGTTAAAGTTAGATGTACATCCCACTTATCCTCGGTTACAACCAAGTTTAGCCTTCATCATTGCGGCTAGAACTAGGTGCGGCCACACTCCGATGGTTAAATTGTCTGTTTTTGTGCTATTGAACCGAAAGAAGACAGAAAGTGGAGCCCCGCGCAGCGTGGCTCCGTCGACTTGACGTCGACCGTTTTCTTCTGCTCAATGGTTTGGTAAAAAATAATCAAGTCGGGGTACCCCAAGTCCCGAGCTCGCAGGCTACACCTAAGTTTAGGACACGCCGTAATTTCGGCGGTAAGACCCGTCATGGAGGATGCCGGCGTCCTCACGTTCCGGCTGACGCAGATACTGACCGGACATGGTTGTTTTGGGAAGTATCTGTGTCGCGAACAATTGCCCGGTTGTCACCACTGCGGAGATTGCTTGGAGGACACAGCGCAGCACACCCTGGCAGAGTGGCCAGCATAGGCAGAGCAGCGCCGTGAACTCTCCGCAGCAGTAGGTGACCTCTCGTTCCCAAACATCGTTCTTTCGATGCTCCGGAGAGAGACTTCATGCGTTGCCGGCCTGCGGGTGGTCGACTCAGGGGCAGTCCAACACCCAACCAGATGCAGACCCATGTAGGCGGCGCGCCGTGTTCCGCGCGCGCCACCCTAGAGGATTCGGCGGCGTTTAGACCGCCGAGATCGACGGGACCCGCCTACGTCATTGGCGGGTCATAGCCTGGCGGGGGCGCGGTGCATGCACGAGCGAATCCCGTACCCCCACCCATAGGTCAGTCGAGGAACACCGTGGTGGTTTTAGCCGGTAAGAGTCTGGCACACCCCCCGTCTTGCCTGGACGAGGGACAGTCCATGAGGATTTCCCCAATTAAAAAAAAGGCTGCACCTAAGTTTATCTGCTACCGGCTACACCTAGTTCTAGCCGGTTAAAACTAACATAAACTAACATAACTTTAACATATATATTCCATTTCCAACTCTTTCTCATTAACGTCTTTATAGTTAACGACTAGCTGACTGTTATTAGCTGTCTAATGTTCTTAAAGGAACTTAATCGCTGTTTTAGATGAACGCGTAGTATTATAATATAAAGTATGTATTATAACGTATCAATTATGGGAGGAAAGGTTTCTACTTTGATTTTTATTTTTCCATTCAGTTGAAATTACCGTGCATAACCATCGAATTGGCCGTCGATTCAAAGTAATTAAATTTATCCCTGAGGTTAATAATAAAATCATCAAGTGAAGTAAACAAATTAGTTCCTTGTGTATTCTTTAAAATATTGGTTAGATCTCCAAATTTCCTATAAATATTATGATGTCTCTAGTTTCGTCTTCTTTATTTATGACCTTCATGCAAGCCGCTTACTGCATCAGCTCGGACTGACCATCTGGTCAATAAAAGTACTTTTGAAAACTTTTTTTCAACCTATATGTTCTGTCAATGTATTCCATCGGTGGGCAGAGGCCGAAAAATAGTTTTGTATTTACGGAACCATTTCAAAAATCTTGGTTGCCTCTGAGGTTTATAGGTTATAGACACTGGTCTACAACCAATAAGAAGTATAGGTACTGATACTTCTCCGTCATATTTGAGGCTTTGACTTCTGCAATATTGAATATAATGATTTTCTAAAAATAAACATGGTTTCCGCTAAATACTTTGATTTATGCTCCTTAATACGTATACCTACATTTCTGAAACCTTTCAACGAGAACATGGTCTTTTACGTATTTTAAAAGTTCTGGTCAACATGAGACAGATTGGGCGTACTGTCAAGCTCATAGAAAAATATTTTACTTCTGCTAATTTAACTTAATTTATATATTTTTTAGGACCTGTTATTCTATTTCGTCAATATAGGTATTCAATACAGATTTTTTTTTAAACTGTTGATAGGCATACGTTTGCAGCTAAATAAGAAAATAAGGAATGTTACATTTTCCAGGATTCCCAAATATTTTATTAAATTCACTCAGTAACTCCACACACAAATAATTTTCATTGTTGGAAGTTCCGAGGATTTAATTGTCACCGTGAAACTGAAGCCCTCTCGATGCCAAAAATTTCCTACTAATTTACAACAGCTACAATCCGTTTACATTTCTCCAGGACTCCATTTCTTGTTGACAAGATTACAGGGTAATTGAAAAAATACCCTGAACAACAATTGTTCTACGACTTTTACAAAATCGAAATTTTTTTTTATAAAAAAAATATAAACGCACTTTAAATTTTGCATAATATTTTTTTCTGACACGGTCGACGAAAGGCCTGCAATCAGCTGTGCCTGTACATTAGCCTACCTACTATCTACATCATATTCGCTATCATATGATTGCGCGCGCGCGTAGTATACGTACATTTTACAGACTTGAAATAAATTGTTTTTGGCTACGTTATTTAGTTGAGGTCAAAGTCGTAGAACAAATGCTATTCAGGGTGATAATACGAAGTCCAGATTAAGAGGTTTTGGGTATTTTTTAAATTTCCCTGTATATGTAATCAATCAACCGCTTTACTTGTGCCAGACAAAGTCACCATAGTTTTACTGGGCTTTTTTGATGTGTTAAAATAATGTGCTTCCAATCATTAAATCCACTCAAAGACTCATTTACATTAGAAGGGATTTACATGAAAACAAACTAGTTTTTTTTTATTATGTGAAAAATTAGTTCTCTGATTATTTAGTCTTCAAAATAGTGTAGTTAGTGTCCCATTAAATTGTATTTTTATTATATATTTGAATTAGATATCGGTTATCGTTTTGTGATCTGGCAGGAATTGGGGGCCCCTATCGATCGCGGGGCCCTGGGCACGTGCCCAGTGTGCCCAGTGGGAAAGAGGGGCCTGACAATAAGCCCTGAAGGCATTTCACCAACGGAAGAAAAGGTACAAGCAATCCAGTCCTATCCATTGCCAAAGACGATCCAAGAACTACGTCGATTCGTCGGAATGCTGAACTTTTATCGCTCGAGTATACCCCATGCGGCTGAACATCAAAAAGAATTGAGTAAATACTTTCACAACGCCAAGAAAAACGATAAAAGAAACATACAGTGGACCGAAGAGGCAAAAGAAGCATTCAATCAAAGTAAACAAGACATCAAGAACTGCGCATTATTGTCCTACCCATCAGTGAGCGAGCCTTTCGCATTGATGACGGACGCCTCAAACACATGTGCTGGTGCCGTTATACAACAAAAGATCAACGGCAGCTGGAGACCACTGGGATTTTTCTCAAAGAAGTTCAGTGACGCACAACAAAAATATAGCACATACGACCGTGAGTTGCTATCCATATACATGGCAATACGTCACTTCCGCCGTGTGTTTGAAGGACGAGAATTAATTGTTTACACGGACCACAAACCGCTGTGTAACGCAATAATTTCAAACAGCAAGTCTGAGACGCCCCGCCGAACGAGATACCTTGAATATATCGGACAGTTTACGTCAAATATTCAACACGTAACCGGCCAGGACAACCAAGTCGCAGATGCACTATCTCGAGTTGAAACAATAACATGCCCGACACCACTGGATTACACCGAGTTAGCAAAAAAACAAGACCAAGACGAAGAATTAAAAATACTAATAAACAATGGAAAGTACCTATTCAAGAAGATCGCCATTCCCAACTCAACCGCCAAACCCGTTACCTGCGAGATGTCATCAAGCACTGCTCGTCCATATCTGCCACCACATTATCGTAAAGTAGCATTTCAAGCAATTCACGACCTTAGTCACTCAGGCATAAGGGCGACAAGAAAATTAGTCACTGCCCGCTACTGGTGGCCCGCCATGAATAGTGACGTAAATGAGTGGACTCGAACGTGCGACGCGTGCCAGCGTTCTAAGGTGCAACAACACACGAAGGCACCTTTTTTTTTTTTTTTTTTTGATACGGGGTGGAAAATCCTCATGGATGTCCTCCGCCCTGGGGCGGGCGGAGGGGTCTGTCAGACTCTTACTGACTAAAAACCACCCCGGTGTTCCATCTCACACCTACGTCGGGGGTCGCGGGAACTGGAGATACTTCCGCAACCCCCGGCTGGTGCCGGCCCGCTGCAGCGGGCCACTTCTCGGGTCAGGGGGGGGAGTGAGGTGTTAGACTCCCCCCCGGACGTCTTAGAGGGGCGCGCGTGGAACACTACGCGCCGCCACCTCGGGTCCTGGTGTATGTGGGGGGCGACAGACGTCCCCGAGTCTGCCGCCCCTGGACCCATTTAGGGGGGCCGGAAGAGGGCGTTGTCCGCCCTTCGCCGACGCCCGGTGCGCCTGCTGCGGGCAGGGTGGGAGGTTGAGATCTCCCTCTCCCTTTCCGCAGCCTCCTTCTGCGACATGACACTTTCGCAGAAGGAAACCACCGCGTCCCAGGACTCTGCGCTGTCGACCATCGACTCGACCACGGCCGACAGCGACAGGTCACTGCCTACTTCTGAGACGAGGGCACGGCGCGGCCCCTCCCAAGCGGCACATTCCGCCAGCGTATGCCGCGCCGTGTCCTCCCGGCAGTCGACGCAGTGGTGACACCGGGCGTCCGGCTCCCTGTTTATGCGACACAGGTACTTCCCGAAGCAACCATGCCCCGAGAGCACCTGCGTCACCCGAAACGTCAGGGAGCCGTGCCTCCTCCCGAGCCAGCGCTCGAGCACTGGCCGGACCGCCTCGATGATGGCGAGGCCGGCGGTAGGGCGCGAAAGCCTGTCCCGCCATTCCGCCACCAGGACCTCGCGAAGCTGAGACCGACGCAGCTCCATGTGTCGCTGCATCGGTCGCTCGCCCCGCGCCCGCGCTTCCTCGCGCCACCGGTACAGTGACGCGAGTACTTTCGCCTCCAGGTCCCAGGGCGGGGATCCGGCCAGTGCACAAGCCGCCTCGTAGGAGATCGTGCGATATCCCCTGATGACTCTGACGGCCATCGCGCGTTGCGGCTTTCGCAGCACGGCGATGCTTCCGGCCGTCAGGTCTGCCGCCCAGATCGGGGCCCCATAAAGGGCCATCGATCGCACGATCCCCACGTAGAGCCGCCTGCAGACGGCGCTCGGGCCCCCCAGATTGGGAAGCAGGACGGCGTGCCAAGGTCAGGAACCGCGACTTTGGCCTTCGCCTCCATTAGGACCGCCTTGTAGGAGAGGCCCCTTTCGACGGCTCCGGGCTGCAGCGTAATCACTACAGCCGCGGAGCGAGGGGCTCTGACCCTAGGCGGTCTTTTGGCCTTCTTTGGAGCCGATGCCGGTGGTGCCGGTGCCGGCGGTGCCGCCTTCTTCTTTTTTCGACGGCGGCGCTTCTTGGCCTCTGTCCAGCCCTCCGTCTTCTCGGTGGGCTCGGATGTGGTCGCCGCGGCCGCCGTCGTCTGAGAAGCGGGTGCGGATGCGCCCGTCGCAGTCGTCCGTGAAGCGGCCGCAGATGCGCCTCTCGCGGTCGTCCTCGAAGCGGCCGCAGATGCGGTTTTATTCGCCGCCTTACTGGGCTTCTTAGGCCCTGCCGCCACCGCGGCCGAAGTCGCGGGCGCCGTCCCCGGTTTAGCGGGTACCGGCCCCGGCTGAGCGGGCGTCGCCTTTCTCCGCTGGTCCGCAGCGAGCGGTGGGCGGAGGGTCTCGGGTGGTAAGAGCCTCGACTCCAGGGCCTCGAGGCGTGCCCCCACCATCGTCCCACACTGCATCATGCAGATGCGCGCGATCTTCTCGATCTCCGCATCCGCAAGTGCAGGGCTCGACGATGGGGCCGGCGACGGGGCCGCAGCGGAAGCAGTGCTGGCGGCCGTGGAAGCCATTCTTTGGGCGGCAAATTGCCGCTTGAGGTCCTCTACCTCGGAGCGGAGACGGCGGTTCTCCTCCCACAGCTTCGCCGTCTCGTCCGTGCTCGTACGACTTACGAGGACCCCAACCGCCTCTCTAATGTCGTCAGCCGCCTCCTTCAGGGCGCGCGTGAACGTGCCCTTCAGGTTGCCCGATTTGGTGGCAACCTTCAGGACGACATCCACGCCGTCCAGAACTTGGCGACTGAGCGCCATCGCCGAAACACCCTCGCCGGCCGCCAGCCGAACTTCGCGCCGCTCTCGTGCCTGTCGGGACAACTCGGCGACTTCGCCTTCCGCGACAGCCTTTCGTTGCGCCCGTTTCGCAGCATTTGCCTCCGCCCTGTTCGACCCCAACCCCAAGGAGCCGTCACTTAGGTCCGCGATGGAGGGCCCGGAGTCGCTCGCCATGCTCTCCACGTTGTCTGACGGAGCCGGCGTATCGGGCCGGGACACCGGCACGAACCGACCCCGCCTATCGCGCTCCGATAAACGAGCGTGGGCTCCACTCGCCACCGCGCGACCTCTCCCTCTCCGTGCCGCTGGCACCTTCGGGGCCGGCAGATTCTCCTCACTAGAAGAGAGGTCCACCGACCTCGAGCCCTCGCCGCGGGGGCGCTTTCTAAAAGCGCTCTCCGCCGTCGCAGTCTTTACAGAGGCGACCTCCAACTCGTGCAAGCGCTCCAGGCTGACCTGTGGCTCCCTGCACACGCTACTCCCATTCACCGCGCTTCTCACGCTTCTCTCCGACGCGACATCAGACTCTGACGCCGCATCCACCTCATCATCATTAGTTTTTGTTGTGTTTTGTTTATTATTCATTTCCATATTTGATCCCACGAGTATGGGGGATATAAAAAGTCCACCTAGTTAACCCCCTGTCCCTAGGTAAGTGGTGTCATTTGTTTCCCAACCCCGAGGTCCCACTGGCCCCTGGCTGGGGGTGCGCTAACGACTGATGCGCCACCTACAACTACAAAGTTACAAGTGACACTACTCCTCAGCCATCCATACCCTCGCCACGCACCAAAACTTGGTATTAGAGGAATTTATTATAGAGGTTCTCTTCCTCGCGGCCCAGGCGGTTAAGCCAAGACCCTCGTCCCGTTCCAAGTCACAAGATGTGAGCTCTTCACGGATTACGATTTCGACGGGTGCAGTCGGGAGAAAGGTTCTCCCGCTGCCAGCCCGTAGGCAGAGTAAGTGCACTACGAGCGCCGCCCATGCTTCACCACTGTGTCCTCTGCTTAAATCAGAGGGACACGTGAAAAAACGCCCCTTTTTGGCCCAGATTGGGCCCCACCTCCACGAGCCTGAAGCTCCCCCCCCCACGCAGAAATTCGCCACAGCCAATATTCTCGAGAATATTGACTGTACCCAGGGTGCACCGGCCCGATCACTGCTCTTTCCCCCGAACGTATTCGAAAGGAACCAGCAGCAATCAGGCACACGAGGAGGTTTTCTGCACGCACCCCACACGAAGGCACCTATCGCAAGTTTTCAACAAGCAAACAGACTGGAGCACGCCCAAATTGATATCGTCGGCCCACTGCCAATTTCTGACGGCTATCGATATCTATTGACCATGATAGATAGGGCTACCAAATGGCCCGAAGCCATTCCGCTGGAAGACATAACCGCAGAAAAGGTTGTTATTGCATTCTATGAGGGTTGGATTGCGAGATTCGAAAGAGGACGTAGGTGCAAGTACCGCCGAACTACTTTATGGCCAAACGCTACGATTACCCGGCGAGTTCTATGAGGAATCAACAAAACATCGCGATTACATTTCAAACTTCATGAATAAGTTGAATGGAGCGTTAAAGAAGGCCCAGGCGCAGCGAAAATCAAATCAAAACCGAGCGACATTTATTCACGATGACCTACATAAATGTTCGCACGTTTATCTACGCAATGACGCATCAAGCAAACCTCTGACGCCAAGCTACACTGGCCCGTACGAAGTAATTAGTCGCAACGAAAAGTACTTCACTATCAAGTTACCCAATAGATGCACTAATATCACTGTTGACAGACTAAAGCCCGCTTTCCGGATCAACACAGAGCCAGAAGCACCAAACACAGATACGTATGCATACGTCACAAGGGCAGGCAGGACATCGAAGCCCTGCGTACGCTTCACTAGCGGGGGAATGATGTAGCAGCTGATACTTACGTACGACAGACATACGATTAGGAGCGCACGCAGCCGATCGCCGCCGCGCGCCCGCGCATACTAAGCTAAGCAAATGCAAAAGGAATGCGGGCCGGCCGGCCGTATCATCGCGCTCGCTAAACGAAAGGAGCGCGGCACACTCTACCGACATTACTGTTTTGTGTTAGTTACAAACGTATATAATGTACCCTATTTATTATGATTTATTTTGACTAATTTTGTATATAAGCAGCGCTCCCAAATAAACGACACAGATCATTATTCGCCTTCTCATTTGTAACACGCTATCCCTAAAATCTTATGCTAGTTGACACAACCTTTTTTTGGATGTATATAGATCTTTGCATACTAAATTTCATGAAAATCGTTGGAGCCGTTTCCGAGATTCAGATTATATACATGTTAGGCTAAGCGCGTAATACGAATTTTAATCGTTGCGAATAATAATCGCCAACCTGTGAACAATACCAATAGTCTAGAGTTCGCGCACTCGCGAACAATTCGTTTGCGATTTTCCCTTTATTTCAATCAATTTTATTTCGCATTTTTAAAATCGCAACGAATTAATTTCGTAGTGCGCGGTTAGCCTTACGGTAAGTGCGATTAATTGAAAATTATTAATAACTGTTTATTTTATTAATAATTACCGAAAATCGAGGTAAAAGTAAGAAATTAATCACATTTATCGGTGATTATTAATAACTAGCTTATGCCCGCGACTTCGTTCGCGTGGAAGTCGTAAAAAATTAAGAACTACTTGAGTAGGTACTCAATAGCAATTATAAATTTCACTGACAGACAGTGTACAGCTTGGTCTAGAAGCACGAAACTTTACTAAGGAAAGATGTTTGAAAATTTCCGAGCTAAAGGAGACGAAAGTTTGTATAGAGATTTGTCTTTTATGCCTATAGGAAATTCTGTCGTGCACACGGACTGAAAAAAGCTGACTCTTTCGTATATCAGCTGTCTGACACCCATAGTACAGGGTCTCCCTAGTTTGGGGTCAGATGGCCGTGTGTGAAATGTCCCCACATATTATTATTATTTCCATTTATTATTCATCTATACATATAATTTACATTTTTAAAAATTAATAAAAAAATTAAAACATTTAAAAATATAAAAAAATAGTAGCCCACCGGTATCGGGAACAGGGTCCAAGCTACCGGCGGTCAGGGCTCCAAAGAGAGAAATCTCCTGACAATGCGGGCCGTGTCCAGAAGTACTGCCTTCTGAATCAAGCCCTTGATCCAGCCGCCTAACGAGAGCCTCCTTAATGTTGGTCGAGGCTCTTGGCAATTAAGCCATTGGCTGTAACAACTATCGGCACAATGATCGCCGAGTCCACACCCCACAAGTCGACAACCTCGCGGGCCAAGTCAAGATACTTTATTTGCTTGTCTTTTTCGGCCTTCACGAGGTTCACATCATGTGGGACTGCTATGTCAATAATCATTGCGCGCCTCTCCAATCGATCCACCACCACTAAGTCAGGCTTATTGGCTACAATAGTCCTGTCAGTGATGATGGATCGATCCCAGTACAATGTGACATTGCCGTTTTCAAGAACTGGATCGGGCACATACCTGTAGTATGGTACTTCTGATTCCACGAGGTTGTATTTCAGAGCAAGTTGCTGATGGATAATCCTGGCCACAAGGTTGTGCCTATGCAAATACTCTTCGTTAGCAAGACGAGAACATCCAGAGATAATGTGACGGATTGATTCTCCAGGCCGGTGACATGCCCGACAAATGTCAACCGTGCCATCCCTCACAATAAATCTCCGGTAGTTATTCGTCAAAATAACTTCGTCCATAATTGCACAGACAAAACCTTCGGTTTCTCCAAACAGATCACCGAATCGTAGCCAGGACACAGACGCTAAGAAATCCACATCGGGCCCATGTAGGGCCCGGAAGAAGCGTCCGTGAAGCTCCTTACTCTTCCAAACCTTCTCGCGATCATTAGTCTCAAGCACTACAGGCTTGCACCAGTTCTCTTTAGCCAAGGAGAGCGGGGTGAGGCCCTTGTCCACTGCAACTACATCTCGGTGCATCCCCACGTCGGCTTCTAGGAAATATTCCCTGAGACTGCATATATCACGGTTGTGGAGGGTCTTAGCATTTAAGAAGCCACGACCTCCACACTTCCGCGGGATATACAGTCTCATCACCGATGATCGTGGGTGATGCATCCGATATGTTGTCAACAATGTACGGACTCTCCTATCTAGGGCATCGAGTTCAGTTTGAGTCCATTTGAGTATGCCGAAAGAGTACATCAGAACCGGCATGACCCACCCGTTGAAGGCGCGCACCTTATTTCCACCTGACAAAAAGCTATTGAATACTTTCTTCAGGCGGCCAAAGAAGCGCTCCTTCAACGATTGCTTCATGTCAGCTGCATTGATGCCCAACGCTTCCGCCATACCCAAATATTTATAGGTCTCAATTGAAGAGAGAGATCTAAGGTTTATGGAATCTGATAGTTGAACTCCCTCAGATTCCATAATCTGCCCTCGCTTGACATGCATGACCGCACATTTCTCCACACCAAATTCCATCCTGATGGCACTACTGAAAGTTTCTGTTACTTTCAGTAGCTCCATCAGTTGTAAACTGTTGGGGGCAAAGAGTTTTAATTAGGTCATCCATGTAAAGAAGGTGAGATATTACCTGACCTCGTCTCTTCAACCGATAGCCTAGACTTGAATTCTCTAGCAGTGTGCTTAGAGGATTCAAGGCTAAGCAGAACCAAAGCGGACTCAAACTGTCGCCCTGAAATATACCTCGCTCAATCCTTATTGGTTCGCTGTTCCTCTGGATATGTCGACATCCTGGATAGCGAAGGACCGTCCTCCACTGCCTCATACACGACATCAGGAAGGTGCGCAGAGTGGCATCTATC
This sequence comes from Charanyca ferruginea, assembly GCA_947361185.1. NCBI lineage: Eukaryota > Metazoa > Arthropoda > Insecta > Lepidoptera > Noctuidae > Charanyca > Charanyca ferruginea. The sequence continues at coordinate 18,813,390 of OX376056.1, read as the reverse complement.
TTGTACAACTCCAGCACCCTCATGAGCCATGTATGTGGCACAGAGTCATAGGCCTTCTTGTAATCTATCCAACATGTGGACAGATCCTTTCGGGATCGGCGAACCTGTTGACTTATGGCCATGTCAATCAGGAGCAGCTCCTTAGTACCGCGGGACCCTTTTTTTTTTTTTTTTTTTGATACGGGGTGGAAAATCCTCATGGATGTCCTCCGACCCTGGGGCGGACGGAGGGGTCTGTCAGACTCTTACTGACTAAAAACCACCCCGGTGTTCCATCTCACACCTACGTCGGGGGTCGCGGGAACTGGAGATACTTCCGCAACCCCCGGCTGGTGCCGGCCCGCTGCATCGGGCCACTTCTCGGGTCAGGGGGGGGAGTGAGGTGTTAGACTCCCCCCCGGACGTCTTAGAGGGGCGCGCGTGGAACACTACGCGCCGCCACCTCGGGTCCTGGTGTATGTGGGGGGCGACAGACGTCCCCGAGTCTGCCGCCCCTGGACCCATTTAGGGGGGCCGGAAGAGGGCGATGTCCGCCCTTCGCCGACGCCCGGTGCGCCTGCTGCGGGCAGGGTGGGAGGTTGAGATCTCCCTCTCCCTTTCCGCAGCCTCCTTCTGCGACATGACACTTTCGCAGAAGGAAACCACCGCGTCCCAGGACTCTGCGCTGTCGACCATCGACTCGACCACGGCCGACAGCGACAGGTCACTGCCTACTTCTGAGACGAGGGCACGGCGCGGCCCCTCCCAAGCGGCACATTCCGCCAGCGTATGCCGCGCCGTGTCCTCCCGGCAGTCGACGCAGTGGTGACACCGGGCGTCCGGCTCCCTGTTTATGCGACACAGGCAGTGGCGTAGCTAGGTAACCAAGGGCCCTGGGGCAAATCAAAAAATGGGGCCCCACTGTTATCTAAACTGGTTAGGTTATCAAGTAAAAATATTAATTAGGTATATAAATACTAAGCTACTTGATCATCAACTCTTTTTCGTGCACTGCAGGGCAGGTAATAAAAATATTAAACAGTAACAACATAAATTATAATTAGTACTTGGTGTAGGTATTGGGCAATAAAACGAAATAGAAAAGATTCAAGGGTTTATTATATAAAGATCGGACCTACCAACTGACTAAATAACGATTATATTTACAATCTTTTCCTAGCTTTAGTTTTGGAAAAAGTATCAATGACTTCCGTTAAATCCAGGTTTGATGCGGTTTTGTTTTCAATTGCTATTAGCGATAAATGTCGGAGTCGAGTTTGGCCCATACTATTTCTTAAATAATTTTTTATTATTTTTAATTTGCTAAATGACCTTTCAGCTGCTGCAGAAGTGACAGGAATTGTAAAGAATAATAACATTGCTGTAAATACTTCCGTTAGGTCGCATTCTAGCACTCCATATCTGCTCATTATTTCCTTACATAATTGGTGAACAGTCCATGCTTGAGTTAATTGAGGTAAAACTAGGTGGTAAATATTAATAAATTGAAGTGTAAAGCTAGGGCCTATTATATCTGAATATTTTCTTTGGAATTCGTCACACTTTTGTAATAAAGTTGCTTCATCAACATGTAATAAAAATGTTGTGTGCGTTTCGACCGCGCGGCCACGGCGATATTTGGAAAAAAAAACTTTTCCAAGATTATGTAAAATTTTGTAAAAGTTGATTCCCAAAACCATAAATTTGTCGAAGATATGGTTAAAAAGTTATAAGGGTTTGAACGTGGCCGCGCCATTGAAACGCGGAGAACCGCGCGGCCACGGAGATCTTTAAAACTAAGCGTAGCAGAGACCTAAAATTCAGGTAAATAACAGATTGAATTTGTAAAAAAAATGTAAAAATACAGAAAAAAATCCTAGGTTTATATTTTAGGAGCTGCAAGACAAAAACCCCATGGCCGCGCCATTGAAACGGTGAATAACACTCTAGCGCCGATATCACGCTGAAAATGCATCGCAGACGTCTGAAATTCATTGTAAAATCTAGATTTGAATTTGTAGAAAATGTAAAAAATATGCAAAAAATACCTAGGTTTAGATTTTAGGAGCTGTAAGACTAAAACCCCCATGGCCGCACCATTGAAACGATGGAAAACACGTTATCGCTGATATCTGGCTGAAAAAGCATCGCAGAGGTCTGAAGTTTTTTGTAATACCTAGATTTGAATTTGTCGAAAATGTAAAAAATATACAAAAAATACCTAGGTTTATATTTCAGGAGCAGTAGTGCGGTATCGTATAAAAATAAGTTTTGATTATCTATCGAAGAAAGTAAGTATTAGTGAGTTTTTTTTATAAACAACACCTATTAATATGTAGAACTACCGATAATATGCAAAACATATTTTTTATTCATAATACAAAGCCTTGCAATGTGTTTTGAATATTTCGATAGGGTGACCATGCCTTGTTGTATACAGAAAACTTTCCACCTGTTGCAATAGAAATCATGTCCCAAGGATTCTAAATTGAATTAAAATGAAACGAAGAGATACAAAAACATAATAATATATCTTTATTTCTTTAAACATCACATAAATCACATATTGTTTACTTACACTAAGATATAAACTTCTATTAAAATCACAAATCACAGATTGTTTACTTACACTATGATAAATATTTTTTTTTAATTAAGGGGATAATATTGTCAAAATCATGCAAAAAAAAAATTACATTTCACACAAACCAAAACTAAATGAGGTAACCACCTCGTATAAAACGTCAATATTTTTGAGATTTCTAATAGATGATGATTAACATATTAAAAATCAGGGTAATATTATACTTTACTTTACATTGGGAATAAGCTCGCTAAGTGGGAATATGCAACCACTTTTTTTCTTGACCTTCGATTTCTTGGTGGAAATCTCAAAAATATTGACGTTTTATACGAGGTGGTTACCTCATTTTATAGTTTTGGTTTGTGTGAAATGTAATTTTTTTTGCATGATTTCGACAATTGTCCCCTTAATTAATAAAAAATATTTATCTTTGTGTAAGTAAACAATCTGTGATTTGTGATTTTAATAGAAGTTTATATCTTAGTGTAAGTAAACAATATGTGATTTATGTGATGTTTAAAGAAATAAAGATATATTATTATGTTTTTGTATCTCTTCGTTTCATTTTAATTCAATTTAGAATCCTTGGGACATGATTTCTATTGCAACAGGTGGAAAGTTTTCTGTATACAACAAGGCATGGTCACCCTATCGAAATATTCAAAACACATTGCAAGGCTTTGTATTATGAATAAAAAATATGTTTTGCATATTATCGGTAGTTCTACATATTAATAGGTGTTGTTTATAAAAAAAAACTCACTAATACTTACTTTCTTCGATAGATAATCAAAACTTATTTTTATACGATACCGCACTACTGCTCCTGAAATATAAACCTAGGTATTTTTTGTATATTTTTTACATTTTCGACAAATTCAAATCTAGGTATTACAAAAAACTTCAGACCTCTGCGATGCTTTTTCAGCCAGATATCAGCGATAACGTGTTTTCCATCGTTTCAATGGTGCGGCCATGGGGTTTTAGTCTTACAGCTCCTAAAATCTAAACCTAGGTATTTTTTGCATATTTTTTACATTTTCTACAAATTCAAATCTAGATTTTACAATGAATTTCAGACGTCTGCGATGCATTTTCAGCGTGATATCGGCGCTAGAGTGTTATTCACCGTTTCAATGGCGCGGCCATGGGGTTTTTGTCTTGCAGCTCCTAAAATATAAACCTAGGATTTTTTTCTGTATTTTTACATTTTTTTTACAAATTTAATCTGTTATTTACCTGAATTTTAGGTCTCTGCTACGCTTAGTTTTAAAGATCTCCGTGGCCGCGCGGTTCTCCGCGTTTCAATGGCGCGGCCACGTTCAAACCCTTATAACTTTTTAACCATATCTTCTACAAATTTATGGTTTTGGGAATCAACTTTTACAAAATTTTACATAATCTTGGAAAAGTCTTTTTTTCGAAATATCGCCGTGGCCGCGCGGTCGAAACGCACACAAAATGTTGGTGTTAGAAAATCGAATATTTGACAGACTGCACTCATACCAGTAAAACGTGTATTTAATTGAGCTATTAATGTGTCTAGTACATTATTGAAAATCTCAATTTTAAATATTTCTTCTCTGTTTGGAAATCGGTGATCAGCAGCTAATTCATCAAAATGTTTTTTAACTTTCCTTTGCCTTTTTTCTTGAAAATGGGTATCTATACCATATTTTCTAGCAGTTTCACTGGCTTTGCACTTGAATAATTCGAAATCATTTCTATAATTTTGCAACTTTGCTTTGGTCTCTGCTAAAGCTTTACTCGCCTCGCCCTAATTGATGTCGCATTTTTGTAAAGTTTTGGATGCATAATTGATGTCATTCAATACACTGTGCATGAACTCGCAAAGCAACACGAACTCGAAATTTAGCATTTTTGTTTTAATACTCTCTGCATCACTACGCTCATCTTTATTAGGACTCTTTAGAACTATTTCTGATAATGCTTTGATAATATCAAAAAAAACGAAGTTTTAATGCAGATATCGTATTGACTCTACTGGACCATCTAGTCGGATTTAGTTTTTTTAGAGTGGTGTCCGATTCGCCAGTGAATTTTGATAGTAGATCCCAACGTTTGATGCTGTTTCCGAAAACGTTATACAAATCTTGCAACGTTGCAAAAAAAATCTGTATTCCCACACAACTGCCAACGGCATCATTTATCACCAAATTTAAATTATGGGCGGCACAATGTACGTACTCCGCGTTAGGCTGGATATCCTTAATATGTTTTTGTACACCATTATACACACCACTCATCACACTGGCCCCATCATAACCTTGCCCCACACATTTTTTTAAATCAATATTTTTGTCGATAAATAATGTAGTCACTTGGTTGACTAAATCTGCTGCGCCGTGTTTTGTGGCTGCATAAAAGCCTAGAAACACTTCGTTTACTTCTATATCAATTGGCTGTCCATTTTCCAATCTGGTTATTACTGCATACCTCACAACAATGCTTAGCTGATCTACCTTCGATATGTCCTGTGTCGTATCCATTATAATGGCGAAAAACGGTGACGCCCTAATTTGTTCTAGTAGATGGGTTTCGAGTTTGGTCCCCAAGCTCTCAATCATTTCATTCTGAATTGTTGCACTCAGATATCTTGTAGATCCTAAAAACATAAAAAAACACAATTTCAAAAAAGTCCTGATATTAAACAGTTAATAATTATAAACAAAATAAAATGATAAGAAACGTAGAAATAATAATTATTACCTTTGGGCATATCCAAAACTTGCCGCAAAATGTGATCATATCGGGTGACAAGCTCTACAAAGGACAAAAAATTTCCATGGTATCCTTCTTGACTTAAGTCTTCCTGATGTCCTCTCAAAGCCAAAGAACTCTTTGCTAGGGTAAGTATGATATCGAATAACCTTTGAAGAACCATTTTCCAAAATGAGGCTTCTTTGCGGATTTCATTTTCAAGTTCCTTGTCGATAGTATTAGTATCATTTTTTTTCCAAAATTCAAACACAGCACATGCTTCCGTATGACCACTCGAACAACTGTGTTGTTTAATTCTTTCTGATAAATGCTTCCAATCCCGAATTCCCGCACACCAAACATTAGTCCTTTGTGAAGAAAATAACCAGCACGATTGACAATAGGCAGCGTCTAGTATTTTGGAATAACACAACCAAAAACGATTAACTGGTCCATATTTAGAACTTGAAACGTAGTAGGATTTTGAAAAACACCTATTGTTCTGGTTGATGTCTGTTGGAAAAGGTAAAGGCTGTAAAGGCCCCAGATCAAGAATTTGACGTTTTTCGTTATCACTTAATATTTTGTTAGTGAAGTTTCCCAAATCATAAGAAGATTTCTCGTACACATTTTCGAAAAATGTGGAGGTCTGTGGTTCCTCCAAATCCTCCGCTCTTATGTGTGCCATGCAAACATCATCCACGTTCACATGATCGACGGCGGAGGTATCTCCAACTGCAATAATTGTCGGATCTTCTACAGTAGGTTTCTCAACCAACACTGCAGTTCCCACATTATTTGAGTCACTATCAATAAAAATATTTTGTCCAGAAGTACTTGCAGAAGGCTGACTAAAAAACTGGTCAATTTTGGGCAATTTTTGTTTACTATCTTCTCTTTTTTGGTGTTGTTTACGTTTAAATGCACCACTGGGTTTCTTCTTTTTGTCCATATTGTTAGTTTTCTAATTTATTTATACAATATTTATATTAGATTGTGCTCGAGTAGGTACTCACTATTCACTGAAGACGTTAAAAGTAAAAGAAAAGAGGAACGTAATAATACGCTACAGCTACAAGACGTCGTTGGGGAACCCCCGGTAAACATTTTATCGCCGCTAGTGTTACCACATTAAAATTTTACAGTGGAGACCAAGAACGATCTTCTCGCGCGCGGGCCTGAATTAATACATCTACTGCGGTGACCTGCATTTCTTTCACGATATTTCGCGTTATGCAATGAGTAGCCGAAATCTATAGATTTGACATGATTTATTGACGTAACGGACATCACATCATTCTATGAGTGGTACTAAAATCAAATAACATTGAACCACTATATTGACCAGAACTAAAAAGTTTATTGACATTAGCTTACTTATTTCAGATACAGCATTAATTTTTTAATCGTTCTTGAAAAAAAAATCTTAACTCGAATTCACAATAAAACGCACATCGATGAATAATAAAACGCACTTAACGCTATCCGTAAAATTGACAACACTGCCAAAGTGCCAACCCACAGAAAGAATTTAGGGGAATTCCCTAGGCATAACTTACGAGTTTCTCTCAACTGAGTTGCCATAATTAAAGTCGGGTTGCAACATGTCATATTTATTTTGAAAATGGGAGAAATTTTCAAAAGTTCCGTTCGATCGAGATTTTCTGGTAAGGATTCGAGGGCCCCCTGAGCTTGAGGGCCCCGGGGCACTGCCCCGCCTAGCCCCTAGGTAGCTACGCCACTGGACACAGGTACTTCCCGAAGCAACCATGCCCCGAGAGCACCTGCGTCACCCGAAACGTCAGGGAGCCGTGCCTCCTCCCAGTACCGCGGGACCCATTCCTACATCCATTTTGAGATGGAGACATGATATCGTTAGTGTCTACGTGTCGGTTAATTTTAGCTCTCAAAATGGATGTAAAAACTTTATAGACCGTCGGCAGACATGTGATCGGTCTATAGTTTTTGGGTTCCGCAGTACTACCTGACTTATGGAGCAGGTGGGTTATTCCTGTCGTTAAAAACTGGGGCAACGATCCAGATTCCAAGGCTGACTGGAACCGAGATGCCAAGCAAACGTGCGACCTTCTGAACCATTTTATCCAGAAATTGTGCAGCCCATCCGGCCCTGGGGATTTCCAATTAGGCAATGGACGGACTGCACGAGCTACATCTTGGGGGCTGATAGTTATGGCCCCCATTTCTAGTATCGGGTCGCACGCTCGTTCGACTTCCAGAGTCCAATCACCCTCAGTGTGACTGACAGGCACCGACCAGATGTTGCGCCAAAACAAACACATGGCGTCATCATCCGGCAGACGCGTATCAGTCACACTTGGAATCGGTCGCTCCCAAGTCCTATAAACCCACCTTTCATCGCTTTGGAATGTGCGATTCTGAGTGTATCGTTCTACTCGCCGCTTATACCTTCGAATACGGTTTGCCCATGCATACACCTTCTGCTTCAGGAAGTCGATGCGCTCTGTGACCCAGGACATATAGTCTCGAGGACTGATATCGGTCCCCGAGAATGCCCGCCTCACAAAGCGCATCACTCTTGGGCGAGTATTGCCCTCCCTAAAGCAGATTAATTTGCCGATGAGCACTCTGGCCCCACTAATGCGCCTCTCAATTCTGCACTGCCACGCCGGTACGGCAGGTTTTGATCGTGTAGCTCTGTCATCATTACCAAATTTGACGTGGGCTACACGACATGCCGTAACAGCTGCGCAGTACAGAATCGAATGCGCATCAGTGAGGTCTTCGCAATCATCAAAATAATTTGATAACTGCGAATCCAGAGCACACACCAGCGCGTTATTTTTGTTATGCATAGGCAAACGAGGTAAACGTGGTCTCAGCTCGGGCGACATGAATCGGTATTCCCGAATCGCACCCTCCAAAGCGCTCCTCAATTCCTCATTGCACTGGGTACTTACATGTGTAACCATGTCATCACTCCCATCACTAACATGACTAGGCGTTGCGGTCGGCTGTGATTGTGCCACTTCCACAATCTGCGGCAAGGGAGCAGTGACATGGTTTCTCTGCATCTCAGTTTGGAGGCGATCAAGTACACCGTCATCCAACATACGATTACGCTGGATGACCCGCACCTGATCCGATAGACGTTGTACCGAAACGTTGACAGCTGGCTCAAGCACCTGAAACAGAGAGAGCATCCGAGCACGGTACGCGGTCAGATTATTTCCCCCCTCTGTAGCCCTATATTATGCGCGCATGACATTTTCGTTAATGGCTTGTGTCCATCTCATGCGCTGCACACTTCCGCCGGGAGCTGGGACCCTATCAGAGGCTTGTGGGCCTCGAGATCCTAAACCATCCGGCGGCCGGCGTCCTCCCCGTCGACGAGCAGGTGGTGGCGTCGTAGGCGGAGAGAAATATTCGTCGCTCGAGCTCGACGCAACTGCCGAGACCGGTGTCACAGCACTCGCGATGGGGCTGGGTTCCGGTGGCGGCGAGGCGGAGCTGAGCGACGAGTCCGGTGGTGGTGGGCGTGCTCTTCGTGAAGCTGCTCTTGTTATCATACTTTGCTTAGTTTGGTTTTATTTTTACCATCAATTTATTGTGTATTTCATTCTGTGTACTGACATCGTGACAGATGTCAGAAAATTTTAAAAATGTTTTTCTGTGACTATTGCTTGCATTAATAAGGTCCATTTCTTTATTATATATGCGGAGTGACTTTACAACTGTTTAATATATTATACTTTCTTTGTTGATCCCAATGTATGTTAATTTTAAAATATTTGTAACGGAGTAAAATAAATTGCAAAGTGACATTACAGTGTTGCCAGCTCTTCACCGTATTATTATTATTATTATACATGCTGGAAAAAAAAGTGATCATATAATTGTTTCTTTTTTACATTTTAAGGTAAATACAGAGTCCGTACGTACATTTCACGATTTATAAACGATTTTTTTTTTTTCGTTCTTTCTAATATATTATACTGTATGCAAATATACTTTTATTTTATTACACATACATACACAACAAATGTTGAAACTCCAAACCCAAATATGTTTGAAAAGAAGAAAAAACATTAAGGAAGCTTAGCTATATATTTATAAAACCTCTCTGTAAAATATATTTGTAGTTTTGCCGTTAGTCAAAATGTACAGAGAGTCAGGACTGGTGACGCGAGAGCAAGCGACGTACAGTTAACCGTGGGCAAAGCAGCTGGTCTTGAGATCGACAACCGCAGCCTTCAGTGTGACAAACATCGACCGACCTGAGACTTGTTTATAGTCATGCCAAAGCACACGCTCACAGGGAATTCCAATTGCACACGCTTGAATTGGAAGGGGTAATTGTGGGGAATCAGTGGTATACGTGGTATAAACACTCTCACTAACGCCATAACCTGTTTCAATTTCAGCTTCAATAATATTTCTCTGCAGACAAACGACTTCGAGCCGATTCCTGTTACACAAAATAATAGGTAGGTACACCGACCTTCAGCTGGATGATGTGCGCTAGAAGTCCACTTGCCGTAGGTGAATTCTAAATTCTACGGCGTAACGTGTGGCGTCATCTTGCTCGACTACAGTGTTCATTGAGATGTATACTACTTCTTTCCCTTCAATTTGAGAGAAACAAAATGCTTTTATTGATCGCTGCAGCCTGATTAATTTTGGGTGTTATAATAGCCTATTCACACACCCAAATTCTCTTGATGCGGTATTTGACGGATGTCGCCGTACAACACATGAATCAGTTCTTCTATTGTAGATACTACACTATCAAGAGTCTCTGTTAGATCCACCTGCCCTCTCTCTTTTGGTAGAGAGCTTTCACCAACTTTTAAATGAACATCGGAGAATTCTTGAACACGTGAATTGCCTCCAAGCTGAGCACGCATACTCGTATTGATGGTCAAGCGCGATTTATAAACTCGTGACCGTTGATCGTTTTAACGATGCATTTACCTCGTCAGCCCTAGTTCCTCGCGTCACCACAGGCAGCGTCTGCCGGAAATCGCCACTAAACAGAACTGTGACCCTACCCATCATGTCTTAGTTTCTGCGGATGTCTTGCAGGGTTCTACAGCTTCCACTGCGTTCCTATTGCAATTACTCTGAGGTGAACACGCTAACGTGGTTATTTACGATAGTACTCATTGCACCTTATTTTTTATTTTTTTTTTGCGCGGTGGAAATCCTCATGGACTTCCTCCATAGTGGGGGCGACGGAGGGGCATGCCGGACTCCTACCGGCCAAAACCACCGCGGTGCTCCACCTCTGCCCATGGCCGGGGGTGCGGGATTCGCATTAGCATTCACCGCTCCCCCGACAGGCCATGACCTGCTGTTTTTCAGCAGGTCCCACCTCCCGTGCGACCATTTCCATAGCGGCCGCACCCACTCTCGAGTGGCGCGCGTGGAACACTGCGCCGCCAACTCGGGCCTATCTGGTCGGACGACGGACGCCCCTAGTCCACCGCCCGCAGGCCACCTCTCATGGAGGTCGCAGATCGTTTTGCGCCCTTCTCGGGCGCCCGGTGCGTCTCCTGCGGGGAGGGGAGAGAGGATACGGCTTCTCTCTCCCGCTCGGCTGCCTCCTTTGCAGACATGACATCCTCGCAAAAGGAGGCAACCCGTCCCATGCCCTCTCGCTCTCGACCATCGATTGAACGACGGCCGGGAGCGAGAGATCGCTCCCGCCTAATGCCGCAACGAGGTCGCGGCGCAGCCCTGCCCAGGCTGGGCACTCCTCCAACGTGTGCTGCGCCGTATCCTCCGGGCAAGCTGCACAGTGGTGACACACCGGTATCTGCTCCCGACCTATACGACACAGGTACTTCCCAAAACAGCCGTGGCCAGAAAGTACCTGCGTCAGCCGGAAGTTGAGGACGCCATGCCGCCTCTCGATCCACGCCTCCATGACAGGTCTTATCGCCGCTATAACGGCGTGCCCCGCAGTGGGTTGCGCGAGTCGCGTCTCCCATTCCGCCCTCAGGGCCCGGTGGAGCTCGGACCGCTGTGCCTCGATAACCCGGGGCAGGGGTCTCTCGCCGCGCTCATGCGCCTCCCCGCGCCACCGATGAAGTGATGCGAGTGCTCTCGCCTCCAGGTCCCAAGGCAGGGATCCAGCCAACAGGGTAGCCGCTTCGAATGAGATCGTGCGGTACCCACGAACAATCCTGACGGCCATCGCCCTCTGCGGCCTTCGCAAGATTGCAATGTTGCGGGCCGTCAGGTTGTTCGCCCACACAGGCGCCCCGTAGAGCGCCATTGACCGCACGATACCCATGTACAGTTTTCGGCAGGACGTGTCGGGCCCCCTCAAATTGGGCAGCAAACGTGACAAAGCACCCGCGGCGCCCATTAATTTTGGGGCCAACTGTCGAAAGTGAGGGGCGAAGTTCCATCGACTGTCGAGGACGAGCCCCAGGTACTTCATCGTCGACCCGACAGCGATGGTAACTCCTCCAACGACTAAATTGGATCCCGGAGGTGGCGCGCGGCGGGCCCTATGGAAACAAAGGGCCTCGGATTTGTTTAAGGCGACCTCGAGACTCAGCCGCCGGATCCTCTCAACAACCCGCGCCACTCCTGCTGTCGCCAGTTGTGCTGCGTCTTGGTACATACTCCCCCGCGCCGTCACCAGCGTGTCGTCGGCGTAGCAGATGATGTTAACGCCATGGGGGAGCGTACCGCGCAACACCCAGTCGTATCCGATGTTCCACAGGGGCGGCCCCAGTACTGACCCCTGCGGAACACCACACGACACCTCTCGCCGACCCCATCCTGCTCGACCCGGGTAGACGACGCACCTGTCCGCCAAGTATGCCCCGACAGTACGGCGAAGATAGTTCGGCACCCCGTGATACCGAAGTGCCTCCCTAATGGTACTCCAGGGCAAGGTGTTGAAAGCATTCGCGATGTCTAGAGACACCGCCACCACTGCCTCACCCTGGGACACAGCTTCTTCTGCCAAGGCCCTTACGCGCATGATCGCGTCGACCGTGGAACGCCCATGTCGGAAACCGAATTGGTTATCCGACAAGTCTGGACCTACCCCCGATAAATGTTGGACGAGGCGGTCTGCAACTACTCTTTCAAAGAGCTTGCCCACCTCGTTCAACAACACAGTGGGACGATATGCGGATGGTGAGTCTACGGGGCGCCCCTCCTTTTTCAGCAGGACGGGCAAGCTCGTCCAGGCGCGGCCTGGAATGCCATCGGGCCCTGGGGCGGTGTTTTTGGCTTGGAGTCTCATCACCGCCACTCTCAACTGTACCGAGGTCAACTCGGGCACGTCATTATCCTCATTCGCGCCAGGCGCCACGGTGGGCGGATCCATCAACGGTGGCGATTGCTCTTGCCTTGACGGGAAGAGAGAATTAACCACGTTCTCCAGCAGGTCAGGACGGAGACTCTGGGATAGTGGGGGAGCGAAGGGGCGAAGCACGGCCCGATAGGGTCGCCCCCACGGATCGCGATCCAGAGTCTCGAGTTGCTCTTCGCGAGACCTGGCTTTCGCCTGCGATATGGCCTGCTGGAGTGCCTTCTTCGCTTCCCTGTACCTCTGGTACAGGTCTGCCTCCTCGTCCGCCACACTCTGATCGCGGCGACGCCTCCTGCGCAGTCTGGCATACTGGCGCCGAAGAGCCACACACGCAGCACGCAGCCTCCCGATATCTGGCGACCACCAGTATACCTGCCGCCTGGCCAGACTGGACCGAGCCCTAGGCATCGCCGTGTCGCAAACTTGCGACATTGCCTTCAGGAACCATGCTGCCTCTTCGTCAACATTGGCAGGCCTGTCCGGTGCTGTCACCCAGGCCTGGACGATTGCGGCTTCTAGGAATAGCTCCCGGTCCAACTGTTTTAGAGCCCAGCGCGGACCTACTACACCGGGGGCCGCTGGGGCTGGGCTAGTGGAGGTCTGGGTGGAGAAGTCGAATCGAATGTAGCGATGATCCGACAACGTCTCCACCTCCTCCATCACGCGCCAGCCCTGAACTCGGCGCGCAATAGTGGGGCTTGCGAACGTGAGGTCCACTATGGAGCCACCCCGCTGCCGCACGCATGTTTGAACGGAACCCTGGTTCTGGATAAGCAGACCATTTTCCACGGCCCACTCTTCGAGCACCCTGCCCCGGGCGTCAGTCCTCGGGGAACCCCAAGCCCTGGATTTGGCATTGAAGTCCCCGAGTACGACTACGGGGCGAGGGTGTCTGCGACTGATGACGGTGCCCAGATTTACTAAAAAGCCCTCAAATTCGGCGAGAGGCCTATTCGGAGAAAAGTAAACCCCAACAACGACTACTTCCCCGAACAGCGCTGCGACATATCCCTGTCCCCTGGCGACATCTTCAAAAGACGGGGAGCCAACTGCGGCCTGTGAAATTAGGGCCACTGAGGCACCGGTCGGTGTCACTCACCCAGTCGTCTCTGGGTGGTACAAACCACGGCTCAGAGACCACTGCTACGTTGATCAACCACTGGGCCATGCTCTGTAGCAAAAGATCTTGAGCGCGGGCACAGTGGTTAATATTCGCCTGAAGGAAGCGCAAATATGGGGCCATCAATGACAGTCCATACTGTGCTCCCCCTCTGGCTGCGTCTCACTAGACGCCGAAGTTTGGGTTGGCTGCGAAGGAGCCGAGACTCCCTGGGCAGCGGGCCCACTCTTCCCTTTCATTTTTTTGCCCTTCTTTTGGGAGACGGCACAGGGTTTGCTTCCCGCTTGATGTCCCGCCGGCTTGCCTACCGCTGCACACAGAACACAGTGCGGCGTGGCATCGCACGAGCCGGCAATATGACCAGGCTGACCGCAGCGATGGCAGACAGCATCGCAGTTAACCTTCGAGGTGCACTGCGCTGCAGCATGACCGTTGGCTAAGCAACGGAAGCACCTCGGAGGCCTAGGCAGCAGAAGCTTCACCTGCGCTGACACCCAACCCACCAGCAGCCGGTGGCCGTTAGTCAATTTCTTTGCTGCCGTGACCGGACAGCTGACTACAATCATCCTGGTCCCTCGGAAGCCCGAGCGGATAGTACCTGGCTTCACCTGTTCGGGAGAACAACCCCCGCCACTCGCGACGGCAGCCACGACCTCCTTGACCGTCACAGAGTCGTCCAGGCCCGCAATGCGCAAATCAGCACATAGCGTGATGGCTGGATACGTCCTCAGCTGCGTCTTCTTAAAGTTCGGATATTCGACGAGGTACTTGGAAATACCGACAGCGACTATCGGAGTCAGCAGATTAACGATTTTTGGAAATCTATACCGCGCCGCGCACTGCCTCGAATATCCTACCGACTGCGCCAATTACGAAGGTGACAGCCGGAGGACTTAAAAAAAACCGAAATTATTTTAATGAAGGTTTTTAATTAGATAAAAATTACAATTAAACTTAGGCTAATTTATAAGTCTAGATTCGGACGATGCTAGTACCGAAGTGTCTTAAAATTAATTATATTTAATATTACAATTATCGATCGCTAAACGTGGAAGCGGCGTCAGCAAACGAAATGTCTGCGATGGAGCTAAAGTCGAGGCTTCACGACGCCGTTGCAGCTATCAAATCTGTCGCAAAGGCGTCCAAGGGCCTCAAAGGCACTTACCAGGAAGCCCTAAAGAAGGCTTCGGTCTCAATTCTGGAGGCTACGGAGGCGCTCTTATCGCGATCGGCCTCGGAAGAGACGGCCCGTCTTCAGGCAGCAAACATGCGCCTGACAGCACAGATGACGGAACTCCGAAAGGAGCATGAGGAGATGCGTGCTGGCTGCCCTTCGCCAGGCGCGCTGTGATGACGGGACCACAGCCAGTACTGTGCCACAACAGGCGCGGCCGATCCAGCCTGAAGAGTCGGAAATGCTTCGCCTTTTCCGATCGGAGATTGCGAGCCTATCTTCTCGCTTTTCGGTGCTGGAAGGCATAATTCTGCGACCTCCCCTGGGCGCAGGAAGAGACTTTACACAAATGCCGGCGCCAACTTACGCAGGAAAAGCTGCAGCACCGCGTTCCTCCAGGCCTGCTCAAGCTTTGGCTCAAAACCCCACGGCGGCAAAAAAGAAGAACTCCCAGGATTCGACCTCAGACCAGGCCTCTTATTTAGTCCAAGCCACTACCATATCTCAGGACTCTTCTTCGGCCCCTGGGAAACCTGAACCCTCGAAACCTGTCTCAGGCGGAAATAATAATAATAAAAAAAGGAAAAACAAGAGGAAGACAAAGGCGGCGCTCACCATAACGGCTGCAGAGTCGCTGGAGCCTCGTGGGCAATCTCAGCCCGGCCAAAAAAGGGAGGCCTGGCAGATGGCTGGGGCCAAAAAGGCCGATAAGAAGAAAAAGAAGGCGCAAAAAGCTGAGAGGAGGAAGAGGGCAGCCACACTTCGCCCTCCCGGTTCTACGGCAGTAGTCATCACGCTGCAACCCGGGGCGGTGGATAAGGGCTTGACCTATGGCGAGGTTTTGGCCAAAGCCAAGGCTAAAATAAACTTGGCAGAGCTAGGGATCGAGAGCATCCAATGCAAACAGACAGCAGCGGGTGCTCGTCTGCTAGAGATCCCGGGTAACACCAGCGGGCCGAAAGCGGACGCCCTTGCTGAAAAGTTGAGGGAATCCTTTGCTGATGGGAGAGATCCGGGTGTCCAGGCCCGCAATGCGCAAATCAGCACATAGCGTGGGCCTGGACACCCGGATCTCTCCCATCAGCAAAGGATTCCCTCAACTTTTCAGCAAGGGCGTCCGCTTTCGGCCCGCTGGTGTTACCCGGGATCTCTAGCAGACGAGCACCCGCTGCTGTCTGTTTGCATTGGATGCTCTCGATCCCTAGCTCTGCCAAGTTTATTTTAGCCTTGGCTTTGGCCAAAACCTCGCCATAGGTCAAGCCCTTATCCACCGCCCCGGGTTGCAGCGTGATGACTACTGCCGTAGAACCGGGAGGGCGAAGTGTGGCTGCCCTCTTCCTCCTCTCAGCTTTTTGCGCCTTCTTTTTCTTCTTATCGGCCTTTTTGGCCCCAGCCATCTGCCAGGCCTCCCTTTTTTGGCCGGGCTGAGATTGCCCACGAGGCTCCAGCGACTCTGCAGCCGTTATGGTGAGCGCCGCCTTTGTCTTCCTCTTGTTTTTCCTTTTTTTATTATTATTATTTCCGCCTGAGACAGGTTTCGAGGGTTCAGGTTTCCCAGGGGCCGAAGAAGAGTCCTGAGATATGGTAGTGGCTTGGACTAAATAAGAGGCCTGGTCTGAGGTCGAATCCTGGGAGTTCTTCTTTTTTGCCGCCGTGGGGTTTTGAGCCAAAGCTTGAGCAGGCCTGGAGGAACGCGGTGCTGCAGCTTTTCCTGCGTAAGTTGGCGCCGGCATTTGTGTAAAGTCTCTTCCTGCGCCCAGGGGAGGTCGCAGAATTATGCCTTCCAGCACCGAAAAGCGAGAAGATAGGCTCGCAATCTCCGATCGGAAAAGGCGAAGCATTTCCGACTCTTCAGGCTGGATCGGCCGCGCCTGTTGTGGCACAGTACTGGCTGTGGTCCCGTCATCACAGCGCGCCTGGCGAAGGGCAGCCAGCACGCATCTCCTCATGCTCCTTTCGGAGTTCCGTCATCTGTGCTGTCAGGCGCATGTTTGCTGCCTGAAGACGGGCCGTCTCTTCCGAGGCCGATCGCGATAAGAGCGCCTCCGTAGCCTCCAGAATTGAGACCGAAGCCTTCTTTAGGGCTTCCTGGTAAGTGCCTTTGAGGCCCTTGGACGCCTTTGCGACAGATTTGATAGCTGCAACGGCGTCGTGAAGCCTCGACTTTAGCTCCATCGCAGACATTTCGTTTGCCTCCCTTTCCGAGGCAGATGGAGCAGATGATCTCTCCTCTGCCATCCTTGCCTCTCTCACAGCAGCCTTTTTAGCCGCCGTGTGGTCCCTCTTGGTAGCCTGGTCACTGGGTTTGGCAGCGTCAGTGGCTTGCCCCGACACAAGTGAATCGAAGGACATGTGGGATCCATCGGAGCCTCCACCATTGCTCTCGCCACTAGGTCTAGGCGTGGCAGTGACGGGACGCTTGGTAAAGTGCCCTTTGGCGTCCCGTGTTGCGCCCGCCGCAGCTGTCTGAGCTGAAGACGATCGACCACGTCCTCGCCTAGCCGTCGGAACTTTAGGAGCTGGCAGGTTGTCCTCGCTGGATGAACCGTCCGTGTCTCTGCGTACGGCTGGGCGCTTCCTCCTCCAGAACTTGGAGATGCGCCTCGCCTCCTCGCCTTCTTGAGCCAAGCAGCTGCCTACTGCAGCTGCCCACTCCTCCGTGTGCACCTTGGAAGTGGAAAGGACAGAAGTGTCCGTCGCCACGTCCACAGCACTCTTTTCCGTCTCACAAATCGGTGTCCGTGATTCATGCCGTAAGTCATCGTTTGTTTGGTTTTCGCCGTTTTTTGTTTCATTTTTGTTTTTCATTTTTGTTCCCACGAGTAGTGAGGAAATAAATGTCCACCCAGACAGAGCCTCATATCATGGGTAAGCCTAATACTGCAAAGGGCGGCAGGTACTTTACAGGTGAAGCGCTAGGAACTGGACACCCTCCAGCCATTCATCCTCTCGCCACGCTTCAAAACTTAGGATTAGGTGGTTTTTTATCTAAGAGGTAGCCTTCCTCTGGGCCAGGCAGTTAAGCCAAGCCCCCGACGGCGGCATTAGACATGCCTCCGTTCGCTGTCCGGCCAACCCGACTCAGCGAACCCGCCGAAAATTCACTCCTATAAAAAGGAGAGAACAACCGCCGAATTGGTGCGCCTGCACCGCAGCGGCGTCGGACCGATCGGTGGTCTGAATCAGACCAAATCCGTCGCCCCTATGAGCTTGCAGGGCCCTTTGGGATCTGCAAAGCTCACTCCTGGTAATTTTTTATAGAGGTTGTCTTCCTCGCGACTGTCAGCCGAAGCCGATGTCTGCCCAGTATGACTGACCAGACTCGTCGCCCAGGTCGCATCCTATGTGTCGATTGACTGACGTCGAACGATCAGGAGCGACCCTTCCTTGTATCTCTCTTAGTCTGGTCTCTCCCTTTGGAGCTGCCGGTACAGCCCCAAAGATCATCGAGACACGCAAGCCCCGCCACGACGACAACGTGGAGACACTCGGTGGGGTAGTACTCATTGCACCTGGGTCGTAATTGGTTTCGGCAGTGTATTTCCGATTTCCACGATTTTGATGTGCCAGTGATAGCGGGGCGGCCGGTAACCCAAACTTGACCACAAGAATGACGCCGATGTAAACGACCACGTTTTGAAGAGAAGTAAGAATTGTTTAGAATACGTTACTCATTGTGTTCAATGTCACCTTTAGTAGTTGATCTCAAAACTCGCAAGAAGTCTTCGGACAGATGATGCCGATATTTCTTCCACAAAAGTACTCGTGGGTTTGCAATTCCACAAAACAAACAAATGTCTTTCACGATTGGGAATTTTCGAAAATTTTTGAGTGTTTCTCTTCGCCACACTATTTTTATAATCGTTTAATTTAATGTATTAAAAATTATATGGAATTCTTCTGCAGTATAATGTTATAATTCTGTATAACTATATATTGTACTCTTTGCTAATAATATTTATTTTGAGTTGAGTTTTCAAACTTGACATGTGTCAAAATAAAATGTATTTAAATCAAAAGCAGTTGATATCAACTTCGATGCAAATCACCCTCAAAATAACTTTCTTCCCATTTTTAATTCCGTTAGGTGTTGAATTTCAATAAAATACGAAGCCCATCTTCCATCAATTCTGTTAAAGAATGTTTATGCGAAATTTGAAGTAGATTGGACCAAGGAATCACGTTGTCCCATACAAACTTTGCCCCCGTTTTTCACCCCCTTAGGGGTAGAATTTCGGAAAATCCTTTCTTAGTGGATGCCTACGTCATACAAAGAACACACCCTCCAAGTTTCAGGTCTCTACGATCAGCGATCAGTTTAGGCTGTGTGTTGATACATCAGTCAGTCACCTTTGCCTTTTATATATATAGATATGTCCTTAGTACCAATAAATGTAATACATTTTCAATTATTGCGTAGGTACACTAAGCTTTCACTTTGCACTTTCTGTTCGATCGATCAACAGAGGCGGGGTTGGTTAAAACATTTCTGCCCGCTGTTGATATTTCACATATTACTAGTGAAGAAGATTTTGACAAACTTCCAGCAGGCGTAGCATGACAATTCTATCTCTACTCTACGTAGAATAGACATAGTTCTTTCTATCCTACTTGACATCTCTATCCAACCGAGCATGAGCCGACTGGTAGACTCGCGTTTCTACGTAGAGAAAGACATATCTTTTCTTTCCATAGCAACGCCGGGGTGCTGTGTTGTAGCTAGACGTTAAAAATTTTACGATAAAATTGCGTTTCGTTGTCGACAAAAATGTGTCAATCGTTACGTTTTATCACCTTTTGAACGTTTATTTATTTACTTAGAGACAACAAACCGTGTAATAATAAGTAGACATAGGTTAGAACTTAATAATATAGGTAACAAATAAATATTATGTACACTACTCTTATCCACATTGGTAATGTTATTCAAAAAGCAACAACGAAACGTTATTTTTATTGTGACGGCTGTCGAGTGTGTTACGTGCTCTGCCTACACCAAATCAGCTGAATAGCGACATGATAGCTATTTACGTCAATCGGATGTTTCAACATAAAACTGCAACACGCCACCTGCTGAATCGCTGAATCGACGCTTCGTGACGCCGAGCGTTCACCTACTTCCAAATCTGCTGACGCCGCTTCCACGTTTAGCGATCGATAATTGTAATATTAAATATAATTAATTTTAAGACACTTCGGTACTAGCATCGTCCGAATCTAGACTTATAAATTAGCCTAAGTTTAATTGTAATTTTTATCTAATTAAAAACCTTCATTAAAATAATTTCGGTTTTTTTTAAGTCCTCCGGCTGTCACCTTCGTAATTGGCGCAGTCGGTAGGATATTCGAGGCAGTGCGCGGCGCGGTATAGATTTCCAAAAATCGTTAATCTGCTGACTCCGATAGTCGCTGTCGGTATTTCCAAGTACCTCGTCGAATATCCGAACTTTAAGAAGACGCAGCTGAGGACGTATCCAGCCATCGATACACCAAGAAAAACTATGTATATGTAAGTCCTTGAAACTTTCTTTGAGTGTTGCTCCCGAGTCCTTCCTTTTTATCCCCATTTATTATATTAATTCAAAATTTTTCATCCAAGGGAAGCTAGGAGTAAATCTGTCTCTTCCAGACAGATAAATAGGACTAGGGAAGTAGATTTAAATAGGTTTATAGATTTCGATAATTTAGGGTTAGATATATTATTTAAAATTGACGAAATGGCATTGAACCCTGATACTATCTTTAAGGCCTTACGCCCAGTACCAGACTTTGATGGCAATCCGAATGTTTTAACCCGTTTTATTAAAATATGCGATCAGCTCGTAACACAATACGTTAGAAATGACCCGAGCTGCGAGTTCACTAACTTATGCG
The DNA here is from genome assembly GCA_947361185.1 of Charanyca ferruginea. Lineage (NCBI taxonomy): Eukaryota > Metazoa > Arthropoda > Insecta > Lepidoptera > Noctuidae > Charanyca > Charanyca ferruginea. The sequence continues at coordinate 18,792,623 of OX376056.1, read as the reverse complement.
TTATAAACGGTATTTTAAATAAAATCACGGGATCTGCAGCAACAACTATTAATTCTAATGGCATACCTGAAAATTGGCAAGGGATTCGTGACGCTTTAATTAACAACTTTTCTGATCAGAGGGACGAGACCGCCCTTTATAATGACATGTCCTTACTAACGCAAGGAAGTAGCACTCCACAGGAATATTATGACAAATGCCAGACCCTTTTTAGCACTATAATGACTTATGTAACGTTACATGAAAATATAGCTACTACTATAGAAGCAAAACGCGACCTTTATAGAAAACTTACATTACAGTCTTACGTTAGAGGTCTTAAAGAACCTTTAGGGTCCCGTATTCGATGTATGAGACCCGAAACTATAGAAAAGGCTCTGGAATTTGTACAACAAGAATTGAATGTCATGTACCTACAGCAGCGCAACGAAAGCATTCCCGAACGACGTAACCCGACACAGCAGTCGCATTCAACCCATAGAATGCCACCACCGGTCCTTATGACCACACCCAAACCTTTTAGCTTTCCGAGTGCAGGCACGAGCTGGCATAAGCCTATGCCCATGCCGCCGCAGCAGCAGCAATGGAGGCCATCGTTCCAGCATAACCAGGTACCTCATCGTGCCCCTAACATGTTTAGTCGAACCCAGCAAATGTTTCGTGCACCCCCACCGAACTACCACCCACAGAGTAACGTGTTTAAATCACCAAACGCAAATATCCCAGCGCAATATACAGGTCCGAAACCGATGAGCGGTGTTAGTCACTTCGTACCGAAACCAATAGGGTTACCAGCACACGATTGGCGTAGATCAGGAAACCCACCACCTAGTAATTACTTTAAGACGCGTGAAATGAACTTTAACGAAATGACCGACCCTGAAAATACGTATGACTATCCTGACTATTACTATGAACAACCTGACTATTCCTATTACTATGACTATCCCGACTTTTATTACCTTAACCAGATTGAGCCCGATTATCAGCCATTTGTACAAGACAACACACAATCACAGATTTCTGACAACGTAAAGTGCTTAGAAGCACCACAGTCGTCTACCTCTAATGCTAATCCGGATTTTCACATGGAGAAGGATCAAAAAGGGTTAAAATAGAATTAAATATTCAATCTAAAAGGGAACTACGCTACATTCAAATAGCGGACCCGCCACTCAAGTTATTAGTAGATACCGGGGCTAACCAGTCTTTTATTAGTCCCGAGGCAGTCGAACAATACTTTTCACACATACCTCTGAACTTCGATCCCTTTGAAGTGACAAACGCTCGTGTAACTAGTACGCATAACCATTCTATTACAATTCCAAATTTTCCTGAATTTAATAACCCTACGAATGTTAAGTTTTTCATTTATAGATTTCATAATTACTTTGACGGTTTAATAGGCTTAGACTTACTTGACGGAGCACAGATTGATCTTAAAAATAATTATTTAATTACGGATTTTACAAGCATACCTATTAGTTTTTATCAATGTAAAAAGTCGACTTATCAAGAAAATATTCCCGCGAACTCATCAAAATTATTAAGTGTTCCTATTTATAGTCCAGACGGTGACGTTGCCATAACTCAGCAAATACATAGTAATTGCATTATTCATGAATGCATTACTCGCGTTACTGACTGTACTGGTATCGTAGAAATTGAAAACCCAACCGATTATGACTTACTTATTACATTCGAACGCCCTTTACAAGCAGAGATATTTAATAACGAGTGCATTAGCACTAAACAAGATCCTAGGCGCGTTAAAGAAGTTTTATCTAGATTGCGTACAGACCATTTAAATATTGAGGAAAAAACTAACTTAGAGACTTTATGCGGCCGTTTTGCTGACGTATTTTACGTAGAAGGAGAACCTTTGACTTTTTCAAATAAAATAAAACATCGTATTAGGACGACTGACGAACTCCCCGTATATACGAAAAGTTATCGCTACCCTTTTGTTCACCGACAAGAAGTTAGAGATCAGATCACTAAGATGCTCGACCAAGGTATCATAAGACCTTCCGAGTCAGCTTGGAGCTCACCTATTTGGGTAGTTCCTAAGAAGGCCGACGCATCAGGCAAACAGAAGTGGAGAATCGTAGTTGACTTTCGTAAACTGAACGACAAGACCATAGACGACAAATACCCGATTCCTAACATAAATGACATACTTGACAAGCTTGGCAAATGCCAGTATTTCACGACCTTGGACCTGGCATCTGGATTTTATCAATGTGAGATGCACCCTGACGACATTCCGAAGACAGCCTTTAACGTAGAGCATGGGCACTTTGAATTCTTGCGCATGCCCATGGGCTTAAAAAACTCTCCATCTACTTTTCAACGAGTAATGGATAATGTGCTCAGAGGCTTACAAAATGACATCTGTCTCGTACATCTTGATGACGTCATCATCTTTAGTACGTCATTGCAAGAACACATGATTAACTTAGAAAAGGTTTTTAGTAGATTACAGGAATCTAACTTTAAGATTCAAATGGATAAGTCCGAATTTTTAAAGTTAGAAACAGCGTTTTTAGGTCATGTAATTAGTGGAGAAGGTGTTAAACCTAATCCTGATAAAATAGCCGCCATAGAAAAATACCCATTACCAAAAACTCCGAAAGAAATAAAACAGTTCCTCGGACTACTAGGCTATTACAGAAAATTTATCCCTGACTTTGCCCGCATCACTAAGCCTATGACAAAATGCCTTAAAAAGACTAATAAAATTACCTTTGACTCCGACTACATTGACTGTTTTAACAAATGCAAGACCTTACTCACAAACGACCCAATCTTACAGTACCCCGACTTTACTAGAGAGTTTATCCTAACGACGGATGCGTCTAACGTAGCTATAGGCGCTGTACTCTCACAAGGTACCATTGGCTCAGATAAACCAATCTGTTACGCCTCCAGAACCTTAAACGATAGCGAGACCAATTACAGTACTATCGAGAAGGAGCTTTTAGCCATAGTATGGGCTACAAAGTATTTTAGGCCTTACTTGTTTGGTCGCAAATTCAAAATACTCACCGACCACAAGCCACTACAGTGGATAATGAACCTTAAGGAGCCTAACTCAAGACTGACTAGATGGCGACTTAAACTTAGTGAATATGACTATACTATAGTTTACAAAAAGGGAAAATACAACACCAACGCCGACGCTTTATCCCGGGTAGAAATTAATAATGAGGAAACAGAGTCAATGATAGCTAACCCTTCAGAGCGACCACCCTCTCGTACACGTTCTACGACAGCCACTGCACACACTAGTTCCGAAAACCCTATTCTAGAAGTCCCTATCACTGACGAACCTTTGAACAAGTTTCACCGACAGTTATGCATTACTATAGTAGGAGATATTAAACGACGTACGACCGCCACTAAACCTTTTGACACACACACACGTACTTTTATTCAGGTTTCAGAATCAAACCTAGAGCAAGACGTAATAAATGCTATAAAAGAATATGTCAACCCCAAAGTAAAAACCGCTTTAAAAATAACTCCACCGTTAGGCATGTATTCAATTATACCCATCATCCAGAATCATTTTAAAAGCTCAGCTATTAACTTAGTATTGGCAAAAACCGAATTAGAAGACGTCAAAGAGTATCTAAGACAGCAGGAAATTATTAAACACTATCATGAGGGAAAAACCAATCACAGGGGAATAAACGAATGTCATCTTGCCCTTTCCCGGAAATATTATTGGCCCAAAATGAGAGAAGAAATAACTAAATATATTAATGAGTGCACCATTTGCGGACAAACGAAATATGATAGGAACCCAATTAGACCACAATTTAATGTAGTACCCCCAGCGACTAAACCCTTCGAACTAGTACACATGGACCTCTTTACAGCTCATAATGAAAAATATTTAACAGTTGTAGATGTTTTCTCAAAGTATGGCCAAGCATACTATCTTAGAGATGGCACCGCAATAAGCATACTTCAAGCAGTCTTAAATTATTGTACACATCATGGTTTACCGTTGACAATAGTAACCGATAACGGCACAGAATTCACAAACCAGTTATTCTCCGAATTCACCAGATTACACAAAATTAATCACCATAAAACATTAGCACACTCCCCTAACGATAACGGAATCGTAGAACGATTTCACTCTACGTTACTAGAACACTTGCGTATTTTACGTCTACGTCAGAAAAACGAACCAGTAATTAATCTTATGCCTTATGCATTATTAGCTTATAATAGTTCAGTTCACAGTTTTACGAAGTGTAGACCACATGACATAGTTAGAGGACATTTTGACCCCAGAGACCCCCTTGACATTAACTTGACTGAACATCTCATGCAACAATATATCTTGACACACCGAGACCAGATGAAAACTGTATACGACCTTATCAATAGCTTCACGCTTACTGACCGTACGAATATTATGCAGAATAGGAATAAGGACAGAGAGCCCGAAATAGAATATCAACCGGAGCAACAAATATTCATCTCTAACCCGGTAGCCAGCCGACAAAAATTAGCACCACGTTACACACACGACACTGTTTTAGCCGACCTCCCGATACACATATACACCTCCAAAAAGAAAGGCCCTGTAGCTAAGTCTCGACTCAAACGTATCCCTAAGAGATCAAAATTGTTACAGGATACTACTGGCGATGATAGTTCAACCAATACCGGCGCTCGAGATAAGACTTGAAAGCTTGGACGATGGACCTGGACTCTTACCTTTCAACCTTGGACAAACGAGGCTCATTACGCATTACCACACTTTCCTACAATACATAGACTTAACCGACATTGAACGGAGACTTGATTCTGTAACGTCACAACTTGACTATTTCCAGACTAAACTAGATAACCAATCATTTCTTCTGTATGAACTTCAAATTAATCACTTAGCTAATAAATTAAATCAAATTAGCTCTCAATTAAAAACACTAGAACCCGGTCGTAGTAAAAGAGGTCTCGTAGACGGATTAGGGTCCGTTATAAAAAGCATTACCGGAAATTTAGATCATACGGATGCCCAAAAGTACAATAATGCAATTAACCTTTTAGAAAACAATAACGATAAAATAGTATCAGAGTTAAATGAGCATATCAGCCTTAACAAAGTCTGGATGGCTCGATATAGCGACATACTTTCAAAAATTGTTAGCAACCAAGAGAGGATTAATAGTACTTTAGAATTACTTTTAGACGAGAAAGCTGTTGCTAAAAGTGACCTTATAAGATTCGCAAAGTTTGCTCAGTTGCTGACTATAATTAGCGATAATACGGAAGATTTATTTTTAGAAGTAATTAGAATAGAAGATACTCTAGCTTTTATACGTGCATCGAGCACCCATCATAGTATGTTAAGCATAGATACCCTAAGTAATATGATTAAGCGATTAAAATCTATATACAGTCAAGATCAGTTAATAGATGCAGATTTAAGAGAGTACTATACGGTCATAAAACCTGGATATTATTACACAAATAAAAAAATAGTTATCATATTTAAAGTGCCGATAATTTCTCCTGATAGGTTTGAATTATACAGATTAGCAATAGTTCCCAATAAACTAATGTATACCTTTATTCCCCCTTACCCTTTCATTGCAACCAACGGGAAAGTTTTCAAGTACATAGAGGCTGAATGCCCGAAGTTCGACCTTTACCATCTTTGCGAACAAGGAATTACCCGTCAACCAACGAGAGGACATTTAGACTGTATCCAAGGTCTCATCTACAACCAATCTCTGGAGAAATCATGCCTGCCTACAAAGCTTACACTGACTAAAGCAGCAATGGAACAACTGGACGACAGACGCTACACACTTACCTTTCCACGACCGACCCGGACAGAGCTACAATGCGAACGTCAAGAATTTATCTCCCTACACGGAAGCTATCTCGCCACTATCCCGCACAAATGCCTATTACGCACCGAGCGATTCACTATTACAAACAATAACGACCATATCAAAGGGCAGCCGCTGAAAATCACTGAAATACCTATGAACCTGAACCTCATTGAAGAAACCATCCCACATCTGAAATTAAACTCATTGCACTTAAAAAGCCTACATGAAATTGAAGATAAGATCTTAATGCAGCATCCAGTACACATAGATCACGCAAATATGGAATATTCACTCTACCATACGACGATCCCACTATACGTCGTAATATTCGTTGCAACTGTACTGATCGTTACTATCACTATACGTCGGTACAACGTTTGCACAAAGCTTAGAAAGCCACAGAAACCAGATAAAAGCCCTGAAAATCCTCAATACGAAGATGTAGAATCACCCACAACCAGGAAACAGACACCAGCAACATTTTCGCTCAAGGTTCTCAAATAGTTGCTGTTCTGAGGGGGGAGGTGTTACGTGCTCTGCCTACACCAAATCAGCTGAATAGCGACATGATAGCTATTTACGTCAATCGGATGTTTCAACATAAAACTGCAACACGCCACCTGCTGAATCGCTGAATCGACGCTTCGTGACGCCGAGCGTTCACCTACTTCCAAATCTGCTGACGCCGCTTCCACGTTTAGCGATCGATAATTGTAATATTAAATATAATTAATTTTAAGACACTTCGGTACTAGCATCGTCCGAATCTAGACTTATAAATTAGCCTAAGTTTAATTGTAATTTTTATCTAATTAAAAACCTTCATTAAAATAATTTCGGTTTTTTTTAAGTCCTCCGGCTGTCACCTTCGTAATTAGTGTCGGATTGATTTGGATTTACAAAGTAAATAAATAACAAAACATTTAAGAAAACAACCATATTAAAAATTTAATTGTCCAAATGTTTCGATTATGGAAAATAAATAGACTTGCTTTAGAAATAAATTGACTATAAACAGACTGCGGCAAAAAAAAGTAAGTACGAGTAAATCTTAGTGAATGAAATTACTAAATAATTAGCATTGTGCATTGTGTGTGATTAATTTAAGAGAATGTAGTCCTCGATTAGTTGAAAATCGCATTTGAGGATTAAAAGAAGATTGTCCCATCGTCTGATAAAAATTCTTGATTTACAAAGGGAAATTCTTCACTTATCTCCTTGCTAGGATATGATAGGTGCCTTGGTCATGCTTTTCCTTTTCTTTATTACTTATCGTCAGTGTTCTTACCTCATTCACATACTAAAACTGATTTATTTATTTATTTGCAGCGTGTGAAGTACCAACCCATAGATTGAGATGTTGTTGGTGGACCATTTTTTACTTAATCTGAGTTGGTGGACTACAATTTCCAAAGGAACTATTAGTTAATCTGTGACAATAAGTTTATTTAAAACAAACTAACTGAAAGGAAAATGAGACAAAGCCAGTTACAAAGGTACAATTTTTATTTATATAAAATAAATTTCATATACAAGTAATGTCCGTTATTCCATGGGTCGCAACTTGTAGAACCACTACCTATGTGCCTCCGTGCTTCAGGGTGTACCATGATAAGCATTCAAGTCATGAGCCGGTTCCAAAGTTTAGCCTGAACCTCCTGAAAATCAATAATAAATAATTAATTTTGTGTTTTGTTATTACAGATAACATAGTTCCCGAATGGTGAAACGATATACGAGGCCCAAAAATGAATTACCTGGTTGTACATACTATAATTATGTACTTAATGTTCATATAATAATATTAATAAATAAAACTATACACCTATTGACTGTTTATTATTATTAATCTGTCCGGTTTCAGGCTGAAATAAATAAAATATAGTAGGTACCTATATAGTTTCTTATATGAATGTTTTATATTAGCTTGGTAGTTGAGTTTTAAAAATATGTACAACCCTATTATGTGCAATAAACATTTTTTTTTTTATATGGTAAGTACCGTACCTACAGTAAGAAATCTATCCAACTAAACGGCTACTGTGAGCAGCACTTTCAGCAATCAAAGAACCAGCAAATGATTAGACATTGTTGGATCCACGGTACCTAGGTAGGTAATATTTCTGACCTATTTGTATTAGAAGCAGTTGGAAGGCGTGGGTTCCTAATCTTTAAACAGATTGAACTTACTTTAACAAGAACAGGCAGTCCCTGAGATTTTCTTGGAGGTAGATCCTTGCCAGCTAAAACCTTGTTTTCGGGAAGAACGAGAGCACCGGATAATTCATTCTTCTCGGCAAAAAAAAACTGAGAGGATGGTGCCGGTAGCCCTCCAACATGTTTTTAAACTTCAACTCTGCTTTTGTGGAAGAGTCACCACAATTTTGCCAATATCACGTAGGTACTTATCATGATTGGCCATCAAATGAAGGAGATTATTCAATAACAACAAATATAGATGGTAAAAAATATTGAATTTAGTTTTTGAAATCAATATAGATCCTTGTCTACATAGAAATATACTTGTCTAGGTCAATTGTGATGTAGACTATTTGACACTTGTTGGAAGAAATGTTTCTACACCCAAATGTCAAAAGTAGAGAAAAAAATGGTCGTCATGCTCGGCATTGTAGACTCTTGTCTACTGTAGAGTAGAAACATTTCTTCTCTTCATCGCCATGCTCGCAACCAAATAAATCTTTCTACGACCGTCATTTTGTCTATTCTTCCTGTCAGTATGTCTATTCTTCCGTAGACATAGCGGTGGTCATGCTACGCGTGCAGGACCCTCAAGATACCATTGCCGTTTACGATTGACGCTCATATAAGGTATTAGATTAGATTTATTGCAGACTATTTGTATGTCCATATTTGTGTTACTTATATTACGTATAAAAAAGCCCTAAGGCTAAGAACTCACGATGCGGTTTTCACCCGCGTCCGCCTGCGGTTGCGGCTGCGGGCCTGCAGCTTCTGTAGGGTGCAGATACATGTATATCTAAAAAATCAAAGCACATTTCACGACGCGGTTTACGCCCGCTGTGTGCACGGTTGTTTGCGGCTCCCGCTGCGGGCGCGGGCGAAACCGCATCGTGAGTTCCTAGCCTCAGTAGATTTTAAAGAGCAGGTCCTATTGGGGATAGCTTTAGAAGATGAGTTTCTTACTCTTTCTTCTCCATAGAGACTTACACTTAGAATGGGGAACTAGCTTCAACTTACTGACTGAATCTTTGATTATTATATAATCAAAGGACTGAATCCTTGACAATTTAAATTCCTTTATATAGGTGAATTTAGAAAATGCATTCAGTTTGAGGAAGACTGCCAAAACGTGACATAGTATATAATTATGCTATACTTACACTAACTGTCATTTATATACCATTTATCATCCTTTTGTATTGTTTTCTTTGCATAAACTCAGCGTATCGATCTTGATACGTTTCGTTTTCATCGAATTAGCTGAAATAAATAATTTTATGCTGTATCTTGTATGTCAGATGTCAACTGTCAGTTACTTTTCTTTTTCTCATAGTATCTTACTGGCTTACTGGCTTTTGGTTTATATAACTTAATTTGTTTTCATCAATACGTTTAGCTCAAATATTGTATTTTATAAGTAATTACGATTGTTTACTAAATAACTTAACTATACATTATATTTAGAAGATTCTTCACGCACTCATGGTTTTATGAAGGAGGTCAGATATATCCTGGCCGACTTGTCAGATGGAATGATCCTATATGGTCGCAAGAAGAAAAACTATATTCGAAAATCCGAAAGGAAGATTACTTAGAAAACGAGCTGACCAAGAGATGGCAGACTACAATTGGATTCCATACGATCATCATCACAGAGCAGTTCGGTGCTTGGAAGTCCGGCGCTCATGGACCGCGAAGTGTGCGCTCACCTCCGTTAGGAGTATAGTATATGTTCTGTTGCGCCCACTAAGGGTGTCAGAGGCTCTGACGAACTGACGCGTGCCTGCACTTCCCAGGGGATCTAGCTAGGGATTCGCCTGGGACCTCTACTCCCGGTCTGCGGAGAGTCCTGACCTCGTCTTCTTGCCTGCCTGACCTCACCTTCCTGCCCATCCTGTCTGCACCTGCTGTCGTCTTCCTGAGCATCCTCCTTCTCGACCCATCTTCATTTATCTTACCTTCCTTAGAGTACGTTTTAGGTTGGACATTTTTATATTAATTTGTATTTTTTATCTCATTTGTTTATTTATTGTTTATTTATTTTATTTGGCTCTTCAACAATGAGTACTCTATAACATGTAAAATGGTACAATCAAACTTAAGTCTAAGTGCCCCATCTCTTAAAGAAGAGCACTGCATGCACTACATTTTGCGCATAAACCACGAATTAAAAAACCATAGTCAAAAAAGAAAAGGTAAAAACAGTGAAAAGAAAAAGGAAATAAAAATTAAAACTAGGAATTATACATATTAAGATAGGCAAATATTTTGTGACAGATAAGCCAACTATTATATTACGACGAAGTACAGTTTAACATTCTTTTCAGACTAGGCACAGATGTATGAAACAAATCAATATCTTCATCGTGTTCTTCGTATAGAGCATACACTCATTTGTTCTTTTCTACTAATTAAATTTTAAATATGCAAGTCTCTTTATCCTTTATTCTGCTAGGATTAAGTAGATTTGTTACAACGCTTGGGTGATAAGATGGGTATTCACTCGTTTGCACAAAATCAGCTACCACGACAAGGCAGAAAGAGTTCACTGTAAGGTTTTTTCTTTTTTGTAGATTATTTGAAACTTTATTCTGATAGTAATACGAAACCATATTAAGTAAGTACGGTACAACAACATCCAAATCACAGACCGTTACTTCCAGTGCGATACTAAAGTCAAGAAACTGTTCCGCTTAGCGAACAGGACGCGCTCGTGTGATGTAGAGGAACTTGGGATTCTTGGGAATAATAAGTGCAAGTACCTAAGGTGGAAAAAGACTCGTCACGCACGCTGAGTAGCAATATTTCTTTTGTGAGCTCCGGATTGTCTTTGAAAGCTCATTAGTACGAAATTATATCACTGTAATGCAGGGTTTCTTAAACTTTTTATAGTCACGGATCACTTTCACAATTTAAACAATTCCCCTGCAGTGCTATTCTGTTATAATTCCCCCTCGGTGAACAATCTCCCTCGGTGAACACCTAGGTTAAGTAAGCATCATCTTTCCCAATGCTACGTATTTACAAAGCACTACAATCGGATGACGGCTCACTTCACCTAGGTGTTCACCGAGGGAGATTGTAACAGAATAGCACAGCTGTTTTTCGGACCTAAGTGTGTTTTTTTTTTAATTACCGGTAGTGTCGGAAATTTGGATAGTGTTGTTGTATGAAAATAGCAATTTAAACAAATGTGACGTTTAGTAAATTGCGCCCATGCGAAGCACCTTCGCAGTAAGTGTGATGTTGTTATGTTCTATTGTTAGTTACACCCTGATACCTACTGAGCTGCAAATTTCAAAAAACCTAAGAAAATTTGAATTTCGCGGACTACTCTGGCGCACCCCTAATGGTAAAAGCCTTGCCCCCTAGGATTTTGATATTATTTACCTATATACGTATATATGTAAGTATCTGGCAAAATGAGTTCTTTAAGCAAGTGATAGACAGACACACTGCCGTAGGTACCTACCTAATGTATTGCTATGTTATAAAATGTAAGTAAACCAATATTTTTTAAAGGTTTGTTAATTTGCAACATTCTCTGGAAATAGGTAGGTACCTACATACTAATCGAATTACATAACATAATATTTTACTGATAGAACACTGCACTATTGACAAGTGCCATAGGAATAGGTAAGTACTTAGATATACTTACACAGACGAAGGCATGGGCTCTGTAGGTATATATATTGTACTCTTTGGGCACGGGCAGAAACGAATGTGTAGGTAGTAGTAATTTTTAAGTTCGTTTTCCAAATTGTGTCACTTTTGTTTTCACATGTTTGGGAAGCGTCTCTTCGCCTTTGAAAGAGATAAGTTTAGTAATGAACTGAAAATTAACATTAGGTATGGTCTGTAAATACTGGCACCAAAGTTTGCTGTCAGCCATGTTGGTTAAGCCTAAATATTTTATCAAAATTATTTATCACACAGATGACGTGTTATTTACAATTCTTGACCTAAATGTATAAGACTAAAAAACCGTGAAAAACCTTCGAAATATTTAATTATGGTAAAAACCCATTATATAAAATGCTACGTAGGCCGTAGCCAAGCGCTGGTACTTACCTAAATGATAACAGTACACATTTTATCTCAGTAAAGTAAATTAAACATCATTCACCTAAGATTGACGTAGATACCTGCCTAGGTACTATCAAAATCTTAGAACACAATTAGGTACTTACCTATGTTTATATTATCACAAAGATTAGTAAACACGTCATTCAGATAAAATGCCTGTATATCACCTTTTACTAGGATTATCTTTTTTAACAATGGATTAGGCTGTGTAGTTAAAATGATGCGGGGAATTGGGAAAAACAATATCTTAGTAGTATTCACTGACGTCATTCAAACTCTTGTGTTGTGTGGTGCGGCAAAAGTGTTCATTACATTTTCCGAAATTATTTAGTTGACATTGGGTTAGTTAGAATATTATTATGCAAAATCTTGAGTCAGTCCGTAAATAAACTTATTTAGTACTTTCTTCATCTGGGGACAACTCATACTGTGATTTAACATTTATTTATTTATTTATTTTAGTGTGATAGAGTCAGGCCCCTCTTTCCCACTGGGCACGATGGGCACGTGCCCAGGGCCCCGCGGTCGGTAGGGGCCCCCAATTGCCAGATCACCAAACGATAACCGATATCTAATAATTTAAAAAATATATATTTTGAAAAAATCGAACGGTAAAAATAAAAATACAATTTAATGGTGCACTGTAACTACGTCGTTTTGAATAAAAATACTCAGAGAACTAGTTTTTCATATAATTTAAAAAAAGTCTCTGTAAGAAACCCTTCTAAAGTAAATCTATGCTCTTTGAGTGAATATAATGATTGGAAGCACACGAATCATATAATTTTAACACATCAAAATAGCCCAATAAAACTATAGGTAATGACTTGTCTGGCACAAAGTAAAACGGTTGGTAGATTAGATAAAGACTTCTCAACATCAAAAAGAAGTGGATTCCTGGAGAAATGTCCTTAGACGGATTGTAGCTGTTGTAAATTAGTAGTAAATTTTTGGCATCGAGAGGGCTTCCGTTTCGCGGTGAAAATGAAATCCTAGGAACTTCCAACAATGGAAATTATTTAGGATGTGTGGAGTTACTGAGTGAATTGAATCCAATATTTACAGATCACTTAAAAAAGATTTGGGAATCCTGGAAAAGGTAAAATTTCTTATTTTCTTATTTAGCAGCAAATATCTGTAATGAATATATTGACGAACAGGAATTACAGGTCCTAAAAAAAAAATTATGAATCAAACCCTTCTAAATGTGAATTATACCTTGCAGACATTACTGACAGACAATCGACCTTAGAGAAATTTAATGCCCCAGACATCAAAATTTCAGGCAAAAGTTCTTTACATCTCCTGGGTTCTCCTATTGTGGAAGATAGTTTTTCACTTTTTTTTTAAGGAAAAATTAAACACTTTAATGATATTTATATTTTTTTAACGATCTGGACGGATTCCTCCAAAACTGGTGTGATGAGGCCCAGGATCGGGAAAGATGGAAGGCATGGAGGGACGCCTTTGCCCAGAAGAGGGACAGAGGCGGCTAACAAAAAAAAAACTTGAGAGGTGTCAAGGGACACCCGGATGGAACGAAGTTATTATTATAATTAATAATAATTATATTTTATTATTATTATTTATTATTTACAAAAAACCTGTATACACTCAACAAAAATAATCAACAATAATCTTACAATAGCTTACTATAGCAAAAAGTGTCGTGACAACTTTTCGTAAGAATTTTTTCCGTCTAGCCCCCTTTCACAACGCGCGATAAGGAACTTCGTTCCAAAAAATATGTATATTTCGTATAGACTTCCCAAAATTAATCTACATTCGACTTTTACCCTCATTAGATGTTGTTGTGTTGGCCCAAATTGTATATACTACCTCCACTCTTCATCTTTGTGGAAGCAGCCACACCTCTTGGACCTAATTGATCAAATGAATAAAAATACTTTAACATCAATTTTGAATGTGGCCCTGGATGACCGAGCGTGGCTACAAACCACACTACCCATTCGTTTTGGTGGTCTCAGCGTTCGCAAAATTTCCAGTGTCAGATTACCGGCGTTCCTGTCCTCTGTCCACTGCACCGAAAAGTTAACCCATTAAAAATTATCCCCATCACTGGTTGACTTTGAAGTGCCGTGCTTGACTGATGCGGTGAACGCCTGGAAAGTGGCTTGCCCAGATACAGATCGGCCCGTGAACCCATCTTCCCAGAGACAGTGGCATGAGCCGCCCTGAAGGTTGGTACGGAATAATCTAATCAATACGTCCACCAATTCTGGTGACCGTGACCGCGTACTGGCTGTGAGTGAGTGGGAGCCGGGCTTCTGGCTTCGGGCACTTCCGTCACCCAACATCGGTACCATGCTGAGTGATACTACCTTCCGTCTCGCTACATGCCTGCGTCTGGGCGCTCCATGCGGGGCTCCGCATCGCCGTCCGTGTGGTGAAGCTGTCGACTGCCTCGGACACCATGGCCTATCCTGCAGTATGAGCGCAGGCCGAATGGCACGGCACGCCAGCATTAATGAAATCCTCCGTGGTGCTCTTGCCATCACCGTGGTGTCTGCTATTTTAGAACCCAATTGTTTAGCACGCGACGATGGGAAGAAACCAGATGGTATAATCATAATGCCTTGGAACTTGGGTAGGCCTTTGGTGTGGGACGCAACTTGTGTCTACATCCTTGCGCCATCTCATCTTCTTAGCACGACGTGTTGTACTGGGGCGGCTGCTGCAGGTGCCGAGAACCCCAAACGGCGCAAATATAATAACCTTCTTGGAAGCTATATATTTGACCTGTTTGGGGAGGAGACTATGTGGCGGCCATGTGGTTCGAGTGTCCATCTTGATTTTCGGGACATCGCCAAGCGGCTGATCGACTCTTCATGTAATCCGAAGGCTGCTCTATTCTTGGGTCAAAGAATTAGCATTGCCATACAACATGGCGTTTACAGCATTTACAGCCTAGCATTTAGGTTTAAAAAAAGTTGTCAAAAGTATTTCAAAACCCGATGGTTAGCCCGAGCTGATGCCGTAAGCGCCATGGATTAAGGTCATAAACAAATTGTAACTCTGATGTTCTTGGTTAAAGACCATAAAACTAGAGACGACGTTCTTAATCTGTTCTAAAAAATGGGAAACTTTGAATTTATTGTAATATTTGTAGGAAATTTGGAGCTCTACCTTTATTGGAAAGAAGAACAAGTAGATAATTATGTTCAGAAAAAAACAATAGCTCTAGACATTGTAACAAATTGGTTTACTGCACTTGATGATTTTATTATTTACCTCAGGGATAAATTTGATTATCGAATCGTTCGCCAAGGAATAAAAACCCAGAATCTGACTACAAGGACCTATTTCAAAGAACAAGACATGTCGTAGAAACTCACGCCAGTTGTTTGATGGCGCCGTCATTTCAACTGAACGGAAGAGTGAAATTCGAAGTAGAAACCTTTCTTCCTATAAGAACATCAGACAACGCTCCGGTTTATTTTTTTTGCTTGAAGACTATAGCTATATTTTGATGAGTTGAGACAAAGTTGCAAAGAATTACCTGAAATCTGCTATAAAGACGTTAATATGAGAAAGAGTTGGAAATTGAATGTATGCATATAACAGAACGCTTGAAAATTGTTCATAGTGAAAATGAAGGAAGAAAGAATAGTCTATTGTAAATAATTATATCATATTTTAAAAGAAAACAAAATTGAAGCCATTTCCAAATGTAGAAATCATATTGAGTATATTTTTAAGCATGATGGTAACTGCAATGGGGAGCCTTCCTTCTCCATATAAAAACTAACAAAAAAGAATGAAGAAGTGCAATGCTTCAAGAGAAATTAACTAGTCGACTCCTCACGTGACCCGAAGGCTGGTCTATTCTTGGGTCAAAGAATCAGCATTTCCATACAACGTGGCAATGCTGCCAGCCTGTTGGGCACGTGTCACGTTGACAGCGATGTGGACGAGTTTTTTGATGCCCTTTGAGCTCCCTGCCTTTTCCTTAGAATAGTAAATAATTTTATTATTTTGATTTTTATGATTTGTATATATCAAGGTTAATTAAAGAATTAAATATTATGTTCTTGAAATAAATCTATCATGACAATGTTTGTAGCTAATGTTCATGTAAGTGAAGAAGTGGTTAAAGATTATGTCCATCTCAAATCTAGAAAAAAAAAATACAAATCTTTCCTCTTTAATATTAGTGTCGATTTATTGTCATTGTAGATAAATAAAAATAAATCTAGAACTTTACTTATCTACTTTCTTTGTATATACTAACAAAATAATGCTCTGTTTAGAGTTTAGGTCATAGGGGCCCCATTATCCTATTGTGCCCAGGGCCCCCAATAGGTTAAAGACGGCCCTGGATAGAGTCTTAGGGCCGGCGCTCACTGCCGTACGGCACGGCGTGTCATGGCAAAGGATTCTATTACTAATCAAGTTATTTTTAATCTTATTTCATCGAGTTTAGAACTAATATTGCTTTATTTCGATACAACCATACCGCGGCACGTCGTGGCATACCGCGGCGCCCTGCGGCACGCCCGCCACGACGTGCTGTGGCATGCCGCAACGTGCCGTGGCAGGCCGCCGCGTCTCACAAGTCACTTAGGTCATAGGATTATAAATAAGGTTTGAAATAGGTGCGGCGGTATCTTTGGCAAATGCGCGCAGTCTGAGTGGGGTGCGGGGGACAAGGGAGAAGTGGCTGAGCTTGCTGCGGGACGCCACGACGTGACGCGGCATGCCAAAGCGTCCTTCGAGCTGCCGAAGCACGCCGTGCCATTCCGTGCCGTGCCATGCCGGCAGTGAGCGCCGGCCCTTAGAGCACTAGGCTAACTAAGGCTAAGGCGCTTCTTCTTCTTAGCGTATCAATGGCAAACACGGAAATGTCATGTGTGTGTATGTATATGATGTATGTCACTGTATGTGTACCTAGGTATGTATGTGAATGTGATATGTATGTGAGTATGTATATGTGCGAGTGTGTATGTGTGTGTTGAGTTTGTTCTTGTCAGATACTTTGTTTGGCCTAGAATTCAGCCACGGCAACGGCATGCCAGATGGCAGCGCTATAGTCAATCCAAAAATAACATTTTTTTTATAATCAAATAGGCTTGCGTTTGACCGCAATTCAACTGATCTTAAGTGACGATGCGGCCTAAGTTGGTACACGCTTGCCTAGGATGAACCGGTTCACTCGTGCCTTGAAGATATCCAGATTATATTTATCAGGGAACAGAAAGGCGGGCAGCGAATTCCACAGTCTGGCAGTTCGCACAATAAAAAAGCGCTTGGGTCGAGACCGTGGAACTTCAACCATATAGCGGTGACGCTTCGAAGTATCTCTGCTCGTCCGATGATGGAATGGGGATGGGGGAATTAAATTGTGCAATTCTAAAGCACACTCTCCGAAATGTACCCGATAAAAGACCGATAGGTAGGCTAGCAACAGTAGCAACGGTGCGGCGATGTTCAAGGCTCTGGAGCTTAGCCCTAACCAGGGAGTCGTTGTTAATGAGGCTCTTGGCACGTCTATCAATGACTTCCAACGCCTCCAGTTGATATATTGCTGATCCATGCCAACGAAATAACAATTTTTTTTTTTTTTTTAAGGAATTTTATTAATTTAAGGAGTAATAATTTTAACTTGGTACCTATTTCATTAGTAACGCCTAAGGATTGCATTATTGCCCAATCCCATGATGAGTAATGTGGCTACGCCACTGCTATCAGTATCCGATTTATGTGTAGGTAGGTACCGGGGGTTCACAACCACAAATAATTTTCCTTGATTTTGCCTAATTTATAATATTTAATTAACACAACATAGGTACCTGCGGAATGATAACAAACAATCGGGGAAAACATATAATAAGGTTGGCAGTTCCTACCTACGCAACCGATCAATTACAAATTATTGTTATTAGAGGAATGAACGAGGTACCTAGGTAGGTACTTTCCCGTTCCCCATAAATAAAATGTTTAACTAACAGATGTAGGAAAGTGGACCGTGTAGGTAGTTATTAGGAATAGGTACCTATACTTACATCGGGCCGGTCGCGAATAGCTCATTGCCGGTCAGTCAGGTTTTAGGGGGGGCGACCGGGGCGGTCGCCCGGGGCGCCAGGTACAGGGCGCCGCGTGTGCCAGCTCTACTTAATTTCAATACCTATTTTTATCGATCTAAAGGAAAACTAAACTCACTTATCTCGTAGGTGAGTATGATGTATTCTATTTCTATGTGTAACAAACACGACCTGTGATTTTGTCGCTTGACGACAAGCGACCAAATGGTCGTGTTTGTCATCTCTCACTAAATAATGTAGAACGAATTATAAGCAACAGGCGAGAAATTGCAACTGCAATATAGGTAGGTACATACTTTTCTTTCTTTGCTTTTTATATTCTCGTAAGTTAACAAGCAAATCAAAAATCCTTTTTTGAAAACTTAGGTAATCACGCATAAACAGTAGGGAGCCGGACGCCCGGTGTCACCACTGCGTCTACTGCTGGGAGGACACTGCGCGGCATAGGTACCTACGCTGGCAGAGTGTGCCGCTTGGGAGGACTGGAGCCGCGCCGTGCCCTCGTCTCAGAAGTAGGCAGTGACCTGTCGCTGCCGACCGTGGTCCAGTCGATGGTCGGCAGCGCACAGTCCTGGGACGCGGTGATTTCTTTCTGCGAAACTGTCATGTCGCAGAAGGAGGCTGCGGAAAGCGCGAGAGGGAGATCACTACCTCCCATCCGGCCCGAAGCAGACGCACCGGGCATCGGCGGAGGGCGGACGAAGCCCTCTTCCAGCCCCCCTAAATGGGTCCAGGGGAGGCAGACTCGTGGACGTCTGTCGCCTCCTACATACATCAAGACCCGAGGTGGCGCCCCGTAGTGTTCCACGCGCGGGGTGGTTTTTGGTCAATAAGAGTCTGACAGACCCCTCCGCCCGCCCCTGGGCGGACGACATACCTACATGAGGATTTTCCACCCCGGAACAAAAAAGAAGGCTTAGGTTATCATGAAAATAAGATTTTAATATTTTTTAATGGTTCGTGACGTGACTGACAGACAATATTTAAATAGGTTCATTGTTTAGAGAATTAAGAGCGCCCATCATGTCATACCTAGTTCGCATACAAACGCTCGTACGTGTGTACGGCGTTAAAGCAAATTTTACTCTAAAAAAAATTTTACCACACGGGTATTTTAATCTTGTGGTTAGTTTAATATCTAGGTTCCAATGTAACGAAAAAACAACTTTTTTGAGAAACTAATTCAGTACCTACCTAAACACTTCCGAAAATCATCATTTTGCACAATTTTTATCTAAACTTTGGCCGTTCATAATGCACACATACCTACATTGAAAAAGTAAAAAAAAAACCAGTTTGTTAGAAACCTTGCACATGTAATGGATATTCTAAATTACAAGGCTTTTTCAAAAAACACGTAGGTATTTCCTGGAACAAGTTTTGTGGTATCTCCGCGCGCCAATTTTCATGCGAATTGCGATGTTATCGTGTTCTCACTCACTCGTTTGGTTTCGAGCATTGCGCTGGCGAAACAAAAAAAAAAACAATCTCCGATGGGGAATCCTCATAATAGTTAAAACATGGTAAAATACATGTGATGTTTGTAGTTTTCTATTAATTTTATTAAAGACTAGCTGACCCGACAGACGTTGTCCTGTCGCTATCTACCTACTTACCTGCCTATTTACCTACCCTACACCTACCCTACACCTACCCTACACCTACCCTACACCTACCCTACACCTACCCTACACCTACCCTACACCTACCGATTCGAAAGAGTAACCGATTCGAATCGCCACGAACAACATCAGCTCCGCAATAAAAATTCATATAATTTCAACGCGTTGAGCTACGTGCGCAAAACAGTGACCAGTGTAATTCTAAAGTGCCAATTCACCAGGATTCGTGTGGGCTCTACCGGGGTCGGGATGGCTGGGGTCGGCGAGAGATGTCGTGCGGTGTTCCACAGGGTTCCGTTTTAGGACCGCCCCTGTGGAATATCGGTTACGACTGGGTGCTGCGTGGTGTGCTTCTCCGCGGCGTCGGTGTCATATGTTACGCCGACGACACGCTCGTTGTAGCACGCGGGAAGACGCACCAGCAGGCGACGATTTTGGCAACCGCTGGGGTTGCGCAGGTCGTGGGAAGGATCCGGCAATTGGGCCTAGAGGTGGCCCTCAACAAGTCCGAGGCCCTGTTCTTTCATGGGCCACGGCGTGGACCACCTCCGGGCTCTCATATCGTGGTAGGAGGCGTCCGCATCGGCGTCGAGTCGACGATGAAGTACCTAGGACTCGTCCTCGACGGCCGATGGAACTTTGGGCAGCACTTTCATCGGCTGGCACCCAAACTCATGGGTGCGGCGGGTGCGCTAGCCCGTTTGCTGCCCAATTTAGGTGGACCAAACGCCTCCTGCCGGAGGCTCTATATGGGGATTGTGCGGTCTATGGCGCTCTACGGGGCGCCAGTATGGGCGGAGAACCTGGCGGCCCGCAATATTGCAGTGCTGCGACGTCCGCAGCGAGCGATGGCCGTCAGAGTGGTTCGGGGATACCGCACGATCTCCTTTGAGGCAGCGAGCCTCCTTGCCGGATCTCCGCCGTGGGATCTCGAAGCGAGAGCCCTCGCTTCACTCTTCGACTGGAGCGGGGAAGCGCGGGAGCGGGGCATACGACCAGTGCCGCGAGAGTACGCGCGGCGCCGGTCCGAACTCCGAGTAATTCTAACGGCGGAATGGGAGGGACGACTTCTCAACCCCAGCGCAGGGCACGCCGTAATTTCGGCGGTAAGGCCCATCATGGAGGATTGGTTAGGGCGCCGACACGGCGCCCTTACGTTCCGGCTGACGCAGATACTGACCGGACATGGCTGTTTCGGGAAGTATCTGTGTCGCATAGGCCGCGAACAATCGCCCGGTTGTCACCACTGCGGAGATTGCCTGGAGGACACGGCGCAGCACACGCTGGCTGAGTGCCCAGCTTGGGCAGAGCAGCGCCGTGAACTCTCCGCAGCAGTAGGTGACCTCTCGCTCCCGAACATCGTTCTTTCGATGGTCCGGAGCGAGAGTGCGTGGGAGGCTGTCGCCTCTTTTTGCGAGCATGTCATGCACGCAAAAGAGGCGGCAGAGAGGGTGAGGGAAGCAACTGCCTCGCTTCCCTCCAGGAGAAGACGCACTGGGCGCCGGAGGGCGCTTAATGACCTCCGGCCTCCATGAGTTGCCGGCCTGCGGGTGGTCGACTTAGGGGCAGTCCACCACCCGACCAGATGCAGGCCCGTGTAGGCGGCGCGCCGTGTTCTGCGCGCGCCACACTAGAGTATTCGGCGGCGCTCAGACCGCCGAGGTCGACGGGATCCGCCATGTAAGCGGATCATAGCCTGGCGGGGGCGCGGTGCATGCGCGAGCGAATCCCGTACCCCCGCCCATAGGTCAGTCGAGGAACACCGTGGTGGTTTTAGCCGGTAGGAGTCCGGCACACCCTCCCGTCTTCCCCAGACGGGGGACAGTCCATGAGGATTTCCCCACGTAAAAAAAAAAAAAAAAAAAAAAAAAGGATTCGTGTGGGCAAGCCCCTATATCATCAGGTTGCGGAGCAGGAACCCCGGGACTTCTGGAACTAATAACCCAGCAAAGGTCAGTGGAGTCGTTCTGCAAATAATAATCCAGGAAAAGGCGGCAGAGGCCAATTTAAAGACACCTCGTTTATAAAAATCGGAGCAGGACTCAGGGAGTTATTAAGGTACGGAATACGCCAAAACACGCGGTTAGTTTAGTACTTAACCTTACTTAGGACCGCGTGTCTTCGTTGACCGATCAACCGACGACACGAGGCGTGACGTATATCCAGCCCTCACTGGAGACTCCGAAGCCGGCCGAGGAATCTGCCTGCAGACCAGACCACCGTGACGACTCCACGACACACCACCAGGTAAGCCCTGAGGGAACTCCATAACCCCCCGTTCTACCCCCCTCGAGTTTGGACTCATCCTGCTCGGGATCCTGCGGCCAAGCCACACACACCAGGGGACCCACCATCCCCCCCCCCTGCCGTCCCCGTAAGTAAACCCCCCAACACCTTTCACGCCCCTTTCCCAACGCGGGTCTGACCCCCCCACCCAACCCCCCCCCCCCATACTCATCTTACAAGACATACCTTCCTACCCTTCCCCCCTCACCTCTCAACCCCCTCAACCATAGTCATTTCAAAAGGACCCCCCCCGACCCCCCCCCCCCCCACCAATAGTCACCCCACGAGACCCCCCGACCCCACCCCCTCACCCCCTCTCACCCCCCCTCACCTCCACACGAAACCTCCCGACCCCCCTCTCAGGGCTACTTCACCCCCCCGCAGTGTAACTCCGTAACCGTTGGAGCTAGGACGTCGAGTTTGAGCTCATTTGAAAGGGCAAGAGAAGATCTTCAAATTGGCCCCAACAGAATCCTTAAATTCGACACCACACTGACACAGCGATCCAGCGGCGCCTCGGAAATCCACTGAACACCATTACCATCGCGCACACAGAGTTCAGAACATCGAGCTCTGGGCAGTATCGGACTCCTCACTGGACAGCAGAAGCAGAACATCAGCGGAAGCAGCAGTGAGTCCATTGTACATTAGAAAATAAGGAGAAAAAAAAAAAAAAAAAAAAAAAAAAAAAAAAAAAAAAAAAAACAATCACTAACACTAAGTAATATTACACTCGCCGACCACCCAAACCTCAACATGTCATCCAGACAATCCGCAATCACATCCCGCAAATTGACCACGGAGACACTCGGAACAGCCAACAAAGCCAGATCACTACGAGAGAAAGTGCTGAAAAACACGGCAAAATCGGTCGTGTCAGACAAGCCGGAGCGTCCACCGCAGGTGCCACAGGTGCCAAAGGCAGCGTCGGAACCGGACGTGACGGGCATAATGCCACCACCATCGGTGCCTGACACTCACACCGACTATAGTAGGAGAATCTCCGAAGTAGTCATCAACTGGGAACAGTGTGGCATCTCCCCCCCACGCCAGATCATCTCGGACGAGGAGAACTCGGAGGCCTCCTCCGTGAGCCAAACCGACTGCCCTGCTAGCGGACGGCCGAGCCTCCTTTACAGAACGCCGAGAAGGGGCACAGGGGTGGAGATGGACCTGGCCACTAGGGAAGCCAACAGTCTCCTTCAGAAAGGCAAGGACGCCCTCGAAGCTGCGGGTAATATGAAGAGAGAATGTAAGACCACAGCCCATGAGTGCCTACAGGGATTGTATGAGACGGCTCTGTCACTGGCAGACTCGAGAGCACGTCATAAGTTCAACCTCGAGAAGGAGCGCTCTCGACATGCACAAGAGCTTGTGCGGGTCGAGAGAGCTCATACTAGAGAGCTTATGATGTTGAAAGTGGAACTCTCGCTCATGCGGACGGACGTCTCAGACACTAAAAAAGAGGCGAAAGGGATTCGAGAATGGCTCGGTCATGAGACCCTTGAAGCCTTCAAGGGCATCAAGGAGGCGAAAGATGAGGTCGTGAACGCGAGCCTAAAGAACTTGAAAGAGCACGAAAGGACGAGGCAGGAATGTGCAAGAGTCCCGGGTGATCCCAAGTGGGATTCAATGGGGGCCGGTCTTTCTCGCCTGGACACTAGCATAACCAGCATCTCCAACCAGCTGGACGTGCTCCGGAAGGCGCTAGAAAGGCTCAAAGAGGACCTCTCACAGACCAAAGACGCCGGAACTGACCCGAGTAGCCCAGAGCCACTCTTACTCACGACCACCAGCTTCGAGGAGGAGATGGATAGACTTCGCCATCAAATACAGGCCATCGCCAACAGGCCTGTGGAACTCCCACCTCCACCACCACAGTCACACACACACCTAAAAGAGCTTTTAAAACCCATTACAGAAAGACTGGAAATTGTCTCAGCAGACCTCCGCGCGCTGCGCGACAAGGAGCCACCAATCCAGGCACCCCCGGCCCTGAATCTGGAAGCAGAGCTCGCAGTCGGGGAGGTCAAGAAGACCCTCCAAAGCATTGAGAAGGGGGTAGCGGATCTGGGTAAAGCGGACAGACCGATCCAACAACAGCTGGGTCCCAAAACCTTTGCCCAGGTCGCCAGTACACCCAAACCCCCCAAGCCACCTACACAACCCAACCACACCCTGATCGTCTCGTCAACGAACCCCCGACATACCGGAGACAACGTCATCGAGAGGATCAGGACCGCCCTGGACCTGAAAACTAGCGGAGCCCGAGTCGACACGGTTCGGAAAGCGCGGAACCAGAAGGTCATCCTGAGATGCGCGACCAAGTCGGACCTAAATCTCATTAAGGGCCAAGTTCAGTCAAACGCAGAGCTTAAGGTTCAGGAGCCGAAACCTCAAAACCCTCTAGTCTGCATCAAGGAAGTGCTGTCCAGCTACAGCGACGGGGAGATCGTCGATCTCCTAAGAGCGCAGAATAAACACCTTCTGCAGAACGTCGCTGTCGATGGACAGACCATAAAGGTGCGTTATAGGAAACGCGCGAGGAACCCCCACGAGTGCCATCCTGTGCTGGAGCTCTCCCCAGAGCTCTGGAAATGCTACACGCAGGTGCAAAAAGTCCACGTGGGCATCAAGCGATGCTCGATCGAAGACCAGTCCCCACTAGTCCAGTGCACAAAGTGCCTTGGATATGGACACAACAAGTCCATATGCAAGGCCGCTAAAGAAGTCTGCAGCCACTGCAGTGGAGCACATAATGTGAAGGACTGCCTCACTCGAATCGACGGCAAACAGCCCACGTGCATAAACTGCAAGGCAGCACACAGGACGGGCAGCGACCTGACACACACAGCGTTCAGCGAAGACTGCCAGGAACGCCAAAAATGGGATGGCATAGCAAGATCGCGCGTTTCCTATTGCTAAAGGCGACCAAGACGATATAACAACCACACCAGTCACTCCTCAAAACGCATCAAGATCGACAGCAAGATTGCACTTCATCCAGATCAATCTTCAGCGCTCCAAGCTGGCCACAGAAGAACTTCACCTGGTGGCTCGGACAAAGGGAATTTCAGTAGCACTTGTTCAAGAACCCTATGTAGGTGAACAGGTGTGATGAAACAAAGCCCTGGCACGCAAGTCATCCAGTGCAGTCTGAACCGCCAAAAACCAGTAAAGGCGGCGATCGTTGTTTTCGGAGACAACCTGGAGGTCATCCACGATCCCCAGCTTGTGACCGAGAACATCGCTGCCGTCCTGCTGAAGGCGGGTCAGCTCAGCTTTGGGGTGGTATCTGTCTATTTTGAGGGTGACCAAGACATAGAACCCTACCTTACCGCAACACAAGACACTATACACAAATTACACACAAGCAACACCCTCGTGGGAGGTGACATCAACGCCTGGAGCCAATGGTGGGGAAGTGTTTCCGAAAACCATCGCGGGGCAGCGTATAATTCATTCCTCAACGAGAGAGATCTCCAGATCCTAAACACGGGCCAAACACCGACTTTCGAGACCTACAGAGGAGACAGATGGTGCACGAGCGCCGTTGACGTGACGGCATGCAGTCTGTCGCTGCTGGGGAAGATCGAGGAGTGGCGGGTAGAAAGGAGTCTAATAACTTCAGACCACAATGCAATAACTTTCTCGATGCGCCTAGAAAAGGTCTTAGAACCCCTAAGGCCAATCTCAACGCGCATCTACAACACCAAGAAGGCAAAGTGGTCCGACTTCAGCACGCACTTCAAGACCAGCCTGGCGGAGAACGACATCACACAGGCAAGAGTCGCGGAAGTGTCGAACCCAGAGGACCTGGAGACACTCATCACCACGTACACACACAACATCCACAGTGCATGTCGTAAAACGATCCCAAAGCTAGGGTCGCCCAAACACAACGCCAAGCCCCCATGGTGGAGCCCTTCTCTAGAACGTCTCAAAAAAGAAGCAATGACGAAGAAGAGAAGGATCCGGAACGCAGCCGCAACCCGGAGACACTTCACCATCCAAGAATACGTGATGGCCAAAAACACATACACCACAGCAGCGTCGGAAGCAGCCACAGCCAGTTGGAAGGAGTTCTGCTCGAAGCAGGACCGAGAGAGCATGTGGGACGGCGTCTACAGGGTATTAAGGAAGACAGCCAGAAGACGGGACGACGTGCTCCTTAGAAATACTGCAGGCGAGACGCTCAGCCCAGAACAATCTGCAGATCTTCTGGCAAAAACCCTCTACCCCGACGACTCAACGGATGCCGAACAGCCTTACCACACCAATCTGAGGAGGCTAGCGGAGAAGAGAAACCCCCGAGGACTGTCTGCCGACGATCCACCTTTCACGACCGCGGAGCTCGAAATGGTTCTCCAAAACCAAAATCCGAAAAAAGCACCCGGTCCCGACGGACTAACAGCAGACATCTGCACTGCGGCAATAAACTGCGATAGGGAATTGTTCTTAGCGATAGCCAACAGGTGCCTATTGCTGTCACACTTCCCGAAGCAGTGGAAGGTCGCCCACGTGTGCATTCTTCGCAAGCCAGGAAAGGACGACTACACCAGCCCAAAGTCGTACAGGCCAATAGGTCTGCTCTCGGTCCTAGGAAAAATCGTCGAGAAGCTCCTAGTAGGCAGACTCCAGTGGCACTTCCTGCCAACACTTAACCAAAACCAATACGGTTTTATGCCACAGCGAGGTACCGAGGACGCCCTCTACGCTCTAACAGGGCACTTACGAGCCGAAATCAAAGCCAAAAAGATCGTGCTTTTGATATCATTGGACATAGAGGGCGCCTTCGATAACGCGTGGTGGCCAGCACTCAAAAGACAGATGGTAGCCAAAAACTGTCCCAAAAACCTCTACGCTCTCGTCACCTCATACCTGGAAGACCGGAACATCAGGGTCAACTATGCCAGAGCGACTAGCGAAAAGGGAACCACGAAAGGATGCGTCCAGGGCTCAATTGCCGGTCCGACGTTTTGGAACCTTATCCTAGACTCACTCCTACACAAGATGGCTAGTATGGGGGTATACTGCCAAGCCTTTGCAGACGACGTTGTTCTTGTTTTCTCGGACTTTACAGCCGGTCCCCTGCAGCAATCAGCCAACGACACGCTAGACATAGTATCGGAATGGGGCGTCCAAAATAAGCTACGTTTCGCCGCGCACAAGACCAATGCGATGGTGTTAACGAAAAAGCTCAAATACGACGTTCCGGTACTACACATGTCGGGCACACGGCTCAACCTAGTCGAAGAGGTCAAGCTGCTAGGTCTCACAATAGACTCCAAACTCACCTTCAACGCGCACGTGACTGCGACCTGTAAAAAGGCTGCAGACATCTATAAGCGGTTGGCATTCGCGGCAAAGGTAACTTGGGGTCTCAACAGAGAGATAATAAGGACAATATATGTGTCGGTGATAGAGCCCATCGTGATGTATGCAGCAAGCGCATGGGCCCCCGCAGCTGAGAAACTGATGACGAGGAAACAGTTTGACTCACTGCAGAGGAGTTTCGCGCAGAAGATCTGCAAAGCATACCGCACGGTGTCACTAACATCGGCACTTATCCTGTCAGGCCAACTCCCCCTAGACCTCCGGGTAATCGAGGCCGCAACCCTTTTCAAGATCAAAAAGGGACATTCCCGAGAGTTCATACCGCCGGGCCGCGAGCTGGAGTGCAACGTGCACCACTCCCAAAATCCCCACCCAGCGCTACTCACAACAACGGAGTATGCACGCCTAGAGGACCTGACTCCCGAAACCCTGGAGACCCATCAAGTATTCGGCCCCCAAATATACACCGACGGCAGCAAGATAGACGGAAAAGTCGGAGCTGCCTTAACTTGGTGGGAAAACGGAAAGGAGTCCAGGTACAGCACCTTTGGCCTAGAGCCTCACAACACAGTTTTCCAATCGGAAATGTACGCTCTCTTCAGAGCTGTCAGGATGGCAAGAGAATCAAAGGTGGCCTCCGTAAGCATCTTAAGTGACTCAAGATCGTCACTTGACCTGCTGAGGAGCCCATCCGTCACTCACCCCCTGGCACTCCTAATAAAGAGACTCGTACGTCAGACCAGAAAGGAGGGCAGAGAAGTGAGGCTCTTTTGGCTCAGGGCCCACGTGGGAACCGCCGGGAACGAGAGAGCGGACGAGCTGGCTAAGGAAGCAGCCTTAACAAAAGAAACAGCGGACTACAACAAGGTCCCCGTTTCGTTCGTGAAAAAGAAGATACGGGAGGGGACCATAAAGAAGTGGCAAGCGCGGTACGAGTCCTCGAGCACAGGAGCGGTCACAAAAGTGTTCTTCCCCAACGTCCTAGCGGCGAAAAGGACACTCAAAGACGCAGTCCTGACACCGGTCCACATTCAGATCTTAACTGGACACGGAGGATTCTCAGCGTATCTCCACCGATTCCACCTGAAGGACAGTCCATCGTGCGTCTGTGATCCCAGCTGCGATGAAACAGTCTGGCACCTACTCTTCGAATGTCCAAGGTTTTGCAACGTCAGAATGGAGCTGGAACAAAAGATTGACACCCAGCTTAGCCAGTCCACACTCCATACCATCATGGAGACACCGACTACCAGGAATCCATTCTTGGCATTCGCGAGTAAAATCGCCACAGTTGCAGCAAGGGCCAACAAAACCGACGCATCTCCACAAAGTCGAGACCGACCACCATCTGTACAAACACAAGCAGAACTCGCCACTACACCACCGACGACAACCACAACAATGACAACACCAACAACTGAAACAACGAACACACAAACAACAACGACACAGAACGCAACCACAGCAACACTACCAACGACAACCACAACAATGACAACACCAACAACTGTAACAACAAACACACAAACAACAACGACACAGAACACAACCACGACAACACCATCAACAACAACAACGACACAGAACACAACCACGACAACACCATCAACAACAACAACGGATACACAAACAATAACTTCACAGAACACAACACGAACGTTACCCATAACAACAATACAGATCACACACGTCAACACCAACATACAGCCACCTCCAGCGGCAGTAGCAGCAGCAGCAGAAGCCAGCCCACAGTCGGCTCCCAACACCATGCCCATCACGCAGTTCCTGGCATGCGGAGGAGGCGGAACACCAGGCATCAGATTGCGAAGTGTCGCTCTGTTTATGAACAGGGAAACAGAGAAGCTGGGCATAAGCTTCTGCATAGGATCAAGCCGAGCCAGAGCCCGTATAGCCATATCACCAGGCCTCGCAGCCCTGATCAACGGGAGTACCGCCGAATCGAGCATGAAAGGCAGCAAGTACGTAGCACTGCCTCAAGTGGAAATATCCTCTCACCGATGCCGTCTAATGCGATCTAAAGGGAAAACAATCGCACTATTCGAGTGGAGAGAGGAAACACCATTCGCACAAGCGAGCTCACTACTCCAAAAGATCAGGGAGGTGGGAGGACACATGGCAGTCACAGCCCGCACCATAAGTGTCGACGCAATGGCGATCGGATGGGATAGAGGAGACGTCGCAGACCGCTTCGGCTGTTTAAAAGCCTCAGAACATCACGAGGTGATCGTCTACGAGGACAGAGGGGAAACTCTGAGTTTCCTCAAAGCCCCACGAGACCCAACAGCCACAATGACGAGCCCCACGACAAGTCCGACCACCCAAAACGGATCAGAACGGGCCCAGCAAAAGGCAGCCGCCGAAAAAGCTGCGAAGGAGCAGGCCAAAACCACCAGCCCGGAGGACAAAGCCCGGTCGAGGAGTCGCCTAAAAGCAATCGGTACTTTCCTCACCGCACTGCTCCCAAGCATCAGTCGCGCATCACCATCTGCAAGGCAGGAAACAGCTGGTACGGTTCTTTCAAAAATCACCAAAAGAACCGGCACCAAAAAGACCCACACCCACAAGAGCCGACAAAGGGCAAGTCAGCCCGCCGACCCTCGCAGTAAACTCGGGCACCACGGACCACGTGAAGAGCGCCTTCCTCGAGTACGTGGCAATTGTGAGAGCGACCAAACAGGTTAATCTCATGACATGCAGCAAAATCTGGCAGACCTTTCAACGCAACACAGAGGGTCTGCTTAGAGTACTACTCGAGGAATCCGAGGCAGCCGTATACGACAACGCCACGTCCCAAGTTATTGCTGGGGAAATGACGGGGTCGTACATGGCAGCCTACAGCGGCGCTAAAAACTGTTTCGTGACCCTGGACGAGGAAGAAACGGAGCGCAAGGGGAAAGTTACATTCCACGCTCCAAAGGACGACCCGGTAGTGGTTACCGCCAAATGTACCAAGATCATGCTGGATGACAAGATCCTCGAAATGTCAAAGTCTATTTCGGGGACCTCAGACACCCCGGCATTGCAGGAACATTGGACGGTACCCAGTATCAGGTGGGTAAACGGAGTTCCAGGATGCGGTAAGACAACGTGGGTGGTGAAACACTTCGACGATGAGAAGGACGTCGTTGCCACCACGACAACCGAAGCTGCCAAAGATCTCAGAGAGAAGCTAGCGCACCGCTTAGGAGATCGAGTGAAGACCAAGGTGCGCACTATGGCCTCAATCTTAGCCAACGGGTTCAAAGAGAAAGAGAAATGCTACCGCCTCACGGTAGACGAAGCACTCATGAACCACTTTGGGGCCATTGTCATGGCAGTCAAGTTGTCTGGAGCAAGCGAGGTGGTTCTCATCGGAGACGTGAACCAGTTACCATTTTTGGACAGAGACAACCTATTTGAACTAAGGTATACCCGTCCGAACCTGGTGGCAGGCATCACCCAGGAGTTGCTTTGCACACACCGCAACCCGATGGATGTAGCGTTTGCACTGAGCGAGATATACTCCGGTATATACTCCTCCAAGTCGTCGCTGTCGCGGGTCCACTCCCTGAAGGTGAAAGGTTACACGGGAGCGCAAATACCGAGCACCGCCGAAAACACCCTATTCTTGGTCCATACGCAACAGGAGAAATCCTCCCTTATGAGCCAGGGGTATGGGTCCGGTGAAGGCTCGCGCACGTTGACCATACACGAGGCTCAGGGGTTGACCTACGACAGCGTAATAATCATCAACACCAAGTCCAGGAGGCTTCAGATCCACGACAGCATCTCTCACGCGGTAGTGGCGGTGTCCAGGCATACAGCCAGTTGCGTCTACTACACCGACGACGCCGATGACGCCACAGGCCGATTTGCGAAGAGAGCGATGGATGCGCCGACTAAAACGGTCGTCGACTACAACCTAAAGACGGCCATGCAGCACCGAGACGCAGCTATTGTGGAAGCTTTGCTCAGGCTAGCGAAGTCCCTGGTCAGCAAACCTCAACACACCTAACCTACCCATACAAACCCAATCCCCATCCAAACTCCCTCACACCATAAATGACAAACCTAAATCTGTGCGAAAATGTAAAACTGCATGGCAGAGTGAGTCTGTCATACTCACGTAAACGTCCCTCCGGTGGCGGCGGTGCATATCCGGCCGTTAAGTTCCCTAAAATATGGTTGAGCTAAGCGGCGCGGATGTGTACGTCACGTCCGAGAACGGATGCCGTCGGTGGGGGTTGGTCGGCTCACTATGCCATGTAGTTAAACGGAATAAACTTTGTAACAATTTAAAATAACACCAACACCACGACACGACACTAACATAATATACGTAATATAATAAAAAAAAAAAAAAAAAAAAAAAAAACAATGGACTCACTTAGACTTAAGTTAGTTATTTAAGCTACTAACATTAGTCCAGTAGGAACACGATTAACTGTAATAACGATAAGAAAAAATGTAAACAATTGTAACACTGTAAACAACAGCACGGGCATTCCTTGCCTGTGGATATTTTGTAAGGCAGGAGTGTGGTTTTAGCCGGTAAGAGTCCGGCACTACCCAGACTGGCTCACCTGTGAGGCAGCCTGGGTGTCCATGAGGATTTCCCACTCCTGCCAAAAAAAAAAAAAAAAAAAAAAAAAAAAAAAAAAAAAAAAAAAAAAAAAAAAAAAAAAATACCCTACACCTACCCTACACCTACCCTACACCTACCCTACACCTACCCTACACCTACCCTACACCTACCCTACACCTACCCTACACCTACCCTATACCTACCCTACACCTACCCTACACCTACCCTACACCTACCCTACACCTACCCTACACCTACCCTACACCTACCCTACACCTACCCTACACCTACCCTACACCTACCCTACACCTACCCTACACCTACCCTACACCTACCCTACACCTACCCTACACCTACAGGATAACCGATTCGAATCGCCACGAACAACATCAGCTCCGCAATAAAAAATCATATAATTTCAACGCGTTGAGCTACGTGCGCAAAACGGTGACCAGTGTAATTCTAAAGTGCCAATTCACCAGGATTCGTGTGGGCAAGCCCCTATATCATCAGGTTGCGGAGCAGGACCCCCGAGACTTCTGGAACTAATAACCCAGCAAAGGTCAGTGGAGTCGTTCTGCAAATAATAATCCAGGAAAAGGCGGCAGAGGCCAATTTAAAGACACCTCGTTTATAAAAATCGGAGCAGGACTCAGGGAGTTATTAAGGTACGGAATACGCAAAAACACGCGGTTAGTTTAGTACTTAACCTTACTTAGGACCGCGTGTCTTCGTTGACCGATCAACCGACGACACGAGGCGTGACGTATATCCAGCCTTCCCAGCCCTCACTGGAGACTCCGAAGCCGGCCGAGGAATCTGCCTGCAGACCAGACCACCGTGACGACTCCACGACACACCACCAGGTAAGCCCTGAGGGAACTCCATAACCCCCTGTTCTACCCCCCTCGAGTTTGGACTCATCCTGCTCGGGATCCTGCGGCCAAGCCACACACACCAGGGGACCCACCATCCCCCCCCCCTGCCGTCCCCGTAAGTAAACCCCCCAACACCCTTCACACCCCTTTCCCAACGCGGGTCTGACCTCCCCCACCCAACCCCCCCATTCTCATCTTACAAGACATACCTTCCTACCCTTCCCCCCTCACCTCTCAACCCCCTCAACCCTCCTCACCCATAGTCATTTCAAAAGGACCTCCCCCGACCCCCACCCCCACCAATAGTCACCCATCGAGACCCCCCCCCGACCCCACCCCCTAACCCCCCCTCACCTCCACACGAAACCTCCCGATCCCCCCTCCCGACCCCCCTCTCAGAGCTACTTAACCCCCCCGCAGTCTAACTCCGTAACCGTTGGAGCTAGGACGTCGAGTTTGGGCTCATTTGAAAGGGCAAGAGAAGATCTTCAAATTGGCCCCAACAGAATCCTTAAATTCGACACCACACTGACACAGCGATCCAGCGGCGCCTCGGAAATCCACTGAACACCATTACCATCGCGCACACAGAGTTCAGAACATCGAGCTCTGGGCAGTATCGGGCTCCTCACTGGACAGCAGAAGCAGAACATCAGCGGAAGCAGCAGTGAGTCCATTGTACATTAGAAAATAAGGAGAAAAAAAAAAAAAAAAAAAAAAAAAAAAAAAAAAAAAAACAATCACTAACACTAAGTAATATTACACTCGCCGACCACCCAAACCTCAACATGTCATCCAGACAATCCGCAATCACATCCCGCAAATTGACCACGGAGTCACTCGGAACAGCCAACAAAGCCAGATCACTACGAGAGAAAGTGCTGAAAAACACGGCAAAATCGGTCGTGTCAGACAAGCCGGAGCGTCCACCGCAGGTGCCACAGGTGCCAAAGGCAGCGTCGGAACCGGACGTGACGGGCAGTATGCCACCACCATCGGTGCCTGACACTCACACCGACTATAGTAGGAGAATCTCCGAAGTAGTCATCAACTGGGAACAGTGTGGCATCTCCCCCCCACGCCAGATCATCTCGGACGAGGAGAACTCGGAGGCCTCCTCCGTGAGCCAAACCGACTGCCCTGCTAGCGGACGGCCGAGCCTCCTTTACAGAACGCCGAGAAGGGGCACAGGGGTGGAGATGGACCTGGCCACTAGGGAAGCCAACAATCTCCTTCAGAAAGGCAAGGACGCCCTCGAAGCTGCAGGCAATATGAAGAGAGAATGTAAGACCACAGCCCATGGGTGCCTACAGGGATTGTATGAGACGGCTCTGTCACTGGCAGACTCGAGAGCACGCCATAAGTTCAACCTCGAGAAGGAGCGCTCTCGACATGCACAAGAGCTTGTGCGGGTCGAGAGAGCTCATACTAGAGAGCTTATGACGTTGAAAGTGGAACTCTCGCTCATGCGGACGGACGTCTCAGACACTAAAAAAGAGGCGAAAGGGATTCGAGAATGGCTCGGTCATGAGACCCTTGAAGCCTTCAAGGGCATCAAGGAGGCGAAAGATGAGGTCGTGAACGCGAGCCTAAAGAACTTGAAAGAGCACGAAAGGACGAGGCAGGAATGTGCAAGAGTCCCGGGTGATCCCAAGTGGGATTCAATGGGGGCCGGTCTTTCTCGCCTGGACACTAGCATAACCAGCATCTCCAACCAGCTGGACGGCTCCGGAAGGCGCTAGAAAGGCTCAAAGAGGACCTCTCACAGACCAAAGACGCGACGGAACTGACCCGAGTAGCCCAGAGCCACCCTTACTCACGACCACCAGCTTCGAGGAGGAGATGGAGAGACTTCGCCATCAAATACAGGCCATCGCCAACAGGCCTGTGGAACTCCAACCTCCACCACCACAGTCACACACACACCTAAAAGAGCTTTTAAAACCCATTACAGAAAGACTGGAAATTGTCTCAGCAGACCTCCGCGCGCTGCGCGACAAGGAGCCACCAATCCAAGCACCCCCGGCCCTGAATCTGGAAGCAGAGCTCGGAGTCGGGGAGGTCAAGAAGACCCTCCAAAGCATTGAGAAGGGGGTAGCGGATCTGGGTAAAGCGGACAGACCGATCCAACAACAGCTGGGTCCCAAAACCTTTGCCCAGGTCGCCAGTACACCCAAACCCCCCAAGCCACCTACACAACCCAACCACACCCTGATCGTCTCGTCAACGAACCCCCGACATACCGGAGACAACGTCATCGAGAGGATCAGGACCGCCCTGGACCTGAAAACTAGCGGAGCCCGAGTCGACACGGTTCGGAAAGCGCGGAACCAGAAGGTCATCCTGAGATGTGCGACCAAGTCGGACCTAAATCTCATTAAGGGCCAAGTTCAGTCAAACGCAGAGCTTAAGGTTCAGGAGCCGAAACCTCAAAACCCTCTAGTCTGCATCAAGGGTGTTTCGGGCGGCTGGGGTATGGTCAGTACCCGCAGGCACCCTGGGACAATCTCCCAAACGTTTGTTTGACGTACGTTTTTTTGACGAACTGTTTGCTGGTGACGTACGTCACCACGCACCCCTGAATGCGTATGTGTTCGTGGGCACCACCCACAAGGACCACGGGAGAGACGGGGAGTTGAAGAGGCGGCGCAGGCAAATAAAACGCAGATATTCTTCTTGAACCTTTCTTGTCCGCAGTTTTCGGCTTGCTTCCCTTTTCTTGATGTTGCCTCTTCAACGGCTGAGCTGCGACTGACTCGAACCGAAAAATGGTTCGCCTTATATACCGGCCTGCCTTACCGGACAGAGGTCCGCGTAATTTGGGCCTGTTTTGCTCGTCAATTTTCCCTTAGCCGAAAACTTTGGACCCCTTATTTTATTTATTTATTCCAATAAATCCTTACAATTTTTATCTTATTAACTAATTATGAACCTAATTAATAAAATAAAACACAAATCTTAACTATTTAAAAACTTAATAAAAAAATCCTAGAACAAAAACTCGTCAAAATGTGTGATTCGCAATTTTCACTTTACATTTTTTGCTATAACTTTAAATTGGTAAGTTCTATCCTTATGAAACCTTTTGTATATACATTTTTAAATCAAGATCTAACTTTTAAGACTAAAATCAAATCGCTATGTACACAAACAAAAAATCACTTTTTCAAGTTACGTAATTATTTGGACAAAGTTACTTGAGATCAAACTTTTACTTTACAACTATCAAATAACCAGTCTTATTAGAATGAATCGCTAAAATATTACGTAAATACACCCTTATATACTAATTAGAACCTTATAAGAAAAATATCAAACATTTAAATCTAATTAGCGCCCTATATTACATACATTATTGTTGATCGTGGATCTCGTCGCCGACAGTCTCCCCCTCGTGCGTCGCACCATCCCTCTGGCTCGGCGATACTCCCGGCACCAACAGCACCACTCTCGAACTGGGTCTTCGCAGCACACCTCCTCGTGTCTCGACGTCGACGATCCTTGTCCGCCCGTCCGGTCCAGGATACACCCGCTGAATTCTGCCGCGTGGCCAGGTGCATCTCGGTAGGCTGTGGTCGACGATCAACACGATGTCTCCGACTTGCAGGTCTGCGGCGTTGGGTCTTCCCTTCGTCTTCCTCGGCAGTAGAGTGGGCAGGTATTCGCGCAGCCAACGTTGCCAGAAGTGATCGGCAAGTCGCTGCGTGGCCTTCCAGGTGTGTTTGCCCACGAGCTCGTTGTCCTCGAAGCTGCCGATTCTCGCTGCGCCGCATGATCGCCCAATGAGGAAGTGGTTAGGCGTGAGTGCTTCTTCTTCAGGGTTCTCGGAGATGTGGGTGAGAGGCCGGGAGTTGACTATGTGTTCGGCCTCTAGTAGGAGGGTGTGAAGTACCTCCTCACGTGGATGCTTCTCGTTGAGTGTGGCGCCTAGTGCGGTTTTTATTGATCGCACCAGACGCTCCCATGCACCGCCCATGTTTGGTGCACCAGGAGGGATGAATTTCCACTGCACGCCGATCTTCTCTGCTTCTGAGGTGAGGTCTTCTTGTTTCATTGTTTCTAGCGCCTCTTTCAGTTCTTTGTTGGCGCCGACGAAGTTGGTCCCGTTGTCGGTGTAGATGGTCTTCGGCATTCCTCTTCTCGCGGCGAATCGTCGTAGCGCCATTATCATACTGTCAGTGGAGAGTGATGGAGTTATCTCAATGTGCACAGCTCTAGTTGTTAAGCATGTGAACAGCGCACCCCATCTTTTCTCGTGACGTCTTGCTACGGTGATTGTCATCGGGCCGAAGTAGTCTACGCCGGTGCACGTAAATGGAGGGTTTCCGTGCATCAAACGCTCAGCAGGTAAGTTGCCCGTCGGTAGTTCTTGCGGTCTTCCTTTTCTTATCTTGCACCATTGACATTGATGTTGAACCGCCTTTATTGCTGACCTCAGTCCCAGTATCCAGAAGCGTTGCCTCACTTCGTTCATTACTGTTGCATGATTCCCGTGATTGAAGCGGCAGTGGAATTCTTCTATGATGAGTCGTGTTGTCTTGTCCTTGCTGTCGAGCACGATGGGTCGTTTGTAGTCTCTGGTGACACCCTGTATCGCGTCGATTCTTCCTTTCAGTCGTAGGAGTCCTTCTTCCAGTACTACGTCGAGCTTCTTCAACTTGCTGCTGCCCTCTAATTGCTTCCCTTGCTGCAGACACCTGATGTCTTCCTTGAAGCTTCTATCTTGACTTCTTTGTAGCAATAGGGTTTCAGCTCGCTCTAGTAGTTCTGCGCCCAACGGGATGTAGTTCCTTGCTGGTATGTTTGACGGTCGAAGTCGCTTCTTGATAATTTTCGCCTTCTTTCCTTTCGTTATCTTCCAGGTGGGATCTTCTTTACTGACGTTGACCTTCTCTTTTCTTCTGCAGAGTTGTATAAACTGCAGTACTCTCGCTGTGGCTCGCCAAAGTCTCTTCCATGACGAAAACCTCTCAGGATCTGGTGATGGGTGAGTAGTGCTTGCTGTCGCCACGACGTCCGCTGCTTTTTCTTCTCCGGTGGTTTCTTTCTTGAAGGTTCTTGCCGCTGGCCAATGAACTTCTTCTCTTTTTAGAAACTCCGGTCCGGTGTACCATCGGTGATTGCAGCTGAAGTGTTCCGGTACGTCGCGCGTTGCGTCATCTGCAGGGTTCTGCGCCGTAGGCACCCACCGCCAGTCTTGTGGTTTGGTGAGATCTTCTATCTCCGCCAAGCGATGAGCCACGAACGTCTTGAATGTTCTCGGGTCCGTCTTGATCCAGGAAAGTACGATGCTGGAGTCCGTCCAATAAGTCTTCTTCTTCACCTTAAGGTCCATTTCTTCTTCCACCGAATGTGCCAGTCTGCTTCCAAGGAGGGCCGCCTGCAGTTCGAGTCTCGGGATCGACACCGGCTTCAGTGGAGTGACTCTTACTTTCGCCGCCACTAAGCTGACGTGGTAAGTTCCATCTTCATCTTCTGTCCTCCAATAAACCGTCGCTGCATACGCTGTCTCGCTTGCATCCGTAAACGTGTGCAGCTCCCCCTCGGTGCGATGTGGCGCCAGGCATCTAGGAACCTGCAGGTCTTGAAGTAGCTTCATCTTCTCCAGGTAAGTCTTCCATGCCTCGTACTCCCTTTCTTCTATCTCGTCATCCCAACCGACACCGCTCCGCCATATGTTCTGAAGCAGCTTCTTGCCCTGGACGAGAACTGGTGATGCTAATCCTAGTGGGTCGAAAGTTGACATCACGGCGCTGGTGACTTCCCTCTTCGTAGGCACTTTGAATCCCTGAGCTATTTCTTCTGGCGTGTTTCTGAGGTTTGCCCTGAAGCCGATGGAGTCCCTTTCTGTGAACCAGCGTAGTCCCAGTGTCTTCTCTTCCTTCTCGCCCAAGTTTACTTCTGTCTTCTCGGTCGTTTCAGTCTTCACGTCTTGCAGCAACTCGGGTTGATTTGATGCCCATCCTCTTAGTTCGAAGCCCGCTTTCTTGTGTATGTAGTCTACTTGAGCTGTCACTCTTCTGAAGGTCTCTTCTGAATGGAAACTGTGCAGGTAGTCGTCCATATAGTGGTTCAGCTCGATCGCTCTTACTGCCTCTGGATACTGGTCCCTGTAGTCCGCTGCGTTCCGGTTCTTGACGTAGATCGCTGTGCTCGGAGATGATGTCGCGCCGAAGATGACCGATGTCATCCTGTATTCCTTCGGCGACACGTCGCGTCGATCCCCGCGCCACAGGAACCTCAAGCTATCTCTATCTTCATGTCGAATGCGGACTTGCAGGAACATTTCTTTTATGTCGGCTGCCACTGCTAACGGTCCCTGTCGAAATCTTAATAATACCCCGAAGAGTGACTGTAGTAGATCTGGTCCTGGTAGTAATGCGTCATTGAGGCTTCTTCCTTTTGATTTCGCTGCAGCGTCGAAGACAATCCTTATCTTCTTTTTCAATGGATGTACCACGGAGAAGTGAGGGAGGAACCATTTCTTCTTGGAGTCTTCTTGTCCTTCAGGTGCTTCTTCTGCGTACTTGCTGTCGATTAGATGCTGAATCTGCTTGCTGTACTCTGCCTTCAACTGAGGGTCTTTGTCGATCTTCTTCTCGATGTTGATCAACCGGTTCCTGGCAGACGTGTAGCTTTCTGGCATCTGTTCTTCTTCGTTCTTCCACAGAAGTCCAGCTTCGAATCGACCATCTTCAAGTCTTCTGCAAGTCTTCTCTAGGATGGCGAGTGCTCTTCCTTCAGAGTCCGTAGTAGGTCTTCGTGGTTGCACACCCAGCGCCTCGATCGCAAAGTGATCCTTGATGGCTTGATGCATTTCTTCTTCTGGTGTGCTGACATGTAGACACGTGTTGAGGAAGTGTACCACTCTTGCGCCTCCGGTGTCTGACCCGTGGAGTACCCATCCAAGTCCTGTTCTTGAAGCAACTGGTTCTCCTGGTTTCCCTCTTCTTACTTCTCGAGTCACGATCAGCTCCCAATTATCTTGCCCGATGAGCAGCTGTGGTGACTCCCCTTCATAGTATATCGAGTCGGCGATCTTCTTCAAGTGTCGACATTCTTCGATCCTTTTCTTTTCTAGGAACTGTGGCGCAAGCTTCAACTCGTCGATGGTTCGAACTCTCTTCAGGGTCTTCTTGCTTCCCCGATGAACCCCCTTCACCGTCAGGTCCAGCATCTGAGAGTCCGTCTTCCTTATGAGCCTGCCCCCCACTGTTTCGATGACTAGTTCTTCCCTATTTCCTTGAGCGCCGACTTCTTCTGCCACCTTCTGATCCAGAAGTGACACTGTTGACCCTTCATCCATTAAGGCCAATATCTTCTTTGATCCTTTTGACCCGAAGACTTCAACTGGAACGATCTTCAGGTATGCCCTTGCGTTATTCACTGCGTTTACCGATGCCATGACGTTTGCCACCTCTTGTGTCTCCGTCTTCTTTTCTCCCGAGGTCCTTTCTTCTGACTCGACGTGCAGCAGATGATGATGCCACCTTTTGCATTCCTTGCACGGTGGTTTTCTGCAGCTCTCCTTCCTGTGTTTCCCTTGAAGACATTTGAAGCAAACGCGACTCTTCTTTACCATTGCCCAACGATCTTGCACTGACGCCTTCTGGAACTTCTGACATTTGATGATGAAGTGTTCGCCTTCACACACGGGGCAAGTCTTCTCTGGTTGTCTTGAGTCCTTTTCCCTTTCTTTCGTTGAATGCGTCGCCTGTCGTCGAGTCCTTTTGAATCCACTCTTTTCTTCTGAAGTCGCGAAGGCTCCACACTTGTCTGCTTCTATGTTCAGGAACCTGGATACCATCGTCAGGTCGGAGAACTCGCCTTCTTCTGATGCTGCAGTGAAGTCGTACCATCGGAACTTGAGAATCGTAGGCATCTTCTCTATGATTTGCTTCACCATCTCAGGCGAATGCAGGTACTGCGGTTTCTTCAATCCTTTTATTGCTGCTACGCTGTTGTTGATCTGGCTCGCGAAGACGCATATATCCCTGGGATTTTCAGAGATCTTCGATAACGCCTTTACCTTATCCAATTCTGCCAGCACCAGCGCATCAGGTCTTCCATATCTTCTTCTGAGGGCTTGCATGACTTCCAACGGAGATGCTTCAGAGTACAGCAGGCTCTTGATAGCTTCTCTTGCGTTGCCCTTCAGTGCTCTTCTTAGTCGAGCCATGTTTTGAACTTCGTTGAACATCGGTGCGGTATCTTCGTAGACCACCTTGAAGGCCAGCCATTCGCTGCTGTTGCCGTCGAAGTAGGGTAACTCGTGGATGTACTTCGGTTGCGCTGCTGGTCCTCCTTTCGTGGTGAAGGCTTCTTTCAACGCCGTCGCCAACGCTTGAATCTCGATCGTAGCCCTTCCCGCTGAAGAGTTCTCTTCTGGCTTCACCTTCTGTGGCTCTTCTGGTGGGCGCTGATCTCGTAGCTCTGGCTGTTCTTTGTTCCCATCATCCAGCACGGATGTCTCGATCCAGTTCTGCACCTGTGCTGTTCTATCTTCCTGGTCTTCATCCACGGAGTCCTCATCTTCACATTGCGCCAGCTCTAATCTGACACGGGCCAGCTTCGCCTCAGCTTGTGCTTGCTTCAGCTCCAAGCGTGCAACCTCTTCTCTGGCTGCCAGCTCGCGTCTTCTGGCCGAGGAACTCGTGGTCTTCGTGGACCTGGCACGACGACCGACCCCCTTCGGCTTCAGGGTCGTGGCGGAGCCATAATCACCCTTTTCCGGAACATCTTCTGGGGTCTTCTTGGCCATCTTCTTTCTTGCGGCATCTTCCTTCTTCTTATCAGAAGCCGCCGTGGTTTCAGTCGCAGTCGTGGTCTCTGTTTCTGTAGTACCTTCCGTCGTCGCGGTGCCTGAAGAAGTGTTCGTATCGGTTGTAGTTGCAGTTCCCGATGACGCCGACGCAGACGTGACCCCTTCTGACCCCGACGTTCCTTCTGTCGCGTCCTTTTCAGAGGGACGGGACCCGGGGCGTGAGGGGGCATCCTTCTGCGACCTGGTTACCGGCATCTTGAACGCAGTCTTCTGATTCTTCTGAACTCTTCTGTACTCTTCTCGCAGGGACCCGGCTCGAAGGACCAACTGTTTCGGGCGGCTGGGGTATGGTCAGTACCCGCAGGCACCCTGGGACAATCTCCCAAACGTTTGTTTGACGTACGTTTTTTTGACGAACTGTTTGCTGGTGACGTACGTCACCACGCACCCCTGAATGCGTATGTGTTCGTGGGCACCACCCACAAGGACCACGGGAGAGACGGGGAGTTGAAGAGGCGGCGCAGGCAAATAAAACGCAGATATTCTTCTTGAACCTTTCTTGTCCGCAGTTTTCGGCTTGCTTCCCTTTTCTTGATGTTGCCTCTTCAACGGCTGAGCTGCGACTGACTCGAACCGAAAAATGGTTCGCCTTATATACCGGCCTGCCTTACCGGACAGAGGTCCGCGTAATTTGGGCCTGTTTTGCTCGTCAATTTTCCCTTAGCCGAAAACTTTGGACCCCTTATTTTATTTATTTATTCCAATAAATCCTTACAATTTTTATCTTATTAACTAATTATGAACCTAATTAATAAAATAAAACACAAATCTTAACTATTTAAAAACTTAATAAAAAAATCCTAGAACAAAAACTCGTCAAAATGTGTGATTCGCAATTTTCACTTTACATTTTTTGCTATAACTTTAAATTGGTAAGTTCTATCCTTATGAAACCTTTTGTATATACATTTTTAAATCAAGATCTAACTTTTAAGACTAAAATCAAATCGCTATGTACACAAACAAAAAATCACTTTTTCAAGTTACGTAATTATTTGGACAAAGTTACTTGAGATCAAACTTTTACTTTACAACTATCAAATAACCAGTCTTATTAGAATGAATCGCTAAAATATTACGTAAATACACCCTTATATACTAATTAGAACCTTATAAGAAAAATATCAAACATTTAAATCTAATTAGCGCCCTATATTACATACATTATTGTTGATCGTGGATCTCGTCGCCGACAAAGGGAGTGCTGTCCAGCTACAGCGACGGGGAGATCGTCGATCTCCTAAGAGCGCAGAATAAACACCTTCTGCAGAACGTCGCTGTCGATGGACAGACCATAAAGGTGCGTTATAGGAAACGCGCGAGGAACCCCCACGAGTGCCATCCTGTGCTGGAGCTCTCCCCAGAGCTCTGGAAATGCTACACGCAGGTGCAAAAAGTCCACGTGGGCATCAAGCGATGCTCGATCGAAGACCAGTCCCCACTAGTCCAGTGCACAAAGTGCCTTGGATATGGACACAACAAGTCCATATGCAACGCCGCTAAAGAAGTCTGCAGCCACTGCAGTGGAGCACATAATGTGAAGGACTGCCTCACTCGAATCGACGGCAAACAGCCCACGTGCATAAACTGCAAGGCAGCACACAGGACGGGCAGCAACCTGACACACACAGCGTTCAGCGAAGACTGCCAGGAACGCCAAAAATGGGATCGATCTTGCTATGCCAAGCAAGATCGCGCGTTTCCTATTGCTAAAGGCGACCAAGACGATATAACAACCACACCAGTCACTCCTCAAAACGCATCAAGATCGACAGCAAGATTGCACTTCATCCAGATCAATCTTCAGCGCTCCAAGCTGGCCACAGAAGAACTTCACCTGGTGGCTCGGACAAAGGGAATTTCAGTAGCACTTGTTCAAGAACCCTATGTAGGTAGAACAGGTGTGATGAAACAAAGCCCTGGCACGCAAGTCATCCAGTGCAGTCTGAACCGCCAAAAACCAGTTAAGGCGGCGATCGTTGTTTTCGGAGACAACCTGGAGGTCATCCACGATCCCCAGCTTGTGACCGAGAACATCGCTGCCGTCCTGCTGAAGGCGGGTCAGCTCAGCTTTGGGGTGGTATCTGTCTATTTTGAGGGTGACCAAGACATAGAACCCTACCTTACCGCAACACAAGACACTATACACAAATTACACACAAGCAACACTCTCGTGGGAGGTGACATCAACGCCTGGAGCCAGTGGTGGGGAAGTGTTTCCGAAAACCATCGCGGGGCAGCGTATAATTCATTCCTCAACGAGAGAGATCTCCAGATCC
The DNA here is from genome assembly GCA_947361185.1 of Charanyca ferruginea. Lineage (NCBI taxonomy): Eukaryota > Metazoa > Arthropoda > Insecta > Lepidoptera > Noctuidae > Charanyca > Charanyca ferruginea. Next base: position 18,748,598 of record OX376056.1, on the reverse strand, counting down.
TAAACACGGGCCAAACACCGACTTTCGAGACCTACAGAGGAGACAGATGGTGCACGAGCGCCGTTGACGTGACGGCATGCAGTCTGTCGCTGCTGGGGAAGGTCGAGGAGTGGCGGGTAGAAAGGAGTCTAATAACTTCAGACCACAATGCAATAACTTTCTCGATGCGCCTAGAAAAGGTCTTAGAACCCCTAAGGCCAATCTCAACGCGCATCTACAACACCAAGAAGGCAAAGTGGTCCGACTTCAGCACGCACTTCAAGACCAGCCTGGCGGAGAACGACATCACACAGGCAAGAGTCGCGGAAGTGTCGAACCCAGAGGACCTGGAGACACTCATCACCACGTACACACACAACATCCACAGTACATGTCGTAAAACGATCCCAAAGCTAGGGTCGCCTAAACACAACGCCAAGCCCCCATGGTGGAGCCCTTCTCTAGAACGTCTCAAAAAAGAAGCAATGACGAAGAAGAGAAGGATCCGGAACGCAGCCGCAACCCGGAGACACTTCACCATCCAAGAATACGTGATGGCCAAAAACACATACACCACAGCAGCGTCGGAAGCAGCCACAGCCAGTTGGAAGGAGTTCTGCACGAAGCAGGACCGAGAGAGCATGTGGGACGGCGTCTACAGGGTATTAAGGAAGACAGCCAGAAGACGGGACGACGTGCTCCTTAGAAATACTGCAGGCGAGACGCTCAGCCCAGAACAATCTGCAGATCTTCTGGCAAAAACCCTCTACCCCGACGACTCAACGGATGCCGAACAGCCTTACCACACCAATCTGAGGAGGCTAGCGGAGAAGAGAAACCCCCGAGGACTGTCTGCCGACGATCCACCTTTCACGACCGCGGAGCTCGAAATGGTTCTCCAAAACCAAAATCCGAAAAAAGCACCCGGTCCCGACGGACTAACAGCAGACATCTGCACTGCGGCAATAAACTGCGATAGGGAATTGTTCTTAGCGATAGCCAACAGGTGCCTATTGCTGTCACACTTCCCGAAGCAGTGGAAGGTCGCCCACGTGTGCATTCTTCGCAAGCCAGGAAAGGACGACTACACCAGCCCAAAGTCGTACAGGCCAATAGGTCTGCTCTCGGTCCTAGGAAAAATCGTCGAGAAGCTCCTAGTAGGCAGACTCCAGTGGCACTTCCTGCCAACACTTAACCAAAACCAATACGGTTTTATGCCACAGCGAGGTACCGAGGACGCCCTCTACGCTCTAATAGGGCACTTACGAGCCGAAATCAAAGCCAAAAAGATCGTGGTTTTGATATCATTGGACATAGAGGGCGCCTTCGATAACGCGTGGTGGCCAGCACTCAAAAGTCAGATGGTAGCCAAAAACTGTCCCAAAAACCTCTACGCTCTCGTCACCTCATACCTGGAAGACCGGAACATCAGGGTCAACTATGCCAGAGCGACTAGCGAAAAGGGAACCACGAAAGGATGCGTCCAGGGCTCAATTGCCGGTCCGACGTTTTGGAACCTTATCCTAGACTCACTCCTACACAAGATGGCTAGTATGGGGGTATACTGTCAAGCCTTTGCAGACGACGTTGTTCTTGTTTTCTCGGACTTTACAGCCGGTCCCCTGCAGCAATCAGCCAACGACACGCTAGACATAGTATCGGAATGGGGCGTCCAAAATAAGCTACGTTTCGCCGCGCACAAGACCAATGCGATGGTGTTAACGAAAAAGCTCAAATACGACGTTCCGGTACTACACATGTCGGGCACACGGCTCAACCTAGTCGAAGAGGTCAAGCTGCTAGGTCTCACAATAGACTCCAAACTCACCTTCAACGCGCACGTGACTGCGACCTGTAAAAAGGCTGCAGACATCTATAAGCGGTTGGCATTCGCGGCAAAGGTAACTTGGGGTCTCAACAGAGAGATAATAAGGACAATATATGTGTCGGTGATAGAGCCCATCGTGATGTATGCAGCAAGCGCATGGGCCCCCGCAGCTGAGAAACTGATGACGAGGAAACAGTTTGACTCACTGCAGAGGGGTTTCGCGCAGAAGATCTGCAAAGCATACCGCACGGTGTCACTAACATCGGCACTTATCCTGTCAGGCCAACTCCCCCTAGACCTGCGGGTAATCGAGGCCGCAACCCTTTTCAAGATCAAAAAGGGACATTCCCGAGAGTTCATACCGCCGGGCCGCGAGCTGGAGTGCAACGTGCACCACTCCCAAAATCCCCACCCAGCGCTACTCACAACAACGGAGTATGCACGCCTAGAGTACCTGACTCCCGAAACCCTGGAGACCCATCAAGTATTCGGCCCCCAAATATACACCGACGGCAGCAAGATAGACGGAAAAGTCGGAGCTGCCTTAACTTGGTGGGAAAACGGAAAGGAGTCCAGGTACAGCACCTTTGGCCTAGAGCCTCACAACACAGTTTTCCAATCGGAAATGTACGCTCTCTTCAGAGCTGTCAGGATGGCAAGAGAATCAAAGGTGGCCTCCGTAAGCATCTTAAGTGACTCAAGATCGTCACTTGACCTGCTGAGGAGCCCATCCGTCACTCACCCCCTGGCACTCCTAATAAAGAGACTCGTACGTCAGACCAGAAAGGAGGGCAGAGAAGTGAGGCTCTTTTGGCTCAGGGCCCACGTGGGAACCGCCGGGAACGAGAGAGCGGACGAGCTGGCTAAGGAAGCAGCCTTAACAAAAGAAACAGCGGACTACAACAAGGTCCCCGTTTCGTTCGTGAAAAAGAAGATACGGGAGGGGACCATAAAGAAGTGGCAAGCGCGGTACGAGTCCTCGAGCACAGGAGCGGTCACAAAAGTGTTCTTCCCCAACGTCCTAGCGGCGAAAAGGACACTCAAAGACGCCGTCCTGACACCGGTCCACATTCAGATCTTAACTGGACACGGAGGATTCTCAGCGTATCTCCACCGATTCCACCTGAAGGACAGTCCATCGTGCGTCTGTGATCCCAGCCGCGATGAAACAGTCTGGCACCTACTCTTCGAATGTCCAAGGTTTTGCAACGACAGAATGGAGCTGGAACAAAAGATCGACACCCAGCTTATCCAGTCCACACTCCACACCATCATGGAGAGACCGACTACCAGGAATCCATTCTTGGCATTCGCGAGTAAAATCGCCACAGTTGCAGCAAGGGCCAACAAAACCGACGCAACTCCACGAAGTCGAGACCGACCACCATCTGTACAAACACAAGCAAATCTCGCCACTACACTACCAACGACAACCACAGCAATGACAACACCAACAACTGCAACAAACAACACACAAACAACAACGACACAAAATACAACCACGACAATACCACCAACGACAACCACAACAATGACAACACCAACAACTGTAACAACAAACACGCAAACAACAACGACACAAAACACAACTACGACAACACCACCAACAACAACAACGACACAAAACACAACCACGACAACACCATCAACAACAACAACGGACACACAAACAATAACTTCACAGAACGCAACACGAACGTCACCCATAACAACAATACAAATCACACACGTCAACACCAACATACAGCCACCACCAGCGGCAGTAGCAGCAGCAGCAGAAGCCAGCCCACAGTCGGCTCCCAACACCATGCCCGTCACGCAGCTCCTGGCATGCGGAGGAAGCGGAACACCAGGCATCAGATTGCGAAGTGTCGCTCTGTTCATGAACAGGGAAACAGAGAAGCTGGGCATAAGCTTCTGCATAGGCTCAAGCCGAGCCAGAGCCCGTATAGCCATATCACCAGGCCTCGCAGCCCTGATCAACGGGAGTACCACCAAATCGAGCATGAAAGGCAGCAGGTACGCAGCGCTGCCTCAGGTGGAAATAGCCTCTCACCGATGCCGTCTAATGCGATCTAAAGGGAAAACAATCGCACTATTCGAGTGGAGAGAGGAAACGCCATTCGCACAAGCGAGCTCACTACTCCAAAAGATCAGGGAGCTGGGAGGACACATGGCAGTCACAGCCCGCACCATAAGTGTCGACGCAATGGCGATCGGATGGGATAGAGGAGACGTCGCAGACCGCTTCGGCTGTTTGAAAGCCTCAGAACATCACGAGGTGATCGTCTACGAGGACAGAGGGGAAACTCTGAGTTTCCTCAAAGCCCCACGAGAGCCAACAGCCACAACGACGAGCCCCACGACAAGTCCGATTACCCAAAGCGGATCAGAACGGGCCCAGCAAAAGGCAGCTGCCGAAAAAGCTGCAAAGGAGCAGGCCAAATCCACCAGCCCGGAGGACAAAGCCCGGTCGAGGAGTCGCCTAAAAGCAATCGGTACTTTCCTCACCGCACTGCTCCCAAGCATCAGCCGCGCATCACCATCTGCAAGGCAGGAAACAGCTGTGGAAAGGTTCTTTCAAAGATCACCCAAAGAACCGGAACCAAAAAGACCCACACCCACAAGAGCCGACAAAGGGCAAGTCAGCCCGCCGACCCTCGCAGTGAACTCGGGCACCACGGACCACGTGAAGAGCGCCTTCCTCGAGTACGTGGCAATTGTGAGAGCGACCAAACAGGTTAATCTCATGACATGCAGCAAAATCTGGCAGACCTTTCAACGCAACACAGAGGGTCTGCTTAGAGTACTGCTCGAGGAAGCCGAGGCAGCCGTATACGACAACGCCACGTCCCAAGTTGTTGCTGGGGAAATGACGGGGTCGTACATGGCAGCCTACAGCGGCACTAAAAACTGTTTCGTGACCCTGGACGAGGAAGAAACGGAGCGCAAGGGGAAAGTTATATTCCACACTCCAAAGGACGACCCGGTAGTGGTTACCGCCAAATGTACCAAGATCATGCTGGACGACAAGATCCTCGAAATGGCACAGTCTATTTCGGGGACCTCAGACACCCTGGCATCGCAGGAACATTGGACGGTACCCAGTATCAGGTGGGTAAACGGAGTTCCAGGTTGCGGCAAGACAACGTGGGTGGTGAAACACTTCGACGATGAGAAGGACGTCGTTGCCACCACGACAACCGAAGCTGCCAAAGATCTCAGAGAGAAGTTAGCGCACCGCTTAGGAGATCGAGTGAAGACAAAGGTGCGCACTATGGCCTCAATCTTAGCCAACGGGTTCAAAGAGAAAGAGAAATGCTACCGCCTCACGGTAGACGAAGCACTCATGAACCACTTTGGGGCCATTGTCATGGCAGTCAAGTTGTCTGGAGCGAGCGAGGTGGTTCTCATCGGAGACGTGAACCAGTTACCATTTTTGGACAGAGAGAACCTATTTGAACTAAGGTATACCCGTCCGAACCTGGTGGCAGGCATCACCCAGGAGTTGCTTTGCACACACCGCAACCCGATGGATGTAGCGTTTGCACTGAGCACAAGTCGTCGCTGTCGCAGGTCCACTCCCTGAAGGTGAAAGGTTACACGGGAGCGCAAATACCAAGCACCGCCGAAAACACCCTATTCTTGGTTCATACGCAAGAGGAGAAATCCTCCCTTATGAGCCAGGGGTATGGGTCCGGTGAAGGATCGCGCACGTTGACCATACACGAGGCTCAGGGGTTGACCTACGACAGCGTAATTATCATCAACACCAAGTCCAGGAGGCTTCAGATCCACGACAGCATCTCTCACGCGGTAGTGGCGGTGTCCAGGCATACAGCCAGTTGCGTCTACTACACCGACGACGCCGATGACGCCACGGGCCGATTTGCGAAGAGAGCGATGGATGCGCCGACTAAAACGGTCGTCGACTACAACCTAAAGACGGCCATGCAGCACCGAGACGCAGCTGTTGTGGAAGCTCTGCTCAGGCTAGCGAAGTCCCTGGTTAGCAAATCTCAACACACCTAACCTACCCATACTAACCTAATCCCCATCCAAACTCCCTCACACCATAATTGACAAACCCAAATCTGTGTGAAAATGTAAAACTGCATGGCATAGTGAGTCTGTCATACTCACGTAAATGTCCCTCCGATGGCGGCGGTGCATATCCGGCCGTTAAGTTCCCTTAAATATGGTTGAGCTAAGCGGCGCGGATGTGAACGTCACGTCCGAGAACGGATGCCGTCGGTGGGGGCTGGTCGGCTCACTCTGCCATGTAGTTAAACGGAATAAACATTGCATGTAAAAATGTAGAATATAACACCAACACCACTACATGACACTAACATAATATAAGTAGGTATTTTAATTAAAATTATTAGAAAAAAAAAAAAAAAAAAAAAACAATGGACTCACTTAGATTTAAGTTAGTTATTTAGGCTACTAACATTAGTCCAGTAGGAACACGATGAACTGTAACACCGATAAGATAAAAAATGTAAACAATTATTGTAACACTATAAACAACAGCACGGGCATTCCTTGCCTGTGGATATTTTGTAAGGCAGGAGTGTGGCTCACCTGTGAGGCAGCCTGGGTGTCCATGAGGATTTCCCACTCCTGCCAAAAAAAAAAAAAAAAAAAAAAAAAAAAAAAAAAAAAAAAAAAAAAAAAAAAAAAAAAACCCTACACCTACCCTACACCTACCCTACACCTACCCTACACCTATCCTACACCTACCCTACACCTACCCTACACCTACCCTACACCTACTAAAAAAAAAAAAAAAGTATCCTATGTCCGTCTCCTGGTTCTAAGCTACCTCCCCACCAATTTTCATCCAAATCGGTTCAGCCGTTCTCGAGTTATGTGTTGTAACAAACACGATTTTCTTTTTAACCCCCGACGAAAAAGAGGGGTGTTATAAGTTTGACGTGTCTGTGTGTCTGTGTGTCTGTCTGTGGCACTGTAGCTCTTTAACGGGTGAACCGATTTGAATGCGGTTTTATTTAATAAAACGGTAAAAAATAATTGCGGTAGAATAATGTATACTATATTGCAAGGGAATGAGGAATGAGAACTAAAAACTTGTAAATTATTTTTGTAAACTCTTATACAAAACCAAACTAAATTACGTTTAAAAAATTTAAAATAAAAATTAAATTAAAAATTTAAAAAAACCCCCAACGCAAAACATAAAAGCGATTATGTAAAAAGTCAAAAATAATACCTTTTGTTGAGCCATCAAATGTTTGTTCGTTGAAATGGCGCTATAATGTCGCGGCGGGGTACCGCTAAGTTTAAAGCAATAACTAAATAGCTAAAATAGCGAACTGATGGTAACTAGATTTGCAACAAGATTAACACAACTAGATTAGCAACAAAAATTTGATAATATCGAAGCAAATTGGTCGGAAATGCTGGTAAATTAATAGACAGTAAATGAAATTAAGGGACTGACTTACTTAAGCGGTACCCCGCCGTAACATTATAGCGCCATTTCAACGAACAAACATTTGATGGCTCAACAAAAGGTATTATTTTTGACTTTTTACATAATCGCTTTTATGTTTTGCGTTGGGGGTTTTTTTAAATTTTTAATTGAATTTTTTATATATATAGATATGGTAGAAATTCAAACTAAGTTTTTTTAATTGTAATGAAATAAGTACCTATAGGTACCTAAAAGGGCGCTAAAGGCATGACTCGCCCGGGGCGCCTAGATGGCTAAGGCCGGCCCTGACCCCATTTCTACCCGTGGAGGTCGTAGAAGGGATATTGACCACAGGATGGGCAGCAGCGTCCTTCTGAGTACCATAACGCCTACTGCGATCGCCAACATGCATCGGTCAAGCATGGCGATTAAACGGCTGAACCTCACCTTGGGGGGAGACCTATGCCCAGCAGTGGGCGTCTGGAGGTTGACATGATGATGATGATAGGGATAGGAGGGGTAAGACGGGATGGCGAGGTAAAATGGGGACCATATACCTACCTATACAGATGATATAATGTCGCTGGAAAAGTTGTACCTATTAACGCCATCTGATGGTATTTAACAGAAGATGTTATTTATTATAATTATATTACATAATTTCATGCACAAAGGGACTATGGCGGACTTAATGCTTTAGGCCCTGCCTTTATGCCTTAGTGTCATAAAAAGTTTAATCGAAGGTATGCGTTGTGACTTGGTATTTTTTTAAACTAAGTGATTTTATCTATTTTTTGCCGTATATTATGTGTGCGACTATTTTATATAATTAACAACTTAAAATATCATTTTTTACCAAAAAGACAACCGCCGTCAAAAAGTGGAAAGTAACTTTAAATTTGCAAATCGGTGGCAATACAAAACAACAAACAAAACCTTGCGAATTTAAAATTATTTTCCTCTTTTTAAAGGCGGTTGTCTTTTTAGGGTTCTGTAGCCAAATGGCAAAAAAACGGAACCCTTATGGATTCGTCATGTCTGTCTCTCTGTCCGTCCGTATGTCACAGCCTCTTTTTTCCGAAACTATAAGAACTATACTGTTGAAACTTGGTAAGTAGATGTATTCTGTGAACCGCATTAAGATTTTCACACAAAAATAGAAAAAAAAACAATAAATTTTGGGGGTTCCCCATACTTAGAACTGAAACTCAATTTTTTTTTCATCAAACCCATATGTGTGGGGTATCTATGGATAGGTCTTCAAAAATGATATTGAGGTTTCTAATAAAAAAAAATTCTAAACTGAATAGTTTGCGCGAGAGACACTTCTAAAATAAGAGAATGACAAAACTAAAAAAATATATGATGTATATTACCATGTAAACTTGGGTTGAACGAGATCTAGGTAGTTTTTTTTTTAATACGTCATAAATCTAATCCGCAATTTAGCTTACTTGCTGCTACGGAACCCTTCATGGGCGAGTCCGACTCGCACTTAAACGCTTTAAAAAAAAAAAAAAAGTATAGCTTTTTCATTGACCTCAGAAAAAATGTACCTATTTCGTTGTTTAGATTGATTATAACTAAAGGAAAAAAGACTGATAATTTTCTTAATAAAAGTTCCTACATTATGCAATTAAAACTGGGGGGTTTTATTTATGAAATATACACTAAAGTGCACCGTACCTTCATTCAACTTTCATCTACTTACATTATCTTGTGACATTACAGGGCTTTTATTTCTAGAATTACAGGCGTAGGTAGGATTTAGTTCTGACAAAAAACCTTTTTACAAAAAAGACTCGTCGTTCTCTCACTGATGATGATAAATAACTTTATCACAGACAGAGATAGGTACCTACTGACTTCGGTTTCGGAAGACAGCGGTTTTGTTCTGTTAGTTATTTCGTATTGCCACCAAAAAAATAATTTCGCAATTGATCCACAATTGCCGGAGATATCGCGTCATAAAGTTGGGGATAATCAATTAAAGTATCCCCTAACTTTCCACCTTTAAAGGTTTCATCAATTGAAATAAAAAAAGGATTTTCATTTAGTCATTGATTGTTCTCCAACACTAATGGCTATTTAGAGGTTGCAGAAACATAATTACCAATAGCACAGATTAACTAATAGTTCCTATAGTTGTTTTTAGTCTTTATTTGAATGAGGAAAATTGCGGGAAAACGGGGAGTTGGCCGTCAAAGTCCTGGCCTGGCTACGAAACATTCGAGAGTGGATCGGAGTCACGAGCGGCGTGGAGTTGTTCCACTTCGCCAGAGACAAGAAGTTTTCAAGGCTGATGTCCAACCTTCAGTAATTGAAGAGGAACAAAAAGATCATGTTTTTGAAAATCACTTAATTTAGTAAGATTTTCTTTCTCCGAAGGGTTCGATTAAAATTTCAGTCTTTAATAGGGTACTTTTTTTACTTTTTACTCTATACGAGAAAAAATCTATAAATATGTTATTGAGACAGTTTAGGCTTAAAGCAGTCGGAAAATGTAAGTTTTAGTTCATAAAATAACAAAACAAATTTTTAAATTCAATTCAAAGATTTCAGTATTTTCAATCTGTTATAAAACACCAGGAAATAGTAGCGGCCATGTTATTACGCCATACGGCTGTATAAACAAAAAATTGTCAACTGTCAGTCAACCGATTGGCGTAATATAGGCTTTGTACTTTTATTATTTTCGTAACTAACGTAATTTTTTCATTATTACACCTATTACAAAATATACTTTTAATTATTTTTAAATGATATACAAACTGACGTCATTTACGCTGAGCAATATGGCGTCCAGTAAGAGGCGTTTTCGCCAAACAACGCGCGAAATTTGAAAATTTAAAATTTAGATGCATTTTTATGGCACATACGCTAGAAAAAAAAAATTGTGCTTTTTTTTGTGGCATATTAGCACTACAGAATTACATTGAGACACTTTTCAAAAATGGGTGTAATACCCTATTATACCCTATAAAAGATAGCTTGATCTCTGCGACGTATGTCAAGCTGACATTCCTAGGGTTGTCAGGATATCAAAAATTGTCGACAGGAATTATCGACGTTTCTTACTATTATCAATGCTAATGTAACATATAATTGGATTTAATTTAATTACAAACGTTACTAAACTAAACGAATATTTTAACATAAAATACATTTATTCTCTTAAAGGAGTACACCCCAAATCCATATCTGAATCAGTTTCTAAATCGCTAGAACAATCTTGTAAATTTGTTATAAACTCTTGTTCGCCAATATTATCAAATCAGACGTCCTGCTCCCAATCTTCTTTAATTAATTTGAAATTAAGTTTTATTTAAAATATCGATAGTTTACAGTCCGTGGTCGCGATGAATCATCGCCCATCACTAATTAGGTCGGCATGCCCATAAAGTATGGCATTGGCAGATACTGTCTGTACTATTATGAAATTCAGTACCTACTTCATAGGCGTGATTTTACTGACAGCTGTCGCAGAGATCAAGCTATCTTTTATAGGGTCTTCCTTTTTATTATTATTATATTTTGCCCCACTTTCTGAATTTCTTCTGTTTCATTCATGGTGCATTTACAAACATAAACTCGCATACTCAAACAACGGTCACAATAACAGGAATTATTTGACTACTCTAATACAGGTGTTTTACAAATTTAAAACATTGCAAGTACCTACCTTCCAACTGGTATTCTGATTTAAGTCCCCAGTCTCATGATATTTAAATGAAACACAAAATGCGATCAAAAAAAAAAAAATTTATTTACTTCAGTAACAGTCTTAATGTTAACTCTTAGCGTAAGCCCTAAGCCCCACCCCAAGGCCGCAGGAAGATTTTGGCTGTCCACACACTTCACAGCTAAGTAAAAAAGTGCTATCAGAAATTCTTAGTGAAAACTTTTCACATACGCTGCGGCTAGCCCACTGAGACCACGTCTAGGGGTTCCACCACAGTAATGCACAGTCCATTGACTAGAGCACTATGAATATAACAATCTGGTTTCGTACAAATCCAGCATTGTACATCAAGCACTGAAAACTTGCCGATCTTTGGGGAACTTCGCCGGTATGCCCATCGACACCGCGGCCTAATTTGCCCACAAACGAAGGTAAAGTAATAATTAATAACGGCTATTTACAAATAAGAAAATCAATTCAAATAATAAATGTTACGTGTCATTCTTTTTTTACTATTTTCAAGAAGAAATAGCAGTGAATAGAAATAAAGATTTTTTTTTATATTACAAATATATATTGTTACATTTGAAGACAATCCCATGTTGGAGTGCAAAGGTTGATGAATACAAATACATACTAACAAACAGGTATAACACAAAATCATAAGTACACGACAGATAAAATAATCTAATTAAATTTGCATCATGCCTAAATAACACTATTTTTATAATTATATTACAACTGTTTGCAGACATTATACAATTTTATAAATTTTTCAAAGACATGCCATTTCATACAAGAACTTTTGCAAAGATGAAGCAAAGACAACTTTTAAACAAGTTTTTTTTTTTATTGCATTGTGAATTATATTAAATGATTGCGCGATGTAGCACCGTAATGAGCGATGGTTATACTGTTTGTAAAAAGACAAATAAACCGTAAATTTAAATTAACATACATACAGTACGTTTAATTTACATTTACGGTAAAAACATCGCACATCCATCTAAAAAAGTGAGTAAAACTATAATGATAGTATATTAGAACACGTTACAATATACAATCTTACAATCTTCTCTACATTGCACATCAATGATTCAACTAAATATTTTCTTTTTCTTTTTTTTTTACATGAATTGTTATTTTGTTAGGAACCTTTTTTTACATAGCATTATGCTGAACAAACAAACCAAAACTAATATACATAAAACGTAATCTAAGCTATCTTCTGTAGTGAATCTTCTGAATTCTTCAAGTTTTTGAGCTCATAGCTTGTCGAAAACCTCTCACAAAGAGGGAATTCTATGAGGGGATGATAATGATAATATGGTAAAAATATAATGTGGGGTTGTCTCATTTTCTTGATGACATGTTTCAGAATAAATCTTCTTCTCCTACAGTCTTTCTTCTACTACAGTCGTATATTTGATCCATCTCGACTTTCTTGAATGGCTCGCTTTGAAAATAATTTTATTTAATAAATTTTATGAACAATATCATAGCTTGATAGAACTCAGCTATATTCTTACGAGTTCTGGTCATAATTATTCAAGCGATTTTATTTGTTTATGCGATTCAGTTTCTTTTCCATATTATTCTATTTTTTGTTTGAACGTAATTGTAACGCCATGTATTTTCTTGAAGTCTGTCTAATTTTCATACTTCCAGACAAATATTTCGGTTATTTTCTTGAACACAATCTTTATTCATAGGTATTTATTTTCTGATTTCTCACACCACTAATAAATCATTTTTTTCCCCAGTCCGCGGCAGTAAAATTCCACAGGTCCATAGAGTAAGCGAGCATCAAAACTCCTTTCACTTATCCATAGATAAACTAGATGACAAGAAGTCATATTTTAACTAAAAAAAATGTTGTTTATCTTCGTAACTAATATGTACACTGGCAGAGCCTTATTTTAATGGTCTGTGTTCACTTAACGAATGCTTCGGGAGGGATTTTCCCTTCTGAATTTAGTTGGTTAAAGACAAATAAGGCTCGTTGGAAATCCCATCCTGTCTGTTGTAGGCAGCTGAAAAGAAAATAAGGTTACATTAAAAAGGGACTTATGGTAGAAGGAAGTACATATTAATATTTTGGCATAGTATACGACTTCTGAAATGGCGTATGTAATAATAAAACTAGAATAATCACACAAGTGGGTGTCGTAGAAGGCGACAGAGGGATATTGACCAGAGGATGGGCAGCAGGGTCCCTCTAAGTACTATAACACCTATTGCGATCGCAAACATGTATCGGCCAAGCATGGCGATTACAGCTGACACCCCCTTGGGGGAGACTTTTGCCAAGCAGTGAGCCTCTCAAAGTAGACATGATGATGATGATGATGATGATGATGATGATGATGATGATGATGATGATGATGATGAATCACTGAATCACATAAGGTTAATCAAGTAAAAATGTCTTAAAAATGTATTGTGACTACATATCCAAAAAAGTGGACACCAAATAAAGGAAAGAGGGTATTCGAGTACTAGTAGTGTTGCCAGCGCGACTGCTGAGCGTGAGGTCCCGGGTATGATTCCCAGTACAGACAGTGTTATTGGGTTTTCGATTAGGAATTTCTCAGAAGCAGTCCGAAGTTTGGAAGTTAGCGGTGTAACACCCCCATGTCTCACAAAGCACGTAAAGCCGTTGGTCCTACGCCTAGGCCTTTACAAAATCCCTTTTCTGTTAGCGTTAACGCCAACAGAAAAATAAAATTGTATGCAGTTGACATATTTGCATCACGTGCCATCTGGTAAGCAAACGTCAACTGCATACAACTTCCACACTTGTGCCACAAAATATAAAGATTACAGAAGGACCGCTCCCGCCATCTTCAAAAATAATTACCTAAACTTGCCAGACTCACTAGGGCTGCTACTGCAAAATTTTCCTGTTCGTCATGAAATGTCAATTACATTATTTATTCATTTTGACAACACGTAACAGTCGAGACTGAAGTCTGCTTGAAACTGCTTAAGAATGCCTATAAACGTAATGTCAATGTGTGCGTGTGAAAAATAGCGGTTTGTTCTGAGTGGTCTCTCTACTCGGGCGCGCCGCAGCCTTACGTACTTTGTGCTTGTGCATTGTAATATCTTCAGCGTTCTCCATTGAGATTAGCCACTATGGCTACCGAAATTCATCCATTGCCATTGTAATTTCTTCAATTCATATGTACTTTCTAAGGTAACTTAGCACATCACTGATATCAGTAAAGGGACGCATCAGGAGGAAACTTGGGCTTTTAATTAATATAAGTTTGAAAACGCCAATCCGCCTTGAGCAAGCGTAGTATTCAATGCTGATGATCACTCTGTATAAGAAGAGGTCTTTGCAGTAAAACCATAATAGGCCGGTTTTATTACTAATACACTCTGTCCACTGGTTTAAAATCGTTTTTTGACAGCTGCAACTAGTGAACAATATTTAGATTTTTTGTAAAAACTGATACGCATACCTGTATAATAATGTCTGTAAGAGCTCATAAATAAGATGAATCCAAAAAGATAAGGCAGTTTATATATTTATTTTATAACACATTTTAAAGTTAACTGAAGGTAATCGGGAATAATTACATTAAAAGGCAGCTGTCAAAAAACCAATAATCCAATGGACAGGGTATAGAATTTAGTAGCTGTGTGATGATGCCATGCATCGTCGATTTCAGTCATATCCGTGAGCTCGCATGTGGCATAATATTTATGTAACCAATCTTCATTGTGAAGGAAGACCCTCGCACATTGCGGGCATGTGAGCTCACCATCTATATAATTATAATTCATTGCCGCAGGTGGTCGGGCTTTCAAACGGTCAGCTCAAGGCGCCGCTGAAATTCAAAATCATGAAGCAGCTGTGTATGAGTGTGCACTGTGCAGGGCGTATAAATTAATTCAGTATAACATTTTGCAGGTCTTCTTCTTCTTTTCGAATCGATGGTTTTCCTTTTTGTTAGACTATTTGGGCGCAGTAGGTAGCCACATTTATTGCAGCATTAGTGACGTTTTAAATGTCCTCTAAGGTACAGGTGGAGGGGCATTTTGGGCACTGTATTAAGTGGGCCATTGTCTGGTCAGGATCACCGCACTCACACTGGGTGTCGGTGGGATCTATCTATACTTTGCAGATACTTACTTGATACTCCAGTGGTCGTTCATGCCGGTCTGTTGGCTGAGCATGGTGAGCATCATCTTCTGTGTGTCGTCCTGTGATGGTTGTCCCATGCCCGGCATAGGTGTCGGCGTCGGGGCGGGAGTTGGAGGGGTGTCGATAACCACGCCTGTGGCGAAGGCTTTGTCCTCCTGGGTTTTACAGAGATTGGTTATGTTATACAAAGAGGTTCGAGGCTAAGTAAAAGCCATATGTATCGATCAGTCGCGGTTAAGCTACGCTTGCCGCGTTTGGTCCGTGGATGGGTGACCATTTCATACCGAGACCCCTACATGCCTCGGAAAGCACATAAAGCCGTTGGTTCCGGCTGTCTTTCATCAGTTATGGGTATTGATTCAGTCTTGTTACCCAATAACTTGGTTGTGGAGGTCAGATAGGCAGTCACTCCATGTAAAATGGCCAAAACACTGGTATTTAACTGCATCCGGTTAAACTGGGAGCCGGCCCCAACATAGTTCGGAAAATGCTAGGCAGATAAGGTTATATTTTTTACTTCCTTACCACAATTAAGGAAAGTTTAACAATTTTTTTTATCCCGACATAACGGTAATGTCAGTATGTCACTTTCCCTCCTATGTGAGTGTCTGATTGTCTATCAAGATCGTATAACTTTTTTTTCACGGCAAGTCTTTATGAATGCACTGAGTGTGTGAGGATCGAAGGGATACATGTATATACGTACTCCTAACAACGAAGACCTTACTGCCGTTCCTACTGCGATCACGAGTATACCCTCTTCACCAACAGGAATGTTTGATATTAGCTACCTCTACAAGTATTTTACAACCCAGAAATTAAAAGCCCACCTAGCATTCATATTAAAAAAAAAAACAGATGAAGACCCTCACCTGTTCCTTAGTGGTATTAGTGATGAACAGCATATCGTTGATGATGCAGAACCCGCCGCCGGCGTTCGGCACAATCACGAATGTGCGATGGAACGAACGAACTGGATTCCCGCTCGTCGTAGTCTCTTTGTAGACGCCGTTCATTGTCAAAATAATCATGGCGGGCTGTGGAAGGTTTATTGAAAAAATGTTAAGACTTAGATGATGTTAATATTTTTCATACTAATTCATATCAATAAAATTATGTAAGTATTTATGTACCTTTTCAAAATCTAGTGGTCCACTTAAAGTCACTGCTTACGGCTATGTTATTTCTAGCACTAAGCATGATGACTACAAGATTCAATAAAATTAAGCCTATCTTGATTATCTTGATTATTTTTTATATTTTGTATTTCTACATTACCTTCATTGTTTTCACATATAGAAGCAACAAGAATAATGTAAGCAGTATTTTGTAAAAACCTGATTTTAAAAGAGTGTCCGTGGAGTTTCTTGCTCGTTCTTCTCCATAGAGACCTACCTACGTTTTGGAACGAGCAACTAGCTTCAACTTTCTGACTAACTGACCGAGTCCTTGACAATTCAAAAGTGCCTGTAAATGGTTTAATTGAAATAAATGCTTTGACTTTGACTTTGACTTTGACTTTGACCTCAGGGCACAAGGAAAGCCCCCATATTCTAACTTTATGACCTCAAATCATAGAGGAAAGATGCAACTCTGGCAAAATTATCTTTTCTTCCAAAGTGACCACAAGTGACTACCAAGTCAATGGCTAAAATCATGTCTAAAACTTCTTAAATGTCAAATATACCGCATAGGTGCATAAGTAGCGGAGGTTGGACCTTCACATTTTTCGCCCAACAAACGTTGAGTAATAAAGAACGTAATAAAGAAAAAAAATACCACTCACTGTAAAAATAAGTAAATCAACAGCGAATCCCATCAGGTCATGCGTGGTCTTCGGTAAGTCTGATAGGAACGAGACGACCTGCAACCTGCCCGAGCGCAGGTATCGTCTCCGGGCCTCACGCTCCGTGATACGCATAATATTGCGACTGTTTGTAATGTATGAGTTTAATCTGGAAATTAAATGAATATTTTTGTAGATTAGACTTCGTTATAAATAAAAGAGGTCCTGTATTATTGTTTGACTGCAAGAGGTACAAATCTATTTATAAGGTTTGAATGCTAAAGTTTTGTATCTCAATACCAAAATTGAATTTAAATCATAGAAGATTTTTTTTACAAAAAGGATCTTGCACTCACTGACTGAACACGAAGCTTCGAAAACTACATGACCTATGAAGCAGAAATTTGAGGTAGATTAAAGCTAAGAGAAGTCAGTTTTAGAATGGATTTGTATTTGAAGTCATGGGCAAAAGTTAGTAGCTAGCTAGCTAGCTTTAAACGGTTTTATTAATAACTTGTATGCCTTCTGTAAGCTACAAAGATACTATCCCCCCTCCCATTTGTCTGAACTAATATTTTAAAGCGAAAAGATTTGATTGTTTGTACACTTGTTTGTAATAGATAACCTGGAAAAATGCAAAACCGATTTTAAATATTATTTCACCTATAGAAAGCTACATTATCAGCGAGTAACACAGGTTATATTTTACTATCGAAAAATTAGGGATTCGCAAGAAAACTTACTCGGACAAAGTTTAACATAAATTTTTTATCATAATTTATAAGTTTGTATACATCTAAAGATGGGCTTTTAATAATAAATAATATTTATATATGTATTCCAAACAAAATTACAACTTAATATCAACATACATACCTATCTTCTTTCTGTCTCAAAACAGTTTCAAGAAAAAAATTATTGATAGTTTATGCGACAGGTAAAACAAAATAAACTTTGATTAATACTTAAAGATAGTATTTAAGTGTAATATTGTACTTACCTACCTAATAATAATAATGTACACAAGTAATACAATACTTAAAGATAGTATTTAAGTGTAATTGTACTTACCTACCTAATAATAATAATGTACACAAGTAATCTGTGGAAACATGGATTGTACAGACGCCAGCACATCAAGCCATACTGTCAAATTTTCCTAATTGAATATGAACCTTATAGTTTTGTAATAAAGTTGAAAATTTATCAAAAAGAAATTGACAGATTGTTGTAGCTTGATGTGCTGGCCTACTGACAGCTCAGCGGTACATTTACCCATATGTCATGCCCACGAACTAAGTATACTTCTTGGTCATGCCACATTTTATTGTAACACACATTGTACAGACGCCAGCACATCAAGCCATATCTACCTGTCAAATTTTCCTAATTGAATATGAACCTTATACTTTTGTTATAAAGTTGAAAATATATCAAAGAAATTTGACAGATTGTAGTAGCTTGATGTGCTGGCCTCTGTACATTTGTTCTGTATTTTATTTATAAGTAAAGACTTGTTTGCTGTCTGTCTAATCTACTGTTTATTGTTCTGTTTGCTACAGCTGTAAGTCTCCCATGTTTTTAAAATAAATAAATAAGTAAATAAATAAATACCTTTGAGTAGCAGCATTTCTGCTATCATTGGTCAGGTAGCTAGCAGCCATAGACATCGTCGCATGCTCATGATAGGCTTCAAGCAACGGCTGCCTTGAGTCGGCATCATAGATCGCGAAGTACTGAGTTAGAAACTCGCGAACTAGATCTTGACCAGCTGGGTCTACCAAAAATGATTGTTGGCGTGGTGGTAAGTGCACGTCTTCTAGGACATCGAAACCGATGGCTGGGGGCAGCTCCACTCCATCCTGTTAAGACAATTTTGATTGTATAAAGATGCTTTAGGAGAGGATGAGTTAAAAAAAAAACGTTATACAGAGTTAGGGTCGCTATACACATATTCGGTTAGGCACATCCGGTTCGGCGTCTCCAAAAGTTGTGTGATAGTGCCGAACCGAATGTGCCGACCCGCTTATGTGTATAACGTTACGACCCTAAGGGGTTAGTGTTAGTTTTATGAATGGTGTCAAGCGAATAGGAATAGGTGGAACCGTTACTTTGTTTAAGATGTACCATGCCATTATGTCCCGTTGTTATGAGTCACAAAAAACTAAAGAAATATATTAAAGTCAAGAAATTCATTAAACGGTCACAAAAATCAATCAAAAAAGAAAATCTTTTAAAATTAAATCTTTCCCTTAGAAAGCAACGTGTCACCCTATCAAAAGACTTAAATATTTGTACTGTTGAACTAGATAAATGTAGGAAAAAATATGACACGGATATTCAACTCCTTTATAATGATTTATTACACAAAGAACACATGCTGAAGGATATTTTTGAAAAGTATGAATCGTCACAACATCAACTAAGTGAACGCTTGTTTGAGGCTGGGGAACTACTGGACCTGGTGAAGGACAATGCTGAGAAGTACGAGAATTTGACTAATAATCTTTCCTGCAGTAGTGCCAACCAACCACCATCTCCTCAGCCTCAGCTTGACATGGTTTCACCGGTGTTGGCTCTTCCAGCAAACACCTGTGTCAATACACAGGAAACTAATAAAACTATTTTATTTTGTGATGAATTAGGTTCAGGCTTTGGGAAAATACTACACAATTACCTTAGTCATAGTTTTACCAATCATAGTTACCATAACATTAGTTTTAAACAAATAATTAAGAGAATTGTAAATACAAACATAGACCATTACTGTACAATGGTTCTACTTTTAGGTAATAGTACTGGTATTACTAAAAAAGACATAGTGGATGGTGTGAACACCTTATTAAAGTTAAACATAGGAAAGCTCATGCTGTGTGCCTTTCCTTACTCTGATACTTTATCAGAAGTAGAAAACAATCACATTTATATATTGAATAGTACTATTCATATGTTGACATGTTGTCATAGTGACAAATTATTATATTTTGACACTAATAACTTTATTAGTGGTTTTAAGTTAACTCAGAGAACTTTATCTCTGTCTGGAGAATGTAGACATGTAATTGCTATGTTGATAGCATATAATATTAACAATGTTATAGCTAATAATAATATAACAAACTGTAGGTTAAGTGACAAACTTATGTTGTCTAGTTGCACTAACAACATAGGGATAAATTTTTGTGAATCTTCATATAGTACGAAGGAGGGTCCACCTACTATGCCAACATCCTTAGATGCCACAACCAGTCAGATAGGGTATTCTCTTCCTGCTGGATCACAAACAGGGACTATGAACTCTTCAAATGTAGTTGTGGAGGTCACTCCGGATAACACTTTAAACTAAGTTGTGAGACAACAGAAGTTACACCTTCAAATAATCATTTATTATTATTGAATAATAAAAAGGTAACTTCTGGCAACCTAACAAATAAAGGAAAGCAACATACTTTAAAATTATTTAATCAAAATATTCAAGGTTGCTTTTCCAAATTACTTGAAATAGAAATGTTCTTAGAAATAACCAAATATGATATTATTTGTTTAACAGAACATTGGCTAAAAGATAATCAAGTGATGTCTATTAATTATGAAAATTATTGTGTAATTAGCCATTTTAGCCGAAAACATATGATACATGGTGGGTCATTAATATTAATTAAAAATTCTATTAAGTGTAAAGAACGAAAAGACATCGTTGGATTATCAGTACAACATACTGTTGAATTGTCCTGTGTTGAGCTGGATAAGCATATTATAGTATGTGTATACAGACCCCCCAGTTACCAGAATTTATCTACATTTGATTCTGTAATGGAAGATGTGTTGAAAAAAATTAGTACTAGTAGTAAATCAATCATCATATGTGGTGACTTTAATATTAATTTGTTAGAAAACAACTCCAGTAGTATCAGATTATTGAGTCTTTTTAGGTCATTTAATTTGTCAAATGTTTTTATGGAACCAACCAGAGTGACAGCTTCTTCTGCCACTTGTATTGATAATATATTTTGTAATTGTGATTATTTACATAAAGAAATTATAAATAAGCTACCATCAGATCATAGTGGACAGACAATAACGTTATGCGCCTACATTCCTTTACAAAAAATTCAAATAAGGTTTAGGCCAATTACATGTAAAAACTTAGATAAATTTAATAGTTCATTGGAAAGTAAACTAAGTGTTCATTGCTTTAATAATATAGATGACCCAAATGAGTTCTACGCTGAGTTTTTTTCACTAATAAACACGCAATTTAATGATACATTTCCACTAAAGACTAAAAGTATTTGCACAAAGTTCTTATTTAGCGATTGGGCGACTCCAGGTATTCGTAAAAGCAGGGAAAAACTATTTGAACTTTATGGTCTAAAGCAACATGTAATGAATACAAGCTTTCATCAGTATGTTGCGACATATTCAAAACTTTTTAAAAGTGTCTGCAAAATAGCCAAATCCCTTTATATTAGAAATAAAATAAAATTAGCTGATGACAAAATAAAAACTACTTGGCAAATAATAAATAATGAAACAGGTAGGAAAAAACAGCGTAATACTGAATTTAATCTAGAGACTGCACATGGCCCCATAAATTCAGATATAGAAGTAGCTCAGGAATTTGAAGCATTTTTTGGAAATATTCCCATTAAAACTACTGAAGCTTTAAATTCCTCTCCCGCGCTCTCTGCTGCCTTACTTAGGAAGAATGTTAAGGCATGCCGTTCGGAGTTTAGGTTTGAACATACAAACTCCCAGGCTGTTATAAGAGCCTTTAAAGATCTTAAAATTAAATCAACAGACGATCTCTGGGGAATGTCTGTAAAAGTCTGTAAATCTATTATCGAAACGATTGCGCCCTATTTAGCTCTTATATTTAACACCAGTGTAGACCAAGGAGTCTTTCCGGATCTGATGAAACACAGTAAAG
This sequence comes from Charanyca ferruginea, assembly GCA_947361185.1. Classification (NCBI taxonomy): domain Eukaryota; kingdom Metazoa; phylum Arthropoda; class Insecta; order Lepidoptera; family Noctuidae; genus Charanyca; species Charanyca ferruginea. Next base: position 18,726,797 of record OX376056.1, on the reverse strand, counting down.
TAGTACCGTTGTTCAAATCCGGTGATAGTAAAGACCCCAACAATTATAGGCCTGTGTCGATTCTGCCAGTTCTCAGCAAGGTGTTTGAAAAGTTAATGCTCAATCAAATGTTGCGTCACTTTAATAAAAATTCCATCTTTCATGAACAACAGTATGGTTTCACCAAAGGGCATTGTACAACTGACGCCGGTGTCACCCTAATAAAGAACATTTTTAGCGCCTGGGAGGAATCACAAGATGCCATTGGAATCTTTTGCGACCTCTCAAAGGCGTTCGATTGCGTTGACCATGAGACACTTTTGCTGAAACTGGAGCACTACGGGGTTAGTAAAACATCTCTTAATTTACTAAGGTCATACCTGAGGGATAGACGGGTAAAAGTACAGGTTAACGGCGTGAACTCATTGGGGTCTGAAACGACTATGGGCGTTCCTCAAGGTTCAATATTGGGTCCATTTCTATTCTTAGTTTATATAAATGATTTACCCCAATTGTTTCAAAATCAACCAAAAATGGTGTTATTTGCCGATGACACATCATTGATTTTTAAAATAAACAGACGGTCACAAAATCTAGACGACGTAAATGACGCTATTCTTCAGGTTCAAAATTGGTTTACGGTAAACAATTTGGTACTTAATGAAAAAAAAACCAAATGTATTCTATTCATTTTACCAAATGTTAAGAATAGTAAATGTGACATCATACTTAATGGAGAGAAACTGGAATTTACTAGTCAAACGGTTTTCCTAGGAATCACGCTAGACGAGAAATTACAATGGGGACCTCATATAACATCTATTGCGGGGCGACTAAGCTCCGCGGCTTATGCTGTTAGAAAGATAAGACAGTTAACAGATGTAGAAACTGCGCGTTTGGTCTATTTTGGCTACTTTCACAGCATTATGTCGTATGGTATTTTACTGTGGGGTCGGGCTGCTGACATTGAATCCGTTTTTATTTTACAAAAAAGAGCTGTCAGAGCCATTTATAATCTACGTCGCCGCGAATCTCTTAGGGAACTATTTAAAAATATTAATATAATGACAGTGCCTTGCCAATTTATTTATGAAAATATTATGTATGTAAGAAAAAACTTACATATGTTTAATAAAGTAAGTGATAGACATGACTTTAATACTAGAAACAAGGACAAAATAGCTCAACCATATTTTAGATTGTCTAAAGTCCATACATCTTTTATGGGGTACTGTGTTAAGTGCTACAACAAAATTCCTAGTGATATATTACAACTAAGTGAAACAAAATTTAAATCATATATTAAAAGTACACTCTGTAAAAAAGCTTATTATAATCTAGAGGACTATATTCAAGATAAGAATGCTTGGAAACATGCTGGTCTAGCTCCATAGGACGATCGACAGTCTAGACAAAATCGAACCGATTGCTAATTTAAAATACCTAATTTCATACTTAGTATAAATTATTAAATATTTAATATTATTAATTAAAATAAACTTTGATTTAGAGAGATATTTAGGTTATGAACTGTGAGATTTATTATGATGCTGTGAGGTCTTAAGCATCCCCAGAGCCCTAATTACACTATGACAAACACGCAAGTAAAGCAATGAGCAACCTCAAAAGTAGGCAAAATATGGTATGAGATTTGGTTTTGTTTATTTAACTCAATGATACTATTGCCGCTTTACTTGCGCAGTGTCATAGCCAATCAGAGTCGACATCATACCGTCATCTGCCAATTGTTGGTATAAGATAGAACACCTCATTTTGGTTGGACAACGCTTCCTAATCTGTCACACAGCACAGCACACGGTAATTATATTCAAAATATAAAGAGTAAAATCTTAAATTAAACCGTTACTCACCAATTTGGTCAGCTTGGGAAACTTCTTCCGCACATCGCTGGAGACAACAAATAATATGGCAATGGCATGAAACATAAATATCTCTGAAACTTACATAACAAGTTAGTTTCAGTATATAGGATATAAATAAGACAAGCTACAGCACATTTTTACAGAAAAATGCCCCCCTTAGTCATGGCTCAAGAACACTGTTCAGACACGGCAAATAATAAACCATTCCAGTTAGGGCTTCAAGACGTGTGCATTAAAGTAATTTTTTTAATGACAAGATAACGGCTGTGTTATTGAGGCGATTTCGTCCAGGCCGTAGCCGTTTCGGAAAGGTGAGTTCGTCCTTTCCGGAAGTCACTCAAAAAGCCTAACTGGTCCTACGTTGAGCAAAACTTCCGTCGTATACACCAGACAGAGTACGGACCTCCAACGGTTCACCTGCGGTGAGTTCGTTGATTGTCGTAAATTATACGCGATAATAAAATGTACTAGGATTCAATCACGCCTGTCAAGGTCGCTATACCCATAAGGCCGCTATCCCACTGGCGTTTTACGAGCGTTGGCGTTCCTCTAGCACAGCGACAACGTTGTCCAGACGCGCCATTGACGTCGCAAGTCTCTAGTGGCAACCGCAACGCAATGCGTTAACGTCGCGGACAGAGGACAGAGCAGGAGGTTTATTAATTGTTGCCAAAAAACGCAACGTTAATGTCGTGTTGACGCGACGTCAACATCGCGTTTACACAGCGTTGTCGCTACGCAGACGTTGAAGAAACGCAAGGATAGGGGTCTAAGTGGGTATTCCGACTCGCTTGTGTATAGCGACCCTCAGCCGTTGAAGTTCCGGGCAGTGTGACGTAAGCCGGACAATGTGCGTCTAGAAAAGCAGTCACATAAAAGCAAAATATATCAACGCGACGATGGTATTGCATTTTTCTTATAAAAAGTTCCTATTCTTTTGATAAATCATCTCGGTTTAACTCTCGGTCTGAGATAACAAAAGCAGTTTATGAGCGTGTCATCAATTTCTACTAGTTTCTGAGAACCTTATCAATATATCGCTGTTTTGTTTTTTATATTCTAATAATTTCAGCAGTTCACATGAACTTTGACAGATTTGCTGGTGACGAGGCTTTCAGAAACTAAGTGTTAGGCTTGTTTCAGAACTACTAACTTCCGATTAAATTACTGGGCAGATAATTCATACAAATTCTGTTTCTTTTTTTAATTATCTCAGGAATAGTGTCTATTCAGAGGAGCCCTTACGCCTTTAGTACACCTAAGCGTTCGTATGCGGCAGCGAAACATCGAAAAAACTCACTCTAGCACTAGCTACATGAAATAGTTGCGTCCTTGTCGGTATTGTTTAGCAAGGAACTGCGGAAATCGTCGTTACACAGACGCAGACGTTTCGCTAGTAGTGTTTCGCATCGCAAGGCGTCCGCAGGTGTTCTGTCGGTGAGGACAGAATTTCGCACCATGAAAGCCGAAAATATTGAAATATTTTTGGATACAATTAGAAATTATCCCGAATTATATGCAGTTGGCCACGCAGATAATAAAAATGCGTACAAAAAAGAGGTGGCATGGAGGAAAGTTTAAGAAAAGACGGGAAAATTACAATAACATTTTTTGGCGAAAAAACTGCAGTGTACTATCATTCCGCAGATATTTCGTTACGCAGTAGTTCCGCAGTGACTCGCTGCCGCATACGAACGCGTCGGTGTACTAAAGGCGTTAGTGTATAAATTTTGCATACAAGTTGTTTGCATTAGAACAATTCAAATTCAATTTTGTTTTTATTTGAATTTGAATTAGAACAATGAGTAGGTGTTATTATCATGGAACTTTCAAAATGACATACTTATTGTTAAGTTTTGTGTCTGTCCCATGTATCTATTTATGATTGTTATGTATGTATACCTATAATGTTGTATAAATGCTATACATTACTATAAGTCAATGTCAGATGTATATGCTGTTGGTGTACTTTATTGAATGAAAAAATAAATAAGTGTTATAATTCTGCAGATTGTTGAACCTGCTACCATGTCCTCGACCTAGATATACTTCTAGGTTCGGGAAACGGTGATTGCAGTTTCTGAAATGTAATAAAGAAACAGGAGCAAAACAGGCTTTGTTGTAAGAAAACAAATTTTGAGCAATTTTTAAATATTCCAAAGTCTAAGGCACATGTTACTTTTACAGGTTAACCAATTTAACAGATTAGGAAAACTTAAAATTTTTGAATTTTGAAAGTTGTAATAGAACCTTTTCATTACACAACTTTAAATGGCAAGAATATTAATTAAAAATACATATAATGGTGCAGGTACAAAAAAGAAAATTAGCTTATTACAGTTCTGCTCCTGTTTGAATAATTAAACAATTCACTACAATATGTCAACTAAGAAAGTAATTATTGTTTGAATAATTAATGATTATAAAGAAGTTTTGAATCACTTATTTAAGATATCCAAACTGCAGAATACAATATTTAACAAATCATTATTTTCTCTGTGTATCCCAACGGAACCACCTGTTTACTTCTGTATTTGCAGGTTCCAAAGTACCTTAATGTACTACAATATGAGGTTTTCCACCAATAAAGTGTACTGTAACACTACCTGACATAGATCTCGTGATCGTTAAACCTTGTTAGCAATGGGTTGCCTTTCAGATACAGCTCCACCAGAGGTAACGACTTCAATGGCTCCAGGGAACCGATGTATGGAATCTAGAAATAAAACGAAATGAGATTCACTTTTGAAACTATGAACATACAGTTTTTCTGTGCCAATTTGCAACAGTAGTCAACTATGAGCAGATAGTAAAATATATAATAGTCATAGTTTTAACTAAAGAAAAATCGTTTTAACATGGACTTAAACTTACCCGGTTATCACCCATGTACAAAATCTTCAAGTTCTTCAACTTTGTAGCAAGAATCTTGAGATGTTCGATGCCATGTAATTTGTTATCATTGAGGTTTAATGCCTCAAGATCAGGAATGTTTTCAGCAATAATGTCAATAGCAGCCAGCATAATTACTGGGCGGAACAGGGCGCAGAAAATATCTGCCAGCTCTAAAAAATATTAAATACTTAGAAATAGCTACATAATTTCTACTTCTATTTTACCATTAGCACTAAATTATGATATTTTGTTAGGCCTGAATTTCTGAAATGAAACTGCTTTTTCAGCATTTATCAATCAACCAGCTATGACAGCAATAATGAATCATTAGTTTTATTACTTATCAACACTTGAGCAAATAAGTCAATAACACATGCTATGCTATTCAGAACTACTTACTAAAAGACAAAAGACCACATAATTAATCCATGAACATGAGACTTCATTTTTAAATAACCATGTTTGTTAGAATAACATTTCATATAAGTAACATAAGATGTGTACAAGGAAAACTTAGAAATAGGGGAACTGAACTACAATAATTATGACATAATGTGAATCATTTAAATTCATCTTTTCATTGCATCAATGTTAATGTGTAAAATTAATATAGCCCAGCAAGACGATACTATTATATTCATATTTATTTATTTTCATCCCATATGCATAAATGCTATCAACATGGATATTAACCTAAGTTTATAGCTTCCTTACCTGGATCTGCATGAAACTTGGTCAAGTCCAATGCTTTAGTAGTGGCATTGTATCGCTTTGCCATAGCCAGTTTCATTTTTTCCTTCATTTCAGCATCAATAGCAACACTTGGTACAGCATTTCTCACAATCACCATTAACTTGAAGCCATCTGACATAGTAATCTTTCTGTCAGCATGGAATAGCTTCTCAGCAAGTTTAACATCATCAACATAGAAGACAGCAGCATTTCCATTGATCTTGTAGTAATGTGGAACAAAGATATCTGGTGAGATGAAGCTCAGTAGTGTCCGCAGAACAACATCCTTCTCATGTTTAGCTCCATACGGAATGATAATTTGGTACCATGGAAGCGGACCAGCGATAAACTTTTTCTTGATCATCCCATGGCCTGATCTTGGTGCTGGGGAGTTCAGCCGACCTCCGCGGCCTCTAAACGCTCGGTTGCGTTGTACATGAGGACCTCCAACAGATCCTGTCATGTCAATGTCATCGTCCAAAAGCAGTTTGGCATTGTTCCATTTATTTTTTCCTTTATTTGTCCCTGGTTTGAAACTAACACGCCGTGTGTTACTAGTGTGCGTTCTGTCATCATGTTCTGCAAATAAAGTTTATTTTAGTGTTAATCATTTAGCTGCTTACAATCTAATCAACCTGTATAAAATTAATTAATAGATCCTTTACCTTATACGTGTATATATTAACCTACCAGTTTTTAGTCATGCAAATATATTGCAATTGTTGCATCACAAAAGTAGTGCTGGAAAACCCCGTTAGGCGAAGTATTCGAAAAAAAACAAATAGTGAAATAAATTCATATGATAACACTTACCAAAATGTTCATTGTTTTTGAAATTTCTAATTCTTCCACCGTTTTTAGGCATTGTTTTAAAATTACGCTGAATGATGCTGAATTAAACACCACAGTCAGTAAAAAGAATGAAGGTTAAAGTAATGACGCACAACCCAACGCGTCGCTTACTTCGTAGTCAGTGCACCTTTCACTTGATGATATTATTTTATGTGTACTTCTTCAGATAGATATTGAAAACTAACTCCACTGTTGTCTTGGTTTAAAGTACGAAAACCTATGAGTCTGCAGCAAATTCTGCACGATAACACAAGAAACTGTGCGATTAATACGATACAAGAATACAAAAGACGACCCGAGTGAGCAAATTGAGCAATCCAAAGAGTATATAATCACTACGTTTAGAGCAATCAGCAAAGTCAAAGTGAGTGAACTTATGAAGAAGTGACACTGTGTCTGTGACCATCAAGAAGCTTATAGATAAAAGTGGAGGCAACACTCTAAATACCTAAGTGAAGCTAACTGTGGGCAGACGCTCTCTTTCTGAATGCGTACATAAGATAAAGAAAACACATATCACTGTCTCGTTCTTATGTATGCATTCAGAAAGAGAGCATCAGCCCACAGTTGGTTTCAAGTTTTTGTTCTAAGTGTTGGCTCCATTTATACCTATAACTTCATGGTGACCATGGACTTAGTCTGTATTATTAAGTCCATGGTCTGTGACAGACAGAGTGACTGAGTGAGTGAACAACGACAACGATAAACCGAATTGATTGAACTACGACCATGGACCTAATATACAAATAGAACAGAGCACTCGTATCAGTAAAAGGAGCCGACAGTGAATTACGGAGGCTGTTTGTCTCTTTCTAATAAACAAAGAAAAAAATAGCATGGACTTAATAACAAAACAGGACCGATAACACGGAGCAAAAAAACGAGCCGAGCGAGATAGGTAGTATGGAGGCTGGCTGTCCCATTTTAATAGGGTGACAATAATGTTTGGCTATGTGAGATAAATTGGAATTTGCAATCACTGCAGGGCCTCTCTACTCTCTTTCCACTTCTATCTGTAAGGTCGGGTGTTTAGGAGACAAATGAAACGTACGAGGTTCGAGAATACACTGACTATATTGTAATAATGAAACCTTATTATATAGTTTACAACTACTACATCACACCTTCCCCTTTATTAAAAAAAAATAATAATAAGAAAACACAATTATTATTTTTGAGTTTTAATATGGTATACCTGCGCAGGGTATAATAATGTTACATAATATATATATTATTATTATTATAATAATATCATATTGAATTTTTACGATTACAATGTTTTATTTTTAACCAAATTATAAAAAATTGCCTAGTGATATAACATAGGAATAAAATATTCTAAATTAATATACATGACACTGGAGAAGCCTATTTAGTAAATACACATTGGTTACTTAAGTAATTTTTATAAAGTTTAGTTCTATTTTTATGAACTACATATTCTTTTCCTTTTTTCAAAATTTTAACATTATTATCCATGTCATCAATAACTACATAAGGTCCCAAATATATGGGGTCCATTTTACTATCTGAAATATTTTTTATTAATAATAAATCACCCTTTTTATAATACACTGGGTTTATATTAGTATCATAGTTATGCTTTCTCTTAACCTTACTCTTGATTAAATTATTATATGCGTCTTTTTGTGCTACTTGTAGCCTATATTTTAGCTCAAGAGCGTAATTGTCGTGAGCATACAAGGGATCTACCGTATGTCCTTCTAAATTGGTCGGTAGCACGCAGCGTTTGCCAAACACTAATTCATGTGGTGTGTACTTGGTCTCCGTATGTACTGTATTATTGTAAGAAAAACACCAATACGGCAACCAAGTACTCCACGCACTTGTTTGATTCTCACAATTAATCCTAAGATACGCACCCATCGCTTTATGATTGTTTTCCAGCGCTCCAATACTTTCGTGATGGTAAGCTGTAGAAGAAATTTGGTTGATTTTTAAGATTTGACATATCTCTCTCATAGTACTTGATATAAACTCGGACCCACGATCGGTTGCTATTTCTCTAGGTATGCCATATCTTAAAATAAAATTATCAACAAACGCACGAGCTACACTTACTGTATCTTTGTTGTATAGAGGGTACGCCTCCGTAAATTTCGATAGCTCGCACTGTAGGGTCAAAATGTATTTGTAGTTATGTATGTCTTGTGGAAGTGGCCCCACAATGTCTAAATAGACCTTTTCTAGTGCTGAATTTGCAGTCGTTGTTACTTGCATTGGTTGCTTGGTATGTTTAGAATATTTCTGTTTCTTACATTGCTCACATTTAGAGACATAATCAACGACATCTTTTTCCAAACTTGGCCAGAAGTAGTACTTTTTAATGTTATTTACCATCCGCCTAATGCCCGCGTGGCCACTTGTGGGCAGTAGGTGGAAGTCATTTAATATCACACGCCTGTTATCTAAATTATTTATTCTTTGGACATTGCTGACTACACAAATTCGTGGTCCGGACCACTTTTCATAACTTTTTATTTCATTTATAAGCCCACTTATAAAATCTTTATTGTAGTCGTTTCTTATTATGCATATTTCATTTATCAATAACCTTTTACATAAACATAACAAGTCTCTCACCAATTCGACTCGCGTAATCGGAGATCGAGATATTGTTTGTAAATAAATTATAGCTTTACTGGGCACGTACATAAAATATTTGTATCTGTCCACTATTATTCCTTTTCTTTCTAAATAATTTAATTGTCTGGAGTTTATTAAGGAAAGTTCAACAATATCCTTCGGTTTTTTAATTATTTCCACCACTCTCGGTTGATCAGGCCTCGAGTGTGTGTCCATATTATCCACCGACTGGTTATTATTGCTCTTATCATTATTCATATTTAATTGACGCAATTGTGCTCTAGTCATTACACCAACTATCTGTTCATTCATTGATTTTAAGTCTTCCGACGTAATTATTATTCGCGACAATGCGTCTGCCACTGAGTTTGATTGTCCTTTTATGTATTCAATTGTGAAGTTAAATTCTTCTAACTGTAGTCTAAATTTCAATAATCTACTAGATGGATCTCTCATTGAAAATAAATAAACTAGAGGTCGATGGTCGGTCTGTATTTTAAACCGTCTTCCGTATAAATAAGGTCGAAAATATTTAACACTCCACACTATTGCTAAGAGCTCTTTTTCAATAGTAGGATAATTAATTTCGGCCTTATTCAAACCTCGACTTGCATAAGCCACTGGCCGTCCATCCCCGTTACATAACACGGAACCGATTGCAATACCCGATGCGTCAGTTTGTAATACAAACTCATTGCTTTCCGAAAAATTGGGATACTGGAGGACCGGTGGGTTTATCAGGGCTGATTTCAGCATTTGAAAAGAATGCTCACATTCCTTGGTCCAATTATACTCCATATTTTTGCAACACAATTTGTTTAAAGGAAATGCTAACTCGGCGAAGTTTCTAATAAACTTTCTGTAATAGTTTGCAAAGGCTACAAAACGCTTTAATTCGTCTACATTTTGTGGCCTTGGATAACTTTCTACCACTTTAATTTTTTGTGGGTCTGGTAAAATACCCTTTGCGGAAACTGTATGTCCTAAATAAAGAATCTCTTTTTGCAAAAATGTACACTTGGTGGGATTCAATTTCAAATTTACTTTTCGTAACCTAAAAAAAACATCCATTAGATTTTGATTATGAATACTCAAATTTCTACCCATTACTACCAAGTCGTCCTGATAAATGAGACATTTATCGTAATTGAGGCCAGACATTGCAATGGTCATCATTCTACTAAAGCTACCGGGACTAGACTTGAGCCCCATCGGCATCCGAGTCATTTGATACTGATTGTTACCTGTAGTGAATGCCGTATAAGGTCTGCAGCTTTCTTTTAATGTAACTTGAAAAAATCCTTGAGCTAAATCTAAATGAGTAAAGTACATTGCTCCTGCCAAGGAATCTAGTATTTCGGTGATGTTGGGCAAGGGAAATTTATCGTCCTGTATGTTATCATTTAACTTGCGGTAGTCAATCACGACACGCCACTTTTTATTACCGGCCGCATCACATTTTTTGGGGACCAACAATAATGGACTAGACCAAGCACTGCGGGATGGCTCAATTATGCCGTCATTTAACATATTTTTGACTTGTTTCTCTATTTCCGGTTTTTGTGCATATGGTACTCGGTATGGTTTGGTATAAATTGGTACAGTCTGTGGTTTCATGTCAATTGTCTGTTCATAAATTGGGGTAGTGGATAATTTATCCCCTGGTAGATAGAAAATATCAGGAAACTTTGCACAAATACATTCTATCGATTTCTGTTCCTCTATATTCAAGTCCTTTAAGTTTAATGAGGAAAGTAAAGTTTTCACCCTTTCCGAATCTACCGTATTCCTATTAAATTGACAAATATAGTATTCATTTAACTTACTAGTGCTAACTTGAAAATAGTTTAAATTTACATCTGTGTCTCGTGTATTTAAAATACGAATAGGCATTTTTCCGTTAATCGGTTTATTTACACTACTAGCTAAATAAACACCATCACATAATTGTTGATTTGACACCACACACTCTTCTTTTGATTTCGTACTAATGTAATGCGTGGACTCGCTACGTGCTGGTATGGTCAGATAGTAGCTGTTACGTTTTGTCTGATTATTTTCTAACGATAATGTTACTAGCTTAGACTCATTGGTCATTAATTGTAACGTATTGACTTCAAAATTTAAAATAGCTCTATAATGTGTTAAAAAGTCTTGACCCACAATGCCATCAGTAATACACGGTAAATCTTTAAATACTGTAAATTTATGTGGAAAGCTATGATCGCTATAATTAAGAGTTAAATACACATAACCTTCAGAGAACAAATATCCACCAATACCTTTTACGCTAACTCTCTCTTTATGGTAAGGAATCTGTAAACGCTCTAAACATTCCAACTTTATTCCCGATATAGATGCGCCAGTGTCAATTAACAAGCTATGGTTACAGTTACCAATTTTAAACAACACCTTGTTTAAAATGTTACACGTAAGGATGACATCAGTCACGAAAAAAATGATTCAATGACTCATTATTCGACGTACTGGTTGCTACCTGGCTATTCTCTGTTATGACATTGATATCCCTTTTCAACCCGACACCCCGGCCGCGGTTACTACGCGGTGGTCTATAAGTTTTGCGATAACGATTATTATAATTAGTACGATAATAATTGCTATTATTATAACCATGTGGTACCTGTGGCCGATGACCCCGATGCTGGTTCGCATTTTGTGCACCACCTCTTGCGCCGAAATTTCGTTGGCCTCGGTAACCTCGTTGGGCCCTCCGAGCCTGGTAATTCGACTGTCTATACGTACCTATTAGTTCTGATGAGCCACTGGGACCAGGTTTCTCCTCGTCTTGAGCCGCCTGTATTGCTTCTGTTAAAGAAGTGAAGTTACGCGCGGCAATTATTGTGCTTAATCGACGATCCCGCAAACCATCAGCGAACCGCTTGATTGCTAGCTTCTCATTCATGGGTTTCAATAAAGCATATTTGGCTGTGTCACTGTCAGCTTGCGATACCGTCAAATTAACAAAGAGGTCAGATATCTCTTTGCCGTAATCTGTTATTGTTTTACTCTCTTGTTTACAATACTGTAACTTTGTTTGAATAGCGATGTAACTTTTTTGTGGTAGTAATAATTTACGCATATCCTTTGTAAGCTCATCGACAGTGTCATATCTTGGTGACAATAATAACTTTGCACGCTGGGATAACCTACTTTTCAATATAAACTGAATTAGTTTGTTTTTACATGCCGGTGTGTCTAACATAGTATCGTAATATTCGATATTTTCGATCAGTTGCTTAGTGTTATCAATACTATCATCCATGACGGGCATAAGATGTAGCGCCGTTTTTAATTCGAATGAATCCGTAGCCATGGCTTGTAATGAGATATCTTTCTCTCCCGTTATACTACTCAAAGTAATTATTTCTAAAAATAACCTATCGAACTCTTCGCAAATCTTGTTAATTAATGTAATTTCTGAACTCGTATAGTTTTTTAAGTTTTCTTTATAGATTTCTAAAAACTTGTTGTACTTGACTAAAACAGTATTTGCCTCTTTTCTTTTTGTCTCTAAAATCTTTCCTTGTCGGCGGCTAGGTCCAATTTTTATCAAGTAGCTTCTTATAACTTTTAGCTCGTTTAATATTATACCTAAATCCTCAGCCATAACACTTTGTTATCCTCTTAATTAGTGAGTAGCGCTTTTTCTTAACTACATTTTTCTTACAATCGAATTTATCAAGAAAACGCATATAATAATTTAACAGAAACTATTAGTAGATACTTAACAGATACTCCTAAAATAAACAATAAATGCAATCATTATATAAGTACATACCATCATCAAGAGACATCGCAAAATAGGTCGTAAAATAAACCTCGTTATTACTTCGATTCACTTACTCTAGCCACTGATATAAATGTTAGGAACGATCACATCACTGCCTACTTTTTCACACCATCACTACACTATTACTCTCACAACGTTGAATTACGCGCCTTGAAGATACCATTGGTTATTTCGCCGTCGTAGTTATATATCGAGAACTTCTGCCTTGCCAGCCTGTGTCGCAGCACCCATGTATGCCTGCTGCCTGCGTAGGATACTGGAGTATCGCTTCAATGTCACTTCATCTATGCGACGCTGTATTTGTTTCTTATGACAACGGTTATACAGCTTGTATAATATAATGAGTAGTCCAATCGCCAATATGGTACATATCACCACGAGAATGGTGTTGGAGGTCTCCTGCAGCTGCTGCGTACGAGCCGTATTACTACCGACTCCGGCGGTTTGCGCAATCACAACTTCTTCTTTGCTGTTAGTATTTCCCATTTTTCACAAAAATGTGTGCACGAATACGCAACAATAGAACACTCCTTGTGCTCAGGTATCTTAATGTTTTTCTGCTTCATCTTAAAGTCCACATTAACTCTCCACTGATTGTTTATAATATTTTGACCATTTATGGAACACACGCGCGCGCGCCCGTGCCGACTACTGTTACAGGCAGGGTCGCCATGTAAGGTCGGGTGTTTAGGAGACAAATGAAACGTACGAGGTTCGAGAATACACTGACTATATTGTAATAATGAAACCTTATTATATAGTTTACAACTACTACATCACATATCTGGATATGGCTGTTTGAGACCAATCTTTATCAACCGAGTCTAGTTCATCCCGCCATCTCCGCCTGAGCCTGCTGCTTCGTCGCCTGCCATTTTTATGATCTTACACATATTAAACAACTCTAGGCGGTATCCCCACTTGGATGGATGTCCCAAGACCCAAGTGGCAAAAGAATTCTCTAGTTTCTCCGTGCTTCGGAAGGCACGTTAAGACCGTTACTGGTACCGAAGAAATTAGATAAGACATTCTAAAGGAATGGAATGGATGGGATGGGGGATAAAGGATGGTTACGAAATAAATAATACAAATGTAGTACAAGGTATTTTTTTATTTATTGACTTTAATGCTATATTTGTTATAGTCGAACAATTGACAAGTAAATACTGTTCTATAATGCCAATATAATGAGGAATAATAGAATATAAGCAGGAAGGTTCGAAGTGACGACTGCATACGACTGAATTTTTCGTAATATTTTGCTTCACATGTATACTGCTGAGCCATTTTTGTCGCATTTCATCGTTTTTAGGGAAACTGTAATAATAATACAACAATTAGGACCGTAATCCACCACACAATGGACAGATTATAAGAACTCATGGTCACCATAGTTGTTCGATTTACAGTAATGTTATTTTTGGCTTACCTGTGGAACGATATTCTGCAACCACTGTATGATTCACTTTTACAAGTATAAACGCAACACTTTTTCACCATTTTACGCCTTAGAATGGTTTTATAACAAACAAACTTAACGAATCATAAAATGTGTAAACCATGTAAACACACCGACGCCATTACCTATGATGCTTTACAGAGTTACCATAACAAAATAAAAAAAGGCAAAATAATAATTTTTGTTTTCTTTTTTATTTAAGAATTTAAACAAAGATAAAAATGCAATTATTATTTGTTGATTTACAATTGTTAAAATAAGTTCAAAATACAAGTGTTTCAATAGAGTTTTTAACCAGCCAAAAATGTTACTTATAAACATTTTTGGAACGAAGTTCCTTATCGCGCGTTGTGAAAGGGGGCTAGACGGAAAAAAATCTTACGAAAAGTTGTCACGACACTTTTGTATATTTGATTTAAGAGCCATCTATTAACGTTATTGGCGCAACTGTGCTCTTCGAGATCGAATTACGAACGGCCAATAGATGGCGCAGAAATAATTTATTGGTCTTTCTATCTAAATAACTACGCATTGTACTAACATGTTAGAAAATGTTAATCTTTAATATTACTTACTTACAATGTAAGCAGCCATAATAACTTTTCATTCCTCGCCTTTTTTTTGCCCTGGCTTAAAGCCACTTAAATTCACTAATTAATCGAAAGGAACTTCGTTCCATCCGGGTGTCCCTTGACACCTCTCAAGTTTTTTTTTTTTATGCTAGCAAGATGTAAGAACGAGACAAACGGCCTCAGTTATTACTATCCCTCTCGGCTCGGATTGCCTCTGTGTAAGGTGTAAAAGAACTAAAAACTTTATTGCCTTGGGATAGTGTTCATTTTCCTAACTATTATTTTTTAGAGTTATCGGTCCTGTTTTGTTATTAAGTCCATGAAAAAATAGTCAAAGCAGTAAGTATTGTTGAACAGATTGTATAAGCGATTGGAGGATTGTAAATCAGAGCGTATTACGCAGTTATGAAGCATACAAGGTTTTCTCCTTCAAGGGTACGCCCTTGAGAGCAGGTGTTTTAAATGCAGACAAAAAGGAAATAAAACTAAGTCAAATGTGACAGTGCGGGGCTGCTATGTCTGTACATTTCTGTCCGGACAGCTAAGAAAGCTACATCTATAAAGCTTGAACAAAATGTATTTGCTAGAGGTTAGTCCGAAAAGCTTCTCGAAGGGCTCAGTGAAACTATTTCCATATTAGACTTTTCCAAACGGGAATTTCCAGTATAAAAGTCTACCAGCACACAACTGAGTTTTTGTATTTTTTTGTGTTATGGGAATTACATCCAAAAATTTTTTAGAATATTTTTCTTTCGTCGGCAATTTGATAGAAACAAAATAAGTCCATCGCTACCTTGGATCGCTACAATCAATAAATGGATCAATCTCAAGCTGAAAATTCAGTCAATAGCTTGGTATGACCAAATCAAATATAATAATCGCCTAAAGTGACTCATTGAACATGTGTCCTCCACGATGCAATAGTCAGCGCAAATATCACGCATTTGCAGTACAACAACTTTTTGTTTGAAAATACAAAAATATAATAAAATAGTAAGTACCTAAGTACCTACTCAATAGTTAGTACAGATACCGGGGGAAAATTCAAAATTGACGTCGGTAGTCGATACAATTATAAAACTAAGCATACACAGGGACAGAAACGCGGAGGGGGACTTTGTTTTATTTATAATAATATAATATGTACTGATGCAACATTTGTGGGCTGAAAACGTATCATGAAAACTTCAACTTAACCAACTTTTGCCAGTTTAATAATATGTAATAAATTTTATAATGAATAACTTCTTGAAAATCATATTCTGTTTATTTTTACAAGAATACCTAGTACAAGTACAACCCTTTTATTTTCTCGATTTCTAATCTTTGGAAGTACTAAACCATGAAGCTGTAGATTAAAATGGAGTCAACACTTCGAATACCTACTTGAAGCCATACCTATCTATCACTATCTCGCTCTCTGTGGGCCAACCCTCTCTTTCTAAGTAGGGTAACCTTTATTTTATTTTTCTCAGGACATCGCTATAAGTATTCATTTATAAATATCTACATTCTGTTTACCATTAAGGCCAAAGATAAACAAATATCTCGTCTAAGTTTGTTTACATCATCGTAATATATGCGTATACATTGCATTAAGAAATAAAGTAATATGAATTCTAAACTCGATGAAGTAAGAATAAAATTAACTTGATCAAATATAAAATCCTTTGCCGTGCCGCGACGTCAGACAGCGCCGGCCCTATATGAACGCTTATATGTAAGAACCTCAGAACCTTCAGAAGAAGGAGATAAAAACAGCACCCAAATTAAAATAATTAATTGTAACCAATTGTTTTGTAATAAAATAAGTTAGGTACCTGCCAACATTTAGTGACTGTATCTGTAATCTTTATTTCTATCTATACCTACTATTTTCCCTTTCTTTTGTTTGAATACTAAACTTGAAGTTTATGTGTCCTTACTATAGAATTTTGACGATCAGTAAGTAAGCTAAACTGAAGGTAGAAATAGAAGGTAATTAGGGGGTATAGCTAGTTGATGAAAAGTTGGCTTCTAGTTGTTTTCATAGAAATTTACAGGCATGACAGAAACCTCGAGTGACTTTGAGAAATTATGGTACAGCTGTGCCCTTTGTTTGCTCGACTGTGTGGAGCTATTGCCGTGCCCGCAGATGCATTGCATTTAAGTTTTAGTTATCTAATATGCTTTCTTACACTGTTTTTTTAGGTGTCAGCGACCCTACACTTCTATGGCCAAGGAAGTTACCGAAAAGCAGACGGGAGGGCCTGCATTAGTTTAAGTCACCCAACGATTTCCAGAGCTATGGCGGAGACCACTATGCCACTTATCATGCCTCAAGAACTTTGCAAGTCGATTCAATTCCGTTGTGAAGTTAATAAAAGGCAACAAATTATACAAAAGTGAAAGTCATTTTTATTTGCATGTACCTACCTAACATAATATGTTATGTTTAATATACATTAACATATTATTTTTGGCAAACTGTTATTATTTAGTACCCATGGGTAACCAGTCTTCAACACATATTCTTTTATCTACAGGTAAACAATTATTATAAAATTATAGTAATAACAAAATGTAACTTAGAAGGTTAGGTCCTCCAAAGGGGACAATGGACACGGGCTAGGACCCCCACCAGTCCCAGCCCTATATTTTTTTTAATGGAGTGCTTTTGACTTTATTTCCGACTTCCAGTCTTCCCAACTCTGAAATACAAGTAGGTACGATTAGCCAAGCTTCAAGAGGTATTGCTATGTTAGATCATAGTAAACAATTTTCATTTCCAAAACAAATTAGTACCGATTTACAATAAGATACCTACTTTATATCATTTTTCTAGTCTTGGTGGTCCCACGCCCCAACGCATTTAATTCTTCTGCTAGTTGCACTAGAAGAAGATTCTTTGAGCGGGCTGCGTCAGGGCTTGAGATACGGCCCCGGGCAAGCTCTTCATGGCCTTACATGAAATTAAATAATTTCTGCCGGTACTCGACAGAGTCGACAGACACTCTTTTCTGAAATTATGTATTTTCACGTGTTATTGTTTGACAATGAGCAAATAGCAAGAATTATATATCACTGTTAACAAATACTAACAGTCATTTTTCATTTTTAAGACAAAGTTATCAATGAAAAAAGAAAACTACAGTTTTACTTTAAAAAAAGCTTTTTCCGCTTTGTCAATTTGACTCACAGAGTACTTTTATTATTAGATAGGTAGTTTCAACGTGACATGACGGCTGTTTACAAAGTAGGTTTATTCGAAATAAAGTTTATTTTGGTTTATAATAAAATCATTTTGTATCGTTTGCTGTCTATTAAGTTACGAGCTGTATATTCCTTATTTAAACGGAACGAAATATTCAAATAAAACAATTTTATTTACTACTTTAAATTTTCTACCACGATCGTCTATTTACTACCATTTTGTAGCGTTCCCCATAAACACAATGGTCAAGCTTAAATAAAACCCCATCCCGATCGGAACTGTGAATAGCGTTTTGACAGTTTTTCGGCTCGGAAATGGGATAGTCGAATTCGGTTCCTTACCGACACGGAAACGTATCGAATGGTTGTGAATAAGGGGCCCGGTAACTTGTTAAGATTGCTTATATTTTCAAGAATATTTCGACACTTGTTTCACTCCCATTTCCGTAAGTGGAGAATTACTATAAACGCCAGAACTAGTACTTGGCAGAGCAGCTATTTGCACCATAGATTCTTCATGTAGTGAACATGTTGTCTGAAAATTATAATAAATTTTATAAAATGTTGCTTTTTGTTATATATTTGAAACATTATATTTCTAAATACATGATAATAATGTAACACAGTTTTAAATACAGTTATTTTTTTACCTTTCCTGCTGTTTTATTATAGTAGGAACAGTAGGAACTGCTGTTTGTTTTAAGCACCTTGTTCTTGAATCATATCTGATTCTTAAAATGCAAATTGCAAATCCTTGCACTTTTATAGAACTTCATTTTCAACGGCTCAATGGATAACCACAATTTTCTTTGGGTACTATTTTTAGGAAACCTAAAAAAATAATGTTATTAAAATACCCGAATAATGAGCAACTAAAATTAAATAAAAATTGACTGCCGTAAGTGTATGTGTATATCAGTCATTAAATATATACACGTTTCTTAGTATTAGTATAATTAGTTAAGTTCTCACGCAAAGTAAAAAAATATATCCTCAATATGGTCACACTACTTCAATACGACTTCTTTTAAATAAAATCAAATAGATTGCACAAAATCAATGAAATTCAATGTAAAAGTATTTGATCTTGATATAGTTATCATTTACTTATAATAATATGTTAAAAACGCTGGTAAAACGTTTTAAGAAGAAATTAAGTGAAAAAACAACGAAATATGTTTACAATGATTCATGTCAGAAATCACGATTTTAACACTTACGGGTGAAATTTTATATCACCTCCTGGACACCACGTATTACCACAACCACGCACTACAAATTTTTGCAATATTTCTTTAATTAGAACGATGATTACCTCGAAAATACCAGACGAAGCTGTGAACTGCAAAGTAAACAATCGCCATATTGTCAATTTTTATGTTGACACATAGTGTCAATGTTACCACATTACCGATTCCTTAGGAAATGGCATTATAATTCACTGATCGTCAACCCCAGTTTAGCATGCGTGACGCGTGAGTGTGACTTAGAATATGTTTTATAACTTAACTAATCATAGTACAACTACTGATCCATAATATCATTATTTGACAGAGTTTAACTTCTGATTTCGTTAGTGGGACGACTATTTCGAAGAATTTAGTAGGAGATTTAAATAAGAAGGTAGCAATACTACAGGTCACACTAAAAAGAGAGGGGTGGCCCACAGAGAGTGAGATGGAGATACGTAGGTATTTGACTCAACTTTTTGTTCGAAGTGTTGGCTCCATCTTTACATATAAGCTTCTTGTACTAAACCACCCGACCCGCCTCTATTTCAAAACATCGGAATGAATGAATGAAATGAACAAATCTTTCTCAGTATTAAATTCGTTTCTGGCAATACAATTTTTTTTTTAGTCTATGACTCTCTCTTACATTTCAATACACGCAATTTTTTTTATTTTCTGGCAGAAATCTCAACTCTCCTGAATTTTCACGCGTGATTAAAACGATTGTTTCCCTTAATTCTTTTCGAAAAGATGTAAATTTTTGTTTGTTCCAATTATTACCCCAAAACAAATAATTAAATGAAACATTTGAAAAATGTATCTATTTATTTTCTGTATCAAACCATAGCTTTAAAAAATAAAAGGACCATAGACAACATTCGTGTGCTTTTCGGGTCTGCCATGTTTTGTCCTATTTGTCGCGCTTGATCAACGCGTTCGCGTTTAATGTACAAAACTATTATTTTCTGAATGTATTACGAGCTGTGTTTTGTTTACAAATAGTGTAGTTATTAGTGTTGTAATTATACTGTTTAAACTTTTGATCAGGCAATCACTTGGATACTTGTAAGTGCTACAGTGAAGTTCGAATTTCTTAAAATTTATATTCGTTTGCTAGCCATCAACTGTCTGCATTCAGAGGCAATCCGTCGTAATTTTTGAAACATTCTGATCGGTATATGTGATTTCATAATATTTTGTCGGTCCTGTCTGTGACGCAACCCACGTGCACACATTATAGCGAGCATCTCATGCACATTTGTTATTATTTTGTTCGTGAGTTCGATTCGGAGCAGTGAGAATCGGATCGGCGAAGGGAAACCGCGTCGCGCGTCTTGCTCGCTCGCGTCGCGTTCGATTGAATTCATTAATTTGTGGGTAATATTGGACGGTGATTTCTAATCGGGTGTGAATTAAATAGTGCGGGATAGTGTAAGTTATTGGTCGATGTGATTAGGTGTAGCGCACATAGTGCACACGTGACACGGGACGAGTGTTTGGGTGTCAGTCGGCTGCGGCTCGCGGGCGCCGCTACAGTCTCCTGCAGTGCGGAGCGCGACGGGCGTTAGAGGTGAATCACCGCTCGGTGCCGTTTTGATCGTGCTTGTTTACCCGCGTGTGCATAAGTGCGTGGAGCGGAAGTGCAAGGCATGTGCGCCGCGCGTCGGCGCCGATGACACCGCCGTCCGGGGCGACGGCGTTTTGAGCGCGAGTGTGTGTTAGCTATGTTCCTTGGGTTATGAGTGTGTGACAAAGTTGTAGTGCGCTGAGGACACTGGAGCCCCTAGACGGAGTTGGGCCCGCCGGGGCGGCCCTAGTGCTTCTCGGGGCTCCTCACGAAGGCAAAATGGCTGTGTGGAACCGCCACCACCATTTCAACATGCTCATGGATGAGAATGCCAAAAATAAGTGTAAGTTTATTAATCCTTTTCTAATTTGGAACAACAACAAAAAACATATTTCTGTATTATGTAGAGCTCCCTCAATTTGGCTTTGTAGTTAGATTAGGTAGTCAAGTTTTCCTCCTTCACTACAGCATGTATCTATATTACTGCTAAACATATCACAAGATGATACTGACCAGCTAAGCCTGTAGAAGCACATGGTACTTTTTTTAGAGTACTTAATTCCAAAATGCACATTAACATTTTGTAGGGTAGTTATATTTTTTTGCTGAGGTTGTTAAATATAGCTGAAAAATTGGTTGCAAATCTTTTTTCAATCAATTATCTTTACTTGAACAATCTTCAGTCTTGTTTTTATTAACCTTGATGTGGACCAAAAATTACCAAAATTTTTAACAAATATAATTTTCAACTACCTTCCAGTATTCAAAAAGCTTTATAAATACAGAAGTTATTGACCCCTAGACAGTGAACAAAACATATACAGATTAGAGCAATAGTCTTTAATTGATAGAAATAACAGCATCAGACCACCAAAACAAGTGACACATGTTTAACAACAAATTTAAACATCTACCTATTAGTTTTCTGAACTCAATTGAATTATGTGTAGGCTAAGTAGACAGTACACTATTTACTTTTTTATTCTATTTGTTTATTTAGGTATTTAAGTATTATTAAAGAAGTATTCTACTTGAAATCAAGTTGATTTTTACCTGCAGCTAATTAAATTACAATTATTAACAGAACATAGAAGACATTATCTTAAAGATAAAGTTTCTAAACTCTCATGCTCATTATCTTAACTTTATGTTAACAATCCCTTTTGATGTTAACCCAGTCTGTAACAATCCAAGTGAATCAAATCACATGGGCCCTTGATTCATTGGACATAACACAATTTTCCATGTTACAACCTCCTTTAATGGTATAACAGGTTAAACAAATGCAGGTGAATAAAGCCCTGTGGGTGTACATTGTTGAATGCACACAGCCCTCTGTGACCCACCTGTAGGTACCTATAAGTACATCCTGCCCTACATCCCTTTGACCTCGATTTTCCACAGGCATTCTGTTGAGCTGCAATGTATTCCAATACTTTCACTATAAGTCAAACTACACCAGCACGCGTAGCATGACCACCGCTATGTCTACGGAAGAATAGACATACTGACAGAAAGAATAGACAAAATGACGGTCGTAGAAAAATTTATTTCGTTGCGAGCATGGCGATGAAGAGAAGAAATGTTTCTACTCTACAGTAGACAAGAGTCTACAATGCCGAGCATGACTACCATTTTTTTCTCTACTTTTGACATTTGGGTGTAGAAACTTTTCTTCTAACAAGTGTCAAATAGTCTACATCACAATTGACCTAGACAAGTATATTTCTATGTAGACAAGGATCTATATTGATTTTAAAAACTCAATCCAATATTTTTTACCATCTAAATTTGTTGTTATTTATTAATCTCCTTTATTTGATGGCCAATCATGATAAGTACTTACGTGGTATTGGCAAAATTGTGGTGACTCTTCCACAAAAGCAGAGTTGAAGTTGTTTTTATAAACATGTTGGAGGACTACCGTCACCATCCTTTCAGTGTTTTTTGCAAAGAAGAATGCATTAAACCAGGGCTCACATTCTTCCCGAAAACGAGACTTTGGAAAATTATGAAGTTAGTAAAGAGAAATGCAGAATCTGTGCCGGGAGCTGAGCAAGAATCTATCTCCTAGAAAATCTCAGGAACTGCCTATTCTTGTTGAAGTAAGTTCAACCTATTTGAAGATTAGGAACCCACGCCTTCCAACTGCTTCTAATACAAATAGGTCAGAAATAATTACCTAGGTTTGGTGGATCCAACAATGTCTAATCATTTGCTGGGTCTTTGATTGCTGAAAGTGAGTAGCCATTTAGTTGGATAGATTTCTTACTGTAGGTACTTACCAAATAAAAAAAAAGTATATTGCACATAATAGGGTTGTACTTATTTTTAAACTGGACTTCCAAACGAAGTAAAACTTGTACTATGGAAGTCAAGGCGCTCTCTTATATCTAGAACAAGAATACAAGAAACGGCAAAGGAAGCATGCAAGGCCAGAGTACTTGGCAAACAAGTAAAAAAAGTAGAAAATATTCATATAAGAAACTTTATACATACTAGTTATATTGTATTTAATTTATTTCAGTCTGAAACCGGACATATTAATAATTTGAAATAATAAACAGTCAATAGGTGTATAGTTTTATTTATTAATATAATTATAGTATGTACAACTAGGAAATTCATTTTTGGGCCTCATATATCGATTCACCATTCGGGAACTATGTTATCTGTAATAACAAAACACAAAATTCATTATTTATTATTATTGATTTTCAGGAGGTTCAGGCTAAACTTTGGAACCGGCTCATGACTTGAATGCTTATCATGGTACACCCTGAAGCACGGAAGCACAGAGGTAGCCCTTTATGGAGGCACATAGGTAGAGGTTCTACAAGTTGTAACTCATGGAAGAACTGACATTACTCGCATAATAAGAAATTTATTTTTTAAGTACTTAAATAAAAATTGTACCTTTGTAAATGGCTTTGTCTCATTTTCCTTTCAGTTAGTTTGTTTTAATAAACTTATTGTCACAGATTAACTAATAGTTCCTTTGGAAATTGTAGTCCAACAACAACATTTCAATCTGTGGGTTGGTACTTTGCACGCTGCAAATAAATACACTTGGGAGCAAATAAATCGAGCCACTACCTTTTTTTCACGTAAAATGGTAAATATTTTTGGTAATATGGAACGTATCAATTCGAACTATATATCGCCTAAAAGTTTAGTTAATAACCTTTACAATGAGGGTAAATTATTGAATAATAACCTTATTGAATGATAAATTATTGGCTCTGCAAGAAAAATGGTAATTTTGATAGAAAATTTAGTAGGGCTAAAACAGTCCATAAAAACAATAAAAAACAAAATTATTGCAAAAAAAATATTCTTAATAACTGGTATTACCCCCCCGGGCCCTGATACATTCTTGTAGCCTATTAGTCATCGATCTGATCAGCGTTACGATGACATATTGTGGTATGTTCTCCCACTCTTCAAGCACAGCGACTTTAAGCTCGGGAATGGATGAAACAGCGGGAACCCTGGCTCGGACTCTCCGTTTTAGCTCGTCCCATAGGTGTTCGATCGGGTTCAAATCGGGACTTCGTGCTGGCCATACCATTTGTTGAATCCCGATCGCAGACAAGTATTCCGTAACGATCTGCGCGGTATGAGGTCTCGCATTGTCATGCATAAACAAGAAATTTTCTCCGACAAAACCAGCATACGGCATTACGTGGTTTTCAAGAATGTCAGTTATGTATCGGTCAGCTGTTAATCCACGTCTACCACTGCCATCGTTGGCGGGGTCGACGAAGACAAGTTCCGTTTTTCCGTCTAGAGAAATTCCTCCCCACACCATACAAGAACCACCACCAAAACTCACCGTTTCTCGAATGCAACATTGGGCAAATCTTTCACCAGGACGTCTATACACTCGGTTTCTCCCGTCATTGCTAAAAAGACAGATTCTTGACTCGTCAGAAAACAAAACTGACCTCCAGTCTTCTAACGTCCAATTAATGTGTTCTCGAGCAAACTCCAAGCGAGATCGGCGATGAGCTACAGTCAATTTTGGGCCAGTTGCTGGTTTGTGTGATGTTAAATTTCGTTCTTTTAGTCTTCGTCTCACTGTCCACCTACTGATTGCGACTCCTCGAACGTCACGTAACGCTTGCTGTAGCTGAACAGCATTAAGTCCACGGTCGCGCAACGAATTGGTTGCAATAAAGCGGTCGTCACGTTCTGTTGTTGCCCGTGGTCGGCCAGTTCCAGGTCGCCGAACAAAAGCACCAGTCTCCAGATACCTGCGGTATACCCGCTGTACCTTTGAACGACTCAAATGAAGTCTGCGTGCCACTTCACGTTGTCCGTGTCCAACCTCAAGTAAAGCTACAACTTGGGCAGCTTCCGTCGGTGTAGTATCCATTTTATCAGGTTATTTTGATTACACAGACACAGATAAAGACAACAATAACAAGTAATATGGGTATGATTAACAAAAACCTCAAATTTAATCTTTTCTTAACAGAGTACAATAAAAATGTCATAAGCAAATTAAATGCGATAATTTTATTCTACCCTTTAAACTTTAATAAAAATGAAATTTTGACAACTAACTACCCTCATTGTAAAGGTTATTAAATACCCTTTTAGGCGATATATGTTTCGAATCGATGCGTTCCTTAATACCAAAAATAATTACCATAATGCGTGAAAAAGGAAGTGGCTCGATTTATTTGCTCCCAAGTGTAATTAATCAGTTTTAGTATGTGAATGAGGTAAGAACACTGACGATAAGTAATAAAGAAAGAAAAAGCATGACCAAGGCACCTATCATATATCATAGCAATGAGATAAAAGTGAAGAATTTCCCTTTGTAAATCAAGAATTGACGATGCGACTATCTTCTTTCAATCCTCAAATGCGATTTTCAACTAATCGAGGACTACATTCTCTTAAATTAATCACACACAATAGGTACACCAATGCACAATGCTAATTATTTAGTAATTTCTTTCACTTAGATTTACTCGTACTTACTTTTTTTTTGCCGTAGTCACAAGTCTATTTATTTTCTAAAATCAAAACATTTGGACTATTACATTTTTAATATTGTTTTCTAAAATATTTTGTAATTTATATCGATCCGACAGCCGTCACAATAAAAATATTAAATAACGTTTCGTTGTTGCTTTGAATAACATTACAATGTGGATAAGAAAGAGTAGTGTACATAATATTTATTTGTTACCTTTATTATTAAGTTCTAACCTATGTCTACTTATTATTACACTGTTTGTTGTCTCTAAGTAAATAAATAAACGTTCAAAATGTGATAAAACGTAACGATTGACACATTTTTGTCGACAACGAAACGCAATTTTATCGTAAAAATTTTAACGTCTAGCTACAACACAGCACTCCGGCGTTGCTATGGAAAGAAAAGATATGTCTTTCTCTACGTAGAAACGCGAGTCTACCAGTCGGCTCATGCTCGGTTGGATAGACATGTCAAGTAGGATAGAAAGAACTATGTCTATTCTACGTAGAGTAGAGATAGAATTGTCATGCTACGCCTGCTGAAAATTAACAATTCGTTGGGCCGCAATAAAACCTCTTATGTAAGATTCCAACGGCGAAACCAACTCAAGAATTTGGTATTTCGACATGAAAATATCGCACCGTAATTAAAGTCTTAAATTCGGTGTCCTACATTTTGTAGGCATAAATCAACAACAACAAATAACATAAGTCAGTTGCCGCGTACAAATAACCTAACAACAAATTATTTTTACGTCAAATTGTAAATACCTATTAGTTTGTTTTATGACATAATTTGTACTTTATTTTGGGCCGAATTATGATCGGTCCATATAGCCTCGACCCTAAAACTGTTTAACGCGACGTCGACCTCCCCAACCTTTAACCTAATTATCTGTGTAACCCTCGCAGATCGGTGCTTGATACTTGCATTGATGCTAGATAACACGACTTTACGTATTGGGTAAGAGCTCAAGTGCACCGATCGAGCATTACATATCGATTGGGTGAATCACTTCATTTGATGCTTATTTATTTGTTTACACGGCTTGAGAGATGTTATTAACAGCAGCAGTTATTGCAGTAAAATGAGTTCTGTAATTCAATAACGATCTCAATAACATCAAACCACAGTTTTGACAGTATGATGACCCGCTTTAAAGTCGGTAACACCTATATTTTATTCGACTTTCCGGTGGTGATGCCCGCGACTCTCACCTCCCACGCTTTTGGCACTCCACCGGAGATCGCTGCATTTGCCAGTTCTAAATAACACAAAGACTGCTCTTAATACCCAGTTTCTCGGAATATAGGGACATGTTACCCCGGATTTAAATTAACATTTATAGTTCTTAATAATTTGAACAATATCCGATTACGTCATTAATGAGTTGTACCTATTTATTGTAACTACTGCGAAACTGAAATAAATAACTTTTGGATTGCAAAATTGAGTACCTACCTACTAACTAATGCCATTTCATATTTCAATATTGAATACTCAAATCGTTCACAAAGAATAAGAACAGGGGCAGTTAATTTCGAATATGTTACAACAAAAAAGAAACTAGGTGGCCACCTTGGCAGCTATTTGCACTATTTACGGGTGAACGTTCTTTGTAAATAATCATCAGGGATTTCCGTTTAGCCGTTTGGCTAAATGCGAAATCTTCCTTGCTTAAAAGGATAAGGATAAAGACTTCAGATAAATTTGCTAACAACCTATTTGAGATTCATGAATGCGAAATAAAACATGCTAATTTATCTCACAAAGTTTGAGGAAACAAAATTTTAGTAGAATAAATTAGAAGGAGCGAATTCGTCTCGCGACATAAACATTAAAAAAGAAAAGTGGACAGAGCGACGATGTAGGTATTTAAAAAATCTGGGGTACTGAAATGTCGATGAAAATTGCAATGCCGTGGTCGGGCCTCAGCTTGGGATCTGAGTGCCAAATATTTACGGCGGTCGTTTGTGCCGGTACCATCGGCGGGCTCACATTTTTTCCGCCGCGATCAACTTTCATTCACTGTCTGAAAGCTGTTGCTACGCGGATGCTGGCCTCACGGTGCGCTGTCATTAAAACCAAACGCTCGTGCACCGCCGTCATGTAGATGATATCGTGTTGTTTGGAAAGTGGTCGCTTACAAGACTTACATTATTTAGTTTTGTACTTTGTTCCGATACCGCCTCGCTGTTTACAAGATTATGAGAATATATTACAGCCAGATTGTGAATCAATCAAAAACGTAACGTTGTGTGTAATTGCTTACGATCAATCAGGGTTATTAAGATAATAATTTGAAGAATTCCTATAACTTTTTAAATGTTCTTTTCAACTATTGAATCGAACGGTATATGCAGAGTACAAAAAAATAATAAAAAAAAATGTGTTCATATGATAACGAAGCCGATTACTAACCAGTTACTTACACGATGGTGGGAGCGGATTCAGCCCGACTCGCGAGTCACGCCGGCCGGTGAATGGTCACCTTTCTCCGACACACAGTCTAGACGACTTCGTTACGACCCGTGAATGAATTTCACATCGGAATGCGGAACGACGATTTATCGTTCCCCACCAAAATTGTCTGTACGCATTGTGCCAGTGAAATTGTCTCAAATAATTAGAAATTTCTTAGGTCAGAAGTCGTAATAAAGTAACATTAAGCCCAAGAGAGCGCCGGGTTTTAATGAAATTCAAAGCAACACGAAATTAAGTTAACGCGATTGTTTGAACAAGAAGGATATTTGTCAATCATCATACTGTACAAGCGGTAATTTCATTGTTACAGGAACACATTTACATGGCTAATTAAGAAATATTTCCGTCAATACGTTTACTTAAATATCAGAATTTAATAACAATCGAAACGAATCGTTCGGGTAGTTTTTTATATGTATGGCAGCCGAGGACATGGACAATACGCGGGCAAAGCGTGGGCAGTGTGTAGGCATTCAGGTACCCTATGCAAATGGTTAAGATTTCTCCGGCGGCAAGCCAGTGATCGCGCCCCATTATTTTCTGCGGCCACGATTTCATTGCGGACTATGTGATTATTTATTTACAGTTGAATTGGATTAAACCTCACTTAACACACACATAACAGTCATATGTACATACATACATGCAATACAGTATCCCACGTATTAAAAATCTTTATCTATCTTCAACAATTAAAAACTATAAAAATCGTGCTCATTAGAAGGTGTATCAGATATCAATAAGGTTAATTTGAAAGTAGGTACCTAGCTATTATTACGTACACGCTATTCCCACTCAGTTGTTTAGTAATACTAAGGAAAAATAAATTAAGTAAGTATTTTATTATAACTACGGTACGAAGTTGACGAAGTATGACGGAGTCAGCCCTAAAGTGCCCCTCGGTGTCATCGACCGACAGCTAAGGTTTTTGCGCGTCCAACGGTGCTGTTATTTTAATAATTGAATGAGTATGGAAAGCATCATGACTTAACGTAACGGTAACTGGATGAATGTGTGACGACACTGACAACTGACTACTGATGATAGCTCAAGTTTGAACTCACTATTCTTTTTGAACACTCCTAGCAACATATTTCCGTTATGAACAACAATTTTCTAAACTTAGCAAGTTCCTAATTTGCTTAGTTAATTATACAAGTATTAATGTGAACTGTAAACAGTTTTTCATCATTCAGACAAGCTGATACAATATTTTTTTATCAGTTTATTTATCCGACAGTGCCAACTGTGACACGTTTATTTATTTTGCGGCCTTCACACTCGAGTGTCCATTGCCCTTAGCGCG
The DNA here is from genome assembly GCA_947361185.1 of Charanyca ferruginea. Taxonomy (NCBI): domain Eukaryota; kingdom Metazoa; phylum Arthropoda; class Insecta; order Lepidoptera; family Noctuidae; genus Charanyca; species Charanyca ferruginea. The sequence continues at coordinate 18,697,233 of OX376056.1, read as the reverse complement.
ACTTCCTGTTCGAGACCTTTCAAGACCAAACTAAATTGATCGTCATGCATTGGATATCAGAAGGCAAGCCTTAACTTGGGGGTAGATGAAAATAATGGAGGGTATTCATCAAATATATCGTGACCTTAAAAGTAGTTGGACAGTTCATGAATGATTGAAGTGTGTTGAAGTATCTTATTTCGTATCATAACATTAAGTATGAACAATGAGTAATGCCGGTGTCCGTTTTGGTGGTGTTGCGCTTGCGCATCCCCATCGGGCCCCAGCGTCGTTGACCGCCGACGGTTTTTGCACATCGACACCGCAACGGTGGCCGCTTGCACAATCTAGAACGACACACTTATCTCGCTCGGATGCTGGACAATGGTCTGCGTCGGTGTCTTGAGATCTTTAGTAAATAGGGTATTTTACTGTATACGAGAAAAAATCTATAAATATGTTATTGAGACAGTTTAGGCATAAAGCAGTCGGAAAATGTAAGTTTTAGTTCATAAAATACCAAAACAAATTTTAAAATTCAATTCAAAGTTTTCAGTATTTTTAATCTGTTATAAAACACCGTGAAATAGTAGCGGCCATGTTATTGCGTCATACGGCTGTGTAAACAAAAAATTGTAAACTGTCAGTCAACCGATTGGCGTAATATAGGCTTTGTACTTTTATTATTTTCGTAACCAACGTATTTTTTTCATTATTACACCTATTACAAAATATGCTTTAATTTATTTTTGAAAGATATACAATTTTCATATTTAATATGAGCTCATTTGATACAAAACGAACTGACGTCATTTACGCTGAGCAATATGGCGTCCAGTAAGGGGCGTTTTCGTCAAACTACGCGCGAAATTTGAAAATTTAAAATTTAGATGCATATTTATGGCACTTACCGATTGAATAGAAGTTTTGTGGTTTTTTTTGGTGGCATATTAGCACTACAGAATTTCATTGAGACACTTTTCAAAAATGAGTGTAATACCCTATTGTTCGCTGAATATCCATGACGCATTGAAGCGGAGGCAGTGATGCTCTTGTTTAAAAGGTTAGTTTTACAAAATTAAATGTGTTCACTGTGTAGGTAAATGTTTTTATTATTAGCGTTGCTTCGGGCAAGAATAATAAAGTTTACAAACTTACTCATTAATAAAGAGGTAAGTACCTACACGAGTATACACGACATGAGTAAATTAAGTATGAGCATCAGTAAATCGGTGCAATGTCTAATGCACAGCAAATTAAATATATTATGTAGTAGGTAATCGATTTTGGTAAAATAACAACTCTTTGATGCAAAGAAAGCTTCGGCGGAAAACCGGGTTAACGCAACGATAAAGAAGGCTACAGTGCCTTCATAAACTTATTTCTGGTTTGAAGCCAAACCACGGATCCAGGCGATTAATTAATATTTACCAACTAACGTAAATATAATATCTGCTGGCGCATGGCGTAACAACAAAGCGAGGAATCAACTACGGCCGAGCTCAAACGAAAGTTAATTAACAATAATCGGTGTTATTGTTTCCTGTCAATCTTTATCTTGTTTGACAGACAAATTGAGGAAATCGCGCTAAGTGATTTGTTGGGATTTACGAGTTCAAACAATTGAGTGAACTGTAAAAGCCCCTTCGTTCACCGAAGATTACCCGAACCGAACGAGACCGCACGCTTTTTGGTAAATATTCAATCTGCTGAACAGCTGTTCATCCTAATTACACAGGAGGCGTGTTTAATTCATTTATTTCTTTAGCTTAAATCCTTTTTGGTAAATGGCAGAAATTAAACTGTTTATCTTCACGCTCTTGTTCCGTTTTGGGATAAACAGAACCACAAACGATAACGCACTAGTGACTAGATGTTTAGTTATGTACACACTCAGTAGGTTGCTAGCCGAAGTTGCTATTCCAATAAACAATCTACATAAACCAAGGGAAATATTTAAGCGACTTATCACTGAAAACGCGCCAAATGTTGACAAGTCAAGTTCAACAACACTCGTGTAGATATTGGGGTCCGATTCAATCCATTGCTTAATGATCGATAAGATACACAATCGTGTATCGCTTCCTTGTATCTGCCTATCTAGTGTTGTGTCCATACTCCGTGCATTTGCGTCGCATCCTTTACGTTTTGTAAGAAACAGAAAGAGATAACACGACAAAGGAAAACGTTTGACTGTGTGTAGTTCGAGCGTGAGGCAATAACGGCGCGGGCGCGGTGTTTTCGCGCACGTTTCGCCCCCGCGCGGGCCCCGGGTGAACGGCCAGACAGGCGGGCGGCCGGCCGTTAAACCTGCCTTGGACGGGTCCTGTGGCCTCGCGGGCTTAGCGTCCTAACATCTGCAGCGTGCCGCGGTTGCCACACCGGCCCGCGCCGGCTCTTCGCCGGCGCGGGCCGGTGTGGCAACCGCGGCGTCGGTGACGCAGTGACAGCGCAACGCAAAGTTCTTTTTTTAATTAATGACATCCTTGCAACTTTACGACCTTTCACTCTTTAGCTCGTCTCTATGATTTGAAAATAACTAACTACAATTATTTTTTTTAATGGTTTTTGTACTAATATTTCTATCTAAAAATACAGTGGGTAGGACATTATAAAAGACACGACGCTAGTACATATTTTGCCACTTAGGTTAATTAATTACACGTTTGAGTTGTTGTAAGGTACCCACCTACGCTAGGTAGCTCACCTATGTTCTTTGCTCAAATTAGACATTCGCATTAAAATATACACGTAGTTTCGTGAATAAAAACTTAATGGCGCCAAATGTGGCTCCCTAACAACAGTATAATCGTTACCACGTTTATGTGACGTAATACTAATCAATAATGTTATGTTATGTATTTTTTATACAGTTGTCAATAACAGCTCTATTACCACTTATGTTCGGAGTTCGATAAAAACAATCGCAAATACAAGATAGAAACCGTGTTATTTTGAATTGTTTACTAATGAGAATGATATGAATATGTCACGATAAATTAATACAGATTACGTACACAATAAGACGTCCCCATTTGTTATCGCACACTTCATTAAATAGGTCACATTCTGATGGGTACACTACATAAATACGAAAAACTTTATTCCGAAAGTCAGAAATACGAATTTCAAAATACCGATTTTCATAATTCTGCATAGTTCAAAATTTCTAATATGGCAACTCCGATTTATCATTCATCCTATTTTTATAATACTAAAATTTCAAAATTCCGAACGTTTATAATTACTATTCTTAAAATACCGAGTTTCAAAAGATCGAATAACAAAAAGTCCGACATAATAAAAATTCCGAACATCAAAAATACGAATTCCGATTATTAAAATTCCGATTATCTTTATCGTTATCGTGCAATCGTTTATCGTGCAAGCAAGCATGCAGCATGCAAGCAAGCAAGCAAGCATGCAACATGCAGCAGGCATGGTTTCTGTCACGGCTACGGTGTTGCGGGGCTCCGGCGGTACCACGCGAGCTTATCGTCGCAGATGGTATTCACGCTCACCACCTACTCCTCAGCTCGCTGGCCGCCTCGCCCCTCCGCGCCTACGCGAATTTAAATTACACTCTAGGTGTAGGGCAGACAAGACTACGTGGAGTCGGTTTCACAGCAATTCGTTTCTGTCATTAACTTTTGTAGCACAACATATTGACTTTTTAAGATTATTTTTGTTATTATCTTTCTTTTTATACCTATATATTTTTGTTGAAATAAATTCCATAGAAAAATACACCGAATAAACAATATTTGTTAAAAAGTAATTCTACTGTTTGATAAGTTAGTTAAACAAAAAAATTTGATTAAAAATTCTTTGAATTGTGTTTCTGTGAAATATGTTTCATTCAAGTAAATAGTCTTTGAAACAATAATAGTCGTAATAAAAATACAAGAACCAAATATTATATGAAACATTTTCTGGGAAACGAAATTCTATGAAATTTCTGTCTGCGAAACAAGGGGACACCATTTTGAATATATATGCGTAGCTGAATTGAATCAGAATACTAATTTTAACAGTTTATTCGAAATATTGAAATTCGGAATTTCGTTTTTCGGACCGAGAACTCATCGAGCATTTGATTCTTCGAACATATGAAAATCGGAAAACAAACAAATCGGATTTACGACATTCGGTAAAATAACTTTCGTGATTTTAAATAATAGAGATTATAATTTTTAGTTATTATGAAATTCGGACTTTTGAAAATCGGAATATCGAAATTCGGAATAAAATATTTCGGAATATTTGGGTGTTCCCCATTCTGATGCATTCGATTCTATTTTCCTCTCTGGGCGAGCGTGCGGGCCAAGGTGATGTTTATGCGGCGCGCCGCCGACCCTGCCGCTATGAAAATCTACTGGATGCATTATTCTTCTGCCTAAGTGCTTAAGACTGTGCCGAGCAAAATAAGTCAAAACAGTCGTCACTGTTAAAGTAATATAATCAATACCTTTACCATAATTACCATAAAAAATATGTAATGAATACCACAGTGAATGTGTTAACCGATTATCGTTGGCAAAAAATAAGAATACTGTTTAATTTAATAAACAAAAATACGTAAAGTTGTACAAAAATCTTTAAAAAAATCTCGTATTTAGTTGAGTTTTGTTAGTAAACTGTATTTTTTTTTCACAAACTTGCATTCATATTAATCTTTAACATTCATACTACAATTTGTAGTTTTTACATTTTCGAAATGTCGCTTAGTTATTTTATTATGAATTTTTCGCGCTGTTTTGAATCATACGCAACGTATGTATGTATGATTCAAAACAGCGCGTCAATTAAAACAAAAATTAATAATAAAATAACTAAGCGACATTTCGAAAATGTAAAAACTACAAATTGTAGTATGAATGTTAAAGATTAATATGAATTCAAGTTTGTGAAAAAAAAATACAGTTTACTAACAAAACTCAACTAAATACGAGATTTTTTTAAAGATTTTTGTACAACTTTACGTATTTTTGTTTATTAAATTAAACAGTATTCTTATTTTTTGCCAACGATAATCGGTTAACACATTCACTGTGGTATTCATTACATATTTTTTATGGCAATTATGGTAAAAGTATTGATTATATCACTTTAACAGTGACGACTGTTTTGAATTATTTTGCTCGGCGCAGTCTTAATAGAATACTCACTAAATAATTCACAAGTTGAAGATGGCTAATAAAAGCGTGCCCGACAAGACGGTGGCGGTCGATATGTAAAGAGATGAGATCTATTCAGGAATAATATCGTGGTTGTTTACGGTGCGGCTCTCGGTTGGATTGCGTTGCGCAACGGTCGCTAGTTTGCCCGCAGCTTAGACGGACGCGATGGGGGGACACAGGTGGGATGGAGCGAACGTCTGCGTCGGTGCTTTTTCATTCTTTGTTTGCGTTGAGGATTTGCATACAATCGGAGAAATTGCGTGGCTGGCAGCAGCCGAGAAAAAAGGAATTCGTGTAGTTATATGCATATGACTGTTTAAGGTGCAGGTCCTGCGATTTTTTCCTCTAATAAATACCTCAAAGATATTTTCTGAGTAATCGTTGGAATTTCGCTGCGGGCTGCATATGTTAAGTCAAGTTTACTCCTCTTGGTAGATAGGTAGAAGAACTATAAAAAGTAATTGGATTTCTTCTACATTACGTTTTATTTATTTTTACATCTTATTACCTAAGTACCTACAACACAATCCAGAGTTTAAAAAAATGCTAAAGAAAGTAAAACAAAGTAAGTAAGTAATAATTTCTCGACATGAGATTTGATAGTAAATCGTTAACCGATAAGCGTGACTCGATCGGTCGGTCAGTGTATAGTTTACCGAGGCGTTTGTCATCTGAATCACGTGGCCTTCCGTTCGGTTAATACTAGCAAGCATTGATTTCGCGCGTTAGTTGTGGCGGGCTGGCCGCGCTGACATAGCGTCCTTATCGACGGAGTCGTGAAGTGCGCATCAACGCCGCCACGTGTATAAACATTGTTTCACAACAATAACACGCGGGTGACGCGGGCAAGGACGCTCGGCGATGCCGGCCCACCGCTCACCGACGCATTGATTCTCTAACAACTACGTTCTGTGCTCATCCACAAAGAAATATTTTAAGTGTCCACAGTTTTAGACGCCGAAAAAACACGATGAGCGCATTTGTTTGTTTGCGTCCACTCCGGACGAGGATTTCTTACGATGTTTGGATTGCTCGAGTGCTTCTTTGTTACTTAAAACGCTAATTTAGTGTTTTTTTTTGTGTAGTGAATTTTACAATTTAGTAGTTTAGTGTAGTGATGTATAGTATGGACACCTACTACGAAAGTGAACCTGGCAACAGTAAGTTTCACATTGTTATTGTGTACAATTCCCCGAGTGGCATTGCTACCAGTAATGCGTCAAGGAGATCGCCTTAATGGATTCCTCGAAGTCTCGACACGAGAACTGCGCAGTTACATCGAACTACGATCGACCGTACATTTTACTTAAACTTCCATGACACGGTTTTAATGCGACCTTGTGCTTAATAATACTACATCAAAGTTCTTACTGGACCCACAACAAATTGACTTGCAGCGCGAAACAGTGCCAGACTCAGTATTTCAGTAATATCCCAATATTGATTAATTTTTTGATATTCAATATTCTGTTCTTAACAAACATGGGGCAGGCCAGGCCTTAAACTGTTAGATTTAACATTTAAAAACCTATCGAATGATTAACTAGTTTATTAATCATTAGACCGACATAATCTGACTTGTCGACGTTGTTTATAATTTTATTTCTATAATACGTTTGTCACAAATGTTAATTAAAAGTACAGCGAATTGTAGACATAGTGTGTTAAATGAATTTACAATGAAAATTGCTATTGCGGTTCGTAAACAGCGAACGCTGGTATCTTGCACCTCCCACGCCCATCTACCGGAGGCTAGTCACATTCCTGACATACCTACCACAGGTTGTCGGCCGACCGGCACTGCGGCCGGTTCCGACGTTCGCAGCAGACTGCACAGCGGTGACGTAGCGACGGCGACGCGTCTCCGGCCATTTGGCGGCCCGATAGCTTCGTTACATACAGCCTTTTCACACCTCCCTTTGCGTTTGCACCACGACAATCCGATCTCCTAGGAAGAATACGACCTTGTCGCATAGGTCCACATACCTTAGACGCTTTTACTGCGCAGTTTAAATGGAAACTTGTTATAATATCACCGATCGTCGCCGCTCCGGTACAGAAATCGCGTGCGCTTTCGCCGCGTGCCGCCTTTCTACGCCGAATTGTCATTTTTTTTTTTTTTTTTTTTTTTTTTTTTTTTTTTTTTTTTTTTTTTTTTTTTTTTTTTCGGATTGGCATCTCGCAGGTCAACCTAGGAGGTTGTCGGCTTGCTGCGAAAGCCGCAACGAGCGATGGCCGTCAGAGTCATCAGGGGGTATCGCACGATCTCCTACGAGGCGGCTTGTGCACTGGCCGGATCCCCGCCCTGGGACCTGGAGGCGAAGGTACTCGCGTCACTGTACCGGTGGCGCGAGGAAGCGCGGGCGCGGGGCGAGCGACCGATGAAGCGACACATGGAGTTGCGTCGGTCTCAGCTTCGCGAGGTCCTGGTGGCGGAATGGCGGGACAGGCTTTCGCGCCCTACCGCCGGCCTCGCCATCATCGAGGCGGTCCGGCCAGTGCTCGAGCGCTGGCTCGGGAGAAGGCACGGCTCCCTGTCGTTTCGGGTGACGCAGGTGCTCTCGGGGCATGGTTGCTTCGGGAAGTACCTGTGTCGCATAAACAGGGAGCCGGACGCCCGGTGTCACCACTGCGTCGACTGCCGGGAGGACACGGCGCGGCATACGCTGGCGGAATGTGCCGCTTGGGAGGGGCCGCGCCGTGCCCTCGTCTCAGAAGTAGGCAGTGACCTGTCGCTGTCGGCCGTGGTAGAGTCGATGGTCGACAGCGCAGAGTCCTGGGACGCGGTGGTTTCCTTCTGCGAAAGTGTCATGTCGCAGAAGGAGGCTGCGGAAAGGGAGAGGGAGATCTCAACCTCCCACCCTGCCCGCAGCAGGCGCACCGGGCGTCGGCGAAGGGCGGATAACGCCCTCTTCCGGCCCCCCTAAATGGGTCCAGGGGCGGCAGACTCGGGGACGTCTGTCGCCCCCCACATACACCAGGACCCGAGGTGGCGGCGCGTAGTGTTCCACGCGCGCCCCTCTAAGATGTCCGGGGGGGAGTCTAACACCTCACTCCCCCCCCTGACCCGAGAAGTGGCCCGCTGCAGCGGGCCGGCACCAGCCGGGGGTTGCGGAAGTATCTCCAGTTCCCGCGACCCCCGACGTAGGTGTGAGATGGAACACCGGGGTGGTTTTTAGTCAGTAAGAGTCTGACAGACCCCTCCGCCCGCCCCAGGGCGGAGGACATCCATGAGGATTTTCCACCCCGTACCAAAAAAAAAAAAAAAAAGGAGGTTGTCGGCTGCTTAACCGGACTTTCCTGTGGTGCCTTAAAAATTATTATTTTTAGGGCCTCCAGCCAGGGCAAAAAGCTTACAAACCAAGCGACTACACGCTAAGGGCACCCCCTGTGGGGTACGAGCCTCGGCTTAGGGCGTCGCTGGGAGAGGACAGCAAAGGGACGGGCTGGATCGGATTTCCATTATTTAGGGACGAATTTAAAGCTACAGGCTCAGCGGCGCGGGCTGGCACGAGCAAGGGTCGGGGAGGGGACGTACGGGGTCGTCGCGGCGGGCCTCGGCGGCGAGGACGGAATGACGGCGGTCTGTGTCTGTGTTTCTTAACTGTACTGGTGGCTTTATTGCTCTCCTGGAGGAGAGTAATAGCATCGTCAGGGTCGGTCAGAGTATGTCTCGGTCGTCGAGTCTTACTAATACGGGAGGGAGTGTACCGGGCGGCCGATACGATTAACGGGTTAGAGTGCTTCTCAGCAGTGTCGAAGAAGCGCTTGGCGGAGCGTTTCATGAACTGCTGGATGGTAGGTATTTTTAGATCGAGATGGAGGTTCTCGTTGCGAAGGTAAAAAGGGGCTCCTGTGATTCTTCGCAAGAAACGGTTTTGGAGGGTCTGCATCCTATGGAGACGGTATGGTTTCGCGTGTGCGAATACAGCACAGGCGTACGTCATGATGGGACGAATGCACGCCGTGTAAATGCGCAATTTGCACTTGAGTGACAATTTGCTGCGTGCATTCAACATGAAGTAGAGCCTACCGAGAGCGAAAGCGGCGCGCGAACGCGCCGTCTTTATGTGCTCTCCGAAAGTAAGATGGTGGTCCAGAATCACACCTAGGTATTTGGCTTGCTTCTCCCAAGGGATAGGGTTATCGGACTGGGCAGAGAGGGGGACGAACGCGGTTTGGAAAAGAGTACTGCCTGACTTTTGATGGGGTTTACCTCGATTCTCCATTTCCGTAAATAAGCGCCTAAGGCTTTTGCCGCGGATTGGAGGGTACGAGCTATGCAGTCTGGGTCACGACCCGAGTAATAGATGGCCGTGTCGTCAGCGAATAGAGCCAACTGGGCCTTTTTATCTTTGGGGATGTCGCTGGTGAACAGCGTGAAAATGAGGGGGGATACTACAGAGCCCTGAGGGACGCCAGCGCGTATTGGGTGGGGTGAAGAGAGCGCACCCTCGATGCGATAGCGAAAGGTGCGATTCGACAAAAAGTCACGCAAGATGAGCACGAGACGATCTGGCACTCCGAGTTGGTAAAGCTTGTATAGTAAGCCGTTGTGCCAGACTTTGTCGAATGCTTTCGCTATGTCAAAGAAGAGCGCACCCGTCATCAAGCCACGCTGAAAACCAGCGCTTATGTGCTCGACGATGCGGTGGACTTGTTGGACGCAGCTGTGTTCGGTTCGAAAGCCAAACTGCTCGTCGGGAATGAGACTCTTTGCTTCGGCAAAGTCTTTGAGCCGCTTATAAATAAGCCTCTCGTAGATTTTGCCTAGAACATTGAGTAGACTAATGGGACGGTAACTGGTGGGATCAGACTTGGGTTTGCCTGGTTTCGGAATGCCGATAACGGTGGCCTCTTTCCATGCCTGAGGAAAAATGTTGTTGCTTAGAGCGCCATTGAAGATGGCGGTCATTAGCATTATGAGATGGGCGGGGAGGAGTTTGAACACCTTATTGGTGATACCGTCAGAGCCGGGGGCTTTCCGGGGTTTGAGCCTCTTGATAATATCGTGCACTTCGTCGGGAGTGACAGGAGGCAGAGGATAATCAGGGTCTTCAACGGGTGGGAGAGAGGCTCTACGTTCGACTTCGGCGTCGACCTCAGAAAGGTGAGCTTCGTCTACTGGTTGAGAGCTGGGGGTGCATTGAGACTCTAGGCTGTCGGCTAGACATTCAGCCTTTTCATCGTTGTCGAAGGCGACGCTACTGTCGGAACGAATGAGAGGGGGCATGGAGGCCTCGTTAGAAGAACGGAGCTTCCTCTGGAGTTCCCAAAAGGCTAGGTGGGTGGGCTCGAGTTCGCTAAGTGTCTTGTCCCAGCGGCTAGAGCGCAGCTCCTCAATGCGTTTCTTTACAGCACGCTGTAAAGAGCGCATGTGAACCTTGTTCGCATCGCAGGGGAAGGCACTGTACGCACGGACGGCCGCGTTCTTCTCGGTCAACAGATCACGCACATCGTCAGGCAGTTTCCAGCGATAATCGCTCATCGCCGGAACCTCCCTTGAACAATCGTTCAAGACGGATTGTACATGATTTGTGAACGAGTCGATCGCGCCCGTCGTGTCTGCGACTGTCACCAAGTGGTCGGGGATAGCGTCCAAGTGAGGCGACGTGGTGGATTGTAGGCTTTCGCTTACTTTCCTCCAGTCGGTAATAATTTGGGTCGGAGGGGGCTGGCTAGGGTCAGAGGGACCTGAACGGGGAGCTAGTTCTAATATCACTGGACGATGGTCGGAATTAAGCTCGTGTAGCGGTTCTATAGATTGCAAACGGAGGTTCACATTCTTGAGCAGCGCTATATCGAGGATGTCGGGAAGATGGTTGGGATCGTGGGGGAAATGAGTGGGAGTCATCGGGGCGATGACGTCGAAGTTCAGTTGAGAACAGAGGTTAAACACGATCCTACCTCTGGAAGAGGTCCTGTTACTATTCCAGGAAGGCTGATGACCGGTCATGCCGAGCCGACAGACAGAGACCTCGAGGCGAGCGAGGGGAGGAGGGTCCATAGGAATGCAGTACAGAGCCTTTCTATAGTATATTAGGGTACCGCCCTTGTGACAACGAGACCTATCATTGCGAACTATACGGTAGTTGGCAATATTCGGGTCACGATGATGGGGCTTAAGAAAGGTCTCCTGTATGAGGAGGATATCAAGTTGATGGTCGCGGAGGAAATTGGCGATCTCATCACGTTGGTTAGTAATGCCATTGGCGTTAAAGAATCCTAACTTAAGGGATCGGGGTTTATTAGTACACGGCCTTTCCTTATCCATTGGATTAGTAAGGGTAAAGTTTATCTAGGGCGTAATCTCCGGATACGCTTTGAACACCTTAAGGATGTCGCTAATATTTGCTTTGCACGCGAGTATATCCCTAGCCATAGCTTCAGCAGCGGGGTTGCGGTAAATTTGGTAGGCGAGGTTGATGACTTCGCCTATCCTCTCGGTAGGGAGAGATGCAGGTACGCGGGAGGCTGAGGGCGCGGTTGAAACGGCGGGAGCGGCCTTAGATGGGGCGAGGGCGGCCTTAGGAGCGGCGGCGGCGGCTTTAGGAGCGGCGGGGGCGACCTTAGGTAGGGGGGGCGTGGTCGCGGAGGCTAGGTTCGGCGCGGGGACTGGCGACTCCATCAGCGCTGGCATGGGCAGAGATTGGGAGGGCCTCAATGCAGGGAACGCTCTCTGATGATTCAGCGAGTTCCATGGGGAGGGCCTCTGAGGGCTGAGACGCTCGGGCATCTCTGAGGAGGGAATCTTAACAAAGGGGCTTTCCCTTTGTTGACGAGCGTTCGCACGCTTGGTCAACTTGGGAGAAGAGGATTTTGGGGCTTCGGGGCAGCCGCGGTAATTGGCGGGGTGACCTGATTGGCCGCATAGCACACAGCTGGGAGGTTCTGTGCACAGATTGCGGTCTTTCGGACGGGGGCAGTCAGCAGTTGCGTGCTCACCCAGACACTTGACGCATCTAGGGGTCGCGTAGCAATTGCGTTGGGCGTGACCGTAAAGTTGGCAGCGGTGACACTGTCCAACCGTATCGGATTTATAAGGCCTCTCGATCGAGATGCCCGACAAGTGACATACCGACTTTACTTTGAAGATCGGATGGTGTCCGCCTGTGTGATCGCACACGACAAGAACCGAGTCGTATGCAATCGCACCCCTAGCTTTGTGCAGACGATGCACAGCGGATACTGGGACATTTTGCGACTGAAGGTCGGCGAGAATCACTTCCGTTGAGATTTCTTTGGGGACGCGTCGGATTACCACACGGGTGGGTTTATCATCGGGCAGGGAATAAGTGTGGAACGAAATGTTCCTCACTTTTAGCAAGGATGTAAGTTCCCTGTGGTCCTTCACCGTGGGAACTTGAACTTTGATACCCTGTTGGGTCGAGCGCGCGTTTGTGTATTTGATCTTACGATCGTTACACAATTTGGACACGTCGGTCCACTTCGCCTTGTCCTGGATGAACAGGGGAGGCGGGGCGGGTAGTTTCTTTTTTGAAACTGAAGGATTGGGGGCAGCAGTGGACAAGGGACTAGTGGGACGGCTGCCCTCTGGACGAGAGGTAGCTGAGACGGGGGGGGGCCGAAACCGAGGGGGTGAGGGAGGGGGGGGCGCGGCTATGGCTTTCTTGGCCTTGGTGGCCTGAGAGGGACTCTTACCCTTCTTTCTCTTGCCTCCCGGACCGACAACTTGGTAGTCGTCGTCCGAGGACGCGGAGGCAGAGTGGGCTTCCTCAGAGTCGGAGTGAGATGGCTCAGAGACGGGGACAGAAGTATCCATTGTTTCTGAAAAACATGGCGACGCAGAGCGCAGCTGCGTGGGAACAATAGCCGCGGGAACAATTGTCGCGGGAACAATGGGTTCGGAAACAATAGGTGTTTCCGCGTACGGGCTTGTTGTCTTAATTGACAATAGGGACGGGATTTGCGGTGGCATAGAGGATGCTGCCACAGGTGTGCCTTCGTTGGCGTTATCGGGGGAAAAGGGGCTATCAAATATGTCACTGAAGTCAGCGACGCTAGATTCGTCTGCTTTACGGGACGCGGACGAGTTCTCTAGCCATATGTCTAGATCGGCATGGAACTTGGCGCTTGGCCATAAGCGGGCCTTGACGTACGCTAATATTTCAGCGTCCGACATGGTCGGAGGGAAAGCTAAGTTGGGGAGGGAATTTTGGGAGATTTAACTCTCAGGGAAGCCTAAATTAAACCTAACACCTAACTCTAACACCCCGGGTGGAGTGGCCCGGGGATGTGTAACCCTCCCTGTCGGGTGTAGACAGGGAGGTGAGTACCTATTGGTGAGCCCTAAGCTTGTAAACCCGTCGCCAGTCTTATTGTGCGAACGGGGCCCTAGCCAGTCTAGTGCGAAGGGTGTAGACACGCCCAACCGACACTAGGTGTGTGGCTGTGAAAGGAAACCAGAGACTAGGTTCGACTAGGAGACCCCCCAAGGCCGAAACACTAGCTCCCGACTCCAATTGACTGCCTCGCCCTGAAGGGGTTTGGCGGGTGTGATTGGGGCAACACCCACTCGGCTTCGTTGGCACCGTAGGGTATCCACCGAGTACCACGAAACTGTGGTTTTGCCCTGAAGGGGCCTAGTGAAGCTACACGACAGACTCTGTTATAGAAATAGGAATTTCAGCCGTCGCCTTGAAAAAAGCAACTTTTGAACAGTTGATTGCAGTCGGCTGACTACTGGAATCGTTGCGGCGCACAGTGTTATTATTGCCTCGAAAAACGGACATCCCCTTTTTATTAACTTACCCGATAGAACAGGTTATTTTAAAGGTAAGAGTAAAATACCCGTGTGCCCATTGTACACCAAACACGAGTAAAAAAAGTTTAGTTTTTTTTTCACTTATCTAAATTAATCAATTACAAAAAAAAATATGCATTATTTTTCCCTTTTCTTTATTATGTGTAATAAAACGATATTAAAGATATTACAAAAATAATTCAAAAGAGTACTAACTAGTACAAATGTAAAGAAATATGCTTTTTTTGTGTTTTTAGATTTTGATTTTTTACGGTTGTATCTTTACTTAGTTGGATTCAATATTTATGTCAAATCAGATTTAGACCCCAACTATTCACTAGAAAAAAAAAACACATCCAAATCTCGCTGTATCTAGGAGTTATTCACTTCTAAAGTTTTTTCTGATGATTCTGATTTTAGGGTCATCACTTCACAAAAAAAGAATGTTTTGTTTGTTGATTTTAATTTTATGTTGGATTCTATTTTTAACCCCCGACGTAAAAACGACGGGGTGTTATAAGTTTGACGTGTCTGTGTGTGTGTGTGTGTGTGTGTGTGTGTGTGTGTGTGTGTGTGTGTGTGTGTGTGTGTGTGTCTGTGGCATCGTAGCTCCCGAACGGATGAACCGATTTTGTTTTTGTTTTTTTTATTTGAAAGGTGAATTAGTCGGGAGTGTTCTTACCTATGTTTGATGAAAATCGGTCCAAGATGGCCGCCGCTACAAAATAGCCAATCACATATTTTTTCACAACTCCATCAATATGGGTATCAAATGAAAGGGCTTCACTAGTAGAATACTTTACACTATGATAAATTTCTAGGCCAAGATGACCGGCACCACAAAATGGCGAATTATATATACCAAACGCATTCTCAGGGTGATATCTTTAATATCAACAAAAAAGATCCATGTGACGAAATACAACTTTAGACGTATCTACAACTTCTCAAAACCAGACTAAATTACATTTAAAAACTTTCAAATAAAAATTAAATTTAAAATTTAAAAAACCCCCAACGCAAAACATAAAAGCAATTATTTAAAAAGTAAAAAATAATATCTTTTGTTGAGCCATCAAATGTTTGTTCGTTGAAATGGCGCTATAATGTCGCGGCGGGGTACCGCTAAGTCAGCTATAGCTAAATAGGTAAAATAGCGAACTCATGGATTTGCAATGAGATTTGACTTAAGCGGTACCCCGCCGAGACATTATAGCGCCATTTCAACGAACAAACATTTGATGGCTCAACAAAAGATATTATTTTTTACTTTTTAAATAATTGCTTTTATGTTTTGCGTTGGGGGTTTTTTAAATTTTAAATTTAATTTTTTATCATAAAATAATACTTATCCCCATCACCCACCCACCCACCCACTCTCATACATTTTACAAATTATATTCTTATATCTTTTTATTATTTAAAGTGCTAGTATTAAATATTTACAGACCTCACTTGCTTAAAGTACTTACTTTAATTATCATTTTCCGTAGATAAAAATGCAGTACTATCGTCATTCCAGGCTTCTATAAGATTTATATATATACATATATATTTATTTATATTTCTATATATCATTGAAAAAAATAGTAGCCCACTGGCATCGATCGGTAACAGGGTTCTATTATTGTTATTTTTTTTTTTTCAATAAAAAAATAATCATTTTAAGAAATACGACTTGTGCCGACCCTAGCGCCAAAATTTTAGAATCCTGTAAATTCTAGAAACTGTAAGATTTGGATATGATATTTTATATAGGGACTTCTTAGTGCCAAAGCAACATATTGTGTCGATATTGAATCCAATTACCATGAAATAAGCCCATTATAAAATAAAATCGAAAATATGTAAAATTCGATGTTACTCATCGCCGGTTAGCGATAAAAATTAAGCGTTTGCTTGATAATTTACTTAACTAAAAGCATCAAGTAATTGCAATCAACGATATAACAAAAACGAATTGGATCCTAAGTTATTGCCATCTCTATGGCTTTTATGGAAACCATAGAAAAAAATTAAAAAAATTATATCTCCAGATTGGGACAAAATTGTCACACGGGTATTTTACTCTTACCTTTAAAATAACCTGTTCTATCGGGTAAGTTAATAAAAAAGGGATGTCCGTTTTTCGAGGCAATAATAACACTGTGCGGCGGGCGCAGCGAGAGCAGGTGACGAGCGTAGCGGCAGAGCGTGGAGCGAAGCGTCGACACGTCCGTGCGCGGCGAGCGTCGAGCGAAGAGTCCCCGCCGAATTGTCATATGGTCCTAATGTATTTATCGTTTGTGTCATGAAAGGGAAACGGCGTTGTACCTTTTTGTCATTGACAGATAATCAAATCGCAAAATATGTTTATTGTTCCTAGGTAAGGAAGAAACTGAATTTGGTATGGTATCGAATTTAATTGATGTTCTAATTTAAATTGTGTTTTAGAAAAGATCAGCACCTTGACAAAGAAATGACATTACATTTGTTAGAAGTACAGTCGTTTTAGTACGGAACTAAGAATGTTTGTAATGCTAATAGGCGGATGCGGCCTGATTTTCAATCGGAGCGGAGTCGTACATCCATTCATCTGAGCGTCCGGAGAGTTGAGTTATCCGGATGTAGATAATTTTAACATATTTATGTATGCCACGAGGATGTTATTGGTTTAACGATTCTGTCATGCGTCTTGGAAGATGCATTATTCTATTGACAACTGACCGTTAGTCTAGCTATTTCCGACTTAGAACTTAGAATACTGACTAGCCTACTTAAAACGGGTACTAATTCTGCCATCATCCTTTCATGAATCACTACCAGTATTTTTGATCGAGAGCATTAATTTTGCTCCTTATAAATCTAATAATCTCTATAATAAGATATTTTTTAAGAAAATTATGGCGAATAGAATAAAAAAATAATTAGGTACAAGTTCAGAAATTTGAACGAATACCTTACGCAGAAAATAGACTTGTTTTACATTCTTTGAATAACATCGTCATCATTATCATTCTAATTTGGAAAATTAGAATCTAGTTTTTTTTTAAAGTAATATACCTTTTGGCGTTGTTACCAAAATCGGAAATGCCAAATAACATACCAATGTGCATAATCGGTGGTAACGAAACACGATACTTTGGTATAGATTGACTTACTTTAATTAATGGGCCCAAAGTCTTCCAAGATATTTCTTGGTCTCATCCATTAACTGTTCAAGGCTTCACTACTGCACTACTCACAGCAAGTTCGAGAATATGATACACTAATATTCCTTTATCACTGTCACATCACTTATCGATCACAACTTTACCTGGAGTTGGAATAAAACATTTTATCGACCCTTGACCTCAATAACCCATCCCATCTAGCCTGCAAACACAGTAGGTGCTTACTTAAACTTATGCAAATGTTTGTATTAAAACATACATGTTTATATGCACCTTGTCCAACAAATATCCGAGTTCGCAAAACCATTTTCGCACACAACAATACACATTTCACAATAAACTACGCAGTTGCATGTTCATTGGTGCACATGTGTGTCGTGTGTGTGACGATAACACAGCGAATGCGCGAGCGCATACGTACTTGATAATAGGCCTGATAACCTACCAATATTGACGCTACGTAGCTTTGGTTGCGTGTTTTCTTTTACTGTAACTTACCTACTTAAGATCGTTGTAAGGAACTGTGCTTGTGTTGAAATTGTGCAGTATAAGCGCTCTTTTTTTTTATGACGATCTTTTGTATACATCTTGAGCTTACCGAGTCTGGCTGACTAAAAGTGACTAACCGGCTTATCTTTTTACCTTATTCTTATAAATCTTACTTATATGCATGAGAATAGTAAGTACTTGCCGTTTAAGAAAATTTTGGAGACACCGGACTAAATACGAACCACACACAAAGGTTTGGCAAATAATAATTTGGATTAGCTGCCAATATTCAGTCGATGCAGTTACACCCTAGCAGTCATTAAACATAAGCGGAAATTAGCTGATTAGGTATTTAATAGGGTAGTTGTACCTAGATGCAGTAGCAGTTCTAACTAGACTTATTTCCTCTTAACTGACTGAACTATAAAATTGCTTAGATAACGACTTCTTGTCTGGCGACGAACGTAGCTACTCCTATTTTATAAGT
Organism: Charanyca ferruginea; assembly: GCA_947361185.1. NCBI lineage: Eukaryota > Metazoa > Arthropoda > Insecta > Lepidoptera > Noctuidae > Charanyca > Charanyca ferruginea. Next base: position 18,679,182 of record OX376056.1, on the reverse strand, counting down.
TGCACAAACAAATCTGTTGTTGTGCAAATAGTGATGTGTTAGCATCAAATGTTTTGCTTAAAAAGCTTTACTATTGATACTTTGATATTATTATCATTCTTTGCTAGAGGAGGAGGGAAGACCGAATTCCAAACATTTCGCACTCATCCCTTTTTCTTTAACCCTTTAACACTCACATTTTATGTCTTCTTATAATAACATTAGCCAATTTTTGAAATTGGATTTACTTAACTTTTTCCCTGAAATTTCAATTTAGTTAACAACTATAATGTTCAACCACCACGTTCTTTTCCCTCGACCATGTTGAACCCCTAAATGTTGTGCATGATCAACCTCGGGGTTAATTCTTTTTTTATGTTAAGCCACCGAGAAATAGGAGCCCCTCGGAGCGGGGCTCCGTTGACCGGCCTAACCAAACCTAACCTGTCCGGGTCGGCTGGCGGAGTCAGCGTCGTACGGTATCTTGCTTTGGGGGCGGGCTGCATATATTGATTCTATTTTTATTCTGCAAAAGCGGGCTGTCAGAGCCATCTATAATCTCAGCAGACGCGAGTCTCTAAGAGAATTGTTTAAACAGATTAACATCTTGACGGTACCTACCTTGTCAATACATAATATATGAAAACATTATACATGTTCAAAAAAACCTTCATCTTTTTAATAAAATAAGTGACAGACATAGTGTTTATACTAGAAATAGGAACAAATTAGATCAGCAAAGTTTCAGATTGTCAAAAGTTCATACTTCTTTTATGGGGTACTGTGTAAAATTTTATAATAAAATACCTCTTGATATTCTACAACTAAATGAAAGACAATTTAAAACATGTATTAAACGCACACTGTGTAGACAAGCATATTATAAATTAGAAGACTACATCAATGATAAAAATGCTTGGCTAAATGCTGGTCCTGCCCCACAGGCTGTTTAGAGAATTTCCTAATTGGAGGAATGTTGTTTCCTACCCCTTTTTTTATTGACATGAGTAACGAGTATCGTTATTATTATACACAAATATATTTTAATTACTTTTTCGACATTTTAGAAACATTGGAAACCTTAGTTTTGTATAATTTAGCAGCATTATTTCAATTTTGTAAATGTGAGTACCATGGAGCCATATATTAAGTAAATTATTATGTGTTTGACATAAATGAGCATGGCGGTTGAGAGAATTGTCATGCTCACTCAAATGTCTCGCTGGTGGTGGCGCGTGTGTTGGATCATTCAGCTCCCTCTAAAATGGTTGAGCTGAATGGTGCTGATTCACGCGTCATATTCGTGAACGGGCGCTGTCAGTAGAGATTGGTCAACTCTTAACTGCCATGGTTTTTATCTTGATTATTTTTTATATTTTGTATTTCTAGATTACCTTCATTGTTTTCACATGTAGAAGCAACAAGAATAATGTAAGCAGTATTTTGTAAAAACCTCATTTTAAAAGAGTGTCCGTGGAGTTTCTTGCTCGTTCTTCTCCATAGAGACCTACCTACGTTTTGGAACGAGCAACTAGCTTCAACTTTCTGACTAACTGACCGACTCCTTGACAATTCAAAAGTGCCTGTAAATGGTTTAATTGAAATAAATGCTTTGACTTTGACTTCGGGGTGCCCTAGACTTCTGCTCTCAGTAATCCTTTAATGTCTATATTAGTTACCTAACAACAAATGGGTTGAATATGTACAAAGAAATGATGTCCAATGTATTGAAATTCATATTCAACCGCCAAGGGGTGGAACCATTTAGGGGTTCAACATGGACTAAACTAAATAAATCATTACTAATATTGTAAATGCGAAAACGAGTTTGTTGGTAACGCTTTTACGGCTAAACCGAGTTCAATCAAATACTAAGCTTGAACCCCAAGGTAGGATATAAGCTGTTTTTTCAACCGACTTAATAAAAGGAGGAGGTTCTCAATCCAACTGTATGTTTTTTTATGTATGTTTGTTACACGATTTCTCCGACAAATGTAAATCTTTTTTATGGATAGGGTATATGCCTCAAGGGTGGTATCAATTTTATCAAAAATGAATTAGCTCTTTTTGAGAAAATTAACAAAAACCAAAAAAATATAGACATAGATGACGTTTTGGTTTCCTCAATCATTGGAGGACATTCAATCTCTGTTTTAACTGTGTTGCCGTTTCTTAATGGATCTGGATGATAAGGACGTAGGCACTAAAATCGGAAAAAATAAAAACCTTTTTTACAAACAAAACAACCGCCGTCAAAAACTAAAAAGTGATTAATAACTTTAGCACAGAACACCTATGACTTAAGTTTCGGAAGTCGGTGGCAATACAAAACAACAAACAGAACAAAGTGTTTTTTTCTAAAAAAAGATTTTTTCAATCTGCGATTTTTTCTGCATCCACGATAACAGACATTTACGCGTACGAAATCGCAGGCAAAAGCTAGTATTTTTATAATTCACAACTGCTGAGGTGAATATTAATTATTTAAAAAAAATATATTCATCCGGCGGCACCTCATTTGTTAGTAAAACGAAGTAGCTTCAGAAATAAGGTCCAATTTAAATAGATACCTGTGTACGTAATGAGAACTTGTGAGACGTTCAACAAACTTTTCGCTCAGCTAAAGTACGTAGCGAGCCTCGAACGTCGCTGTTTTATTATGAAATGTCACGTCGTACCAGACGGTACATAAATAAGAACAAATTAACTTGTCTGTGACCTCTGGATTGAACACGATAAAGTTCACATCCACACACCTTAGATTACATGTTAAAACGAATTTGATTTTCCTTACAATTTATTAAACAAAATGTTATACTTACACAAAATGTTGATTAACAATTAAACCTCTTTCTTACTGTCATCTTTTCACATTTAAACTCAACTCGACCGAAGACACTCAGTTTTATGGGGTTTTATTTTATTAGACGATTTAATTTTAGGGGTCGAAATGATTTTTTTATTGCGGGGTTCATGATCAAAATTTACGACCATATTAAGACTCAAATTAGGCGCGTAATTTTCTGTGAAATTGTTTTAAAGTTGGCAAAATCCAGGAGAAAGTAACATTCTTGTTTGTATTGCACGGGTAGTTATATAATCAATAATTTTCATTAAATAATTTACCGTTTCCTCGATTCACTGAGAAAAAAATATAACTGATCATTATTTTAGTAAAAAATAAAGAGTGAACAAACATTTTATAGGTAGTAAGAACATGATACTACAGCGATCTCACCGCAGGTTTCAGGCATCCCCGCGAGTAGCGTTGCCATTTCTAAATATCAAAAAGCCGGACTAACCCGTCAAAAAAGCCGGACTTTTGGGTCCCAAAGCCGGACATCAAAAATATTGAAGTATTGAATAAAACCCATATTTAAAAGCCGGACGTTTGAATTCCATAGCCGGACGCTAAAATAGGGATTTTTGTCAAAAAATAAGAAAACATAGGTACCTAGGTACTATATTTAGATATAAGAAGCGTTTAGTTGCGAGTCTGCAAATCTCGTCTCGTTCGCTACTGACTGAAGAACGATTATATAAAAAGCCTAACAAAACCTGGACGGGCCGGACGCAGCTAAATTTGGCCGGACAAGAAGTCAAAAAGCCTAACACTGTCCGGCTTTATCCGGACGGATGGCAACACTACCCGCGAGGAAAGTCCCACGTGAGAACTTTGGCGATACGATACTTAGCGACTTGTTCTACGGCTTTGGTGGAACAAGCTAGGATTCTTACGAGCAACTTAACATGCTGTAAAGTTTAAACTACATTGTTTTGCTGTGTTTAGATACTTAATATGAAAATGGTACTTCAAAGCAAATTGTTCCGCAAAATAGCCAAAGAACAATTTAGAATCCAGTTGGCCAATTCTCGTAATTGAAAACGTTCAAAATCTTGTCGCAACTCTCATCAACATATCTCGGCAACTATCATATCGAAATCTAGTCAAAAATGTGGTTAAAATAGAGGCATTTTTGACAGATTAAGAAGATTAGAATGTAATTGTTCCTAAAAGTTACAAGAATTTCCCTCTGGTTCAATAATCACTGTTCTAAATTATCCCATCGCTAATAATATCGATTTCTAACGTGTTTCCATAAACGCAGTGATGACGTCGTCCATAGCCTGTGAAACAAGTCAATCCGGAATGATTCATTCACCTTTAACATACCTACCTACAAACTATTTGGATCCGGCAGTATGTGGGCGGCAATCAGGTGAATAAAGATTGTTCACACGGCAATTTGAGCTATTACGATACGAGATTGATTGAGATGCGACGCCCGCGCTGTCTACCGAACTAAAAATGTCTAAGTTTAATACTGGTTGTTATCGAATTATCGCCATAAATCTTCTAATAGTCGATATCTCTACTTATTAAAATTTTAATAACATCTATTAAATAAACTAGATTGAGAATAACTTCAATATTAGTTTCTTTACCGAACATCCATTTGCGGTGTTATCAAAATATAGTTTAAAATAGATGGGTAAATAATGATTATAGATCATCATTATTTGCTCTAGGTCTAGTGCATGACTAGTCAACCGTTGTGTTTGGTTTAGTAAAGCAGTCTTAAACAACAATTGAAGATTTTAGCATATGATTGCAATGTCGGTGTTGAAAATTTGGGCAAGTTATTTGTCAATGATTTTTATAAGGTCAACATAAAGGCAAGATCATGAGTTTATTTAAAGTCGACTTATTCCGATTATCATATTTGCCGTTTGGTAAAAACTTCCTCACAAACAATATTTGTGAAACTTGAACTTTTTGGCTTGTCTTGTCTACTGCTCTGGTTTTGCAAAGATGATGATTGTTCCCTAATGTGTTCCTCATAAGATTTGTCGCATGTGTGTTGGTGTTGTTTAACGTAACGTGTGTTTGTTACAGTGGGCGTGGTTGGCGGCGGCATGCCGGAGGCCGCCGGCGGCGAGCGGCGCCATGTGCCGCTGTACGGGAGACTGGTCGCCGAAGACCAGCTGGCGTCCATGTCCGCGCCCTCAGACATTCAGGTGAGCGCCACTGTGCGCGACCCCCGAGCTTTCTGCTGCTACCATACCCCCGCCCAGGTAAATGATGCACGAGGCAGTTTGGGGGACTAACGTCCTGAACACAAATTAATTTTGCTACTCTCAAAACTATATCTAGGGCCCCGAGTAAAACATAATATCTTTAAACTTGTATGATCGCTTCTAAACCCAATTTCATCAGAAGCTATAATGCACTTGCATATACTTAAAGTTTCTTAAACCCGTGACCTCCGCGCACCACACTTATTGTTTTATTAAAAGAGCCATTAACCACGCGCGTCTAGACATTACGCGCAAGTAAATAAATTAGTCAGTAAAGTGCCACTAATTACCTACTACAACTAAGTTCTCTTTCACTGAAACACTAGTGATGTATTTAGTTAAAGTTGAATACGAACTGGCAACGATCGATTGATGCCCCTCGTCTAGACCGGGTTAATTAATAAATGTGTCAGACTAGAGTTTCTCGCGCGAAAATATTGGTTTTCCTTCTTATTGTCACAGTGAACATGTTTCAATACCAAACTTAGATAATCACCGATGCGCGCGTCGAGTACGCCTAGTTAAGTTATTAGTCCCGGGACTAATGTATGATTATTACTGACAGTGATTGCGTTAGGGATACATTGTAGGTTCGCCTCAGGTGTGAACCAATTGTTCAACATTTTATTGAATAGATGTTTATACAAACCGTCTCGTGTATTAAGGCGTCTACGTGCGTCTCTTACTTAGCTTCATGAATGTTATGATAATGTTGTATTCTATTCTACCTGTTATGTTACCTACCTTTAATGCCTTTTATTTTATAAACTCTACAAATCGGTTTCGGTGAAATATGTTTTGTACAAATTTCACCTTAATGTGAGTTCAAACACCCATGCTTTGTTTTGTTGTCTGTAGTGTAGTTAAAGTCCGAAAAGCCTGAAACGTCTTTAGCTTTTATTGCTTGTCTGTTTTATATGTTTTTCGTTTATTAATGAATACTTCTCGCTTGCCCAGGCTATGCAGGCCCGAATACCACATCACTTTCGAGACCCCTCGACAGCACCGCTAAGAAAACTCAGCGTAGACCTCATCAAAACCTACAAACACATAAACGAGGTAAGTGAATTTTTCACAAAAAAAAACATACTTTAATTACTATGTAAAAAAAACTATACATATCGAATGATATAGTATAGTAGGGACTCGATGGAACACCGAATAACAATCGATCATCGCATCGAATAACATCCGATTGTTCGATTAATCCAGAATTACCCGGTGTCATCTGCGGTTATTAATTTACTTACTCCGTACCATATATGCAACCGCCATTGTTGATTCTCGCTCGAAGCTATTAAACTGCGAGTACCTACTTTCGTAATTATTGTTTACATGTCGTATGCAGAAATTGGTCATCAGCCTTGCATCATGTTTTCATTTTTTAGCCGTTGTTATTTATAATACAGTGTACAGTTCATTGCACGTTACTGTTTTGAAAGTGATCGGTTCTGTACAAGCGGTACATACAACATCCCACATATTGGCAAAGAAGGCGTTAGAGGTACATACCACGCGCGTTGTCAGTTCCGACCTTTTTCGACATCGGTGGGCGAATCGTTGCTAGGAGGCGGCCCGAGGTCGCGTGGGAGCAGATTTATTGCATCGTAAATAAAAAATTCTGAATGAACTACTGACTGTGCTCTTCAATGAAGCAGTGACCGGGTTAATTCTGGTGCCATATGAAATTCACGGACTCGATTCGCATTCTGATCTTATTTTACCTGCGAAAATTGGATAGAGCAAACTTTTTTATAACCAGCACTCGGATAATCGGTTGCATACTTACCTTAAAAGTTCACAGGTGTTGACTTTATATCGGATGGACTTTTGTAAAATATTCTGCTGATATGATTTTATTTTATTACTAAGTTTTATTCCTAAGGTTGGATACATAAAGGTATCTAAGTTTATTTATTTTGGTACCTTTCATTACTATGTACGATAAAGATGGTGGTTATTTATAATACTGATTAAAAAAAACAGTTACTAAAAGTAGATACCTAATTATGCCAAGGATTTGTTATGCGATCCCATAATCCCGGGATTGTTTTCTTAAGTTCAATTATTTCTAGAAGTCATATTTATACTTTCCTAGCGAAAAATGAACATCAGGTAATATGCATCCGATTATCTGATACCTAGTTATGACATAAGTCGTAGATTAACGGCGCCAGGAAAGTCATTTAGTAAGGCATCTCAGAAGTCAAATAATTACTAATACGTAGGTATATAGGTGTTTAGTATAGGTACTTAGCAGGCTGTAGATCGCATACAGCTGAGATGTTAAAAAGCATTTTGTATTGAACCAAGTTCTTAGTATAAATGAGTCGAAACTTTTGATGTTTGCATGATTAATGTTAATGGGTGCCCCTGCACTTTAAACAAGGTGTTTAGAAGTCAATCATGACGTCGGCTCACGGCCGCACTGCGCAAATGGGAAATCGTTCTAGGAAAACGATTTCCTTGCTACGCAAATGATTTCTTCCGCCATCTATGTCTTGTTTACGGCAAGTATGAGAGTACTAGCTTCGGTATAAATGACCTTAACAGTCACGTGCATGTGAAGTTTTCACTACTGCGGCGTTGGTCTCTCGCGCATTAAACGCTGCGTCACAGTTTTCTTTTCCACGAGGCACAAATGACGACACGAGAAACGTGGAAAGTTGGACGTAGTGGAAATTGTTTGTGTTTTAAAGGTGCACTGCTCTTTCCTTTGTGTGGAAATTACGCTTTTCATGATCCGTGACAACCTTTACACTTGCAGGCTTATCTCAATCTAATTTCTACAGTCGTAACAGTTCACTGAAATCGTGATTGCAGTGCCATTATTACTGATACTGTCATTGATAATTAAGATCAATTAAGATCTTTGTGAAATATCTATTAGTTACTCAAAAGCGGTGATATTGAAGTGATGGACCTGTAACACTATTTATATTTCAATAGATCACACGATCTTAAAATGATAATTCTTACATCATCTCAATGAGAGTACCTACCTACCTTTATATTCTCGTAAATCATGTAATATTCAGGCGGAATCAGAAGCCGTATTAGGATAAAACATTCTATTTACGGCTCTACATAAACAAAGCCCGTACTTATTTACGATCTAAAAATAAGCTTAACAAATCAGAGTTTACCCCAGGGAACTTGGAACACCTTTATTTTTATCTAACTCAATGACAAAGGAAGGACTGCGATAAAATTAGTTCACGTCACTCATCTGGATGCTCCGACCGTCCGATTTTAAGGCCTTGAAAGCTAGTTGTTCTTTGTTTATAAAGAGAGTGTAGTTTAATTGCCATTATAAATTGAGTGAACTTGGTCTCCAGGTTTTTGTTCGGAAGTTTTATAATCCATTTCTAAACATTTACTACTGGCGTTCTGGAGCGGCGGCAATTAATCTTGGTATACGGGAGACACGTGGTGTTTCCCCTCGCTTTCTATTTATTTTAGGACGCGATTATTAATAGAAAATATTCTATTTGAGTTTGTAAGGTGGTCATTGCCCTATTTGGTGGTGTGTTTACATGGCGCCCTGCCAGATTTGTGACGTGTCATGTGGGAAGTTAAAGACGCACGGGTATTAGGAGTCTTAGAACTTGGGTGAGCGCGACAGCCATAAACTAGGCTAGTAAGCGGAAGATAAAACTGAAACACTGTGTATCCTTTCATGCTTAGAACAGCACGGCTTTCAAAAGAGTATTGAAATAAAAAGAAAAACACATTTAGAATGTAACCTCCGATTTTAAATGTAGCATGTAAGAGTCTATAGAAAAAACGAGTTTCAGTTTCACGGCAACAGAATTTCAATGCATTTTTCGCGAAGTATTGCAATTTTTAAACCCAATACACATGCGTATTTTATTTGTTTACGTAATTCGTTTACGCAAGTGAAGCCACGAGCTAAAATGTAGAGTGCTATTAATGCACGGGCTTGTGCTAAATCTGGCTGTTTGTTTTGCGCTGTCAATAACGTGTAAACAAAGAAATTCCACAATGGTGATGCTAACTGACCAATATAAGGTCAATTCTGTCGTTGCTGTAACCGTTTTTCGGGTCAAGCAACGTCACTTCCCGCCGTTTTTTCCTTTTCTCGGAACTTGATTTCTATTTCCTCAACATTTGTTTCGACTTGATGAACGACCAAAACAAACTGAACGTTTCGTTGTAAACTAAACTCTGTTTGTTTCTTTGGCGCCAACCAATTTAACCAATAACGATTTGTTTATAAATTCCCTTTTTTAACTTTTATTGAAACCCTTTTCCGTGATTCGTGTAGAAAAATCGCATAATTAAATAAATACTTGTAAAGTGTGTTGGTACTCGTCAGTGGGTAAATAATCTTGAATAATAATCAGTGTCTGTCGGTATTCGTCTATTAATATCACATTGCGGTTTCGCCGGCGAAGTTATTGGTTTCAAATGACCCAATTGCGTCATGTTTTTGCATTCCGCTGACGGACAATAGATTTGTACATTTGCTTTGGTGAAACTCGAATTGACCCGATTTATATTTTTCTGACATAAATGATACATTAATTAAGTATGCATACAAAACAAAAAACCTTTCTGTAAGTAATTGTGTAATGTTCATGATGTGCAATATTTTTATCTGAACAGGCATCAATGTAATGAATCAAAACACTAAAGTGTCAGAACGTCAGCCAACCGCATACCTCATCAATACATTCTCAAATGGAGCATATAACGCTGTGAAGCAACGCCTGCCTGCTTGCACTGGATGCAATAGGCGACAATGACTAACGCCTGCGGCCTGTGGGCGAATTTCGTAACGCGCCGACCCGTCGATGCCAATACGGATCTCGAGTCAAGGAGATAGGTACTGCTTTAAGATCGAAATTCACTGTACAGTTAACCAATGCGGTTGCCTTCTTTTTATCCTTATCTCGAGTCTAGACTAGACTGATCGAGCCGGGCTGCGATTAGATAGATGTACCTACATTGATTTCTTCCAATCGATATTTTATCAAACGAGTTACTGCGTCTTTACGACATGGCCTATAGCGATACATTCCTAACATACACAACTGTGACGTGTTTGCTCTGTTTTGAAGAAAGACTAATGAATCTGCTAGCAATGAATGAGTAAACATTTATAAAAAGTTCCTAGACTTGTAACATACGCAACGCATGTAACAATTTCCCATCTGTACGCACATGGAATTTGTGTAAAAACTCCGCGTTACGAGGCACGCTTTCGCCCCATGAATATGATCGTGTTGATACGACACGAATTGCAGAGCATCAGCTGTTTGAGTTATCTGCTTGCAATTAATTGCGATATCGCCCATTCATACCAGCGGAGGCGGTTAGTTTCACAAGAAAGTGCTTATTGTCTAACATTAAATAATAGCTGTAAGTAAATACTCAGTTTGCTAACCTATTGTTAAAATATAATATCTACCTAAGTATATATATTTTGATGATTAGGCAAAAAAGGTGCCTTCGATAAGATTGGCTACTATCAAGTTTTTAAAGGATTGATTATTTATATTGGCGGCACATACACGTTGTTCGTTGAAAATGCCATACAACTACAAGACTCTTTCTCTCGACTAATCACGAGTACACGTCGAGCAAACAGTGTAATATAAACGGGCCGACTAAAGTGAGTCAAGGTGAGTGCACGACGTCACGCTCGTACTGTTGCCACCCGGATTATTGTACACGACCCGGCGGAGGCGCCGACAGGCCGAGGTGCTGTCTACGGTCTAGGTAGACCGTCTTGGAAACTCGCACCGGCACCGTTATCCATCTACAAGACAACAACACCCCACTGCCAAAATGGACTCACCAACAATAACGCGTAGCGCGCAAAACGCTCTGACACTGACGATATTGTTTACGCCGCTTAGCGACAGATACATATACCATGTAATGTACCATGACTATAATAATAATATGTTGTCTGTTTTATAATTATACATTATATGGCAGTCCGCCGCCGCCGACGGAATTGATTACCTGAAGTACTAAATGTCAAACTACCTACTACGATATCATTCGAAATTTTGAATTAAGGCGAGGTTTTCCTACCGCATACTATTTTGAAGGGGGTGAAGCAGAGGAAGTGACGGCTGCGTAAAGGGGAGCGCCCCGTAATGGCATAGAATAGGTAAGCGCTGCAAGCGTTGTACAGCGCGCTGTACTCAGCGTAAAAGCGGCATGCAGCGGCGCGCGGGCGCTGGGCGCTGCGTCGAGCTATATTTTGTAGCAACGAAAAACAAATTTATTTGTTGCATTTTAATGTATTGACCAACACTATTTTGGGTTATAATTACGTTAATAATGTGTCGTTCTTTTCTTAGACTAGGTCTTTTCTTATTACTAAACGTGCTCGCTAATAAATAAATAAATAATAAATAATAAATAATAAATAATAAATAATAAATAATAAATAATAAATAATAAATAATAAATAATAAATAATAAATAATAAATAATAAATAATAAATAATAAATAATAAATAATAAATAATAAATAATTAGTAATAAATAATAAATCATAAATAAATAATAATAAATCATAAATAATAAAAAAATAATAAATAAATAATAAATAAATAATAAATAAATAATAAATAAATAATAAATAAATAATAAATAAATAATAAATAAATAATAAATAAATAATAAATAAATAATAAATAAATAATAAATAAATAATAAATAAATAAATAATAAATAAATAATAAATAAATAATAAATAAATAATAAATAAATAATAAATAAATAATAAATAAATAATAAATAAATAATAAATAAATAATAAATAAATAATAAATAAATAATAAATAAATAATAAATAAATAATAAATAAATAATAAATAAATAATAAATAAATATTTATATTTGCACAAATACGCCATGTGAAGTGCCAGCATAAAATCTCATAGGCAATTTTCCAATGCAATGAAATGTACCCTATAGTTATTGCAATAAAGTCAATTTTCTAATATCCAAATAAGGCGAATATTTGCACAAATACGCCATGTCAAGTTCCAGCATAAAATCTCATAGGCAATTTTGCAAGTAAGTACCTATTTACTTATTTATTATAAATTCAATTTTCTGTTCATTCGCTAAGTAGGTAGGTATACTACTATGAAATAAAATCCTATCCTGTTCCGTCTTTATACTTTTTGTTACGAGGAACCAACTAGAACGGTAGGTACAGACGCCAGTACATCAACCCATACCAAACTGTCAAATTTTCCCAATTGAATATGAACCTTATTCTTTTGTAATAACGTTGAAAATCTATCAAAATAATTTGACATTGTTGTAGCTTGATATGCATGCCGCTGTACCTACCTTTCCTTTGATTTGTGTTGTGATTGTGTGTTCCCTTTATACCTACACATTATTTCAAATTTATCTGAATAAAGGCAAAATTTGAAAGTAAATTTATATACCTACCTATCTACCTAATTATATGTACCTACCTAGGTGTAATTATAACTAGTTATAGCACCTACAAAATATTGTAGCGTTGACATTTATTTATTTATTATTTATTTATTATATATTTATTTATTATTTATTATTTATTATGTATTATGTATTATTTATTATTTATTATTTATTATTTATTATTTATTATTTATTATTTATTATTTTTTTATTATTATTTATTATTTATTATTTTTATTCGTTTATTATTTTTATTTTTTATTTATAATTGATTTATTATTTATTTATAATTTATTTATTTATTAATCATTTATTACTTATTTATCATATATTTATTATTTTTTTATTATGTATTTATTATTTTTTTATTATGTATTTATTATTTATTTATTATTTGTCATATATTTATTTATTTATTAATTATTGTTTATTTATTTATTTATTTATTTTTCATTTATCATTTATTAATTTTTTGTTTATTTATTTTTTAATTATTATTTAATTATTATGTACTTATTATTTAATTCATCATTTCATCATTTCAGCCTAAAGACGTCCACTGCTGGACATAGGCCTCCTCCAAGAAATGGGGGGTTTTGCCATAATCGCCACGCTTGGCAGGCGGGTTGGCGATCGCAGTATGGTTGTTACAAAGGCACAGAGAACGCTGCTGCTGATTATTTATTTATTTATTATTTTTATTAATTTATTATTTTTTATTAGTCATTTACAATTGATTTATTATTTATTTATAATTTATTTATTTATTATTCATTTATTACTGATTTATTATTTATTTATTGCTAATATTATAATTATATATACCTATGGGAAATGTTAGTAATCTAATTATGTATTATAAAAGTAAAGCGAGTAGGCAGGCACTTACCTACCATTTTTGTAACATATAAATCGGTATTCCTTTAATTTTAATTTTATAAATCTTCTTCCATTTATTTTATTGCCCATTTTAATAATTACCTAATCACGGGGACGAACTTAGACTAAAATATTATACGTATTATTTTTGTACAAAATCGATACAACCTTCCGCTCCGGTGTCTCGACGGGTACTGGTTGACGGTCGGGGCCGTCGGAGGGAACGCGACCACCCATTAGATTAAGGATTTACGTAGGTTATTATTAATTTGTGGGAAAATTATAACTTAAAAGAAAAAAGTTTTTTTCCGAGATTTTAAATAATAACAAGCTACTTCTATTGGTATAACTTTCATATCATTTAGTGATGAGATCTCGGAGTAGTCGATGTTTTAAGTTTTAAATTAGGGTTGCCTTTATATATTTTTTCTAATGAGTAAATTGTTATTAATCATGTTTCTGTCTTTCCGAAAGACTAGATAATATGTTATATTTTGATAAAATACCAATTTCATAATTCTAGGTTGATCTTAAAAATAAATACAGCTGTTCAAAAATTAACAAAAATTGCTAAAATTCGGAATACCTCGCCTTAACGTAATTAGTTTAATTACTTAAACATTTCCGTGTTACTATTAACACCTGATTGATTTGTTGCAAACACTTGAAGCTGTTTTTTTATAAACACACGAATACGATCTTTACGTACTTATTACATATTGATTTTGTTTACATCACGTTTATTATGATGATATATTATTGATCACGCTGGTTGGAATTTGTATAAATTTCAATTGAATACCACGCAATTTGTACTAAAAATACTTTTTTTTTTGCGAACCCAACGCACGCCAAAAATAAACGATCGCGGCTATTAACCCTAGATAGATAACCATACCACGACAAACGTTAAAGATAACCATACGCTTCAGAAGCGCACGCTTTTTAAATGAGTGTTTATAATTGATTTTATAATGAAAAAAAATAATTGATATTATTATCTTAAATGGTATATTTAAAACTACACAAATAATAGACAATTTCATTATAATTTGTTTATTTTCATGAAAATAAAACTAAATGCGTAGACCTCTACAAAAAAATTACAAAAATCAACAACCTTAGGCCTTAGGATCAAAATCACTTCATTTATCTTATAAAAATAAGGTTTTTCCTTAGAAGCTATTAAATTACAATAAAATCAGTCTAAAAAAAAGAATTAGTCTTAAAAATATTGATTTAATATACAGAAATGGCAAACGTAATTATTATGCTCCCCACAAACAGTTTTTTGAACCTAATGCAGGTAATTTTAGAAAATTATTTTTTTTAGACATGCATTTTCTAACTCTTCTACATTTTGGTTGTGAATAAACTTGTTTTCGAAGTCATTTTGCACATTTTCTTCGCTCAGGTGATCATCCAACTCGCTGTCACTGGAAAGTGACAGCGAGAGAGAGGTTCGTCAGGGTCGTTTTCCTCGTTTCTACTCAACAAAGCGCATATTGCATCTACTGCCAACTTCCTAATATGTTCCATAATGTGTCCTTAATAAATTGTTTCTAAAAACAAATAAAAACATTAGCAACTACGCCTAACATCAAAACAACTTCAATACTAATCAACTCTTCAAAGTTACAGAAAAGATAACCATACGCCTCGTGAGCGCAACGACTCTTCATAACAAGAAAACTATAGCTCTTACCGCATAAAAACAGCTGTCCTGCGAAAGGATAGACCGACGACTGAGTTGGCTAAGAAGGACAAAGTAATACACACGTTGTACGAAAAGATACAGCGTCAAGTTTCCCGCGCGGGCGCCTCTACGACGTAGGTTATCTTTCTAGGGTTAAAATGATTTTCTGATTGAAAGGAATTAGAGCAACAACATAAAAGTTTCGTTATACCCTGGCTATACGGTTTGTAACCGGCAGATTGCGTGTGCAAAGACAATGATCGACATTTTGTTACCACGGAAAAAAGCGCATTAAGCAGTGAACAATAAAGCTATGCGCGGTCTCCTTCAAAATATCGCGTCAGGCTTGAACTCCGGTTGCTGTACAGGCCGGGGAGGTTTCAACCACGCGTCTCTGAAACACAGCTAGTCTATCGGTGCCAAGGTGCCCGACGTTACTAATTGCGTGTTAAAATTTACTTGACATCACTCAACCTTCGCCAATGGCCAGTGCATCGAGACCTGTTTTAGCCGCTAATTTATTGTCGTACACAATAAACGCAGAGATCTCATGAAGTTGGTAATTGTTCACGATTTACTCGTAAACGTTCACGTTTACGTTTCTCAGGTGGTCCTCGGCTTGCAACCTTGTCACAGATAACCCCCAATAGCGAGGTATTGAAACTTTCGCGGGAATGGGGACGCGGCTTGTCACCGCCCGACTGTAGACGGTTTGTTTAATTAATGAATCGTGGCCCGTAATTTTCTTTCATGAATGTTCGGCCGGTCTAAGTGATCAATTACATAATGTTTCTCTTCTATGACTTATCGTTTTATGTGCTACGTGTGCTACAAATCCTCTAATGTTTCAGACATCCATACATACAAATAAATCAAACTAAAGTGTCTGTTTGTAATGTCAAAATATCAAATCTAAATGCATAATGAATGTGTATACGGTACTAAAATAAAAAAATACATTTTTAAAATTTTTGTCTGTTTGTTAATTTGTTTCGACTAATCTCTGGAACGGCTGAACCGATTTTAACGGTACCTACTTTCACTGGCAGGTAGCTGATGTTATAAAGAGTAACTTAAGTTTTTATATCTATACTAATATTATAAAGAGGAAAGATTTGTAAGTATTTTTGTATGTAACGAATAAACTCAAAAACTACTGGTCCGATTTCAAAAATTCTTTCAGCATTAGAATGCTCCATAATCCCTGAGTAACATAGGCTATATTTATCAATTGAAAAAATTAGGGATCCTCGAGAAAATTTACGCGGACGAAGTCGCGTGCAAAGTCCTAGTACTTAATACAAAGATTAATCAACTAAATTCACTTAAAATGAAATTAAGTCGAACACACATGTAATATTCACAGCACTAATGATGTATGGGACAAGTACATAGTTTATTGACATGAACACGACATACGTATCGGTAGCACCGAGTGTGTTAAAAACTAAAGTCCTATATGTGTAAGAAAACTGTGTTTACTGTGAAATGTATGTCACGCCCATAACCCGTCTGATAATAAAGTGTTTCAAGGAGACGATTAAGTAACTACCTATATGAATTATTACATACTTGCGTGCACTATCCAATGTGACACCAGTATTTCAATTTTATCACCATCTACATAAGAACTATTTTCGAATCACTTTTCTTACGTCACATCGTTGCCAGTGACTTCGGGACTGAATGGCAATCAATTGTATACTTTCCTTAAACTAAGGACATAAGAACTATTTTCGAATCACTTTTCTCACGCCACATCATTGCCGGTAACTTCGGAGACTGAATGTCAATCAATTATTATATTCTTTCCTTAAATTAAGAACTATTTATAACTTCAAAGACTGAATGTCAATCAATTGTATACTTTCCTTAAATTAACGATACGTAAAACTATTGCGTAAGTAATCGTCTTAATTTGAGGCATTTGTTACGAAACATACGCATAGACGGTCATAAAATGTAGCCGGAAGAGCAAAGATACATACAAATACGAAGTTTACACCAGTAATTAAATATCCAAATTCAACGCCATAATTTTCTGCGGTTTGCACAAAGTAAATTGAAATAAATTGTAGCTTTCATTATCATATGGTAGAATAAATAACGTGTTATTACGACAAATAATACAAAAACGTCCGACAAGGTTTCAATAATTAAGTTGAGGCGTGTGTAGACAACCAACCCACGCTCCGTGAGGCCTTATTATAAAACAATCTATTATAATTTGTTATTTCCCCACGTACTAAATATTTTCATATTGAATGAGATGATATATCAGCCATTGAACGTCGACACGTGAACGTGAGCTTTCTGATTGGCTACTAAAATGCAAGGTCTTGAGAATATATTGCAACAATATTACTAAACGTATAGGTATTTACAGCACGACAATTCTGCCTGTCCTACTGACAATTCGCACAATTATTATATTCCATTTGAAGAAATTAACATTTGAAAACAACCCGCTTTTATTTCACCCCCGAAATAATGTCTTCATTCAATTTCGTGAGAAGTATAATTTGTCGTCCCTTAATTTATAATTAATTTCTAAGTTTGTTGGATATTATTGTGCTGCCCACTCGCCGCTAATTTAGGATTTTTGTCTCGCGAACAAGGAGAACTTGGCTCCCTTAATTTTCATGCAATGCTTGCTAATTACTTATATTAATTTCGTAATACCTGAAACAAAAATCAGGCCCTTATCAAACCATTCACTCATTTGTCTTGGTTGAATTCAGATTTTTAGTATTCATGTAATTTTGTAACTCAATCGGCAACTTTTTAATACTCATCAATGTCAGGAAAAATGCGTTTTTTATTTAACATTGAGTTACACGTGGCGGTACAGAAGACATGTTCTATAATTATGTGTCATTGTGTGTACTTACATTGTTAAGAATCTCTGGTTCGAATTGACATGTCGACATACGGCCTTTTGCAAAAATAAAATTGTATGGGAAAAATTTGCGAGTAGAAAAGGCTATGTAGTCGTATATTCGGATGTGTAGTACTTCAACTTTCCTCCTTTTCACTGTAAGCGGCTTTTAGCAGACTGAGGTTTAACCATTTCACTGCTTAATTGACAGCTCGGTAGCCCATCTCTTATCTCTACGGCACTGTAGATTTGACTTATTTCCTTCATGCTCCTATTGTTTCTAATATTATCGTCTGACTAGCACTTGTCTGGTTTTTCTCTCTTAAATAACATTTCCCATTTAGTAATTGGATTGTGTCAGGGACGATCGGGTCCAACAGAGCGATGTACCCTAATCTTAGTTGTTCCTAACTCAGATTATTCAATGTGTTTGTACTTAACAATACGGTACTAAATTGAGATTTGATTTTCTGTTTCATTTAATTACTTTGAAAGTGGTTCTTGTTAGTAGCTGCAAAATGGGGAATTTGTTTTAAACAAAACGTGCTGATATTGGTTGTTACCTATTAAATAAATAAAAAACTTGAGAGGTGTCAAGGGACACCCGGATGGAACGAAGTTCCTTTCGATTAATCATCATCGCATCACATTAATTAGTGAAGGAATTGTAATAAAATTTTATTACAATTCCTTCACTAATTAATGTGATGCGTTAAAGTGAATTTAAGTGGCTTTAAGCCAGGGCAAAAAAAAAGCGAGGAATGAAAAGTTATTATGGCTGCTTACATTGTAAGTAAGTAATTTTAAAGATTAACATTTTCTAACATGTTAGTACAATGCGTAGTTATTTAGATAGAAAGACCAATAAATTATTTCTGCGCCATCTATTGGCCGTTCGTAATTCGATCTCGAAGAGCACAGTTGCGCCAATAACGTTAATAGATGGCTCTTAAATCAAATATACAAAAGTGTCGTGACAACTTTTCGTAAGATTTTTTTCCGTCTAGCCCCCTTTCACAACGCGCGATAAGGAACTTCGTTCCTAAAAATTGCCTACGACCTATTCTCAGACCTACCTCACATAAAATTTCATAAAAATCGGCGAAGCTGTTTCGGAGGAGTTCGATAACAAACACTGTATAATCAAACTTCACTAAGAAGTAAGAAGGGTCCAATTACGGCGAGGAATAAATAATATAGCACTATATCGGTATAATAGCGTATATTATATCCAAGAACTCAATAGGTTAACAATAGGTTCACACTCAAAAAATTAAAACTCTGACTTCCTATACTTTGCACGGTAACGAAACCATAGCGCGATCTAATTCGACGCCAACGCCATCTGTCGAGCGCGGTGACAACTCTTGACAAAAATTAATATTAGATCGCGCTATGATTTCGCTCCAAACCCCAACATACCGCCCACCAAGGACATGTTGACAAAATGTCCTTAATTACCGCCCACCGTGCCAAAAGTCCGGCGTATATCAAGCCTGACCATGACCGGAAACCTTTAAATAAAGTTTGCGTCCTTGGTAGTAGGTTTTTAATACAATATAGACGACACGGTTGGCGCAGTGGCTGAGCGATCGACTGCTGCGCAGTGTGTTGCGGGTTCGATTCCCGCCCAGGGTAAACATTTGTGTGATGAGCACTTGTGTTTGGCTTGTGTCTGGATGTTGTTTATCTATATATGTATGTATTTACAAAAAAAAAATGTATTTGTGTATGTATATCAGCTGTCTGACACCCATAGTACAGGGTCTTCCTAGTTTGGGGTCATATGGCCGTGTGTGAAAATGTCCCCACATATTATTATTATTATTATTATAGGGTTTATCAGAACAAATATCATACCTTTGTTTTTACATTATGATGAACAAATAAAAATAACAAAATAAAACAAAATCTTAAGTACAACAAAATTTAAACTTAACCTTAACTTAACTGATTACTGGTCAATAGGTAACACACACAATTTAGAGGTAGGTCTCTTAATGACTGAAGCCTGTGTGCGTATGGTTACGACCCGAGTAATTCCGTCAGGACCCGGATGCGTCTGTTCAACCTTGCCCAATAACCACTTGCCTGGAGGCAAACCGTCTTCCTTTACTAATACGACCTCCCCAACTGATGGTTCTGGATTTTTATTGGCCCATTTATGGCGTTGCAAGAATTGATTTAAATAATCCTGCGACCAACGACGCCAAAAATCCTGCGTCATCCTCTGATGAAGCTGCCAGCGTTTTAAAGTACTCACATTGGCTCTCTCGTAATTCGAATCTGGTACTAAAACGGGTGGTTCTCCGATCAAGAAATGCCCTGGCGTTAAAATGACACACTTATCTTGATCCTCGACATACGATAAAGGCCTGGAGTTGAGGCAAGCCTCAATTTGAGCCAGCACTGTTGCCATCTCTTCGTACGTCAGTGTAGAATTTCCTATAACCCTTTTAAGGTGGTACTTGGTCGATTTTATTCCTGCCTCCCATAGGCCACCAAAATTAGGTGCGTGGGGCGGGATAAAGTGCCAATCTGTGCCATTATTAGCGAGGTACTCTGCTAGTTCCGGATTGAGGTTGGACTTCTCTTCGTTAAATAAGTAGAGTAACTCGCGTGACGCTCCCACAAAGTTTGTCCCATTATCGCTATGTAAGTCACTGCATCGACCACGTCTTGCCACGAATCTTTTGAAAGCTGTCAGGAAACCTCTAGTACTTAGTTCACTGACCGCCTCTAAGTGTACTGCTCTAGTGACCATGCATATAAACAATGCTATATAGCCTTTATAGGACTTATTACCTCGACCTTTCGATACCCGAATGTTAATAGGGCCGGCGTAATCTACTCCACTATATAGAAATGGTTTACTAGGGGTAACACGTGCCGAAGGCAATTGTCCCATTAACTGCGTTCTAACTTTAGACGAATATCGAATGCATTTAATACATCCTTTAACATGTTTTTTAACCAATAGCTTGACACCAATAATCCAATATTTGGAACGCAAGTATGTCACCATGAGTTGCGGACCACCATGCATCGTCTTTTCGTGAGCATCTGCCACTAATAGATCTGTCAGAAAAGACTGCTTTGGTAACAATATAGGATGAACTCGATTATAACTTAATTGAGCCATCTCAAGTCGCCCTCCAACTCTTATGATTCCCTCTGAATCCACGAAAGCATTTAAAGACCTAAAATTACCGGACCTTTTTCCTACTTTATCACTCCTTAAATCCTCCATTTCCTCGGTAAATTCTTGTTGACATTTTTTGATACATGTTTCTAGAGCAACTTCAAGTTCTAATTTGGATAAATGTCGTGTATTATGTCTGATTGTTACTGATCTCCTTAGATTTAAAAATCGCCGACAATAAGCAACAACTCGGACTAATCGGGATAATGACGAAAACTTAAGCAAACCTTCACGTTCCAAAGAAGTCGTGTGAACTTTCACTTCTTCTAAGTGTGTGATAAGGTGTTTGGGCCTTTTGTAATCTACCACCAGCTGTCTTAGAAAATCCGGCCCATTCCACCATAAAGCCGTAGATTCAAGATCAGCTGGGGAAACTCCGCGAGATGCACAATCTGCGGGATTATGTTTCGTTGATACGTGAGACCAATATTTCGTATCTAACTGACTTAAAATCTCAGAAACCCGATTTGCGACGAACGTTTTCCAGCGACTTGGGTGTCCGTTGAGCCAAGCTAGCACTACCTCACTATCGGTCCATGCATGCCAATGGGCACGAGGTATGTTTAATACTTCTCCTACTTCCACCATTAATTTAGCAAGGAGAGCAGCACCACAAAGTTCTAATCGTGGAATAGACACTTGTCTAACGGGCGCTACTTTCGTTTTCGACGTGACTAATGAAATGTGAATATCCCCTTTGTGATCCACTACTCTCAGGTATATGACTGCCGAATACGCTAATTTCGAAGCCTCTGAAAACCCGTGCAATTCAGCCTTTAAATTGCTACTTTCCTGTTGCAACCATCGTGGGATTTTAATATTCACCAAATAGGCCAAATTATGGTGGTAAGTAGTCCATTCTTGTACTAAGTTTTTTGGAATTTCTTGGTCCCACTCTAATCCCGCTAACCATAATTTCTGAATAAAGATTTTGGCTAAAACAATGCTTGGTGCCAACCAACCCAAAGGGTCAAATAGACGTGATATCTCGGAGATAATTTTTCTTTTTGTTACAGGTGCAGTCAACGGTTGGAGTTCTACAGAATACTGAAAGAAGTCTTTGTTCGCGTTCCAGGTAAGTCCTAAAATCTTCGTTACATCATCTATTTTTATCCTTAATTCTTCCTCTGTAGTTTCCTTCCCATCCCTTATTTTATTTAGTAATTGCTGACTATTACTCCTCCATTTTTGTAATGGAAAACCTCTCTTGTCTAACACTCTGCTTAATTCCGTGTAAATATTAAAACAGATTTCTATATTTTCAGATCCTGTCATCACGTCATCCATGTAGAAGTCGTTTAGAATAATCTTGGCTATTTCGGGCTGATCTGAGCACTCATCGTACGCCACCTGTTGAAGTGACCGTACTGCCAGATATGGTGCCGACGCCGTGCCGAATGTTACCGTTTCTAATTGATACACTTCTATTTCCTTTTCAGGACTGTCTCTCCAGAGGATCCTTTGTAGTACTGAGTCTTCTTTGTGAACTAACACCTGCCGATACATTTTTATTATGTCAGCTACAAGACATATTCGGTGCGTTCTCCATCGCATAATCGTATGACGAAGGTCCGCCTGCAATGTAGGACCAACTAACATACAGTCATTAAGTGAAGCTCCCTTTGATCCCTTACAGGAGGCGTCAAATACGACGCGAACCTTCGACGTTACTTTATCCTCCCGGACAACAGCATGGTGTGGTAAATAAATAGCTTTCGGATTATTCTTGTCATTTTCTAAAACCTTTTTCATGTGATTTAGGTGTACGTATTCTTGGATAACCTTCGAATAATCTTCCTTGAATTTACTGTTTTTCCTGAATTTACTCTCTAACGACTTTAATCTTTTTTCAGCAATAACCTTTGATTCACCAACCTTGTCGACCGGGTCCCCCTCGCGCAATGGTAGCCTTACTATGTACCGGCCACTTTTGTCGCGTGCTGTTGTGTCTGCGTATAATTTTTCGCAGTTATTTTCCTCCTCCGTTAGCGTTTTCTTTCTCGATGGTTCTGCCTCTAACTCCCAAAATTTTCGAAGCAACTCATCGGGATCAAACCTTAAATGCATCACGGTAATATTTGCGGGGTAATTTGAGTGATCCAACTCAAAGGTACCCGACAATATCCACCCTAACGTGGTATTTTGTGCCAAGTAGGTTCCGTTTACGTTTCGTTTGATTCCTTCTTGGATGACTTGGCTGTAAACTTCAGCACCTAACAAAACATCAATTTTATTAGGCCTATCGTATTTTGGATCAGCCAAATCATCATCGGCCAAGTCAACCCATTCTACCCTAGTTACTTTCGTAGCTGGGAGAAGGGCAGTGACCGACTTCAAGACGAAAGCGTTGACTGTGATCTTGACCGTGGGATCGATTCTAGATCTCATTTTAAGGGTTACAGTGGACTTGGCAGTCGCACCTTTTTCCCCACCTACCCCAATCACGGTTTGTCGCGATGGAGTTTTATTTAAACCCAAATATTGTACCACGGATTCTGTAACGAAAGAACCCTGTGATCCTTGGTCCAGCAAAGCCCTAACTATTCGATACGAGCCGTCCTTAGATTTCGCCTCGATTAAAGCAGTAGTTAATAAGACGGTTTTCCGACTGCCTCCTGTGGATAAACAGGAAACCAGTGGCTTGCTCGACCCCTCCGCTTGCGCGGCCCTTTCAACGTTACTAGTTTTATTATCCTCCTTCATCAACGATGAGGTTTCCTCGTGAGCCCTATTACTACCTTCGCCCATATCAGACCCAGAAACACCTGTTGGGTGTAACAAAGAATGGTGGCGGCGTTTACACACCTGGCACTTGAGAGTGTTTTTACAATGTTTAGCAGAGTGATTATTGTATAAGCAAACAAAGCACAAATTATGGTCCTGAGCAAAACTACGCCGAGCGTCATTAGGCTCCTTTCCAAACTTAGGACAGGACGTAATTTTATGATCGGCTGACGAACAAAACGCACATGCAACCGACTTTTTTACTACGTGAAACGACTGAGTCCCTTTTTGGTTTGACTGTCTATCTTTGTTATCGACTTTATCTAAATTTTCTAAACCTCTAAAGCGACTATTTAAATATTCCGAAAACTGTCTAAAAGTAGGTAATTCATCACTTGCGTCTGAAGCAGCCTTAAGTTCCCAAGCTTTCCTGGTCTCTTTATCTAACTTTCCACTAATTATGTGTATTACAATCAGATCCCAGGAATACACATCTACCCCTAAATTACTAATTGACTCTAAACATTCAACAGTAGTCGTAATAAGTCGCTTTATTTCAAATGCCGATTCAAACGATAATGTCTTTTGACTTAACAATCTTTTCATTATACTATTTGCCAGAAACCTTTTATTATTGTACATTTTCTCCAACTTAGACCAAGCAATTTTATAGTTGTCCGATGTAACATTAATATTTCGTAACAACTGTTCAGCTTCCCCTGTTAAATGACCCTTTAAATAAAATAAGCGTTGTGCATCCTCCAAAGATTTGTTTTCATGCACCAAACCCACAAATAAATCTTTGAATGTTTGCCACTCCGAATACTTTCCCGAAAAGGAAGGAATTTTTATTTCAGGCAACTTTACTCTACTGAGGTTCCCTTCTGTTTTAGAACAAGTATTAGAATCCGTACGCGAATCAGTAAACTTTCTTTCGGATAACATTTCTTTTAAATCACTTTTAAAATCCACATAAAATTCTTCAACTTCATCATAAAGATTATTTTTAACATAGCTCGAATTAGCCAATTCAGTCTTTTTTATCGTGCTTAATATTTCTTTATGATTAGAAGTAAATGCGTTCCACAATTGTTCCAAATTTTCAAGTCGTGTCTCTAAATATGAAATAGTTAAACGCTCTTTAGGAGCTTTCTTAAAATTTGATCTAGCCTTAATCATTTTAGAACTAACATCTTCCTGTATACTACAGAACGACTCCATTTTGCAACAATTATGGCACAACTTTTATCAACACAATCAAAACACAAGTCACAAAAATAGTTTTGTTTTATGTTTAAAGTTATCCAACAAATCCCAAAAATTTTACAAGTGTTTGGAACAATTTTTATTTGGTTTTAAAATTGGGCATGGATTCCCCGTCAGAAACGCTTTTCACATAAAACAATTACAAGTCCTAAGCTAATAAAAACCATTAAAGTTAATGTTAAATTTAAAGTTCAAATTACGTTTTAAAGTTCAACTTACACGCACTTTTTGAGATTTTTGATTGATGTAAACACTAAACTTCCTGATCTAAGTTATAATTCAAATGTACTCACGATTTTTATTTTCACTCACTGACACTTTATTGCTGTATTGCACCCGAGGCACAGCCGGCGCGCGTGCTGTACTGCACCACGAGCCGCAAGCGCCTTCTTCACAGCTCGCTGCACTGCACCATACAAGTGGCGCCCTCTATTCGACGAAATCCTCCCTCGCGACGATCCTCCGATTGCTGGGTACCAGGTTGGCTGCTTCCACGCTCCCCACCTGGCTGTTCTCCCGGCTCCAATCGGTTCCTCCTCCAACTCTTGGACACCTCACCTGGTGCCCGTTGAAGGGGCTGATCTGGGCAGCGATCCACTGCCCAGTAACGACGCGAAGGGTGGTGATACACTACCACCTCTGGAAACCACCACACACACTCCCGACCAATCCGAGCTCGAAGGACCAATGTATAATCAAACTTCACTAAGAAGTAAGAAGGGTCCAATTACGGCGAGGAATAAATAATATAGCACTATATCGATATAATAGCGTATATTATATCCAAGAACTCAATAGGTTAACAATAGGTTCACACTCAAAAATTTTTTTTTTTTTTTTTTTTTTTTTTTTTCTGTATGGCATCTCGCAGTTCAACCTGAGGGTTGGTTACTGCTTAACCGGACAATCCTGTGGTGCCTTAAAAGTGACTTTTAGGGCCTCCAGCCAGGGCAAAAACTTATAAACTAAGTGACTACGCTAAGGGCACCCCCTGTGGGGTACGAGCCTCGGCTTAGGTCGCCACTGAGAGAGGGCAGCAAAGGGACAGGCTGGATCGGGTCTCCATTAATTAGGGGCTATTTTAAAGCTAAGGGCACAGCGACGCGGGCTGGCGCTAGCAAGGGTCGGGGGGGGGGGGCGTTACGGGGTCGTCGCGAGGGACCTCGGCGGCGAGGTCGGAATGACGGTAATTTGTGTCTGTGTTTGACTAATGTGCTAGTGGCCCTATTTCTTTCTTGAAGGAGGGTAATAGCGTCATCTGGATCGGACAGGGTATGACGTGGACGTCGGGTCCTGCTAATACGGGAAGGGGTATATCGGGCGGCCGCTACGACGAGCGGGTTGCGGTGTTTCTCCGCTTGATCGAAGAAGCGCTTGCAAGCGCGCTTCATGAACTGACGGATGGTCGGGAGTTTGAGATCGAGATGAAGGTTCTCGTTGCGAACATAGAACGGGGCGCCCGTTATTTTTCGCAAGAAACGGTTTTGCAGGGTTTGCATTCTGTGAAGACGGTATGCCTTTACGTGTACGAATACAGCACAGGCGTAGGTCATGATGGGACGAATGCACGCGGTGTAGGTACGCAATTTGCACTTGAGTGACAATTTGCTACGTGCATTCAACATACAGTGAAGTCTACCTTGAGCGAAAGCGGCGCGCGAACGCGCCTGCTTTATGTGCTCCGCGAAGGTTAGGTGGCGGTCGAGAATGACTCCTAGGTATTTGGCTTGCTTCTCCCAAGGGACGGGCTCGCCGAACATGGAAATCGGACTGGGAAGGGAGGGGTTGATGCGCGGTTTGGAAAACAGCACTGCCTGACTCTTAGCGGGGTTGACTGTGATTCTCCATCTCCGGAACCAAGCGCCTAGTGCGTTTGCGGAGTCTTGGAGGATGCGGGCTATGCGGACTGGGTTGGAACCAGTGCAATAAATGGCCGTGTCATCGGCGAATAAAGCCAAATGAGCCTGTCTGCTCTTTGGAATGTCACTGGTGAACAGCGTGAAAATGAGAGGGGAGACCACGGAGCCCTGGGGGACTCCAGCACGTATGGGACGTGGAGACGAGAGTGCCCCTTCGACGCGATAACGAAAGGTGCGATTCGACAGAAAGTCTCGTAAGATCAGTACGAGACGATCCGGCACACCCAGTAGGTATAGCTTGTATATTAAGCCATTGTGCCAGACTTTGTCGAATGCCTTCGCTATATCGAAGAAGAGTGCACCGGTCTTCAAGCCGCGTTGGAACCCAACGCTTACATGCTCGACGATGCGGTGGACCTGTTGGACGCAGCTGTGTTCGGTACGAAAGCCGAATTGCTCGTCGGGAATAAGACTCTTAGCTTCGACATAATCTTTGAGACGCTTATAAATAAGTCTCTCGTAGATTTTGCCGAGGGTGTTGAGTAAACTAATGGGGCGATAACTAGAGGGGTCAGACTTGGGTTTGCCTGGTTTCGGAATGCCGATAACAGTGGCTTCTTTCCATGCCTGAGGAAAAATGTTGTTGCTTAGAGCGCCATTGAAGATGGCGGTCATTAGCATTATCAGGGCGGCGGGTAGGAGTTTAAACACCTTATTGGTGATGCGATCAGAGCCAGGGGCTTTGCGGGGTTTCAGCCTCATGATAATATCCTGCACTTCGTCTGGGGTGACGGGAGGCAGAGGATAATCAGGGTCTTCGACGGGGGGAAGGGAGGCTCTACGTTCAACTTCAGCATCGACCTTGGAGAGGTGCGCTTGGTCTACTGGTAGGGAACTAGGAGAGCATTGTGACTCAAGGCTGTCGGCTAGGCACTCAGCCTTTTCATCGTTATCGAAAGCGACGGTTTTGTCGGGTCGAACTAGGGGGGGCATGGAGGCCTCATTAGAGGAACGAAGTGACCTCTGCAACTGCCAGAAGGCTAGGTGCGTGGGCTCTAGTTCGCTAAGCGTCTTGTCCCAACGGTTTGAGCGCCACTCCGCAATGCGTTCCTTTACAGCACGCTGTAGGGAACGCATGTGGGCTTTGTTCGCATCGCAGGGGAAGGCGCTATATGCACGGACAGCAGCGTTCTTCTCGGTCAACAATTCACGCACATCATCTGGTAGTTTCCAGCGATGATCACTCATCGCCGGAACCTCCCTTGAACAATCGTTCAAGACAGATTGCACGTGACTTGTGAACGAGTCGATCGCGGCCGTCGTGTCTGCGACTGTCACCAAGTGGTCGGGTATGGCGTCCAAGTCTGGCGACGTGGTGGATTGTAGGCTTTCGCTTACTTTCCTCCAGTCGGTTATAACTTGTGTCGGTGGGGGCTGACTGGGGTCAGCAGGGCCGGTACGAGAATTTAATTCCATGACCACAGGCCGGTGATCGGAGGTGAGCTCGTGTAGCGTCTCAATGGAATGCAAACGGAGGTTCACATTCTTGAGCAGCGCTATATCGAGGATGTCGGGACGATGGTTGGGGTCATGGGGGAAATGAGTGGGAGTCATCGGTGCGATGACATCGAAGTTAAGGGAGGAACACAGGTGGAACAGGGTCCTACCTCTAGTGTTGGTCGTGTTGCTATTCCACGCGGGATGTTTGGCATTGAGATCACCCGCCAGTAAGACGGAGTCACCTAGGCCAAGAAGGACGGTGAGATCATCCTTGAGGAGGATGGGGTCCTCCGATGGAAGTGGAGGGACATAGACTGAGACAATGAATAACGGCTGATGACCGGTCATGCCGAGCCGACAGACTGAGACCTCTAGGAGGGAGAGGGGAGGAGGGTCCATAGGGGAGCAGTAGAGGGACTTTTTGTAATAAATAAGGGTGCCACCCCTATGACAGCGGGTCCTATCGTTGCGAACTAAACTATAGTTGGCAATTTTAGGGTCCCGGTGATACGGCTTGAGAAAGGACTCCTGGACAAGGAGTAAGTCGAGCTGATGGTCGCGGAGAAAGGTAGCGATCTCATCACGTTGATTGGTAATGCCATTGGCATTGAAGAAGCCTAACTTTAGGGAACGGGGTTTAAAGGTTCTTTGCCTCTCGTTGTTCATTGGAACTAGTAGGGGTACAAAACTTCGAGGGCTTGCGTAACCTCGGGGTACGCTTTGAAGCAAGCATTAAGCTTGAAGATGTCGCCTCGGCTGGCGATAATATCCCTAGCCATCAATTTGGTGGCGGGGTTTCTGTACACCTGGAAGGCGAGGTGCACGGTGCGAACTTCTTCTTCCCTAGGAAGAGAAACATCGATAGCCGCCGAAGCCTTGGGAACGGCGGGGGCGGGGGCGGCCTTGAGAGGCGCGGGGGCGACCTTTAGAGGAGCCGCGGGCATGGGGGCCAGTGGGGGCGCAGGGACCGCGAGGTCCATTAGCGCCGGAATGGGGGCGGCTTGAGGCTTAGCCATCAGGGCCGGGAAGGCACGCTGATGGTTCAGCGAATTCCAGGGCGAGGGCCTCTGGGGGCTGAGACGCTGAGGCATCTCCGTTGACGGGACCTTCACAGAGGGAGACTCCCTTTGCTGGCGAGCGTTAGCACGCTTGGCCAGTTTGGGGGAGGAGGACTTGGGGGCCTTTGGGCACCCACGGTAGTTGGCTGGGTGGCCGGACTGACCGCAGAGCACACAGCTCGGAGGCTCAGAGCAGAGCTCGCGGTCCTTGGGGCGAGTGCAGTCTGCAGTGCCATGCTCCCCTAGACACTTGACGCATCTGGGGGTGGCAAAGCAGTTGGACTGCGCATGCCCGTACAGTTGGCAGCGATGGCACTGCCCAACTGTGGCGGTCTTGTGGGGCTTCTCGATGGAGATGCCCGACAGGTGACATACGGACTTCACCTTAAAAATGGGGTGATGTCCGTCGGTATGTTCGCATACGACAAGTACACTGTCGTACGCGACAGCCCCTCTCGCTTTGTGTAAGCGATGGACGGCTAGCACGGGGATGCCCTGCGACACAAGGTCATTTAGGACCTCCTCCGGGGAGATCTCCTTAGGCACCCTCCGAATGATAACCCGAGTGGGCTTGTCCTCGGGCAAGGAGTAGGTATGGAACGAAATGTTCCTTACCTTAAGGAGTGTGGTTAATTCCCTATAGTCATTAGACAAGGGGACGGACACTTTGATGCCCTGCTGGGTCGCACGGGCATTTGAAAACCGGATTTTTCGCTCGTTACAGAGCTTGGACACCTCTGTCCACTTCGCCTTATCTTGTATGAAGATAGGCGGGGGCGCTGACCTCTTCTTTGAGGCCGACTGGGAGGCGGGCATAGGGGTAGAGGGTCGGCTAGACGTGCTAGCTACCGGTCCAGAAGCAGGGGGGGGTGCGGGGGGGGAGAGGGGCAACGACTCCGAAGCGGAGGGAACGGGGGGCGGGGTTTCGGCCACCACCTTTTTGGCCTTGGAGGCCTTGGAAGAGGGTTTCCCCTTCTTCCTCTTTCCACCACTGCCGACGGGTATGTACCCATCGTCGGAGGCAGATGAAAACGCCACCGACTCATCCTCAGAGTCGGATGGCGGCGGTGAGGTGTGCGGACATGACGTGTCCATGCACACTACAACGGGGTCTCTAGGGGCCGGAACGCCCTGGTCCGCGGCGGGCGGTGACAGAGGGCTGTCACTGTCGCTGAATGCAGCAGTGCATTCGTCGCCCGAACTTTGTTGCGACGCAACAAAGTTATTGAAGCTTGCCGCAAACACGGCGTCCTTCATAAGGAAGGACTTTACGTACGCGAGAATCATCGCGTCCGTCATGATGTATAAGTGAAATTACGTAGGTAGGTACCTACGTAATCCACAACACTAAAAGATAATAAAAATATTTCCCCAAAAAAATTACCTCGATCGGGGTAATTTTTCGGGGAGAAATAAAATTCGGGGAGAAAAATCAGGGAGCCAAAATTTCTCCGAGGAAAAATTTTGGTCCGAAAACTATGTGGGAAAGGGATGGGAGAACTAGGCTCCTAACAGCCCCGAGGTGACACGTAAACGTGCGCCCCTCGGGCAGACAGTCCCCTTAAAACTAACCTCCCGTGTGGCTTTCCTATAGCTTTGCCGACGAGAAGAAAGACACAAACAAACTCGCCAGCTGCTAAGCTGTCTGTTTGGCCAGAGGGGCCTTAAATGAAAAACCTAACTCCCCGGGTGGGAGAGCCCGGGGATGTGTACCCTCCCTGAAGGGATACTCAGGGAGGTGAGTACCTAATGTGAGCCCTAAGCTAGTATACCTACCGCCAATCTTATTGTGCGGTAGGGCCCTGTGGGTCTTGCGACCGATCCGGGCCGCTGGGGTAGACACACCCAGACGTCCCGGGTGCAGCTGTGGACAAACGGGGGTAAGAAAAACTACCAGACCGCGACTAGGAGTCCCCCCAAGGCCGCGGTCGGAGCCCTTCCAATTAACTGCTTTCCCCTGAAGGGGGTCAGCGGGTGAGTTGGGTCACCACCCACTTGGGTTCGTTAACACCGCTAGGTATCCCCCAAGTACCACCGAAAAACAGTGGATTTTAACCCTTAAGGGGCCAACCGTCGACCGAATGCGCGCGAAACGCGATCGCAGTAAACACAGTTACGAGTGAACACGTCACACTCGTAACCGGTCTGCTACGACGTAGCCGAGCACGTAGCAGTGCTACGCGGAGGCGGTGCTTGGCGCCAGCGGCGGCCTAAGCCGGTGGAGGTGTCGCACGGTGCGGCGGCGGGGTCCTGTGCGGCAGGCGCGACAGGGGAGCGGGTGGCGCGGGGGCGCGGGTGCGTTCGGAGCGTAGCAAGAGAGCGCGTGGGCTCTCGGCAGCGTCGGAAAGCGGAATGAACTCAAAAAATTAAAACTCTGACTTCCTATACTTTGCACGGTAACGAAACCATAGCGCGATCTAATTCGACGCCAACGCCATCTGTCGAGCGCGGTGACAACTCTTGACAAAAATTAATATTAGATCGCGCTATGATTTCGCTCCAAACCCCAACAAACACTATGACACGAGATTAATTAGATTAATTTAATTACTAAACAGTATTATTTCTCGTAACGTTGCATTAATGTAAGTAGCAATAGCATCAGCCTCACAATACCCCATACATCTGTATAGCGCCGTACTCGGATGCAGTGCAGGTAATCACGTTTGTACGGTTACCGGCAATTAGCCGCCTGTTTTCTAGTTGGCCGTCTCTAGTAACTGCGACATGCCATTGTAGCTGTACGGAGTAAGAATAAAAAAAAAACACGTTTCATAAATGTTTGTTTGAACGATTGTCTGTTTTGGACGTTTAAAAAAAAAAATATCAACTGGTAGGTTATGGTGCGTCAAGTTTTTAATCTAACTAGACAATTTAGAGGATGCATCATTTTATATCCGCATGTGAATATGTTTTATTACTGCACTTAACTGAAGCACTCTATGTTGATTGCTAAACAAGTGTAGGCTAGAATATCAACGGCCAGTTTTAATAGTGTTGATTTTACGATGATTACTTAGTTGCTAATATAAATGTTATCTCGGCGTTTCCCTAATAAAATAAGTCTATTAGTGGTGTTGTAAAAGGAATGAAACAGGGGTGGTAAACAGAGCCATCCTCGTTTAGTGCCTCTACAGTGAGCGTTAATCTCGTTTTTCGCAATTAGTTGGCGGCTGCCTCTATTGCCCACCCCGGTGGGGGTAAATACGCTTCATCTTTTTTACTTTTTTTCTGTTTTATATTTCTTTTTAAACTCAGTTTTTATGTCTATCACATCTCGGCAATGTTTCATAGGTTTTTGTTTAATTTACACTGTACTTATGAACTCTGTCATTGAGAAACTGGTTTCGTTCCAGCTTTACGAGTATACGAAAACTTTAACCACACCTCGGACACTTCATACAAAACTTGCAAAATAATTACCTATTACTACTACAAATCCAAATGACGTCTGTACACGTGCAAATGTGTGCGTGAATTTTAGTAGGGTTGAATCAGTTGGATGTCGTGGCGTACAAAATGGCGCGAAAAGTGCAGCGCTTTGCGTCGGGTGAACCGAGCGACGACGGAACTACCCGAACGTTTCGAGCATTATTATGAAGTGATCTTGTCCGAGCGTTCAATTATTTATTTCCTAAAGAAATAAAATAAATGATATTTGATTTTGAATACTCGGATTTGTAATGACCTATAAGTAGGTAATATTATGATATTTATTATGTAAAGAGGTTTATTTATTCATCAATAATGGTAAATTAAGGTAGGTACCTACCTAATTACAAAATATGGAATTCACGATCGCCCCGTACCATTACGCGGCAACGCAATTTTTTTTTTTTTTTTCATTTATTTCGGAACCAGTCCATGTCCATACATGTTAAGTTCAAAAGTATTAAAAATAAAAATTAAGAATTAATTAAAAAATTTCAATAATAATAATTACAATGGGGCGACGCGACAAGGTTAGTGCGTAGGGTAGTTTTCAATTCCAAGAATGAGTAGAACGTGAAAGAAAGGGACATAAGTACATAACTAAGACAATAAAGAGAGAGAGCAATATTAATAGCTGGTAATGTTGGTATGTTATTATTACGGAAGTTTTAATTGTATTATTATAAAACGACGAAAACTTGGAAAATAAATGAATCATCGAGATTAAAACTAATAAATAAAACTGAAAACAAAATAAATCGCAAAATTGTGTGTTTGTGTCAGCAGTACCTACAGCGCTGCAGTTCTTACGATTTTGAGCGCCCTGGCTAAAGAGTCGGCGGTTAGCCTCTCCAAGTGCGGGGTGAGGGTGCGGTATCTGATATAGCGCGGGGAAGGGAGTGTCCCTTCTGTATGTAGTACTATTAAGTATTCTGTGCTTTAACGTACCATTTCTGCCAGAATAATTTTTACATTCCGATATTTTGACGCCGAAACTCTATGAGTCGTTCCATTGAATACTCTTTATGTATACATAATTATGTTTAGATTTTCAATAAGTTTCAGAATAATCTCTCTTAGTAATATAGTAAACGCGAGTTCGACAAACTATTGTATTACTTGGGTCACCTTCGCCTTCAGGTCATTGATGTCACCTTGCTTCCGAAACTTGATTAGCAACACACAAACTTGCTGACTTTCATTCATCATTGTTGTTTCTACGTTTCGTTTTCATTCTTAACTTTAGCGCGTTCGTGAATAATATCACCGAGAGAAATCGCAGCTCAGTTGGGTAACAACACAGAGAATTGTATTGCTCGCGTGTTCCAGAAACAAAGAATAACCTGATGCATGTAACATGCAAAAATACTGATTATTTCTTATGTATATAAGAGTGTTATTACTTCATATTTACCTCGAAATATCCTTCAGTCAAGTAGGTGATTAACGTTACTTGTGTATTCGTTCTCACAGTCAGTGCATGCAAGGCCGCTTACTCGACGAATGATCAGCTGATGCCAGTCACTGATTCACTGCTTTGCTGCCGCTCCGCACCTTGCATTGTCTAACAGCTGACTTTGATGTACCTCTACTAATATAGACATTTTCAATTAAGATTTTGAACTAGTAACTCCTTATTCGACTTCTTCAACATGTTACTTGTCTAGACAGTTTATTACTTTGTCTAGCCCTCAAACGGTGTTGCGGTAAACGGAGCGAATTTCTTTGAAATTCTGGATTTTGTACAAACTTGCTTTAGAATTTGTGGCTTCGAATTTAATATGAGCGTTTGTTATAAAACATATACCTATCAAAATTATAATATCTTCATACATTATTCCACTAGAATATGTTCATACATTCAGCGAGCAAACAAACGATTATGGCGTTGTAAATGGGCACAACAAATATTGCAATACCGTCCAGTTCCGTCCAGTGTTAAATACGAAAATAGGTTTGACCTAGCTGTTGTAATCGCGTGGGATTGCGGATGTGTCACACGGGTTTACCCGACCGGAAAAAAACTGGATATAATCCACCAATGCTGTTACCTAAGTAATGATGACAGTAAAATGCATAGTGTTACATAAAATACTTGAAATGACGTTAACGAAAGGGTTGTTTGTTAGTCCTTCCAAGCCAACACGAGACTAAATTCTAAGGACACTAAAACAATGGATTTCCCATTCGCAGTCGACGCTCAATGAGTCAGCTGATGTAGCAATGGCCTCAAGTGAGTCATTGCTGATCTCAAACAGATACGAATGTACTCGTTGGATATGGCATGATGACCAACCCAGCTGTCATCTGTACAGTGAAAGCTGTATATGACGAAACGAAACTCTTTCAGTTGCACTTGCATTGTGTAACTTATAAAAACTGCATAAATATAGTTAAACGAAATGTCTCTGCAAAAAAACTTGCTACATAAGTTCATACAGCATCACATTCTGTTTGAAGTTAATTGACCAACGAAATCATGAAATGTGAACTTTTAATGTTTCCCAAAATCAGGTAAAATTCACTTTAAAAATCATAGTTGGGCACATCCATTTTCTGGCTTGATAATTTCGGCCATGATCGTCGGCAACAGGCGAATGCGTCCGCAGATTTCGTGGCGTCCTTGTCATTAGCAACGTACTTGAAGCGATTATATGGCCGAGCTGAATGATTGCCTCGTTAATTCCCTAACTTGCGTGTCGCCAATTTGTTTTAAACTTTGCGTCTGAAAAATCTTGTAATTATTTAATGTTAAAGGTGACAACTGACAGGGTGTCGCTGATTTGTTCACGTTAACTACCGACAAAGCATCTACAGTCATCACTGTTGAGATTGTAAATGATGTAATGATTAGCAATTGTTTTTATAAACAATCGGTTCGATGAAATGTAGGCTTACGCAAGTTTGACGTAACTGACGGACGTAGAACGAGCGCGGTGTTGGTGTGACGTTGAGAGTCGCGGGCGCCACCGGCGATAACCACCCACTCTCGTTTTCGCGCTGACGTCGGCTGTGATAAGTTGATGATTCGCGTTTTGTGTACTTAACTAGATTAATGAGCTTAGGCGAAAGATTCAGCGGACATTGCACCTGCCACATATTGTCCACCTGCGTACGACAATAATTCTTAGTAAATTAACGTACTCAACCTCTTTTATTACCAAGTTTAAAGTTGTATTGACAATATTATTTAACCATTTTGATTTTGTTGCTGCTATTGATAATAATTAATAATAATATTTTTGGTTATTGTCCGATCAAAGTCAAGTGCTTGAACTGAAGTAACCGGGAAAAATTTACCTATCTGTTTGTGTATACAATATAAACATCCGTTCGATCCGATATGTGGAGATCACCTTTACTATAGTTAGCGGTCAGTGCGATGCCCGATAATCTCCGTGTTAACTACATACTTATATGTTATAGGTAGTTTGCATACAAACATGATACATTTAATATTAGGGATACTGCTCATAAACGAAAAATCCTTCAAAATGAAAAAAAAAAAGAATATCGCTCAAGCTCGGACAGGAGAACCCAAATTGAGTTGAGAACATGCATACAGGATAAATCCAGCTATCTGAAGTGGGTCATATTCGGAGTCTTGGCGAATTTTTTCGCTCAACTGTAATCTAAGTACGCGAACTTTTAGGGTAGCATGTAGCCAAAAATGTCATCAAGGTTTAAGTTCGCGCACTTGCTTGTACGTCTATCTGCCACTTAAAGCTTAGACGACGTCAATATGGAATTTATGGGTGTGTGTGTAAAATAAACGCGTGGTTATTAGTTATGATTATGATATACACCAAATACCGAATCGTGAAACTAATCTTCATAATTACGTTAGTTGATCAGGTAACTGGTTTTTCCCAATTTTGATAACTGAAAGTTAGCATTCTGGCACCGGCAATGCCGGCAATACCGGCAATGTCTGCATCCGGCTTGTAGTATAATGTTATCAAATTATTTAAGTTGCCAACAAAACAATTTACGTGCAGCCAGGCATCCGGTAGGTGTCATTATTACTCGGCACTAGCTCAACTCTTTTTTTTTTTTTTTTCGGATTGGCATCTCGCAGGTCAACCTGGGAGGTTGTCGGCTGCTTAACCGGACTTTCCTGTGGTGCCTTAAAAATTATTATTTTTAGGGCCTCCAGCCAAGGCAAAAAGCTTACAAACTAAGCGACTACACGCTAAGGGCACCCCCTG
The DNA here is from genome assembly GCA_947361185.1 of Charanyca ferruginea. Lineage (NCBI taxonomy): Eukaryota > Metazoa > Arthropoda > Insecta > Lepidoptera > Noctuidae > Charanyca > Charanyca ferruginea. Next base: position 18,641,979 of record OX376056.1, on the reverse strand, counting down.
TGGGGTACGAGCCTCGGCTTAGGGCGTCGCTGGGAGAGGACAGCAAAGGGACAGGCTGGATCGGATTTCCATTATTTAGGGACGAATTTAAAGCTACAGGCTCAGCGTGTAGCTTATTGCCTTATTGCTCTCCTGGAGGAGAGTAATAGCATCGTCAGGGTCGGTCAGAGTATGTCTCGGTCGTCGAGTCTTACTAATACGGGAGGGAGTGTACCGGGCGGCCGATACGATTAACGGGTTAGAGTGCTTCTCAGCAGTGTCGAAGAAGCGCTTGGCGGAGCGTTTCATGAACTGCTGGATGGTAGGTATTTTTAGATCGAGATGGAGGTTCTCGTTGCGAAGGTAAAAAGGGGCTCCTGTGATTCTTCGCAAGAAACGGTTTTGGAGGGTCTGCATCCTATGGAGACGGTATGGTTTCGCGTGTGCGAATACAGCACAGGCGTACGTCATGATGGGACGAATGCACGCCGTGTAAATGCGCAATTTGCACTTGAGTGACAATTTGCTGCGTGCATTCAACATGAAGTAGAGCCTACCGAGAGCGAAAGCGGCGCGCGAACGCACCGTCTTTATGTGCTCTGCGAAAGTAAGATGGTGGTCCAGAATCACACCTAGGTATTTGGCTTGCTTCTCCCAAGGGTTAGGCTTACCGAACATGGTTATCGGACTGGGCAGAGAGGGGGACGAACGCGGTTTGGAAAAGAGTACTGCCTGACTCTTGATGGGGTTTACCTCGATTCTCCATTTCCGGAAATAAACGCCTAAGGCTTTTGCCGCGGATTGGAGGGTACGAGCTATGCAGTCTAGGTTACGACCCGAGTAATAGATGGCCGTGTCGTCAGCGAATAGAGCCAACTGGGCCTTTTTATCTTTGGGGATGTCGCTGGTGAACAGCGTGAAAATGAGGGGGGATACTACGGAGCCCTGAGGGACGCCAGCGCGTATCGGGTGGGGTGAAGAGAGCGCACCCTCGATGCGATAGCGAAAGGTGCGATTCGACAAAAAGTCACGCAAGATGAGCACGAGACGATCTGGCACTCCGAATTGGTAAAGCTTGTCATCAAGCCACGCTGAAAACCAGCGCTTATGTGCTCGACGATGCGGTGGACTTGTTGGACGCAGCTGTGTTCGGTTCGAAAGCCAAACTGCTCGTCGGGAATGAGACTCTTTGCTTCGGCAAAGTCTTTGAGTCGCTTATAAATAAGCCTCTCGTAGATTTTGCCTAGAACATTGAGTAGACTAATGGGACGGTAACTGGTGGGATCAGACTTGGGTTTGCCTGGTTTCGGAATGCCGATAACGGTGGCCTCTTTCCATGCCTGAGGTAAAATGTTGTTGCTTAGAGCGCCATTGAAGATGGCGGTCATTAGCATTATGAGATGGGCGGGGAGGAGTTTGAACACCTTATTGGTGATACCGTCAGAGCCAGGGGCTTTCCGGGGTTTTAGCCTCTTGATGATATCGTGCACTTCGTCGGGAGTGACAGGAGGCAGAGGATAATCAGGGTCTTCAACGGGTGGGAGAGAGGCTCTACGTTCGACTTCGGCGTCGACCTCAGAAAGGTGAGCTTCGTCTACTGGTTGAGAGCTGGGGGTGCATTGAGACTCTAGGCTGTCGGCTAGACATTCAGCCTTTTCATCGTTGTCGAAGGCGACGCTACTGTCGGAACGAATGAGAGGGGGCATGGAGGCCTCGTTAGAAGAACGGAGCTTCCTCTGGAGTTCCCAGAAGGCTAGGTGGGTGGGCTCGAGTTCGCTAAGTGTCTTGTCCCAGCGGCTGGAGCGCAGCTCCTCGATGCGTTTCTTTACAGCACGCTGTAAAGAGCGCATGTGAGCCTTGTTCGCATCGCAGGGGAAGGCACTGTACGCACGGACGGCCGCGTTCTTCTCGGTCAACAGATCACGCACATCGTCAGGCAGTTTCCAGCGATGATCGCTCATCGCCGGAACCTCCCTTGAACAATCGTTCAAGACGGATTGTACATGATTTGTGAACGAGTCGATCACGCCCGTCGTGTCTGCGACTGTCACCAAGTGGTCGGGGATAGCGTCCAAGTGAGGCGACGTGGTGGATTGTAGACTTTCGCTTACTTTCCTCCAGTCGGTAATAATTTGGGTCGGAGGGGGCTGGCTAGGGTCAGAGGGACCTGAACGGGGAGCTAGTTCTAATATCACTGGACGATGGTCGGAATTAAGCTCGTGTAGCGGTTCTATAGATTGCAAACGAAGGTTCACATTCTTGAGCAGCGCTATATCGAGGATGTCGGGAAGATGGTTGGGATCGTGGGGGAAATGAGTGGGAGTCATCGGGGCGATGACGTCGAAGTTCAGTTGAGAACAGAGGTTAAACACGATCCTACCTCTGGAAGAGGTCCTGTTACTATTCCAGGAGGGATGTTTGGCATTGAGATCGCCCGCCAGTAAGACGGAGTCACCCAGGCCAAGAAGAGCAGAAAGGTCATCCTTGAGGAGGATAGGATCATCCTCCGATGATGATGGAGGGACGTATGCTGATATAATAGTTAACGGCTGATGACCGGTCATGCCGAGCCGACAGACAGAGACCTCGAGGCGAGCGAGGGGAGGAGGGTCCATAGGAATGCAGTACAGAGCCTTTCTATAGTATATTAGGGTACCGCCCTTGTGACAACGAGACCTATCATTGCGAACTATACGGTAGTTGGCAATATTCGGGTCACGATGATGGGGCTTAAGAAAGGTCTCCTGTATGAGGAGGATATCAAGTTGATGGTCGCGGAGGAAATTGGCGATCTCATCACGTTGGTTAGTAATGCCATTGGCGTTAAAGAATCCTAACTTAAGGGATCGGGGTTTATTAGTACACGGCCTTTCCTTATCCATTGGATTAGCAAGGGTAAAGTTTATCTAGGGCTTGCTTAATCTCCGGATACGCTTTGAACACCTTAAGGATGTCGCTAATATTTGCTTTGCACGCGAGTATATCCCTAGCCATAGCTTCAGCAGCGGGGTTGCGGTAAATTTGGTAGGCGAGGTTGATGACTTCGCCTATCCTCTCGGTAGGGAGAGATGCAGGTACGCGGGAGGCTGAGGGCGCGGTTGAAACGGCGGGGGCGGCCTTAGATGGGGCGAGGGCGGCCATAGGAGCGGCGGTGGCGGCTTTAGGAGCGGCGGGGGCGACATTAGGTAGGGGGGGCGTGGTCGCGGAGGCTAGGTTCGGCGCGGGGACTGGCGAATCCATCAGCGCTGGCATGGGCAGAGATTGGGAGGGCCTCAATGCAGGGAACGCTCTCTGATGATTCAGCGAGTTCCATGGGGAGGGCCTCTGAGGGCTGAGACGCTCGGGCATCTCTGAGGAGGGAATCTTAACAGAGGGGCTTTCCCTTTGTTGACGAGCGTTCGCACGCTTGGTCAACTTGGGAGAAGAGGATTTTGGGGCCGTCGGATGGTGGCCGTCGGTGTGATCGCACACGACAAGAACCGAGTCGTATGCAATCGCACCCCTAGCTTTGTGCAGACGATGCACAGCGGATACTGGGACATTATGCGACTGAAGGTCGGCGAGAATCTCTTCCGTTGTGATTTCTTTGGGGACGCGTCGGATTACCACACGGGTGGGTTTATCATCGGGCAGGGAATAAGTGTGGAACGAAATGTTCCTCACTTTTAGCAAGGATGTAAGTTCCCTGTGGTCCTTCACCGTGGGAACTTGAACTTTGATACCCTGTTGGGTCGAGCGCGCGTTTGTGTATTTGATCTTACGATCGTTACACAATTTGGACACGTCGGTCCACTTCGCCTTGTCCTGGATGAACAAGGGAGGCGGGGCGGGTAGTTTCTTTTTTGAAACTGAAGGATTGGGGGCAGCAGTGGACAAGGGACTAGTGGGACGGCTGCCCTCTGGACGAGAGGTAGCTGAGACGGGGGGGCCGAAACCGAGGGGGTGGGGGAGGGGGGGGGGGGTGCGGCTACGGCTTTCTTGGCCTTTGTGTCCTGAGAGGGACTCTTACCCTTCTTTCTCTTGCCTCCCGGACCGACAACTTGGTAGTCGTCGTCCGAGGACGCGGAGGCAGAGTGGGCTTCCTCAGAGTCGGAGTGAGATGGCTCAGAGACGGGGACAGAAGTATCCATTGTTTCTGAAAAACATGGCGACGCAGAGCGTAGCTGCGTGGGAACAATAGCCGCGGGAACAATTGTCGCGGGAACAATGGGCTCGGAAACAATAGGTGTTTCCGCGTACGGGCTTGTTGTCTTAATTGACAATAGGGACGGGATTTGCGGTGGCATAGAGGATGCCGCCACAGGTGTGCCTTCGTTGGCGTTATCGGGGGAAAAGGGGCTTTCAAATATGTCACTGAAGTCAGCGACGCTAGCTTCGGTTGCTTTACGGGACGCGGACGAGTTCTCTAGCCATATCTCTAGATCGGTATGGAACTTGGCGCTTGGCCATAAGCGGGCCTTGACGTACGCTAATATTTCAGCGTCCGACATGATCGGAGGGAAAGCTAAGTTGGGGAGGGAATTTTGGGAGATTTAACTCTCAGGGAAGCCTAAATTAAACCTAACACCTAACTCTAACTCCCCGGGTGGAGTGGCCCGGGGATGTGTAACCCTTTTTTTTTTTTTTTTTTTTTTTTATCGTGGGGAAATCCTCATGGACTGTCTCCCGTCTGGGGAAGACGGGAGGGTGTGCCGGACTCCTACCGGCTAAAACCACCACGGTGTTCCTCGACTGACCTATGGGCGGGGGTACGGGATTCGCTCGCGCATGCACCGCGCCCCCGCCAGGCTATGATCCGCCTACACGGCGGATCCCGTCGACCTCGGCGGTCTGAACGCCGCCGAATCCTCTAGTGTGGCGCGCGCGGAACACGGCGCGCCGCCTACACGGGCCTGCATCTGGTCGGGTGGTGGACTGCTCCTAAGTCGACCACCCGCAGGCCGGCAACTCATGGAGGCCGGAGGTCATTAAGCGCCCTCCGGCGCCCGGTGCGTCTTCTCCTGGAGGGAAGCGAGGCAGTTGCTTCCCTCACCCTCTCTGCCGCCTCTTTTGCGTGCATGACATGCTCGCAAAAAGAGGCGACAGCCTCCCACGCACTCTCGCTCTGGACCATCGAAAGAACGATGTTCGGGAGCGAGAGGTCACCTACTGCTGCGGAGAGTTCACGGCGCTGCTCTGCCCAAGCTGGGCACTCTGCCAGCGTATGCTGCGCCGTGTCCTCCAGGCAATCTCCGCAGTGGTGACAACCGGGCGATTGTTCGCGGCCTATACGACACAGATACTTCCCGAAACAGCCATGTCCGGTCAGTATCTGTGTCAGCCGGAACGTGAGGGCGCCGTGTCGGCGCCCTAACCAATCCTCCATGACGGGTCTTACCGCCGAAATTACGGCGTGCCCTGCGCTGGGGTTGACGAGTCGTCCCTCCCATTCCGCCGTTAGGATCGCGCGGAGCTCGGAGCGGCGCCGCGTGTACTCTCGCGGCACCGGTCGTATGCCCCGCTCCCGCGCCTCCCCACTCCAGTTGTAAAGTGAAGCGAGGGCTCTCGCTTCAAGATCCCACGGCGGAGATCCGGCTAGGAGGCTCGCTGCCTCAAAGGAGATCGTGCGGTATCCCCGAATTACTCTGACGGCCATCGCTCGCTGCGGACGTCTGAGCACTGCGATATTGCGGGCCGCCAGGTTCTCCGCCCATACTGGCGCCCCGTAGAGCGCCATAGACCGCACAATCCCCATATAGAGCCTCCGACAGGAGGCGTTGGGTCCACCTAGGTTGGGCAGCAAGCTGGCAAGTGCACCCGCCGCACCCATGAGCTTAGGTGCCAGCCGCTGAAAGTGCTGCCCAAAGGTCCATCGGCCGTCGAGGACTAGTCCTAGGTACTTCATCGTCGACTCGACGACGATGCGGACGCCTCCCACCACGATATGAGAGCCCGGAGGTGGTCCACGTCGGGGCCCATGAAAGAACAGGGCCTCGGACTTGTTGAGGGCCACCTCTAGGCCCAATCGCCGGATCCTTCCCACGACCTGGGCAACCCCAGCGGTTGCCAAAATCGTCGCCTGCTGGTGCGTCTTCCCGCGCGCTACAACGAGCGTGTCGTCGGCGTAACATATGACACCGACGCCGCGGAGAAGCGCACCACGCAGCACCCAGTCGTAACCAATATTCCACTGGGGCGGTCCTAAAACGGAACCCTGTGGAACACCGCACGACATCTCTCGCCGACCCCAGCCATCCCGACCCCGGTAGATGACGGCCCTATCCGTCAAGTAGGCCCCAATGATGCGGCGGAGGTAGTTCGGCACTCTGTGATAGACGAGTGCCTCCCTAATACAACTCCAGGGCATGGTGTTGAATGCGTTGGCGATGTCGAGTAACACCGCCAGTACCACCTCACCCCGGGAAACTGCATCCTCTGCCAGGGCTCTAACGCGCATGATGGCATCGATTGTGGAGCGCCCGCGGCGGAAGCCAAATTGGCTGTCCGCCAGATCCGGTCCCACTCCAGAAAGGTGCTGGACGAGGCGGTCCGAAATGATCCTTTCGAACAGTTTTCCCACCTCGTCCAACAGCACGATGGGCCGGTATGCGGACGGCGTATCCGCAGGGCGCCCCGCCTTCCTCAGCAGGACCAGTTTTCCTGTCTTCCACTGGCGTGGAAACTGGCCCCGCTCCAGACATGCGCTGAAGAGCCCCACCAGTCGGGGCCCGAGAGCCTGCAAGGCCAGGACCCATGCACGGCCAGGGATGCCGTCGGGTCCTGGGGCGGTGTTTTTGGCCTGAAGCCGTAGTACCACCGCTCTCATTTCTACCGGGGTCAACTCGGGTATGTCGTCGTCGTCTTCATCCGCGTCGGGCAACGCCGAGGGCGAAACCATCGGAGGCGACGTGTGCTCCTGTCGCAATGGAAACAAGGAGCACATCACATCTTCCAGGAGCTGCGGTCGGAGACTCTGTGACAAGGGAGGCGCCCACGGGCGAAGTTTGCCCCGTACCATACGGTATGGACGCCCCCACGGATCGCGGTCCATAGTCGACAGCAGCTCCTCTCGGGCCCTTATTTTGGCAGTTGCAATGGCCGATTGAAGGGCCCTCTTCGCCGCCTTGTACTGCTCATATAGTTCCGCCTCTCTGGCCGCCCCAAGCTGTGTACGGCGACGCCTCCTGCGGAGCCTGGCGTACTGGCGTCTGGCCGCACTGCACGCGGCGCGCAGATGCGCTATGTCCTGCGACCACCAGTACACCTGGCGTTTGTGAGGTATGCTGCTGACGCGTGGCATCGCCGCATCGCAAATCTGCGTAAGCGCCTCCCGGAACCACTCGGCTTCCTCGTCGATGTCGACAGGTCTGACCGGCATAGATACCCAGGCCTGGACGATAGAAGCCTCCAGGAGAGCTTCCCTATTGAGGCGTTTTAAAGCCCAACGCGGACCGCCCCCTCCTGGGGCGGTGCGACCAGCTGAGGCTGGGGGGGAGACATCGAAACGAATGTATCGGTGATCCGATAGCGTCTCCACCCCCGCCATTACGCGCCATCCCCTGACACAGCGCGCTACAGCAGGGCTAGCAAACGAGATGTCTACTATTGAACCGCCCCGCTGACGCACGCACGTGTGAACAGAACCTCGGTTGAGGAGGACTAGGCCGGTTTCAATGGCCCAGTCCTCAAGAACTGCTCCCCGTGCAGTTGTCGTCGGGGAACCCCAAGCCACAGATTTGGCGTTGAAGTCCCCAAGGATGAGCACGGGCAGAGGACGGCAGCGTGCGACGACGACGCCCAAATCCTCGAGTAATCCCTCAAAGTCGGCGAGAGTCCCGTTGGGTGAGGAGTAAACTCCTGCGACCACTATTTCTCCTAAACGGGCCGCCACGAATTCCCGTCCACGTGTGACGCCTTCAAAAGAGGGGGAATCTGTGGCGGCCCGCAAAATGAGGGCCACCGTGCCAGATAAGTCGTCCACCCAGTCGTCCCTGGGTAGCACATAGTACGGCTCGGCGACCGCGGCGATGTTGATCGACCACTGCGCCATGCTCTGGAGTAGCAAGTCTTGAGCCCTGGCGCAGTGGTTGATGTTCGCCTGGAGGAGGCGGAGATATGACGCCGTTATTGAAAATCCATACTCCCCCCCTCCACTTCATCCTGGCCCGGTCTTGATGGGGCCATAGGCGCTTTTGCAGCCGGTTTACCCGACCCCCTCTTTTGTTTAGGCGCGGCGCAGGATCTCGTGCCCATCCGGTGCTCCGCTGGCTTGCCAGCCGCCGCACACAGGGTACAGTGTGGCTCAGCCTCACAAGATGCGGCCTTGTGACCGGGTTGACCGCAGCGGAAACAATGACCGCTACGATCCACCCCAGAGGTGCACCGTACACCGACGTGCCCGTCCATGAGACATCGGTAGCACCTCATGGGGCGGGGCTCCAGTAGTTTGACCCGCGCCGACACCCATCCCACTAGCAGGCGGCCACCCTCGGCAAGTTTCTTTGCCGTCGCTACGGGACAGCTTATAATAGCTGCCCCCAAACCGGCGAAGTCCGTGCTGATGGCACCGGACCTCACCTGTTCAGGGGGGCAAGTTCCTACCCTCGCGACGGCTGCCACCAGCTCCTCGGTTGTGACTGAGTCGTCCAGACTCGAAATGCGCAGTTCGGCGCTTTTGGTGGGCCTGGACACTTTCACCCCTTCACTTTCTAAGGACGCCCTCAGTCTTTCAGCGAGGGCATCCGCTAGGGGGCCGCTGGTGGCTCCAGCCACTTCAAGCATGCGGGCACCGGTCACTGTAGGTTTGCACCGAATGCCCGCGATGCCCAACTCGCCGAGATTAATTTCTGATTTGGCTTTGGCCAAAACTCCGGCGTATGTGATGCCCCTCTGTTGGGCCTCCGGCTGCAGCGTAATCACTACAGCCGTTGATCGAGGGACACGGAGCCTGGCCTTAGCCTTTTCAGCTGCCCTTTTCTGCTGTTTGGCAGCCTTTCTGGCCTTTCTCTTCTTTTTCTTGGCTGCTTTTTTGGCTCCGGCACCCTGCCATTCACCCTCCCTAGGATCGCCAGCAGTGGGAGCCTGTGAGGTCTCGGCAGGGGTGGGGGCGGGCTGAGGGGCAGATGTCTTCCTCTTCCCCTTGCCCTTCCCCTTCTTCGTCACCACTGGAGCTGGCGCTGGAGTCCGCTGGTCAGACGGGGCCGACGTGCTTGGACCAGCAGCCACGGTTGCAAACGACGGCGCTGGAGACTCTTGCACCGTCGTCTGCCTCCTGTCTGCAGCCAATGGTGGTCGCAAGATTCGACCCTCTAGCACAGCGAAGCGAGCGCCGAGGCTCGCCAGTACCCTCTTGAACAGGCGAGCCAATTCCGACTCGGCTTCGCTGGCCTTCTGCCCAGAGGGGGCCGTATCGTCTCTCCTCTCCTGGCGCATTCTTTCTACGTCAGCGCGGATCTCGTCTTGCTCCTTACGGAGCTGTGCCACCTGGGCTGACAGACGGGTATTCTCCGCCTGCAGCCTGGCCGTCTCCTCGGAGGAGGTCCGCGCGAGCAAAACCTCCGTCGCCTCCAATATTAAGGTCGAGGCATCCTTTAGGGCCTTTTGGCATGTGCCCTTTAACCCTTTGGACACCTTGGCGACGCTTTTAATCGCCGCCACGGCGTCTTGGAGCCTCGACTTCAGCTCCAATGCGGTCATGTCGGCCACCTCCTTTGCAGCGGCAGCAGCAGCAGCTTTTTCTGCCGCTGACTGGCCCCTCTTGACCTGCGTCGCGCCCCTGCTCCGGCCAGCTGTGAGCGACCGACCCTCCTCCGATGGTGCCCCGGACATCACTTGCTCGGAACCATCAGAGACAAGTGACATGCGCGACCCATCGGAGGCGTCTCCCCCACTTTCGCCGCTGGGTCTGGGTGTCGGGACGACCACAGGTCGCTTAAGAAAGCGACCTTTGGCGTCCCGCGAAGGCGTCGCCATCCCCGCCGGCGAGCCCGCAGATGCGCGTCCGCGTCCTCTCCTACCTGTCGGTATTTTTGGAGCCGGCAGGCTGTCCTCGCTGGTGGAACCAGACTCATTCCGCCCAGCTGTGCGTTTCCTGGTCCAAAATTTGACCTTACCCCTAGTCGGGTCGTCATTCTTCTCCAATCGTATTGCTTCGGTCCTTTGTGTATGCGTTTGGTCGTCATTTCTCCTTTCCGATGCGACGTCAGAATCTGACGCCACATCCACCTCACCATCTTGGTTTTTGTTTTTATTTATTAAATATTCCATTTTTGTTCCCACGAGTATGGGGGATATATTCAGTCCACCTAGTTAACCCCCTGTCCCTAGGTAAGTGGTGTCATTTGTTTCCCAACCCCGAGGTCCCACTGGCCCCTGGCTGGGGGTGCGCTAACGACTGATGCGCCACCTACAACTACAAAGTTGCAAGTGACACTACTCCTCAGCCATTCATACCCTCGCCACGCACCAAAACTTGGTATTAGAGGAATTTATTATAGAGGTTCTCTTCCTCGCGGCCCAGGCGGTTAAGCCAAGACCCTCGTCCCGTTCCAAGTCACAAGATGTGAGCTCTTCACGGATTACGATTTCGACGGGTGCAGTCGGGAGAAAGGTTCTCCCGCTGCCAGCCCGTAGGCAGGGTAAGTGCACTACGAGCGCCGCCCATGCTTCACCACTGTGTCCTCTGCTTAAATCAGAGGGACACGTGAAAAAACGCCCCTTTTCGGCCCAGATTGGGCCCCACCTCCACGAGCCTGAAGCTCCCCCCCCACGCAGAAATTCGCCACAGCCAATATTCTCGAGAATATTGACTGTACCCAGGGTGCACCGGCCCGATCACTGCTCTTTCCCCCGAACGTATTCGAAAGGAACCAGCAGCAATCAGGCACACGAGGAGGTTTTCTGCACGCACCCCGGGGATGTGTAACCCTCCCTGTCGGGTGTAGACAGGGAGGTGAGTACCTATTGGTGAGCCCTAAGCTTGTAAACCCGTCGCCAGTCTTATTGTGCGAACGGGGCCCTAGCCAGTCTAGTGCGAAGGGTGTAGACACGCCCAACCGACACTAGGTGTGTGGCTGTGAAAGGAAACCAGAGACTAGGTTCGACTAGGAGACCCCCCAAGGCCGAAACACTAGCTCCCCGACTCCAATTGACTGCCTCGCCCTGAAGGGGTTTGGCGGGTGTGATTGGGGCAACACCCACTCGGCTTCGTTGGCACCGTAAGGTATCCACCGAGTACCACGAAACTGTGGTTTTGCCCTGAAGGGGCCTAGTGAAGCTACACGACAGACTGTTTATAGAAATAGGAATTTCAGCCGTCGCCTTGAAAAAGGCAACTTTTGAACAGTTGATTGCAGTCGGCTGACTACAGGAATCGTTGCGGCGGGCGCAGCGAGAGCAGGTGACGAGCGTAGCGGCAGAGCGTGGAGCGAAGCGGCGACACGTCCGTGCGCGGCGAGCGTCGAGCGAAGAGTGAAAAAAAAAAGGGAAGCTCAACTCAATTACCGTTCGAAATTTAAACCCAAAGGGCGTATTGTAACCCCGCGTTTACACCAAGGTATAATACATGTATTCTACAAGTTTTATGCAATGTCTGTAATATCGTTCACACTCAAATACAAGTATAAAACATGTTTTAGACAAAACTTGTATTTAATACTTGTTGTGCAAATACATGTATTGGACAAGTATAAAACATGTATTTGTCATTGGTCTTCTACAAAACTTGTATTATACTTGTTGTGCAAATACATGTATTGGACAAGTATAAAACATGTATTTAAAACAAGTATTTTGCTGGTGTGAACGCTATCATTGTATGACCTACCTACCTACCCTACCTACCAACCCTACCTACCTACCCTACCTACCTACCCTACCTACCTACCCTACCTACCTACCTACCCTACCTACCTACCCTACCTACCTACCCAACCTACCTACCCAACCTACCTACCCAACCTACCTACCCTACCTACCTACCCTACCTACCTACCCTACCTACCTACCCTACCTACCTACCCACCCTACCTACCTACCCTACCCACCTACCCTACCTACCTGCCCAATCTACCTAAAATTTTCTTAAGTATAAACCTTGTCCTGACAATAATGACACCAAAAAAAAAGAATTATCCAATTCGGTCCAGCCGTTCGGAAGTTATGCGCTTACATATATATCGAGGATTCTTAATAAAATTGGACAGCTATAGCTTCCAACGCATCCTTTTATTTTCTTGCGGTCTTTATAATCCTTATTTTTTGCATTCCATAAACATTCATGTTCATGTAAAAGCTCAATTAATTCCAAATTTTGTGTTAACGACCACTCCATTGCATAAAATACATACTTATATGTTATCCAACTAGCACGGATACAGTCAAAAACTTGTATGCAACAAGTATTTTACAAAAAACTCAATACCTTACACAAGACATATTATACTGCGGTAAAAAAATATTTTTTAAGGTTCCGTACCGCACGGAAATGATGCCAACGGGTCCCTATAACTAGAGCTTCGTTCTCTGTCCATCCATCTAGATCCATCACAGAGCTGTATATTTTTCATTGAGTTTATAAAAAGTAGCTGACACGGCATACGTTGGTTTGCCATAATATAAATAAAAAAAATGGCCTACGACCTATTCTCAGACCTACCAAATATACCTACACAAAAAATTTATAAAAATCGGTCAAGTCGTTTCAGAGGAGTTCGATAACCAACACTATGACACGAGATTTTCATATTTAGTTTTTTTAATAAACTATTTAAATAAATACATGTTAAATTTTGTACCGTAGTACGGAACCCTACGTGTGCGAGTCGGATTCGCACTTAGCCGGTTTTTCAGTTCAACTAAAAACAGTGCCATTCGATGCCTGCGATGGACTAACGGAAGGAGTAACACTAAGGAAATCATCAATCCAAATTGGGTACAGACTTTTGTTCTATGGTCGATTGAACTAATAGTTATTGTGTTTTTTAATCTTAGTATAGCGAATGGGCTTGTGTGAACAATGCCACACATGGCCAAACATCCGGTCTGTTATCGCGCGAAAGTTCGATAGAAATGTGGCACGCACTCACTAATCTTTATGAATGGACATAGTTACTTTTTTTATTTGTACCCGCGTTTCCTCTTTAGCTTCCGTTCAATTCTTTTTGAGATGTTCCCCCGTTTTTTTACCGAAAATAATTACATACAGACAAACATACAGTCTCCTTTTTTTTTAAATCGGTTAAAAATGTTCGCACTCCGTTATCAGTCAAAGCAGTGATCACAACAAGTATGACATCCAATGGAGACTAGCTCGAATTTAATTTCGTTTAAGAAATAAATTAATCTAAAAGTATTGAACCAAACTACTTTAGTTAGGCACGGAACAATTATTATCATCATCTTTATCTGACTTTTTTTCACAGTATCTTTTACTTACTCCTATCGTTGCTGACAAATCCTTTGTTGCCAAGCACCTCGGTTCCGACATGCCATTTAACAGAGCCAATAAAATGTTTGCGTCACACAATAGATTAATGACATTGTCGGAAGCGCGGTTCTAGATCTTGCGAATCTAGTCTGTTACCAAGCGAGGCGGCCGGATGAATGGCAGTCTCCATGCGCGTGAGTGTATTGCGCAACGGCCGGTGACGCAACCAGTCGCGCCTGCGCGGGACCGTTGCTTGTTAGTATGCAAAATAAGTGAAATATTCGTGTCGGCCTGCCATGGCATGCGCTTACGGTTTCGCTCCCTAGATGTACGTGTAATTGTTTCAGCGTGAATTCGTTGTCGTTTAAGGAACACCAGGTGACCACCTGGTGTTCCTTTCCTTTTTTCTTGGTTCTATGGTTTTATAACGTTTTATCTGATTTTATGGTAAACTAGCGGTGCAAAGTACAAATGTTGAAAGGACGTAACACTAATTATAATAAATCCTTGGAAGTATTTATTTAACGTTTTAGTTTTGTAATCAACTAATCTATGACTTTGTTAGCTGTGTAACATTTCTACATATCAGACACTGGTAATGGTTTCCTTTTACATGCCTTCTGACTGCTCAACTACGAAATTACACGTCATGTGAACCTTAACGCATCGTGGAGAGAATGTACAGTTTCCATGGCTTTCACTGATTCAGGAATTTTTATTAGTAGATAATTTCAACTTCATTGTAGTGAGCTTCTTGGGAAGTTGCAAATAAGTGCACCATCTCGCTTGCCGCGGAAATGTAAATACAACCTCTTCCATGTACCGGGATCCAAAATAAACCATGGACACTTCGCCGTTCTGCCAAGGCTCTGTAAGCAGTACAATGTACTATCGAAGCATAATGATTTGGATATTACATGCAAATTACCAAAATTTTAAAAAGACGTAAAAGTCATAGTAACCAAATCATAGTAATAATATCTTGTTTTTTTTTTAATTTATCGGTTACTATGGTTATTCTGATTATTATTTTACTTAATTTGAATTTTGTTTATAATTATTTGTATAATTTCTATTATTTTGTACATTTTATTCCTAGGATTTTCTTAAATTGTATTGGATTATTTCTTCCTTATCAAACTTTTGTAGTTTTATCTAGTTAGTAAGTCAATGATGTGGTCGCCTTTAATTGGGGGCGCACACTTGTATTGTCTATCTTTATGTTATTTTGCATGAAATTGTAAAGCCTCTGTTGGCGATCCAAATAAAATAAATAAATGGTTGTTACTCACAGAGCTTTCGACTGCAATAAAAAAAATATTTAAAGACTTTAGCTCGTGATTCATTGTTTCTAAACATTTAAACACGTGCTTACATAGAATTAGCGATATATTATCGAAACACGTGTTCACTAATGTTAACCTTGATATTGTTTAGCTTCACGTCCACAGATGATCTTCGTATCATTCGTTGTTTCATAACAACTTTCTTTAATAGCTTCGATATGTTCACAACCATATTTCAGAAATAATGCCTTGTTATTTTTTGATAATTAAAATACAGAAATATTGTCATTGAATTCATTAATGTCTAGGTTGGAATGTAATTTGTATGTTGATTTATTAGGACTTGTCTAAGTACTTGGATATATAAAGTTGTGGATACAATGTGTTATGAGAATCCTACAATAAGCTTAGTGGACGTCTAGTAAGGCAACCGTACAAGCGCCGCTACGCTTTTATGACGGATAATGGTCGTAGCACACATATCAACTCGGAAAGGGATTGTCACCGTATCGCCTTTCGCCTCGCCGTCAAACAGACGTTAACCTAAAGTAAGCACGTAACCAAAGTTGATCAGCAGCTCCGATACGTCGACTCGGCTACGGCTAGGTGACGCCACGCTTACGCCTCGCCGACCGCTGATTGACCTGGCTGGCACCAAGAGACACAAGCACAGCGACACAGAGGCGTAAGCGCGTGGACGGACGACGAGCCGTAAGCGCGGCGACCGCTCGCGCTGGTTGAATACGCACCGCGGTGGGGCCGGGGGTTCGTGAGCTTGTCCCGAGGCGAGTCGTTTACGTTACGATTCCCATTAGTGTGCTTTGCAGTAGGGAGTTTCATACAAATAATACTGAACGGCTCGAGTTGATACGGTTACCATCCGTTTCAGAGTTGATAAGTGTGCTACGACCTTAACGCGGTGCACTCCCAAAGGTTTCGGCATGCGGCCCGCGGCCCCTCGGCTTTCGGCCAATTGTTGCGTCGATACTATTTAACACTTCAATGCCAGGTGTTCTAATTGGGTACACTACATAAATACGAAAAACTTTATTCCGAAAGTCAGAAATACGAATTTCAAAATACCGATTTTCATAATTCCGAATAGTTCAAAATTCCTAATATGGCAACTCCGATTTATCATTCATCCTATTTTTATAATACTAAAATTTCAAAATTCCGAACGTTTATAATTACTATTCTCAAAATACCGAGTTTCAAAAGATCGAATAACAAAAAGTCCGACATAATGAAAATTCCGAACATCAAAAATACGAATTCCGATTATTAAAATTCCGATTATCTTTATCGTTATCGTGCAATTGTTTATCGTGCAAGCAAGCATGCAGCATGCAAGCAAGCATGCAGCATACAAGCAAGCAAGCATGCATCATGCAAGCGAGCATGCAAGCGAACATGCAACATGCAGCAGGCATGGTTTCTGTCACGGCTACGGCGTTGCGGGGCTCCGGCGGTACCACGCGAGCTTATCGTCGCAGATGGTATTCACGCTCACCACCGCAGCCGTGACAGAAACCATGCCTGCATGTTGCATGTTCGCTTGCATGCTCGCTTGCATGCTCGCTTGCATGATTGCTTGCCTGCATGCTGCATGCTTGCTTGCACGCTGCATGCTTGCTTGCACGATAAACGATTGCACGATAACGATAAAGATAATCGGAATTTTAATAATCGGAATTCGTATTTTTGATGTTCGGAATTTTCATTACGTCGGACTTTTTGTTATTCGATCTTTTGAAACTCGGTATTTTGAGAATAGTAATTATAAACGTTTGGAATTTTGAAATTTTAGTATTATAAAAATAGGATGAATGATAAATCGGAGTTGCCATATTAGGAATTTTGAACTATTCGGAATTATGAAAATCGGTATTTTGAAATTCGTATTTCTGACTTTCGGAATAAAGTTTTTCGTATTTATGTAGTGTACCCATGCGTAGCTGAATTGAATCAGAATCCTAATTTTAACAGTTTATTCGAAATATTGAAATTCGGAATTTCGTTTTTCGGATCGAGAACTCATCGAGCATTTGATTCTTCGAACATATGAAAATCGGAAAACAAACAAATCGGATTTACGACATTCGGTAAAATAACTTTCGTGATTTCAAATAATAGAGATTATAATTTTTAGGTATTATGAAATTCGGACTTTTGAAAATCGTAATATCAAAATTCGGAATAAAATATTTCGGAATATTTGGGTGTTCCCGTTCTAATTAGATCAACTTGATCGCTTACGTTACTTACGACTTGGTTGTTTAATTGGTTCTAAATTGAGGTTTATAACGCTGCTGAAATCTTCCGATTTGGAGTTTTCTTAATTTTAAGCCCTATGTTAATACATGTGCCGTGTGGTGCTGGCTGCGAATAGCGCCACCCGGTTTCTACCCGTGGGTGTCGTTAGTGTCGTAGATGGCGACAGAGGGATATAGACTAGAGGATGGGCAGCAGCGTCCTTCTGAGTACTATAAAACACCTACTGCGATCGTCACCATGCATGGGCCAAGCATGGCGATTACGGTTGAACCCGCCCTTGGGGGAGACCCATGTCTAGCTGTGGGCGTCTAAAGGTTGAGATGATGAGTTAAAACATTTGTCATTAAATGTTTGTAAAAAAAAATCTTTTGAGCAATAAAGATTCTTTAACCATCGGCTTTATTCCTCCTATTTTTTTACTTGCTTTCTATTCTTCAAACGTCAATGAAGAAATAAGTTAGGACTGCGTAAAAGGTTATCGAAAGTGCTACACATTGTCAGTTACGAGAAAGTTAGTTAAGCTGTTACTTTACGTGTCCTCGTCACGTCAACTCAGGTTCCTCTGACAGTTTCATGCTCCAACAAAGTATCGTACACCCGAACATCTTCACTTACTTTTGTTAAGATGCGATTAAAAACATAACATTTTGGTCAAGTATTGACATTGTTATTAGTAAGTACCTATTGTTGTCACTGGAATGTAATTACTGTACTTCAAAGTCAAAGTCAAAGTCAAATCATTTATTTCAATTAGACCATTATAAGGCACTTTTGAACGTCAAATGAGAAAAAAAAATTGATTCTAGGTGCCCATTCCAAAAGGTAGTTTTGTATGGAGAAGAATGGGCAAGAAACTCCATACTTACTCTTTTAAAAACGATGTTAACAATATTTGCATTTACAGGAATTATATAATTATACGTGAATACGATGTACCTTGCATAAAAACACTAGGTATTTGAAAGTGTGTACAAAGTATCACAGATTAAGGAATGACAGACTAAGTTATATGTACATAGATACACAGTGTTCACATATTACATATTACAATTAATGTTGAAACAGTAGACGACCACTCCTTATATTTTAACAAACAATGAATCAGGATGTGAGCCTGAGCAGTGTATAAAAAAGAGTCAAATATATATAAATGTACATATTTATACTAAGTATGAAATTAGGTATTTTAAATTAGCAATCGGTTCGATTTTGTCTAGACTGTCGATCGTCCTATGAAGCTAGACCAGCATGTTTCCAAGCATTCTTATCTTGAATATAGTCCTCTAGATTATAATAAGCTTTTTTACAGAGTGTACTTTTAATATATGATTTAAATTTTGTTTCACTTAGTTGTAATATATCACTAGGAATTTTGTTGTAGCACTTAACACAGTACCCCATAAAAGATGTATGGACTTTAGACAATCTAAAATATGGTTGAGCTATTTTGTCCTTGTTTCTAGTATTAAAGTCATGTCTATCACTTACTTTATTAAACATATGTAAGTTTTTTCTTACATACATAATATTTTCATAAATAAATTGGCAAGGCACTGTCATTATATTAATATTTTTAAATAGTTCCCTAAGAGATTTGCGGCGACGTAGATTATAAATGGCTCTGACAGCTCTTTTTTGTAAAATAAAAACGGATTCAATGTCAGCAGCCCGACCCCACAGTAAAATACCATACGACATAATGCTGTGAAAGTAGCCAAAATAGACCAAACGCGCAGTTTCTACATCTGTTAACTGTCTTATCTTTCTAACAGCATAAGCCGCGGAGCTTAGTCGCCCCGTAATAGATGTTATATGAGGTCCCCATTGTAATTTCTCGTCTAGCGTGATTCCTAGGAAAACCGTTTGACTAGTAAATTCCAGTTTCTCTCCATTAAGTATGATGTCACATTTACTATTCCTAACATTTGGTAAAATGAATCGAATACATTTGGTTTTTTTTTCATTAAGTACCAAATTGTTTACCGTAAACCAATTTTGAACCTGAAGAATAGCGTCATTTACGTCGTCTAGATTTTGTGACCGTCTGTTTATTTTAAAAATCAATGATGTGTCATCGGCAAATAACACCATTTTTGGTTGATTTTGAAACAATTGGGGTAAATCATTTATATAAACTAAGAATAGAAATGGACCCAATATTGAACCTTGAGGAACGCCCATAGTCGTTTCAGACCCCAATGAGTTCACGCCGTTAACCTGTACTTTTACCCGTCTATCCCTCAGGTATGACCTTAGTAAATTAAGAGATGTTTTACTAACCCTGTAGTGCTCCAGTTTCAGCAAAAGTGTCTCATGGTCAACGCAATCGAACGCCTTTGAGAGGTCGCAAAAGATTCCAATGGCATCTTGTGATTCCTCCCAGGCGCTAAAAATGTTCTTTATTAGGGTGACACCGGCGTCAGTTGCACAACGCCCTTTGGTGAAACCATACTGTTGTTCATGAAAGATGGAATTTTTATTAAAGTGACGCAACATTTGATTGAGCATTAACTTTTCAAACACCTTGCTGAGAACTGGCAGAATCGACACAGGCCTATAATTGTTGGGGTCTTTACTATCACCGGATTTGAACAACGGTACTACTTTACTGTGTTTCATCAGATCCGGAAAGACTCCTTGGTCTACACTGGTGTTAAATATAAGAGCTAAATAGGGCGCAATCGTTTCGATAATAGATTTACAGACTTTTACAGACATTCCCCAGAGATCTTCTGTTGATTTAATTTTAAGATCTTTAAAGGCTCTTATAACAGCCTGGGGGCAGTGGCGTGCGGTTCATACAGTCACATAGACATTGCCTACCCTACAACTCAGATAAATATTTATTATCTTGTTTTAATTTATTTTGATATCTCTAATATTTTATACACGAGTAATTACTCTCAATTAATAAAAAAATCTTAAATCAGCTCCATCTGTCGCGTAACGGTGGTAACACGAAGTCTCATCGATACGTTCGCGCCATATTCCGCGCATTTCGATCGCTTCGCGCTGCACTAGCGCCGCTAGGATCCTACGGGAGAGACACAAAATATTTGTGCCTAGATTATTATATTTTGTTTGGATGTGTGCCTCGTGACAGGCTCGTAGCACGCGTGTGCATTTTCTATTCGTACATGACACACTAATGTCACAACTCACGCACACAACGCGAACTGAAGACATTGTCTTTTTAACATTTTAGATTTTACTACTAGATTTTGTACACGAGTTTACACGACGGAATACGACAATTGTGTAGGTACAAAAATATACGTGAATTATTCTGAGTCGCCATTTTTTTTGTTTTGGTTTGTTTCATGGTTTTGTGAATGCATTTTTATATGATTTCAACGTTGTTACTAGTGTGTAAAATGGAATAACTTCACTGTGAAAGTTTGTTGTGTAGTTATGTAGGTACAGACAATACTTAAAAAATGATTCCTTTTCAAAACTTTCTCTCGGCTTCGGTGAAAAAATACTGATCGAGGATAGCCGCTAGATTTCAATCAATACAAACAAACCATGCGATTAGGTCGTAAGAGGTTGGTACAGTTCTGTTTTATTACATCAATTAAAGTAGGTAGAAGATTCGCGAGATTTTGTTGTAGAACCGAACCCGAATAAAATGCCTACATTTTGTTTTGGTTTCGGTACTCAATATTATGATAGATAATCACCTCATCATCACATGAAAGGGAAAAGGGTAGGTGCTTGTAATACCTACTTCTAGTAAGTTGTGAACTTGAGATTATTTTATTGGTAAAAAAACACATTAGGTAAGTACCTAATTGTTCCTTGTTTAGTAGATTGCAAAACGTTTTTCTTCTACGCATATTATTTTTAACCCTGTTTTGAGTTTCTATCATAAAATCGATTAAAAAAAATTGAACACATCTGTTCGTATGATGCTTTAGGAGGAGGTACATACCTACCTACTCTGTGACGCGGGCCTGACGCTTAAGAGTACCTATACAGCGGTTGTTCTGTTTACCTTTCCTACTATTTTCAAATAATATAATCGCCTGAAACGAGGCATTACATCGATACAGTCCTATTCATATTTTTTCTACGGCAGCAAAAAAACTAATTGATGTCTATAAATTCAGTCAATCTAGGAATCATTTGAAGTGGCAAATCACTTAGGTACAGTCATCAAAAGAGATAGGTATGCAGGTCATCGGAAAGACGGAAATGGTTGAAGTTGACTTAGAAACCGATGGATGTTTTCGAATGTTTAATTAAATCATTGAAATGTTTATTCTCTATTAATTTTATTTTATTTTATTCAAAAACATCCATCGGTTTCTAAGTAAACTGTAACTATATTTGTCGACCCTGCATACCTATTTTTTTCTGCCTACCCTGTCTAAAAACTCTGTGCACGCCCCTGCCTGGGGGTTTGTATGTTCAAACCTAAACTCCGAACGGCATGCCTTAACATTCTTCCTAAGTAAGGCAGCAGAGAGCGCGGGAGAGGAATTTAAAGCTTCAGTAGTTTTAATGGGAATATTTCCAAAAAATGCTTCAAATTCCTGAGCTACTTCTATATCTGAATTTATGGGGCCATGTGCAGTCTCTAAATTAAATTCAGCATTACGCTGTTTTTCCTACCTGTTTCATTATTTATTATTTGCCAAGTAGTTTTTATTTTGTCATCAGCTAATTTTATTTTATTTCTAATATAAAGGGATTTGGCTATTTTGCAGACACTTTTAAAAAGTTTTGAATATTTCGCAACATACTGATGAAAGCTTGTATTCATTACATGTTGCTTTAGACCATAAAGTTCAAATAGTTTTTCCCTGCTTTTACGAATACCTTCATTTTCATTAATTATTAATAGAATCAAAAGAATAGTATATTTCTTCAGTCTTTTAATAAAAAAAAAATATTAAAAGAATGTATTCTTCTACAATTCTACAATCTTCGTTATTACTTCGTATATTGGTCCAATTGAAATTATTATATGACTAACTTTTGCGCGCGTCCGAATGTCGGTTATCGCGGATGCAGACGAAGTCGCGGATTAAAAAATACTATTAAGGGTGGGTATTCGATTTAGCGCAACTCAAAATCTAAATGATTGCTAGAATGGCGTAGCAGCATTGACACACACTAGTACAACACAATGGTTGATTTGTGTGCATCAGAAAAAGAAATACGCACGAAATAAGCACGAATCATTGAAATTGATCGGCAAACGACAGCGCGCCATGTTTTTAAAATAATTGTCTAAAATAAATGAGTTCGTATAACAGACTGAAAAATATTCTGTATATTAAGTATAACATTTACTTTCATAAAATAAATATATCAGTTATGTTTTTATTCAAATACTGGTGAAAAAAAATTGTCATAGTGAACCAATTTTCTACTTTTTCAACATTGTTTTTTAATACATAATAGTAATATTTTTGTGATTTTTGCTCTGTAGCTGTCTTTATGATTGTATGTACTGTTGAAAAAACGCATAAAATAAAATATTTTGGCATATTGTAATGGTTGTATTCGTCCTGAAAGTTAACTCTGACGTCTATTTTCGTAAAACGATATGGAAGAATTGTCTTCGCTTTAAAAAACCATAATTAAAAATTATACTTTTACTCTGTAGCTGTCTAAATCAAGACTTCATCTTTCTAAAACTGTAAGTTGTCTTTAAATAATCTGCTCACATAATTACGATATTGCTCTGGGCAAAACGCAAAAACATGAAGTTTTCGTCACGAATCGAATACGCGCTCTTAATAATACTAATCATTTGTGGTACAGATACACACAAAGATGTTTATTTAAATTTGTTTTGTATTGTTATCGAAGGTATCATAAGAATTGAGTGAAATAATTATTTTACTTAGCACACTTACCCCCTCTCCCCCACTGTTTGCCGTGACGCAGTACAAAGAGGAAAACTGAAGACAAATGCCTCGTTCATTATGTGACGTAGCTCATTTACTTACTTTTCCCAATTGACACACTTGACACTATTTATTTGCGTGGGAAGCTCACAGATAAATATTTAGAAGAAGCTAACACTCTTTTATCTGTCAACAGATCTTCACGTTATCGTATTCGACTATTCGCATAGCGCTAAAATATTGTGTCTGTTAAGTCGTAACAAAAACAAGTTTAATAACCTCATGGTCGTTACCGCTTTCGGGGGCCAGGTATCAGATCATAAACATCTTGCCAGAAACGACAAATCAGCGCACCTTAACGGATTACATGGCACAAAAAAGAACCTTGAATACCAAACATCTATTCAACAACCCTTAGCTATTATATTCAAAGGTCTCTATTTGATATACGACGTAACTACCAGGAAAAAAACTGCGGCAAATTGGTTCGCCATGACACAAAAATATTGCAAAGGAGACCGATGCATTCCGGGAACTGCATTGAAGCGCAGTGTATAGGATGAGCGATCCAACTATCTGGCTAGCGGCCACGCGGTATTGTGACTTGCTTTGCTTTGTGTTAGGCCGATATTCGGCTGGCCGGCGACGAGACGCACGGTGGGGCGTTGGCCTGTTGAGAACGTTTGCCGCTGACCTAAGTGGTCAATAATGATCTGTTATACAGTTTATACTACGTATTTTCTTTACTGTTTCTCTCAATAATGCGAGAAGAAATATTATTTTTAAAGAGATCGCGATACTTTGATGTAGCGATAGCGGTGTATTTTCGTATCTTTTTCATATTAAAATGAAGCCATTGCTGTTCTTACTGCTCAGTGTAATTAAAACGGCATCGCAAGAGAACTTCATTATGAGACTTAATCGGGAACACCCAAATATTCCGAAATATTTTATTCCGAATTTCGATATTCCGATTTTCAAAAGTCCGAATTTCATAATACCTAAAAATTATAATCTCTATTATTTAAAATCACGAAAGTTATTTTACCGAATGTCGTAAATCCGATTTGTTTGTTTTCCGATTTTCATATGTTCGAAGAATCAAAAGCTCGATGAGTTCTCGGTCCGAAAAAGGAAATTCCCAATTTCAATATTTCGAATAAACTGTTAAAATTAGGATTCTGATTCAATTCAGCTACGCATATATATTCAAAATGGTGTCCCCTTGTTTCGCAGACAGAAATTTCATAGAATTTCGTTTCCCAGAAAATGTTTCATATAATATTTGGTTCTTGTATTTTTATTTCTACTATTATTGTTTCAAAGACTATTTACTTGAATGAAACAAACACAGAAACACAATTCAAAGAATTTTTAATCACATTTTTTAACAAACTTATCAAACAGTAGAATTACTTTTTAACGAATATTGTTTATTCGGTGTATTTTTCTATGGAATTTATTTCAACAAAAATAAATAGGTATAAAAAGAAAGACAATAACAAAAATAATCTTAAAAAGTCAATATGTTGTGCTACAAAAGTTAATGACAGAAACGAATTGCTGTGAAACCGACTCCACGTACCAGTGTGAACTTGGCGCCCGACTTTAAAAAAAAAATTTTTTTTTTTGGTTAGTTTGATAGATTTCGGTAAGTAGTGGATAGTAGTGAAGATAACTTCGTTTGTAGTTGCACCAAAAAAAAATAAAAAAAAAATAAAAAAAACTCATAACCCGGCCTTGAAAAAAAATTTTTTTTTCGTCTGTTTATTATAGTAAACCGTAAGTAGTGGATCGTAGTGCATTTTTTTTTCGTATGTAGTAAAATAAAAAAAATAGTAAATAATATTTTTATTTTAGGGTATTTTTCCAAAACGATATTTACTACGTAAATGCAATTTAAAAGCCTATTCGAATACTACGAAAGCTAAAACTGACTGAGAAACGATCGCATAGGTCAATAGTAGCAGGTTTCTTAGGTGCAGTGGAACAGAAGTATACATAAGAAGCGATTAATCCGAGTAAAACTTGTTTCGGACTGAATTCGAAGTTACTTTCGATACAAAGGCACTACTAACGCTAAAACTGACTGAGAAACATTTGTTTAGAATAGCAATAGTATTAGTTACGTTACTACGAATGATATTCATGTTACTACAAATAACTACTAACGAAAAAAAGTTAAACGAAAAGAAGATACTACAAACGAATTTCTTGTTACTACAAACGAAAATCTTTCTACTACAAACGAAAAGGAGTTACTACAAACGATAATCTTCCAACTACAAACGAAAAGAAGTTACTACAAACGAAAATCTGTCTACTACAAACGAAATGAAGTTACTACAAACGAATTTCTTGTTACTACAAACGAAAAGAAGATACTACAAACGAAAATCTTTCTACTACAAACGAAAAGGAGTTACTACAAACAAAAAGGAGTTACTACAAACGTATTTCTTGTTACTACAAACGAAAAGAAGGTACTACAAACAAAAATCTTTCCACTACAAACGAAAAGGAGCTACTACAAACGATAATCTTCCAACTACAAACAAAAAGAAGTTACTACAAACGGATTTCTTGTTACTACAAACGAAAAGAAGGTACTACAAACGAAAATCTTTCTACTACAAACGAAAAGGAGTTACTACAAACGAATATCTTGTTACTACAAACGAAAAGAAGTTACTACAAACGAAAATCTAGCTACTACAAACGAAAAGAAGTTACAAGAAACGAAAAGAAGTTACAAGAAACGAAAAGAAGTTACTACAAACGAATTTCTTGTTACTACAAACGAAAAGAAGGTACTACAAACGAAAATCTTTCTACTACAAACGAAAAGCAGTTACTACAAACGAATTTCTTGTTACTACAAACGAAAAGAAGGTACCACAAACAAAAATATTTCCACTACAAACGAAAGGAAGGTACTACAAACGAAAAAAAGGTACTACAAACGAAAAAAAGGTACTACAAACGAAAATCTTTCTACTACAAACGAAAAGGAGTTACTACAAACGAAAAGAAGGTACTACAAACGAAAATCTTGCCACTACAAACGAAAAGAAGTTACTACAAACGAAAAGAAGGTACTACAAACAAAAATCTTTCCACTACAAACGAAAAGGAGCTACTACAAACGATAATCTTCCAACTACAAACAAAAAGAAGTTACTACAAACGGATTTCTTGTTACTACAAACGAAAAGAAGGTACTACAAACGAAAATCTTTCTACTACAAACGAAAAGGAGTTACTACAAACGAATATCTTGTTACTACAAACGAAAAGAAGTTACTACAAACGAAAATCTAGCTACTACAAACGAAAAGAAGTTACAAGAAACGAAAAGAAGTTACAAGAAACGAAAAGAAGTTACTACAAACGAATTTCTTGTTACTACAAACGAAAAGAAGGTACTACAAACGAAAATCTTTCTACTACAAACGAAAAGCAGTTACTACAAACGAATTTCTTGTTACTACAAACGAAAAGAAGGTACCACAAACAAAAATATTTCCACTACAAACGAAAGGAAGGTACTACAAACGAAAAAAAGGTACTACAAACGAAAAAAAGGTACTACAAACGAAAAAAAGGTACTACAAACGAAAATCTTTCTACTACAAACGAAAAGGAGTTACTACAAACGAAAAGAAGGTACTACAAACGAAAATCTTGCCACTACAAACGAAAAGAAGTTACTACAAACGAAAAGGAGCTACTACAAACGATAATCTTCCAACTACAAACAAAAAGAAGTTACTACAAACGAATTTCTTGTTACTACAAACGAAAAGAAGGTACTACAAACGAAAATCTTTCCACTACAAACGAAAGGAAGGTACTACAAACGAAAAGAAGTTACTACAAACGAAAATCAAGCTACTACAAACGAAAAGAAGTTACTACAAACGAAAATCTAGCTACTTCAAACGAAAAAAAGTTACAAGAAACGAAAAGAAGTTACAAGAAACGAAAAGAAGTTACTACAAACAAATTTCTTGTTACTACAACCGAAAAGAAGGTACTACAAACAAAAATCTTTCTACTACAAACAAAAGGAAGGTACTACAAACGAAAAGAAGTTACTACAAACGAAAAGAAGGTACTACAAAGAAAAATGTTGCCACTACAAACGAAAGGAAGGTACTACAAACGAAAAAAAGTTACTACAAACGAAAATCTAGCTACTACAAACGAAAAAAAGTTACTACAAACGAATTTCTTGTTACTACAAACGAAAATCTTGCCACTAAAAACGAAAGGAAGGTACTACAAACGAATTTCTTGTTACTACAAACGAAAAGAAGGTACTACAAACAAAAATCTTGCCACTACAAACGAAAAGGAGTTACTACAAACGAAAATGTAGCTACTACAAACGAAAAAAAGTTACTACAAACGAATTTCTTGTTACTACAAACGAAAAGAAGGTACTACAAACGAAAATCTTGCCACTACAAACGAAAAGAAGTTACTACAAACGAAAAAAAGGTACTATAAACGAAAATCTATCTACTACAAACGAAAAGGAGTTACTACAAACGAATTTCTTGTTACTACAAACGAAAACAAGGTACTACAAACGAAAAGAAGTTACTACAAACGAAAATCTTGCTACTACAAAGGAAAGGAAGGTACTACAAACGAATTTCTTGTTACTACAAACGAAAAGAAGGTACTACAAACGAAAAGAAGGTACTACAAACGAAAAGAAGTTACTACAAACTAAAAGAAGGTACTACAAAGGAAAAAAGTTACTACAAACGAAAATCTATCTACTGCAAACAAAATGAATTTACTACAAACGAAAAGAAGGTACTACAAACAAAAATCTTGCTACTACAAACGAAAAGAAGGTACTACAAACCAAAAAGGAGTTACTACAAACGAATTTCTTGTTACTACAAACAAAAACAAGGTACTACAAACGAAAAGAAGATACTACAAACAAAAATCTTTCTACTACAAACGAAAAGGAGTTACTACAAACGATAATCTTCCAACGACAAACGAAAAGAAGTTTAAGTTTTCGTTTGTAGTACCTTCTTTTCGTTTGTAGTAGCTTGATTTTCGTTTGTAGTAACTTCTTTTCGTTTGTAGTACCTTCCTTTCGTTTGTAGTGGCAAGATTTTCGTTTGTAGTAACAAGAAATTCGTCGAGTACCTTCTTTTCGTTTGTAGTAGCTTGATTTTCGTTTGTAGTAACTTTTTTTCGTTTGTGGTAGCTAGATTTTCGTTTGTAGTAAGTTTTTTTCGTTTGTAGTACCTTCCTTTCGTTTGGAGTGGCAAGATTTTTGTTTGTAGTACCTTCTTTTCGTTTGTAGTACCTTCCTTTCGTTTGTAGTAGCTAGATTTCCGTTTATAGTAACTTCTTTTCGTTTGTAGTTGGAAGATTATCGTTTGGAGTACCTTCTTTTCGTTTGTAGTTGGAAGATTATCGTTTGTAGTAACTCCTTTTCGTTTGTAGTAGAAAGATTTTCGTTTGTAGTACCTTCTTTATGTTTGTAGTACCTTCTTTTCGTTTGTAGTAACAAGAAATTCGTTTGTAGTAACTTTTTTTCGTTTGTAGTAGAAAGATTTTCGTTTGTAGTACCTTCTTTTCGTTTGTAGTAACAAGAAATCCGTTTGTAGTAACTTCTTTTTGTTTGTAGTTGGAAGATTATCGTTTGTAGTAGCTTTTTTTCGTTTGTAGTGGAAAGATTTTTGTTTGTAGTACCTTTTTTTCGTTTGTAGTAGCTAGATTTTCGTATGTAGTAACTTTTTTTCGTTTGTAGTACTTTCTTTTCGTTTGTAGTAACTTCTTTTCGTTTGTAGTACCTTGTTTTCGTTTGTAGTAACAAGAAATTGGTTTGTAGTAACTCCTTTTCGTTTGTAGTGGCAAGATTTTTGTTTGTAGTACCTTCTTTTCGTTTGTAGTAACTTCTTTTCGTTTG
This sequence comes from Charanyca ferruginea, assembly GCA_947361185.1. Classification (NCBI taxonomy): domain Eukaryota; kingdom Metazoa; phylum Arthropoda; class Insecta; order Lepidoptera; family Noctuidae; genus Charanyca; species Charanyca ferruginea. Next base: position 18,613,230 of record OX376056.1, on the reverse strand, counting down.
TAGTACCTTCCTTTCGTTTGTAGTACCTTCCTTTCGTTTGTAGTAGCTAGATTTTCGTTTGTAGTAACTTCTTTTCGTTTGTAGTAACTCCTTTTCGTTTGTAGTAGAAAGATTTTCGTTTGTAGTACCTTTTTTTCGTTTGTAGTAACAAGAAATCCGTTTGTAGTAACTTCTTTTTGTTTGTAGTTGGAAGATTATCGTTTGTAGTAACTTCTTTTCGTTTGTAGTACCTTCCTTTCGTTTGTAGTGGAAAGATTCTCGTTTGTAGTACCTTCTTTTCGTTTGTAGTAACAAGAAATTCGTTTGTAGTAACTTTTTTTCGTTTGTAGTAGCTAGATTTTCGTTTGTAGTAACTTTTTTTCGTTTGTAGTACTTTCTTTTCGTTTGTAGTAACTTCTTTTCGTTTGTAGTACCTTGTTTCCGTTTGTAGTAACAAGAAATTCGTTTGTAGTAACTCCTTTTCGTTTGTAGTGGCAAGATTTTTGTTTGTAGTACCTTCTTTTCGTTTGTAGTAACTTCTTTTCGTTTGTAGTACCTTCCTTTCGTTTGTAGTAGCTAGATTTTCGTTTGTAGTAACTTCTTTTCGTTTGTAGTAACTCCTTTTCGTTTGTAGTAGAAAGATTTTCGTTTGTAGTAACAAGAAATACGTTTGTAGTAACTCCTTTTTGTTTGTAGTAACTCCTTTTTGTTTGTAGTAACTCCTTTTCGTTTGTAGTAGAAAGATTTTCGTTTGTAGTATCTTCTTTTCGTTTGTAGTTGGAAGATTATCGTTTGTAGTAACTCCTTTTCGTTTGTAGTAGAAAGATTTTCGTTTGTAGTAACAAGAAATTCGTTTGTAGTATCTTCTTTTCGTTTAACTTTTTTTCGTTAGTAGTTATTTGTAGTAACATGAATATCATTCGTAGTAACGTAACTAATACTATTGCTATTCTAAACAAATGTTTCTCAGTCAGTTTTAGCGTTAGTAGTGCCTTTGTATCGAAAGTAACTTCGAATTCAGTCCGAAACAAGTTTTACTCGGATTAATCGCTTCTTATGTATACTTCTGTTCCACTGCACCTAAGAAACCTGCTACTATTGACCTCTGCGATCGTTTCTCAGTCAGTTTTAGCTTTCGTAGTATTCGAATAGGCTTTTAAATTGCATTTACGCAGTAAATATCGTTTTGGAAAAATACCCTAAAATAAAAATATTATTTACTATTTTTTTTATTTTACTACAAACGAAAAAAAATGCACTACAATCCACTACTTACGGTTTACTATGAGAAACAGCCGAAAAAAAATTTTTTTTTCAAGGTCGGGGGATGATTTTTTTTATTTTTTTTTTTATTTTTTTTTTGGTGCAACTACAAACGAAGTTATCTTCACTACTATCCACTACTTACCGAAATCTATCAAACTAACCAAAAAAAAAAATTTTTTTTTAAAGTCGGGCGCCAAGTTTACACAGCCCTGCAGAGGGGTGTTTATTGAGTGCTCGACTGCCGTTATTAACACAAAATAGATGGTACAGAAGGCCACTTCTAATACAACAACAATAACAACGGATATTATAACACACGCGCACGTATTAACTATGTCAAATATTACATATATTCAAGTCGCCAGTGCACATGCACTCTGCAAGTAGACTTGTCGATGTGTGTACATCCACACACACATTTTCGTTGTTGTATGAAGTCAACCTTTTGTATCAAATTATTTTATGACAATGACTTATCAGTTCCGATTTCCGATTACTGTTGACATTATACAAAAACACAACACACAACACACACACACACACACACACACACACACACACACACATACACACACACACACACACATTATACAATTATTTATTGGTTTTTTGACCCTTTCTTTTTGTTTGCAAGCTGCTCCACTCGGCTGGGTATTATTGTCCTATGGAATTCCCTATACTTACTTTAATTGTTATAGCCATTTTTTAATACGTTTTTATATGTATTTGTTTGATTTCGTCGGTGTGGAATCGCTGTTTGTTATCATCGGAACCGTATGAAATAATTGCTGGCTTAATAAATCACTTAGGTAATTAGCCATTTCAATCACAAATGATTTACTATTCTTTCTTGAGAATTATTATTTTAATAAACGTCTTCATTTTTCCCGTTTTCATTCCACCAGAGAAATATCCATCGCTCGCTAAGTACTTAGAAAACATATTGATTGACATTCACAATAAATACCTACTACTTTGTTTTTGTACCATTTCTCTGATCTACGCTTATTTCCCTAATAAACAGTTATTTTGCTTTTGTTGTTTTCTCTGAAGATTGAACTGTGACCCTTAAAAAAAATAAAGAAAATGAAAAAAAAAAAAAAACAGGTTAATTATTTCGTATGTATCTCTTGTTTGTAAACATAAATTAAAATGTACCTACTCTTAATTACGCATCGGAATCGGACATGAATGTTTACAATGGGAATAATAGGGAAAACCCAGAATCCTTCTTTTTTGTTTATCCGTGCCTTGGGTTTATACGCTTGCGTCAACATAAATAAAATATGGGAATAAACTTCGAGTTATTTAAAATACCATTATCCTTCACGAATATTCAACGTCGTAACCTAAATTAGCTCTGATATCCTATCGTGTAACCGGAAAACTGAGTTTTTTTTTTTTTATTTACTATTTTATCTAATTATGTATTGCAGACATCATCTAGCTAGCATTATGTTTTTTGTTACCATCAATCAAAATGACGCGACAATAAACGTCCCCAAATATGAATCACGAAAATCGAGAAAATACAAATACATTAATCAGATTCCAGTAACCTCTATTTGTGATATGACTCACCTTTAGTAGACAGCCAACCTAAAAATACCTGGAATTGCTATCACGTGGGTGTTGTTAATACCTATTTATATTCCCGCTTCTGAGTAAAACACTATCGAAGTATAGATTTTATCCAGCCAAGTACCCTAATGAAAGCACGTTTGCGTAGGTTCCTGCTGATTGCCTCCAGTATCAACACACACTACAATGTCATTACTATTTTCTTTTTCCACCAATTCGCTATGCATCTTGGCAGCAATTTAAACAGTCTCGTAAATCAAGCAGTCTCAGTTCGTTGAACACTAATTCAAACAAAGTCTAGACGAGTCAATAGCTGAGATATGCAAATGACTGTGTAAGCGCACTGTTGTTCAAGTTTGCTTCAATGAAGACCGCCAGTTAGGTCAACGTAACGGGTGTTCACCTTTTACCTATAAATTGATATCTCTGATTTTGCCCGCTGTACAAATAAAGTCCATCTGCTCGCAACTGTGATAATAAAAAGCTTTTATTTTTAATATTTCGCAATTTGAATACGAATATACTCCACTACTACTAACTAATAATAATCTGAACAGACAGTAATACCCGTTTACTTTACCGTCATCACTAAGATAATTATTTTTGAATATAAATGGCTCTACTCTTACAATATACAATTAAACTTTGGAATTAACCCTCTATGTGACTTAACTATTTATATCCTAAAGCCTAATCTTATCATTTCTCGAGACATGAATGTCGTTAAAACCTTCACTAAATTTGAAGTAATATTTGAGAAATCTTCATGATACACATGTATTTCGCAACGCTCGAGGACATAGGATCAAGTCGTAATTATGTGCGATGAAAGCCAAAAGCGTGACCTTTCCCTGGGTTGCTTTTAATGGAGATTTGTCTGGCCCAAACATGACCTTTGGGCGGTTAACCTCAAACGATACATTATTAATGTCTTTGTATTATACTCTAACGTATGTACAGTACTGTTCATTTTGCAACGGATGAGGATATCTCAGATATTTTTCGTTAAAGTCACATCAAACTGATTTATCATTGGCGATAGCATTGTTATCTTTAATTGAATTCCAAGAAAACCTGCCGTAACAAACACGTCTTGGTATTTTTATTTGCTCGTTGCATTTAAAGTAATAAGGAAGCTTGCATCAGATATAAGAATTAGTGCCATGAGGATACAGATAAGTGATTCATATCCTTTCGGAGAACTCAGACCATAAATTATATTCTGCAAATCATCGTCTAAAAAATCCGGATGATATCATGTTACTTTCTGTCCCCCAAAACAGCTCGTGAAAGCTTCTCCGCAGTATTTATTGTTATAAAGAAGCCCGCATTATCTAATCATACTCATTAATCACTAGATTTACTCATTCTTGACACGGTTACTTGATATTTTTAAATACTCTTAGTTCCGTTATGGCGGCTTTTATATTCAACACGGGACCGCAGCGCAGGGTAACGCGTTAATATTTCACATATCCCTCTATTGCTTCTAAACTATGAAATAAAAATGAAACCTCTGCTTGAATTGAACCTCAACCTAAATTAGCTCTGTGAATTTATATGTACATAGGTCTCTATACTTATTTAATATTCGACGTAATAACAAGGGACGTGGGAGTGTATGCCGTTTTGTTTTTGTATAATTTTTATTCTGACCTTATTACAAATGGTAATGAAATCTATTATCTTCCAAGATAATAGATTTCCTTCCAAAATAGCAATTGACAACAACCTGTTGCCATAACGTTTTATCAGCACGTAGCTGTTGATATCAAAATTCCTTTAAGGATAATTCGAGTCGTTTTATCTCGATGCCGCGTCAATACAATAATACATCATTGGAAGACCGTGAGTCACCAATTTTTATCGACTACTATCGGCTAGCGCCACTCCTTGTTTTGTCGGCTATACTTTGCATCGGACTACGTCTAACATTGAAGTTTAATCTTGTTGATTACAGAAGTAGACATTATAAAATAATCACTAAGTGGATTACTGGCGCCCGCCTGTTTGTGCACAACTGTACAGAGTTTTTTATTTTACTCGACTTATATCCACTGTAGTTCAGTTAAATGTACTTCACTGTGTAGTGTGTACACCATATTGTAGGGTTATTTATCTGATTGATAAAATACCACTTCTCTTTAATCTATACTAAAGAGGTTTTTTTTTTTTTTGTAAGTTTGTATGTAGGGGGTAATCTCCGAAACTACTCATCCGATTTCAAAAATTCTTTCACCAATAGGATGCTACGTTATCCCTGAATGCTTAGGCTATATTGCATTATCAAAAAATAGAGATCCTTGAGAAAATTCACGCAGATGTAGTCGCGTGCAATCTGGTCTCCTGGTACATACACTCGGCGTCACAAAAATCGCACCTCTTTAAGAATTCCCTTCAAAGTCATTTTAACCCTATTAATCAATGGTATACATATGACTATAAGGTATAATTGGAAAGGCAATTTATTTAAATTTCAGAATAAATCAATGGATTTGGTTTTTTGTTTACCAGGGAATAAAAAAAAGCAAGCTAATGCAAATGATTAAAAAGTTAAATTTTATTTTATCAGCAAAAATTACAACAAAGTCCTTAAAACTAACTTAAAACCTAGTGTTACCCCCCCTAGCCCTGATGACTGCTTCCATGCGTTCTCTCATGGACCTTATTAATGTGACAACAGTCTCTTGTGGAATGTTGTCCCATTCTGCAACGACGGCATCTTGAAGGTCTTGGAGAGTGGTAGGGGCAGGATTTCGTGCCCGTACTCGCCGTTTCAGTTCATCCCAAAGGTGCTCAATAGGGTTCAGGTCTGGACTTCGCGCCGGCCAGCGCATAACAGGGATGCCAACTTCTTGCAGGTAGTCTCTTACAATTAAAGCGGTGTGACAACGGGCGTTATCGTGCATTAACGTGAACCCACTGCCAACAAAACCCGCATAAGGGACAACCTGCTCCTCTAAGATCTCTGTTATGTACCGAGCAGCAGTCAGCGACCCTTGCCCGCGAGCACTTCCAGTCCGAGAAACACACACAAGGTTCGTTTTACCGTCGATTGACATGCCGCCCCAGAACATGCACGAGCCACCCCCGTATTCCACTGTCTCTTGAATACAGGCTTGTGCGAATCGTTCCCCTTGCCTCCTATACACTCTTCGACGCCTGTCGTTGCAGAAAAGACACACCCTCGTCTCATCCGAGAAGAGCACAGCCCTCCATTGGTCTATTGTCCAATCCACATGGTCACGGGCAAATTGCAACCGGTCTCTCCTATGCTATGCAGTCAATTTGGGCCCTGTAGCAGCCCTATGAGCTGCAATTTTCTTCTCCCGCATTCTTCTTCTAATCGTGGAGACGCTTACAGAAGTTCTGCGAGCTGATCGCAGTTGTTGTTGCAGCTCAACAGCATTGGAGAACCGATTACGTAAAGACGTCGAAACAATGAAGCGATCGTCTCTTTCGGATGTGCACCGTTGTCTTCCAGATCCACGTCTTCGGATATAGCCACCAGTCTCTTGGAAACGTTGGAACACTCGTCGAACGGCAAAACGACTCAAGTTCAGTTGCCGAGCAACATCACATTGCCGCATCCCTGATTGCAGTAGTGCAATGACTTGAGCGGCTTCATCTGCAGTGGTATCCATCTTCTGGGGTATTTTTCTTGCTGTAGCTGTTCACGTGTGTTCACTTCAAAGGTTGAATAGCGAATGACCCACATTTAACCCGGGTCGCCCGTTTTATACCCTTGTAGGGAGGTGCAATTAGTGGCCGTTGTAATGCGTATTTTGACAACATTTTTTTTAACGTTACGTGCTAATGAGATCTGTTGTGTCTAGGAATTCTAACTGTTGTTAATTTAAAGGTCGTTAAACATACTTTTAATTGATACCAATATTAATTGGGTTTAATGTATTCGTTACTGGCGGGACATGTTTTAAACTTATTTTCGAAAAGGTGCGATTTTTGTGACGCCGAGTGTAGGTGGTCCTATGTACCAGAGACCAGAAAATAAGAGGTGAAATTAGTTTGTAAGTTTGTAAAAATTCACGCGAACGAAGTCGCGGGCAAAGTGCTAGTGTTGTTAATAAAATAAAAAGCATTTAACAAGGAGATATTTTTGTCATTTTACAAATACAAACAGTCCAAGATTTTGATTAACATCAAGATATTAACTTGTTTTAATTCTTTTTAGTGACATTTTTTAGACTCGAAAGTAAACTTAAACTTTTTTTTATACAAAACTTATTAATTAAATATCATTCGAGCTTATGTAATAATTCTATGATGTAAAAAACAAACAACTTTTCTGAAAACAAAATTATACATCTGAGTTAATGACAAATATAGTATTTTATTTTTTATTTTATTTATTAGGTCTACCAACAATTGTTTACACTAATTTACAAACAAAAATAAAACATGCGTTTAAACTGTACACAGTGCAACAATTACTTAAAGGTAAACACCACATGGACAAAAAGAAAACAATAATAAGTAATTTCGTAAACTACATATTGTACAAGTAAACTAAGTAAAATATGTACTATGTATCAATAAAAGCATAATTTCTTTAACAAGTTACGTACACAATCTAAAACTTTTACAACAAATCTTTTAAACAGTTCAGAAATTTAAATTTTTGCCTATTAAGAGAATCAAAGTGAAAATCAACCATATCACTACACTAGTAACTAGACAAGTATCTTTACGTTAACCAAAAAAAACTCCCCAAATTCTCTACGTAACTCCATCAATGCTGGCAGCAACAAGTTTACTTTTTTAATGGCTTCAAATATAAATAATCACTTGTAGTCACAAAGGTTTTTCCGCATGACATCAAAGTTTAAACAAACAATAATGTGTATAGAATTGATAAAACAAATATATATAAAAAATTGCTCTTTATTAGGGATCCGTACCTCAAAAGGAAAAAACGGAATCCTTATAGTATCAGTTTGTTGTCCGTTTGTCTGTCAAGACCCTTTATCTCGGAAACGCGTGGAGGTGTCGAGTTGAAATTAAAACTATGTACTCAAGTCTACAGTCTCTTGAAGCTGTAAAAAAAACAAACTTCTAGGTTAACGTGAAAAAAGATACGGCCGTTTCTACCGCAATAAACCTATATTTTGATACTCTCAAAGGAATCAAAATTTATAGGGTACTTCCCGGTGACCTAGAACTATGAAATTTGGCAAGTAATATCATCTTATACTACAAGTACAGGGAAAAGTCTAAAAACTATACATGAAATCATAAAAAAATATAGGCTTTATTTAAATGTACGTAATCAATCATCGAGGTATGCGCGGTCATAATTGTATGGGTGACCAAATTATGGCATTTGAACGGAACCCTCAGTGGGCGTGTCCGACTCGCACTTGTCCGGTTTTTTTTTCCCTATTACACACTGTGTCTAACTGATAGCAAAGTTTATTGCATCACGAGTTAAAAGCGTGTTAGGTACACGTGTACTTGTGTACCTACCGCTATTTTTAGATTTGTGTACTGTTTTCAATGTATGTGTGACTTGACCCAGTAATGGCTATGCCAAAAATAATTTTTGACACTAGTTTTCAGTTGAGGTTGCTGCCAGGTTCTCGGTTTCCGTCTTGGCTGGTATCCTTCAACCTTTTCTTAGTAGAATTTTCAATTATTCTACTAAACCAGAAAATAAATTAACTACAAAGCTAAATATTTTATTTACTAACATTAGCGTTTTTGATTCTGGCAAATAGTATAAAATAGACGTGAAAAACTCATTCATTCAATCACCTTTACTTTTTAAAATATTAATACATTACCTTGTTTAATATTTTTTATGAACGTTGATGTTAATAAAGTTTTGCTGCCAATGGATTTATTGCACAGAAATTCATTTGAATAATAGTAATATTCGCGAGTTAAGGCCCCTTGCCAACTGGCTGGAAAAGTTATGCGGGAAATATTACCGTGTCACCAGATTATGTGAATGTTGATTAACTATTATTGTAATGTTCTATCTGTATATCAAATACTATAAAATAAAAATGTTTATTTCAATTACATAAAGTTTTAACATGCGTGATTTGGAGATCACCTTTTAAGCAAGAGGATGCTTGTGTTAGGTGACTCCGCTCTTCCACTTATCAATAAACAGAGTATGCAATTGACAATAAAAATAAAAGAAGAAAAAAATAATACAAAAAGGAAATACAAAAAGGAGCGCACTGGTGTGATCTATGTGTGTGTGTTTTGAGTGTGTCTGCGAGTGAGTGTATGTATTAGTGTAAGGGGTGTGTTGAATGAGTGTGTATGATAGTGTGAGTGTATATTGTGAATAGGTTAATTCGTTTAAGCCTGAGTATTAGGAGGTATAAGTTTGGGTTACAGTTAGGTATAGGTTTAGGCTTAGGTTAGCCCTGCGACAATGTCTTGGGATCGGGGGAAGCCAGGAACAGCTTCCACCACTAACGATTTAGTTACTGCTGTCCTGTTAATTACTAGACAAATTATGAAACTGATGCTAAGGTGGCCTCAATTTCTTCGTAATTTTTAGTCTTAAGCCATTCAGTTACAACTAACCTACAGTCACGGAGTTTCAGAGGATAAATGTTCAGTTCTTTATTCAATAGGTTATATAAATAAGAAGATTGTCTCGCATACTGTCTCTTAGCAAAAATAGATTTAACTGGGACAGTTGAAGCGACTAAATAGCGTCTTCTGCTACTCATACGCGCCTTTATGGGGTCATACGGGAGGGATTTGTGTTTTCTCAGGATAAGATGGAGAAGGTAAAGTTTCCTTACAGACAGAAGGTCAGAGGTTAGATAGAGGCTTTGGGTTGGGAACCTATGAGGCTTGAAGAGCATAACTTTAAGCAGAGATCGCTGCGCCCTCTCAAGCTCTAAGAATTTAATTTTTGTTGCTCCACCCCAGCATGGCAAACAATACGTAAGAACCGATTGGGCCAGTGATACGTAGACTTTCTGCAGAAGGTTCTTTGAAGCTATGTGTCGCAAAGTTTTAAAAGTCCATATTAATTTCCTAACCCTTTTCATGATAAGTTCAGTATGCATGTGCCAGGACAGGCGCTGGTCAATCATGATGCCTAGGTACTTAGTATACTGTAATCTGTCAATTTTTGTACAAGAGCAGTCAGGAATGGGGGGGTTGGCGCAGTAGTGTATCTTTAATTCGAATTCGAGTGGAGGTTGGGTGCGCGCATACTTGGTGAAGCATATGTAGTTCGACTTGGAGGCGTTTAGAGTGAGGAGGTTACGATTGAGCCAATATGCAATCTTTGACAGGCCAGTTTCAGCTGACCTTCTGACATTTTCCCAAGTCTTGTCAGCAAATACTATGGCGGTGTCATCCGCGTAAGAAAAGATGCGACCCCCGTCAATATTCATATTGCATAAGTCATTGAGATAAATAAGGAACAATGTCGGGCCAAGCACAGTCCCCTGCCCGACGCCGTACGACATTGTTTCTTCTGAGCTAGTAAACTCCCCAATTTTTACTGTTTGTGTGCGTTTACTAAGGTAGGATTTGAATAGCTCGAGAGGGGTCCCCCTTATGCCGATGCTTTCGAGCCTGTGTAGAAGGATGGGGACAGACACTGTGCCGAAGGCCTTTTTCAGGTCAAGGAAGACTGTCAGGCATTTGCTACCCTTATCCACTTTGTCAACTATGGTAGATGTTAGTGACAAGACCGCATCCTCAGTAGACCTTCCCTGCCTGAACCCGAACTGAGAAGGGGACAATATATTATATTTATAAAGGTATTTAATTAAGCGTGAATTTAAGAGTCTTTCTAGAATTTTTGAGAGAGAGGGCAGAACTGAAATTGGCCTATAGTTTGACGGGTCTGTGCTGTCTCCACACTTGTACACAGGCGTTATTAGAGCTGCTTTCAAGGCATCCGGGAAAAGTCCCTGCTCAAAGCACAGGTTTGTAAGATAACTTAAGATTGGGACAATTTGATCGTGTGCAGCTTTAAGGAATTTAACTGGAATGTTGCCCCAACCAGGGGCACTATCAAGTTTTAAGCCCATTAGTGTAGCATGAACTTCGCAAGGGTCTGTGTCGAGTAAAACAAACGATGAGGTCGATGTATAGGATGAGTTAAGATCGTTATTATTTACTGTAGAGGACAGAGGTGGTGTGATATTATCCGCGAGAACCTTACCTATGTTAGAGAAAAAACTATTTACCTTGTTAATAGAGTTTTGTGGGGTATTGGATAGTTCCAAGAGATCCAAGTTATTTGTTTTTTTAGGTTTTCTCTGTGTAATGGTGTTTATGATTTCCCACGTTTTTTTGGGATTTTTGTGTGTTTTAGCAAGCTGGTCTCTATCATGTTTCCGTTTTTGTTTTTTGATGATGCAGTTGCAATAATTTCGGTACCTTTTGTAGGTAATTTTCAGCACCTCATTGAACGGGTCAAGTCTCAGTCTCCGTTGCATGTTATTTCGGTTGTGTATACAACGCAATAATCCAACAGTCATCCACGGCTTGAGGGTTCTGTTTTTTAACGGAATCACCTTTGTAATAATACTAAGCATGATGCAATTGTGAATAATCTCGATTAACTTATTAGTAAGTGTGTTAGGGTTAGTTAGTTTTAGCAAGTCTGCTAAGTTACTGTCTTTTAAAAGGCCGAGTCCCTTCTCAACGTTAAAAACTGACTTTGTTTTTGTAGGTTTGGTTAAACTTGCGTGTGTTGTTATTTTTAAGAAGGTCATGAAGTGGTCTGTGATAGTTGTGTGAATAATTGCGATGGCCGCAGTTTTACTGGAAGGTTTGAGCTTTATAAAGATATGGTCTAGACAATTTTTGTCTCTCGTGGCTAGCGAGTGACCGGGGAGAAGCCCATGCATTGCCAGCATGTTTAGATAATTTAGTCTGTTTGTGCGTTCATGTGATTGCTCGCTTTGATTTAAAATCAGATTAATATTAATGTCACCAGTGACAATTACATTTTTAGTTGATGCGATGGTATTAAGGTGATTATTTAAGGATTTGATAAATTCGTCAGCGTTTACGGTCGAGGGGGAACGATAAATCGCGATTACCTTAAGGTCTGGAGAGACATGGATCTCCAAGCAAGACGCGTGGGTTAGCTTTATTTCTCTTACTATATATTTATGTGTGTTTTTAATATAAGCGACCACTCCATCAGCTTTGTTAAGATGATTTGTAGATTGGTGTGAATTATAGTTAGTTATTTGAGGTATTTGTTTATTTGGATTTAGTCTACATTCAGTTAAGATTATCAGGTCGATGTCCGTTTTAAGATTTATTATATTAAGCTGAAGGTCGTCAAGATTAGAATAAACTGACCTAATATTTTGTGATACAATGGTAAAACCAGAGGAGTTAGGCTCAATATGGTTAGTAAAGTCTTTGAGTTCACAGTCAAATACTTGGGCTATTTCGTGATTGTCTATATAATTCAAAGTCTGTAAGGTGCTATCCATAGTTATAGGTTATGCGAGTGCAGAAGAACGTAGCTATACAAACTTTTCGTGTATGTGTGAAAGTATATGTGTTTGTTGTGAGTGTGATAGATAGTCGGAGTGAATGCAGTATTGAGTGGTTAATGTGCGTAAGTGCGCGATAGATTAACATGATATATGACTTAATATTTAATCTGATTATAAGTTTGATATTTACCTTAATACTAATTAATCTTAAGCAAATAAGGTCCTTAGAGAACCGTAACAAATAGGGGTAACAATAAAGTAAAATTTGGTGAGTATGACAAATCATCATCAGTGTCTTAAAAAAGTGTTGGTTCCTATATAACCTGATAATAAACTTTTTAGCCTTTATGATAATTAGTTTCAAACATCTGATGTCCATATAAAACTGAGACAAATAGGGGTAACAGCATGCTTCAAAATGAGTAGTACGACAATCGATCATCCATACAGTAAAACCTAGTCATTTAAGTTGCAAAAGATTATGAACCTGAGACTCACTTGTTATGATAATAGTAGGAAAGTTGTCATCCTTCTTAACATGCACTTTGCCAAAGGCTGTCCAGCAGTACTTATAGTCTTTGGACTTTGCCAGATCACGCGCGAGAAAGTGAAGTCGATCCCCTTTTGCAGTTAACTGTTCCGACACGTATATTGGAGTGGACTCTTCCATCTTAAACCCGAGATGCCTGGCGCGTAGTTTTTCATTATGCTTTCTGTTATAGTCTCTGGTCTTCTTCAAGAAATCGGTCTTCAGAACAGTTGATGCCATCTCTACTATTATTGAGCTATTTTTCGTTTTGGCACGCTTGTTCTGAACTCGGAAAATGTCTCTTATGTCTGTTTTCGTTATGTTACATCCAATTTCATTCGATAGGGAAGTGGCCATTATTATTAATTCTTCTTTGGTTTCTTTAGCCAGCTTTGGAACATTTTTAATCACAAAATTAGACTTACGGCTACCTCTTTGCAGATCCTCTATTTTATCTTCTAAAATAGTGATATAATTTCTGTCTTTGATTGTTTGGACTTCAAGCTGTTCTATTTTATTTTTAAGCTCTTCATTTTGAACCGTCAGAGAAGCCATGGCGGTTTCTATGCTGTTATTTGTTGATTTTATTTCCAGTAGTGTCGGGTAGATTTTCTTGAGCTCCTCTTGCTGTGGTGACATTAGTGATGATATCAGTTTTTTGACTTCATCCTTGAATGCAAGGAAGTCTGAGTCGCAGGAGCATTCTCTTGGTCTTTTACTACGTTGAAACAAGAAGTTAGGAGGGGTGTTTTGATCCGTTTGACCGGCAATATTTGACTCGGAAAGGGATTTACCGCTCATGTCTTCCATTGTTAGTACCAGGAGATAATAAAAAGCGTGCGAGTAGTCACAGTTCACAGTTGGTTGACACGCAGCTGTCCCACACGATGAGTTCGAGAATAAACTATTTTCTGGTTAAGTCGATCTGAGTACTAGGAGAGTATATACGTAAGCAGGTATTGCACGGATTGAGCACACAGTGCTATTATAGCAGTGTGGAGTGAAAGTTGTTTACGCACACAGCGGTTGTCCTTGAGCGGCCCAATTACGTGCGAGTAGGCGGGGTTTTGCACTCTTCAAGGGTGTGGCGTTGCGCGTGGGCAGGTAAAGAGAATAGTCGTACCTTGTCAGTGGTGGAATTACTTGCAAGTACCAGGATACTAGGAGTACCGAAGAGGTCGATTATGTTGCGCTGTCTCGATGCGTTTCTCGATAGCGTACGTTCTTCGGTTTATGCGCTCCTATTTTTACGTCTGGATTAACTGACTTGAATTTAGATTTAAATAATTATTAAAAAGAATTAATATGGATTGTGCACACGTTTACACCAGTAGGCGGTCCGAGAGGAAGAGGACTATGTTTTACAAGACATTTTTGAGAAATATACGGAGTGTTAAAAGACACATCAAATAGTCTGTCAACCACACATAGTGCTCATCAAACAAAGTTACCTACATGTGAGCAAAAATTATTGCTGGAAAACGACTTTTATTTTTGGTGTGAAAAATCAGCTTAAGCGCACAATGTAACGCAAACAAAACATTGTGTATACGGGTACAGCCTACAGTACAGGGTCGTGGGGATATTTAAAGTTTAGTTACAACATTACAATTTTTCTTACGTAATAAATCCAAAAAAAATGAAGCTTTCCTGTCCTTCTTTCTTACCGTCAATATCATCGTAAACTAGAAGGTATTTTCCACAACAAATAAAAAAAATATCGCGATGATGGATCTTTTTACACCCTCTTATGTACCCACCTACTTTATATTACAGAGTAAGACTAAAATAAAAATGTCAAAAAGACAGGTACAAACTTGTTAGTAAATTAAAACCGAACATTCATGACGCGCATATTGACTTACGCAGAATGATTCAGCCAAATTACTGTTAGGCGCCAAAATTAATCTTATCATTCATGAAAACTAGTTCATTACATCAACCTGTAAACGTCAAGGCGAACCTCACCAGGTAACAGGTTGATGATAACAAATGTATTTACTCATTGATAAATAAATATATTGCTGCACACTATGCCGCAAACTTTGTTTACTTGATAAGCGGACGATTGCAATTATTTAATTTATAATACCTCATCCAACTAGCTAGTTGATTCATGTAATTTCGACCTAGAGATGCATCCAATTTAGAAATTATCTTCAAATTATAGAGGACGTACTACAAGTCAACCTTGGATACATAAAAACTGGTATTCATTCACAGTTAATCGGTGTAATCATGCATAAGTGCCATGTCCGGAAGCCGCCATTGACAAGTTTATACAAATTGCTTAAAATATTCCCATACAGATTTTGTGTTTGACGCTACAGACATTCTTTAATTGCATACAAGGAAGATGGCTGGATGATACAAGAGCAGATATTCCCGAAACATGCGTGGACCATTTGCATCTCTGCTTGACATGATAATATCGAGGGTTCCGATCCCGTCTCCATCCGTCTTCATAACAATGTAAACACGTTGAATACGTCCCGACGACCGACGTTACACGTTGAACTTCCCACGTCTCTGATGACGTTACCATACCATAAGTAACAAATTGTAGCGAAAACGGTTCCTTCTTAGAAACTGTGAGAAACTCGCATGTCGATATATCGATACCAGGCGGGTTATCTATAGCCTTGTTTGTATTGAAATTTAGTGGAGTGCCTCCATGCTAAGGTATTCGCTACCCGCTCTTAGCTTGATCGTTATCCACCGTTCGTCAAACCGCCCCGGGGAAATTACGTGCCACCTAGCAATTCCTACGCGTAGTGCTACTAGAAAATGTAATTAATTTCATATATTTATATAAAACAATGAACGCTTTCAAACGTCTGTGTACGGTACATGTTCACATTTCTTAACTGACATACATAGATTTTTGTTTGATGGTGGTTCCACAGCACGGCTAATTACCATGAAAAACAAATTTTACTCGACTGCTTCCGAAATACCGTTCACTATTAAACTACAAAAAAATACTCATTAACGGTAGCTTAGCTGCAGTTCTCAAACATCTGAACTGACAGTGAAATGAAACCGATAGCGTCAAACAGAGGAATTCTGATAATTAAACATGTCACTGACTGTCCATGGAGCTGGCTGATGAGTTGAGATGCCGCGGACGGCACGCTTAAGGCTGCAATTATAAACAAAATAAACAAAAAACGCACTCCGATAGGCCTGGTAGACGGACACCTGTCTCTATGAAACAGGTTTGGTGCGCCGCCGCCGCACCGCTCGCGTCCGAACCGTGTGAATGGAAGTGATGAATCTTCTCATATGTACCAAAACTGGTTTCGGTGTGAATTAAGTATAATCAGCATTTTAGGGTTAGGATAATTCGTTGTTGCAAATAATTGAGCTGTTATGTATTGTTTTATTGTATTCTAACCCCAAAACGATCGTAGAAGGATCACAAATCCTCACCTGACGTACGAATTTATTTAATAAACAACAAATAAGACTGAACGTACAAATATCCAGCAAGGTTTTCCACATCGTCACTGCCAGGATATAGAGCTGGGTGTTACTTCCTGTCCTCGCTCGATCATTATCAATCGTCCCGAGAGTCCCGAGACGGGAGGACCCGACGAATTAGGGCTTATGGGTAACACTACCAAGCCGGACCAAGATTAGCAGCTGTACTGCGTCTTAGACTGTTTTGAAACTTAATCATAATTTAATCTATCTGTCTATATAAATGAAAATCAATTGCTACATGTATGAAAGATCATCAGTTAAGAACGGTTCAACCAATTTGGCTGTTTTTTTATTGTGTTTTTTAAGTCAGAAAAGATGATATTTTTGTGTGTAAATCTCAAAAAAAGGTGACATTTATTAAATTGCACTCGTGCGAAACCGGGTCGAATTGCTAGTAGATAGATAAATATATTATGAAAGCTTCACTGGTATCTACGAATTGGTGTAGTTGCTACACGTGTAAGGTAATCGATAGAATATGTCGTTTAAACAAATCATAGTTTAAATAAAAGTAAACAGATACATACCAAATTCAGGTTTGTAACACAGCTTGTCATGTTGATAGTTAAAACGAAAAATTAGACTTGGTTTACAATAAAATTATGACAGTAAAAAATCATCCCCCAAATTTTCCCGTAATTTTAACCGGATTCAAAACTGTTTAGTGTACACACAAAAACGGGGCACCATCATCATGTCAACCTTTAGACGCCCACTGCTGGGCATAGGTCTCCCCCAAGGGGGACTTCAGCCGTAATCGCCATGCTTGGCCGATGCATGTTGGCGATCGCAGTAGGTGTTTATGGTACGCAGAAGGACGCTGCTGCCCATCCTCTGGCCAATATCCCTCTGTCGCCTTCTACGATAACCCATAGGTAGAAATGGACATAAATGCACCCGTAAATATAACCAATACTTGTTCGCATTTATATCCCATTGTAGAAGGTTATTCCGTTGTAAATGTACCGCATAGTAAATATGTTTATAGAGTCACAGTAAATTGCACGTGCACAAACTGAAATACCTATTGTCGGAAATCCCCCGGCACGGCGCCGAGCCATGGCGTGATCGCACTTACTCCACTGCCGTACACGAAACTTATGGTTTCGGCTGTAAAATTTAAATAAATATTAAGTACTCTGTTTGATCGCGGCTAATTGCCATAGTTTACGAATTATTGAGGCGAATACGTTCCGCTTTTGTATTTGTAGACTTTAACCTATACTTTGTGTTTTTTTTATTCAACCTGTATTGAAACACATAATATAGGGTGTATAAAAAAACTCGCAAGCAGTTAACGCCTTTGTTAGTAAGCTTCAAAAGTTGTATGACGTTGTATATATTATATTATGACGGTTTGGAGCTAACCCTGAAAAAGTCGGTCAAATTTTAAACCTCTACCTGAATTTACTAGTCTGTTTGCAGAATCAGATATAGAAACAATAACTGTTGTTAAGTCTGCTTAGCTTTTAATACATTTTTTATTATAGCTTGTTAACTGTTTTATAGCGTCTTATTTGCACGTAATCTTGCTTTATTTATAGAAATAATTAACCTGCTATCAAGACTAATGTGACGTCAAAAAATCATTCGCCTTGTTAATAATTAAAATTATCTGATCCTACCAAAAACACTTTCATATAAAATGTTGCCAAGACGAACTTTAAGGCTCGCACTCGCACTGTCAAAAAGTAATCGGATCTCATGTAGACCCAAGCTTCTAACTCTACACACCCTAACTCTACAAACCCGTAACTTCACACCTTAGTCATAATATGTGGCTTGGTGGTTTCGCTACCGTCACATGGGCGTAAGGTGAATTTATTCACTCTTCATTACTTTTCTGTTATATATACAATAGTTTTTGTAGTAACGAAACGGCCAAGCCACATATTTTGACTAAGGTACAGAGTTTGTGAAGTTAGGGCTTGTAGAGTTAGGGTGTGTAGAGTTAGAAGCTTGGGTCTACATAAGATCTGATTACTTTTTGACAGTACGAGTGCGAGCCTTAAGGTTCGTCTTGGCAACATTTTACATGAAAATGTTTTTGGTAGGATTTTACTTCTTTTTGTAATTCGCTTATGACATTTTTTTTTGTAAAATTTCTAAGTTTTAGTTTTTTTTCTTGTTTGTGTGCTAATACTAGCTTACATACCAAATTGCAGTTTTCTAGAACTTCAGGAAGTACCCTAAGAATTTTGATGACCATCAGTGAGTGAGTCAGTGACGAAATCTAGGTTTTATAGATATCAATAAAATCTAAAGTAAAAGAGGTATGTAATTTATTGACATCTTGTCCCGAGAATTTTGTTAATCTGGTATGAACCAAACCAAAGTTATGAGGGTTCAAAAAATTCACGAAACGCTTCGAGAAAAGGTAGGTTAGGTAGTGCCCTCGTACTTCGCTGGGCTCGTATTAGCGATATCGAATTAAGAGCGCCCATCCCGTCATATTTCCCATACAAACGCTCGTACGCGATTACGGCGTTATAACAAATTATTTCCTAAATATTTTTAACACATAGGTATCTTGTGGTTAAAATCTAGGTTTGTATGAAGCCAAAAATAAACTTTTTTGAGAAACAAATTCAGTAAACACGTCCGAAAATCAGCTTTTTGCACAATTTTGTCAGAACTTTGGCCGTTCATAATGCACTCATACAACTTGCACATGTAATGGTGATTCTAAATTACAAACATTATTACCAAAACCCTGTAAGGCTTTTTCAAAAACACGTATGTCCTGGAACAAGTTTTGTGAAATTTCCGCGCGCCAATTTTCTTGTGATGTTATCGCGTTCGCACTCACTCGTTTGTTTTCGAGCTTCGCGTTGGTTGAAACAAAAAAAAATCAATCACGCTCGCGTTGAAGTTCGTTCGATGGGGAAGGGCGCTCTTAAATAACTACAGTTAGTAAGATTAAAAAACAAAGTAATATGTTGCTAAACGCTTCCCTACCTACATGTGAAAAAGAACCCTTTCGCGAATATTCTCACAAACAATTTGTTGATAATCAAAGAATTGCAATGTTTTTCAGCGCACACGACGATATCGCATGTACTAATTGTTACAAAAGGTCTAGTGCTATAATCGGCGTGTTGTTAGACCCAGTACGTGCCAACGACTGTAATTGTTCCACAATTTCCCTTATTACATATTTATACCAATACCTTTCCATGGAACTTGTCTTATTTATCTTTGATTGAGTTTTGCCGTCGATCTAATTCACAACGTTCTTGTAATTAGTAATTAAAATCGAATGTTTCGTTATTACTGTTAATTCTGTATAACTGAATAGTATCGAAGTTCTAACAGTTCTATAAATAGACGCGGAGCTAAACATGTTGGCAATGACGGTAACCTAAACACGAGACCTTCGACAGCTCAATGATTTGTTTACTAACAACATCTTGAAGTTCTTAAATAAACGTAACATACTATTGGATGTAAATCACGGGAAAAACGTAACAAAATAGGAAAACGTTGGGGCAATTTACAATCAGGCGAGTATTTCTACTGACTTTTAAAACTCCTCCAGCAGAGCTATTCTGTTACAATCTCCCTCGGTAAACACCTAGGTGAAGTGAGCTGTCATCCGTTCCGATGCTAAGGATTGACAAAGCAGAGAGACAAATGACAACTCACTTCACCTAGGTGTTCACCGAGGGAGATTCTAACAGAATAGACATACAGTTACCCACATTTATGACATTTGTGTGGGACGAACAGTGAAATGCGTAATACATAAACGCATAAATAAAGTGATGTGTAAACAAATAAACAGTGATTAGTGCGCGATAAAGCAATACAGTGATCAGTGCGCGATTAAGACAGTATAAAGTGATTGTTCGCGATAAACAGTGTAATTAATAGTATCGTAATCATAATCGTAACAAGACAATGTTAATTTTATATAGTTTAAAGTTAGCAATAAGCCTATCCTTTGTTTGTGTGCAAATTGTATATAATGTGTGCCACATTGTGATTGGCCGCGGCCGCTTACTCGAAAGAGTTATTATATTAGTACACCGACTACTTGTCGAAACATGTCTCGAGCCGGCCGCAGTCAAAACTTTTGATAGGATATTAGAAATATCTTGTTCCGTACCCTACCCACAACTTGTGCCTATGTGGGCTATATTTTGCTCCTTACACCACCCACTACTTGTACCTACGTGGGCTGGAATAAATATAGGGCAATATTGCTCAGCCAGTCAGTCGCTCTCGATACGCCCTACTAACAGTAGCTCTTACTATGTCCGACAGTGTAACGGTCTTTGTTATTTACTCCTTGTATATAGTTATTATGTAGTAAATAGTGTTTAAATTAGTACTAGTGAACTTTTTATACTTGTGAAAACTATTTGACTATTGTGAATAAATCATCTCTGTGTTTTGTGAAGACAGTGTTGTTTCATTTAAAGATCCACCAATCCAGTGATAGGGTGTACTCTGTACATCGAATGGTCCTTCGAGCCGGATTTAGTGGATCTAGTGAATCTAGTGAACCTAGTGCATAAAGTGCATAGAGAAAAACCTAGTGCTACAATAGTGAAATAAGTTATAGTGTTATAATAAGTGTAAAGATCGCTAGTACATAGAAGCTATCGGTTTGCAACATGCCAGTGACACGCTCAGAGGGAAAAGGCCGCAAGCCGGCTAGGCAACAACCTTCATCTGAAGATACCGCCGCGACCTCAGCATCAGGAACTGGCACGGACTCTGGAACGGTCACCACGAGGACTACAGCTACTGAAACAACAGCCGCCACAGGTACCACGGAATATACTGGTGCCTCGGCACATACAGAATCCTTCACTGTGTCTTCACATACCGCTGCCGACCCCGCCAGCTCTGTGCCACCCCCTGCTGTGATCGCTGCCTACGTCGCAGCTAAGGCTCACTCTGTTACGCCCTCCGCGGCTACGACATTACCTGTTGAAGTGACCATGAAGCAATCGATGAAGCCGCCTACCACTGTCGGTAATAGTAGAGAAACGAGACCCGCAACAGAAACTTCTACAGTAAAGCGGGTCAAGGGTACAGGAGGTCTGCCGCTGCCGAGCGGACCAAGAGAAGCCCGCCCTTCTAGTAAGAAAGCGGGATCGACTAACAGCAAGATAAAGGCCTACAAAGTTGCAAAGGCGAAAGAAGACTTGCTACGCCTGCAGGTTGAATTAGCCGCCGCACGCCTAGCAACTTTAGAGACCGAAGATACAGAAGACGATGACGATGATGTCTCAATCTACTCTAAGGAGGAAACAAATCGTAGAGTCGATAGTTGGCTGGAAACACAGAGAAACAGACCCGCGCTCGCAATCGCTGACCAACAGAAAGAAAATACAGAAGTGCCAGTGATCACTTGCGTGGAAAATGTTCCAGAAAACACAGAAGAGTGTCATCAAACACGTCAATCACCGGCGGGAGGTAAGTCAGATCTCACCGCACTTGCCGAAGCAATCACGCGCGCCGTCAGCGCTGCTCAACGACCAAAGTTCGTTGAGCTACCTTTGTTTAACGGATCACACCAAGAGTGGTTGCCGTTCCGTGCCGCGTATTATGAAACAGAGAGCATGTTTACGACGATTGAAAACACAAATAGACTCAGAAGAAACTTGAAGGGAAGAGCAAGAGAAGCAGTGGAAGGTCTGCTTATTACAAATACGCACCCAGCTGAGATTATGAAGACATTGGAGTCGAGATTTGGCAGGCCAGAGTCTATCGCCACGATGGAAATGGAAACATTACGAGCCTTGCCGCGCCTTACAGAATCGCCGCGCGACATTTGTATCTTTGCTACGAAAGTATCTAACATTGTAGCGACTTTGAAAACTCTCAGCTGCATACATTATTTGTACAACCCGGAAGTTTCGAAGACAGTCGTAGACAAGCTCACGCCTACACTCCGCTACAGATATTATGATTTCTCAGCTGTACAGCCAAGAGAAGATCCAGACTTAGTGAAGTTGGATAAGTTTCTCAAAAGAGAAGCGGACTTATGTGGGCCATACGCGTTACCCGAACAAGTGACATCCAGTACAATTGCCACTCAACAGAAGAAAACACAGAAGATCCATAATGTCACAGAGAAGACGGCCGCACCGAAGTGTCCTGTATGTGAAGAAACGGGTCACAAAGCAGCCGATTGCGAGCAGTTCAAGAAGTTAGATGAAAATGGCAGATGGGACGTAGCTAAGTCCAAACGCCTATGCTTCAGATGTCTTCGATACAGAAATAAGACGCACAGTTGCCGACCCAATCAGTGTGGCGTCAACAGTTGCAAGTATTCGCATCATAAGCTGCTGCACTACGTCAAGAAGACAGAGAAGGCGGAAGCTCAAGAAGACAAGCCAAAGGAAGCAACAGAAGTCATCAACTCTGCTTGGACATTGAAGAAACAGTCATTCCTGAAGATCCTACCGATACAAGTCGAGGGTCCGAAGGGTATAATCGATACCTTCGCACTGATGGATGATGGATCAACGGTCACGTTAGTCGACGATAGTGTTGCAAGGAGCATCGGAGCGACAGGACCTATAGATCCGTTAAAAATGGAAACTATAAATGACATGAAGGCATCTGAGTCAGGATCACGACGTGTCAACATTAAGTTGAAGGGATTCAATAATCACGAAGAGCTAGTACAGGCACGCACAGTGAAGAACTTACATGTGTCGTCTCAACAGATTCCTATAGAAACGGTGGAAGGATGCGAGCATTTAACAGATATTAGAAGCCGTCTCACGTACACAAATGCAAAGCCACAAGTTTTGATCGGGCAAGATAACTGGCATCTTCTGTTGACCTCCGAAGTCAGAAGAGAAGATAAGAGCCAACCGGTGGCATCACTTACGCCACTGGGATGGGTACTCCATGGAAGCCAGACGCGAACTCTCGGACATAACGTCGCCTTCGTGTCTCACGTCACGGAAGTGCCAGGCGACAACTTAGAAGAACTTGTGAAGCGATACTTTGAGATGGACGCGCTATGCATCAACCCCAAGAGACCGATCACAGACCCAGAAGAGCGAGCACTCAAAATGCTAAAGAAGAATACTTTTAGAACAGAAGAAGGAAGATTCCAGACTGGTCTTCTCTGGCGCAAGGAGGATGTCAAGTTTCCTGACAATTATGACAGCTCGCTGAAACGGCTCTTCAATATAGAGAAGAAAATTGATAGTGATCCAGATCTTAAACAGAAATATACAGAACAAATGGAAGCTCTCATCGCTAAAGGTTACGCTGAGCCAGCTCCAGCACAGAAAACTCCGAGCAAAACTTGGTATTTACCACACTTTGCTGTTGTCAATGCGATAAAGCCAGAAAAATTAAGAGTAGTCCACGACGCGGCAGCCAAGACAAGGGGAGTAGCTCTCAACGATATGTTACTCAAAGGACCTGATCTCATACAGTCTCTACCGGGTGTTGTTATGAGGTTCCGACAGCACATGGTCGCGGTCACAGCAGATATTAAAGAAATGTTCATGCAAATCAAGCTACGAACTGAAGACCGCGACTCACTGCGCTATTTATGGCGCGGGAACCGAAGAGATAGCCAACCTCCAGAGGAGTACCGAATGACGTCCCTGATCTTCGGCGCATCAAGTTCACCATCGACGGCAATATACGTCAAGAACTTTAATGCTAAACAACATGAGGAAACTCACCCTGAAGCCGCAAAAGCCATAGTACAGAAGCATTATGTTGACGACTACCTCGACAGCTTCAAAAGCAACGAAGACGCAGAACGCGTCACGAAAAGTGTGCGAGAAGTACACAAGCTAGCTTCGAATTGAAGCAATGGAAATCGAACTCACCAGCACTGCTAGAAGCACTAGGTGAAGACAAAGAAATAGAAGATATGGAACTGTACAGCACAGAGGAAAAGATAGAACGAGTACTGGGCGTGATCTGGAAGATCAACTCAGACGAGCTCACTTTCAATCTCAACTTAACGAGAATCCCATCGACAACAATAGAAGGGAGGAAGCCGACTAAGAGAGAAGCACTTCGAATAGTTATGTCACTGTTCGACCCACTCGGCTTCGCCTCGCCTGTCACTGTAAGGGCAAAACAGCTCCTACAAGAAGTCTGGCGAAGAGGAACAACATGGGACGACGAGATTGACAAAGACCTGGCAGAACAATGGGAAGACTGGATGAATCATCTAAAGAATCCCTGCCAAGTGACCATACCGAGACGGTATATCAACTACAGTGACGCCGCCTCACTGGAACTCCACGTGTTCACCGATGCCAGTGAGTCTGCCTACTCAGCGGTACTATACTGGAGGGCCGTAACCACAAACGATGACGTTGGACTGTCGCTTATAATAGCCAAAGCAAAAGTGGCACCGCTTAAGTTAACGTCTATACCGAGGATGGAGTTACAGGCAGCAGTCATGGGAGCAAGACTCGCAGAAACCGTAGTAGAAGAGCACGAACGTAAGCCTGACCGTAAGGTGTTCTGGACAGACAGCAGAACAGTACTGACTTGGATAAAGTCAGGGTCGCGTTCATACAAACCGTACGTGGCTCATCGCTTAGCAGCAATCGAAGAAACTTCTAAAGTTAACGACTGGCGCTGGGTCCCGTCCAAATTAAATGTGGCGGACGACGCAACAAGAGACGTCCCATCAAACTTTAACAAGGATCATCGCTGGTATAGAGGCCCTGACTTCCTCTATGAAACAGAAGATTTATAGCCGACAGATACATCGGCACCAACGATAGAAGAACCCACTGGTGAAGAGAAATTACACCATGTGAGCGACAGAAAAGGGTTGAAGTTAGCAGAAGGCTTACCTGATCCGACCAGATTCTCCAACTGGGAACGCCTACGATATACAACAGCACGAGTTCTTCAGTTCATAGAGCTCTGCAAACCTGTCAAGCAGAGCGTGAATTACAAGAGGACGAAGAAGAATACAAAAATAGACCCAAACTGGAGTAAAACGAAGAAACCAGCGAAGAAACAGACTACAGTAGCAAAGAAAATAGCTCCCTTAAAAGGGAAGAAGCTACTGCCCGTCTCCGCTGAACTACTCAGGTCAGCCGAACAGCTTCTGATGCGCTCATCGCAGGAAGACTCCTTCGAAGAAGAAATAAACGACCTGAAGAAGAAGAAAACGGTCAACAAAGAAAGTCGTCTGTACCAACTGAGCGTCGAGTATATGACAGATGCCATAAGACTTCGAAGCCGTATCCAAGCCGTCCACGACTTGCCGGAAGACTTCAAGACACCACTGATACTCGACGGCGACCATCCCACGGTCAGACTGTGGATACAGTCGATACACCGAAGACTACATCACGCCGGCGTAGAAGCAACGGTAAATGAGTGCAAGCAGCAATACTGGGTGCTAAGGTTGCGCCCTACGACACGGGCGTTACTAAGAAAATGCCTGTTCTGCAGGATGAAGACACTGGTGCCACCGCATCCACGAACAGGAGATCTCCCTGCATGTCGCCTAGCTCACCATAAGCGGCCCTTTACATACACTGGGGTCGACTACTTCGGGCCTCTATCTGTAACCGTCGCACATAGGGGTATTTTGGTAATCTACGCGGCCAAAAGTGGTATTTACAAACTATAGATAATGTTGATTCTGACGACTATCAGAGCTAGGGGATAGTCTCGGGAACAATAACCCGCCCTCCCTAGCTTCGCTACCTGCACTAGCCGCGTCATACATTTAGTCGAAATTCGATCGTTCAACTTGTTTCTATCTGTTCTCGGCGCTCGTGCAATACCATTAACTTTGAAATGAAATATTAAATATATTGTGTAAATTTAAGAAGTGTTTGTACATCAGTTTGACAGTGCAGTGTTTTTACATCAGAATCCATCAGATTCTGATGTAGCAGGTAATCATTCTGTTTTTTATTAAGTTTTTTGTTATTTTCATCACTACAAAGATAAGATATAATAATTTGAAAGTACCTACATGTTATGGCGATTTATCATTGTACATATTTTATGTCGTCGTCTATTTGTTATACTATCAAGTTAGATCCTGCCGTAATTCCATAAACAAATGAAAGTTTGAAGCTTCAAGTAGTAAAAAATAAAAAACACTGCCGCGGATAAGCGCGGATACGTTATGTTTCGATAATTTGAACTTTTTTTGAGCAATGTACAAAAAAAATACTGTAATTCTTATAATTCTAAAAAAGGTATTTGTTTTAGGTTCACGAGGTACCTACCTCGGGAGTGAGAGTAGTGTACCTCTTATAAGTTGTTTGAGAAGCTTAAAAAGAAGAAAAATGGAGTGTTTTTCCAAGAAACTATCGCGCTTCTCATGCCTGGGGAACCCAATGATATTTAATAACAAAACCTCTTTATAAATCACATTAAGTATTTTTTCTACTAAGTTATAACCTTTAGAAAAGAATAAGATCATAAAATAATTTTGGCCGCGTAAATTGTCAAAATACCCGTCTGTGCGTCGGACGCGCTCGCCAAAAGCGCTATGTGGCAATATTCACGTGCCTCACTACAAGAGCCGTTCATTTGGAAGTAGCCGGCTCACTCAGCGCCGATTCAGCAGTGATGGCCATTAGAAGAATGATGGCAAGAAGAGGATGTCCGACTGAGATATGGTCAGACAACGGGACCAATCTGAAAGCAGCGGACAAAGAACTCAGACAAGCAATCGACGAGGCAACGGCGGAAGAATCGGCGAAGAGAACCATCGCGTGGCGCTACATCCCTCCCGGGGCTCCCTTCATGGGTGGAGCCTGGGAACGCATGGTGCGATCAGTGAAGAACGCACTCACCGCGACGCTGCACGAGCGTCATCCGTCTGAAGAAGTACTCGCCACCGTTTTAACTGAGGTGGAGTACACAGTTAACAGTCGTCCGCTGACCCACGTGTCGGTCAGCGCAGAAGATCCGGAAGCCCTGACCACCAACCACTTCCTGTTGGGGGGACCGGGACGAGTGCCCCAACCGGGCACTTTTCAAGAAGAAGACACCATATCACGATCCAGCTGGCGAGCCGCTCAAAGGCTCGCTGACCTTTTCTGGCGACGCTGGGTCAAAGAATATCTCCCGGAGCTGCAGCACCGGCGGGAGCCGCAAGGGCGAGGGCCCACGATAAGGGTCAACGACCTCGTTCAAATCGTTGACCCCAACCTGCCTCGCAACACATGGGCGCGAGGCAAAGTCATCGCGACGTACCCTGGTCCAGACAACATCGTGCGCACGGTGGACGTGCGCACCAAAGGAGGCGTACTACGGCGGCCAGTGAGGAAGCTGGTCCTCCTGCCCCTGCGCGCAGACGAGGTACCCGCACCGGCTACAGATGCGACACCGTCGCACGGCGGGAGTGATGTGCGGGACGAACAGTGAAATGCGTAATACATAAACGCATAAATAAAGTGATGTGTAAACAAAATAAACAGTGATTAGTGCGCGATAAAGCAATACAGTGATCAGTGCGCGATTAAGACAGTATAAAGTGATTGTTCGCGATAAACAGTGTAATTAATAGTATCGTAATCATAATCGTAACAAGACAATGTTAATTTTATATAGTTTAAAGTTAGCAATAAGCCTATCCTTTGTTTGTGTGCAAATTGTATATAATGTGTGCCACATTGTGATTGGCCGCGGCCGCTTACTCGAAAGAGTTATTATATTAGTACACCGACTACTTGTCGAAACATGTCTCGAGCCGGCCGCAGTCAAAACTTTTGATAGGATATTAGAAATATCTTGTTCCGTACCCTACCCACAACTTGTGCCTATGTGGGCTATATTTTGCTCCTTACACCACCCACTACTTGTACCTACGTGGGCTGGAATAAATATAGGGCAATATTGCTCAGCCAGTCAGACTCTTCGCTCGACGCTCGCCGCGCACGGACGTGTCGCCGCTTCGCTCCACGCTCTGCCGCTACGCTCGTCACCTGCTCTCGCTGCGCCCGCCGCAACGATTCCTGTAGTCAGCCGACTGCAATCAACTGTTCAAAAGTTGCCTTTTTCAAGGCGACGGCTGAAATTCCTATTTCTATAAACAGAGTCTGTCGTGTAGCTTCACTAGGCCCCTTCAGGGCAAAACCACAGTTTCGTGGTACTCGGTGGATACCTTACGGTGCCAACGAAGCCGAGTGGGTGTTGCCCCAATCACACCCGCCAAACCCCTTCAGGGCGAGGCAGTCAATTGGAGTCGGGAGCTAGTGTTTCGGCCTTGGGGGGTCTCCTAGTCGAACCTAGTCTCTGGTTTCCTTTCACAGCCACACACCTAGTGTCGGTTGGGCGTGTCTACACCCTTCGCACTAGACTGGCTAGGGCCCCGTTCGCACAATAAGACTGGCGACGGGTTTACAAGCTTAGGGCTCACCAATAGGTACTCACCTCCCTGTCTACACCCGACAGGGAGGGTAACACATCCCCGGGCCACTCCACCCGGGGAGTTAGAGTTAGGTGTTAGGTATAATTTAGGCTTCCCTGAGAGTTAAATCTTCCAAAATTCCCTCCCCAACTTAGCTTTCCCTCCGACCATGTCGGACGCTGAAATATTAGCGTACGTCAAGGCCCGCTTATGGCCAAGCGCCAAGTTCCATACCGATCTAGAGATATGGCTAGAGAACTCGTCCGCGTCCCGTAAAGCAGCCGAAGCTAGCGTCGCTGACTTCAGTGACATATTTGAAAGCCCCTTTTCCCCCGATAACGCCAACGAAGGCACACCTGTGGCGGCATCCTCTATGCCACCGCAAATCCCGTCCCTATTGTCAATTAAGACAACAAGCCCGTACGCGGAAACACCTATTGTTTCCGAGCCCATTGTTCCCGCGACAATTGTTCCCGCGGCTATTGTTCCCACGCAGCTGCGCTCTGCGTCGCCATGTTTTTCAGAAACAATGGATATTTCTGTCCCCGTCTCTGAGCCATCTCACTCCGACTCTGAGGAAGCCCACTCTGCCTCCGCGTCCTCGGACGACGACTACCAAGTTGTCGGTCCGGGAGGCAAGAGAAAGAAGGGTAAGAGTCCCTCTCAGGCCACCAAGGCCAAGAAAGCCGTAGCCGCACCCCCCCCCCCCCCTCCCCCCCCCTCGGTTTCGGCCCCCCCCCGTCTCAGCTACCTCTCGTCCAGAGGGCAGCCGTCCCCCTAGTCCCTTGTCCACTGCTGCCCCCAATCCTTCAGTTTCAAAAAAGAAACTACCCGCCCCGCCTCCCCTGTTCATCCAGGACAAGGCGAAGTGGACCGACGTGTCCAAATTGTGTAACGATCGTAAGATCAAATACACAAACGCGCGCTCGACCCAACAGGGTATCAAAGTTCAAGTTCCCACGGTGAACGACCACAGGAAACTTACATCCTTGTTAAAAGTGAGGAACATTTCGTTCCACACTTATTCCCTGCCCGATGATAAACCCACCCGTGTGGTAATCCGACGCGTCCCCAAAGAAATCTCAACGGAAGAGATTCTCGCCGACCTTCAGTCGCAAAATGTCCCAGTATCCGCTGTGCATCGTCTGCACAAAGCTAGGGGTGCGATTGCATACGATTCGGTTCTTGTCGTGTGCGATCACACCGACGGCCACCATCCGATCTTTAAAGTAAAGTCGGTATGTCACTTGTCGGGCATCTCGATCGAGAGGCCTTATAAATCCGATACGGTTGGACAGTGTCACCGCTGCCAACTTTACGGTCACGCCCAACGCAATTGCTACGCGACCCCTAGATGCGTCAAGTGTCTGGGTGAGCACGCAACTGCTGACTGCCCCCGTCCGAAAGACCGCAATCTGTGCACAGAACCTCCCAGCTGTGTGCTTTGCGGCCAATCAGGTCACCCCGCCAATTACCGCGGCTGCCCCAAAGCCCCAAAATCCTCTTCTCCCAAGTTGACCAAGCGTGCGAACGCTCGTCAACAAAGGGAAAGCCCCTCTGTTAAGATTCCCTCCTCAGAGATGCCCGAGCGTCTCAGCCCTCAGAGGCCCTCCTCATGGAACTCGCTGAATCATCAGAGAGCGTTCCCTGCATTGAGGCCCTCCCAATCTCTGCCCATGCCAGCGCTGATGGATTCGCCAGTCCCCGCGCCGAACCTAGCCTCCGCGACTACGCCCCCCCTACCCCCTACCTAAGGTCGCCCCCGCCGCTCCTAAAGCCGCCGCCGCCGCTCCTAAGGCCGCCCTCGCCCCATCTAAGGCCGCTCCCGCCGTTTCAACCGCGCCCTCAGCCTCCCGCGTACCTGCATCTCTCCCTACCGAGAGGATAGGCGAAGTCATCAACCTCGCCTACCAAATTTACCGCAACCCCGCTGCTGAAGCTATGGCTAGGGATATACTCGCGTGCAAAGCAAATATTAGCGACATCCTTAAGGTGTTCAAAGCGTATCCGGAGATTACGCAAGCCCTAGATAAACTTTACCCTTACTAATCCAATGGATAAGGAAAGGCCGTGTACTAATAAACCCCGATCCCTTAAGTTAGGATTCTTTAACGCCAATGGCATTACTAACCAACGTGATGAGATCGCCAATTTCCTCCGCGACCATCAACTTGATATCCTCCTCATACAGGAGACCTTTCTTAAGCCCCATCATCGTGACCCGAATATTGCCAACTACCGTATAGTTCGCAATGATAGGTCTCGTTGTCACAAGGGCGGTACCCTAATATACTATAGAAAGGCTCTGTACTGCATTCCTATGGACCCTCCTCCCCTCGCTCGCCTCGAGGTCTCTGTCTGTCGGCTCGGCATGACCGGTCATCAGCCGTTAACTATTATATCAGCATACGTCCCTCCATCATCATCGGAGGATGATCCTATCCACCTCAAGGATGACCTTTCTGCTCTTCTTGGCCTGGGTGACTCCGTCTTAATGGCGGGCGATCTCAATGCCAAACATCCCTCCTGGAATAGTAACAGGACCTCTTCCAGAGGTAGGATCGTGTTTAACCTCTGTTCTCAACTGAACTTCGACGTCATCGCCCCGATGACTCCCACTCATTTCCCCCACGATCCCAACCATCTTCCCGACATCCTCGATATAGCGCTGCTCAAGAATGTGAACCTCCGTTTGCAATCTATAGAACCGCTACACGAGCTTAATTCCGACCATCGTCCAGTGATATTAGAACTAGCTCCCCGTTCAGGTCCCTCTGACCCTAGCCAGCCCCCTCCGACCCAAATTATTACCGACTGAAGGAAAGTAAGCGAAAGTCTACAATCCACCACGTCGCCTCACTTGGACGCTATCCCCGACCACTTGGTGACAGTCGCAGACACGACGGGCGCGATCGACTCGTTCACAAATCATGTACAATCCGTCTTGAACGATTGTTCAAGGGAGGTTCCGGCGATGAGCGATCATCGCTGGAAACTGCCTGACGATGTGCGTGATCTGTTGACCGAGAAGAACGCGGCCGTCCGTGCGTACAGTGCCTTCCCCTGCGATGCGAACAAGGCTCACATGCGCTCTTTACAGCGTGCTGTAAAGAAACGCATCGAGGAGCTGCGCTCCAGCCGCTGGGACAAGACACTTAGCGAACTCGAGCCCACCCACCTAGCCTTCTGGGAACTCCAGAGGAAGCTCCGTTCTTCTAACGAGGCCTCCATGCCCCCTCTCATTCGTTCCGACAGTAGCGTCGCCTTCGACAACGATGAAAAGGCTGAATGTCTAGCCGACAGCCTAGAGTCTCAATGCACCCCCAGCTCTCAACCAGTAGACGAAGCTCATCTTTCTGAGGTCGACGCCGAAGTCGAACGTAGAGCCTCTCTCCCACCCGTTGAAGACCCTGATTATCCTCTGCCTCCTGTCACTCCCGACGAAGTGCACGATATTATCAAGAGGCTCAAACCCCGGAAAGCCCCCGGCTCTGACGGTATCACCAATAAGGTGTTCAAACTCCTCCCCGCCCATCTCATAATGCTAATGACCGCCATCTTCAATGGCGCTCTAAGCAACAACATTTTTCCTCAGGCATGGAAAGAGGCCACCGTTATCGGTATTCCGAAACCAGGCAAACCCAAGTCTGATCCCACCAGTTACCGTCCCATTAGTCTACTCAATGTTCTAGGCAAAATCTACGAGAGGCTTATTTATAAGCGGCTCAAAGACTTTGCCGAAGCAAAGAGTCTCATTCCCAACGAGCAGTTTGGCTTTCGAACCGAACACAGCTGCGTCCAACAAGTCCACCGCATCGTCGAGCACATAAGCGCTGGTTTTCAGCGTGGCTTGATGACGGGTGCGCTCTTCTTTGACATAGCGAAAGCATTCGACAAAGTCTGGCACAACGGCTTACTATACAAGCTTTACCAACTCGGAGTGCCAGATCGTCTCGTGCTCATCTTGCGTGACTTTTTGTCGAATCGCACCTTTCGCTATCGCATCGAGGGTGCGCTCTCTTCACCCCACCCAATACGCGCTGGCGTCCCTCAGGGCTCCGTAGTATCCCCCCTCATTTTCACGCTGTTCACCAGCGACATCCCCAAAGATAAAAAGGCCCAGTTGGCTCTATTCGCTGACGACACGGCCATCTATTACTCGGGTCGCAACCCAGACTGCATAGCTCTAACCCTCCAATCCGCGGCAAAAGCCTTAGGCGCTTATTTACGGAAATGGAGAATCGAGGTAAACCCCATCAAGAGTCAGGCAGTACTCTTTTCCAAACCGCGTTCGTTCCCCTCTCTGCCCAGTCCGATAACCATGTTCGGTAAGCCTATCCCTTGGGAGAAGCAAGCCAAATACCTAGGTGTGATTCTGGACCACCATCTTACTTTCGGAGAGCACATAAAGACGGTGCGTTCGCGCGCCGCTTTCGCTCTCGGTAGGTTCTACTTCATGTTGAATGCACGCAGCAAATTGTCACTCAAGTGCAAATTGCGCATTTACACGGCGTGCATTCGTCCCATCATGACGTACGCCTGTGCTGTATTCGCACACGCGAAACTATACCGTCTCCATAGGATGCAGACCCTCCAAAACCGTTTCTTGCGAAGAATCACAGGAGCTCCTTTTTACCTTCGCAACGAGAACCTCCATCTCGATCTAAAATTACCTACCATCCAGCAGTTCATGAAACGCTCCGCCAAGCGCTTCTTCGACACTGCTGAGAAGCACTCTAACCCGTTAATCGTATCGGCCGCCCGGTACACTCCCTCCCGTATTAGTAAGACTCGACGACCGAGACATACTCTGACCGACCCTGACGATGCTATTACTCTCCTCCAGGAGAGCAATAAAGCCACCAGCACAGTTAAGAAACACAGACACAGACCGCCGTCATTCCGTCCTCGCCGCCGAGGCCCGCCGCGACGACCCCGTACGTCCCCTCCCCGACCCTTGCTCGTGCCAGCCCGCGCCGCTGAGCCTGTAGTTTTAAATTCGTCCCTAAATAATGAAAATCCGATCCAGCCTGTCCCTTTGCTGTCCTCTCCCAGCGACGCCCTAAGCCGAGGCTCGTACCCCACAGGGGGTGCCCTTAGCGTGTAGTCGCTTAGTTTGTAAGCTTTTTGCCCTGGCTGGAGGCCCTAAAAATAATATTTTTTAAGGCACCACAGGAAAGTCCGGTTAAGCAGCCGACAACCTCCTAGGTTGACCTGCGAGATGCCAATCCGAAAAAAAAAAAAAAAAAAAAAAAAAAAAACTCAGCCAGTCAGTCGCTCTCGATACGCCCTACTAACAGTAGCTCTTACTATGTCCGACAGTGTAACGGTCTTTGTTATTTACTCCTTGTATATAGTTATTATGTAGTAAATAGTGTTTAAATTAGTACTAGTGAACTTTTTATACTTGTGAAAACTATTTGACTATTGTGAATAAATCATCTCTGTGTTTTGTGAAGACAGTGTTGTTTCATTTAAAGATCCACCAATCCAGTGATAGGGTGTACTCTGTACAACATTGATTGTCTGTGAGATGAGATTGAGACTAATTTTCAACGTATTAATAACAAAAATTGGCCTTCTGTTTAAAAATAACAATAAAAAGATCATTCACATTCACAATAAAGGTTCTATAAATAAAGGCACGGTTTAGAACTACGCGCTGCCTACATGTTTATTTATATTATTAAAATAGACACGTCATGCAAACAAACGTTAAACATAATTAAGGGCACAACACTTTTATATTATGCTAATGAGGTACTACAATACATAACCGTGCGACTGTACCAACCGTTTGCATATAAAACTATAAGGGTCAATTCGCACCGGTATAGCACCGGTTGGCAGTGCAGCGGCCGGCAGTTTTGCTGACAAACCATTTTCAACTTTATCTCTCTAGATTTAAAGGTTTGCAGGAGTCGAGCGGCAGCTCGCGGCGCCGCGCGGCTTCGCAAGCCGATGACGCAGCCATCTCGGTGTGATGTGAGTTGACCCTAACAATATAAACAAATCGTCTTCAACAATTGCTCAGGCGACATAGCGACTGTTTATGTAGGTATTATTTGACGAAGACTCGATCGGAGAGAACTACCTAATAATTTAATCAAAAGCAACAATTACGGTGGGAAGTGATTGCACAAAGAGAATTTAGACGCGGCTTTTTGCCGCCTTGTTGTTGGGTGACGTATTTTATTACTGTATGGACTGGACCACAATTGACTCGATGTGCCTTACCTATTGTAGTTTAGGGCCTCAATCTTGACTTTACGACTTTTAAATCTTATTGTAACTATTCTGTTTTGACATGTCGATTTAATTTTAAACTTCAATTGCTACATACATCAAGTAGGAAAGAAAACATTGTAGTAGTCGCTAAACATTTCATGATTTTTTTTTTGTAAATAAATTATGGCGTCATAACAACCAATTTTAGTTATGTGAAACATGTCTATGTACGTCAGTAACTGGTTTAAAATAAAAACCGTGACAAGTTACTTATTGAGGGGGGCGATTAAAAATAAGAACAATGAAATAAAAAGAGAAACATACAGTATACAGTGAAATGCTGATTTAGTGTTACATCAGTATAAGATTTACATGAATACAATACTTATACGTCATCGTCCGTCCGATAACCAACGCTCGACCGTGAAAACTTCTAATGCTAGTGTTAAATATACAAGTATCGTTTATCGTCACCAAAATAGGGTAACATGTCATGGTACTGTCATTCGATATCCAAGCATGTCGGGGCTTCTCTCTCTATTCTCTTTGTGTAACCCAACACGGGTTTTAGTTTGTATAATAAAACTTTAGTCATAGCCCAATTTGGAAGCTAGAACAAAGCAGTTATTAGGGGGCAATCTTCGTATCTTTTATAAACGATGCATATTAAGGTCGTCTGTCAAAAATGTCTTCAGTTTCCTATATTTTGACAAGTTTCTTGACATTTATTGACACTAAGCTAAGACCATATTGCGACTGGATATTGAACGTTTTCATTTACTTGAACTGACCTTCAGATACCAAACAAGTGGGGGTAAAGAATAAAATGTAAACAAAAACAAAACGCAATACCGACTGGAATTGCGATGCAGTTTTTACAATCCGATAATGACGAGAAAACGATAAAATGATCGCATGTCTATCCGCATCCACGCGCATTGTGATGAGTTCGGAATAAGTACAGCAAAATATTGCCTCGAATCAAATGTTGTTTTTATTTGTAACTGCAAACTTGTCTTCCATCCTTACTGTACTTAATTGTGTGGAGAGTCCATCTTCGCCGAAATTATGGGCGCCATGTTTTGTTAATTCATTGTCCTAATTTTATATCGTCCCTTTTAAAGAAATAGAGTAACAGCAAAGTTTGACGTCTAAATCTCGAATAAGTGTACACGGCTAAGTGGGTACAGCAGACCTCCAGCGGGCAAACACTCGCCCCGACCCAAATTGGCCCTCACTTGTCACACTCCACAGCCGTATTCACACTTCTCGCGTGACTAGCAAAAAATAAATCTGTATTACTCGCCCTTATTGGCACAATTAGCTACTAAGTAGGCCGCTTAATGTATCGCCATCGAAACTGTGTTTGCTGGTCATATTTTATTCGGGTACTAGCTGGAAATGAACGTTTATATATTGTGAGGTGTTCGGTTTTTCTGATTCTCTTTTGCGTTTATTTGCCGTGTAAATTGTTTTCATTGTGTCGGCAGGGCTTGCAATATCCGTTCATTTTTACTATCCGGATAATGCGGATTTTAATATTTAACTATCCGGATTATCCGGATAATGCGGATAATACGGATATTTTTGTTTTTATTATAAATAAAACCTAATAAACTTTAGAAACACGATAAAATCTGTTTCTCAAGCAAAATGACAAAGAAATAATAAACTATACCAATACTTCAAGTAACAATCACCTAAGAAAACTAGTTCACTTTAAAACATCATTAAATTTGTATCTATTCTTGTCATACTAAAACAATTCTAATTAACGGATCTTATATTTATCACAACACCCCAATCAAATCAACCTAAGTATTTAAAACATAATAAATAAAAATATCACTTTTCCTGGCAAATCAGCTCAATAAATAAAACAACTATAATAAAACACAAATGAACAATATATCTCAAAATAATCAAATATAATTTAACGTAATTCTTAAATCGTAAGTTTTTTTTAAATTCTGGTATTAAGATCAAAAAGCTTAAATTATCTAATGAATATTCTTTCATGGTTCAAGTTCTTAAATGCTTACATAAATATCCTTTAGCATGAAACATACTTTCTGCGTCTACGCTGGTCGGTGGTATTGATAGAAGTAGCTAGTAAACCCCATCTAAATTCTGCATCTCTATCTATTCTCATCAAATAGTGCCATCTCTACTCGAATTGTAGTGTCTAAATAATTTGTTGAAGAAGTCGCTGCGCAGAAGATGGCTGCCTTATAAACAGGATGATTTCTTCTCGTATTTGTGTTTTAATTGATACACAATATACACTATATAGCCTCTTCTTAAATTGTCACATCGTCAACAGTATCGAACATTTTCATAATTTTGATATAACTTTGGAAAAAGAAGAAATAACCCCAAACTAAACGTCGATGAATCTAGTTATATCTATTGAATAGACGTTGATCTAGCCACCAAAGACCAAAATAAATTTATTCCCCAGGTAAGGCCGTTAATAACCCGATATAGCCTATCTGACGATTGAAAAATGCCATATTTTGCTATCTGAGTACTATCTAACTATTTATCAGAGGATTGAAAAATCAGCTCTAAATTGACTTACTGTGATTTGTGAAGTGAATAAATAATTGAAAGAGTGATTAACTATATTAAAATAATAAGTAACGTAATAACAGTTATATTCTTTACAGACGACAGCCTTTTATTTAATATTTAAAAGAGAAATACAACTATCCGTAATATCCAAAAATCCGGATAGTGATCCAAGTCAAATCCGGATTTGAAAATCGGCGGATATCCGGATAATACGGATATCCGGATATCCGGATTGCAAGCCCACTCGGCACTCCCAGCCTATAGCTTTTAATAAACAAACAACGCTTGGTTCCCGCTTTGAAACCTTTCTCCAGTATCTAAAGATCCTTCTCAAACGCAGCCTTCTCAAGATCTCTTAAAGATTAAATTAAACTCGACAAACCTTATCCATTAAACATCCTAAACTATCTAGTCCAGAAACGAGATAACATTCTAAAACGTTTTACTAGTTGATGCGTTAATACAATACAGATCGTCTGTTTGTAAGCCTTTTGATATCTCTGCCAACGCCAAGTGTACCTTCGAGAATAGATGCAGTGAATGAAATAAATAGGACAAACCGAACATAAAACAATTTGATTATAATATAATTTACCTTGGCATATCTTTCACCAATACATTTGTAGACACGATTGTGAATTTCCCGGAATTTGCGAGTCAATGATTCTGTTTGTTTTCAGTATGCTGAAAGTAAAGAGTTCATTATTATTATTCAAGTGTCAGATACAAACTGAATAATCCTATGCAAAATAATTGTGAGACGTTTGGAAAAATTAAATTAACAATTCCCTTGTCTGCCTAGAACGTAGTGTTTTGATTATAAAGTGCATACGTGCAAAAAAAAATGAATGAATGCGAAAGCAATGCGACACCTACGCGAGGCCCCAACGAATTCGCTCATCGGTATTTATATAGACAAACAGGATATATTAACAGTACGTTGACATCGGGACACAGGTGCCAGATCAATTCATTTTCAGCATCGTAATCACCAATTACCTAAATTATTCATCGTTGATAAAACCTGTTAGAGTAACACATCTTACTTAAGTTAATATCCACGGTCGAATAAGTTTAAACTATCTCAATTAGCACGCGTAGCGTCACTGATTTTCATTTTAATGCTTTTTTCAAAGGTTTCTATTATTAGAGGGTAACTTTAATGTAGCTTTTATTAATTTATTGGCTCATTAACATAAAATTAAACAAATTAAACAAAACAAAAACATTTTCATTACATAACAACATTTTTTTAACGACAAACACAAACCGTTACTTTATTCACGTTTCTATAATTCGCATATTTTTTATAGGTGTATTAAAGGAGAATGGCGAGACTACATGTATTGTGGGACCCAGTGTTAGGGGTAGCATACATTATAGAAACTTATGAATTGTTAAAGAACGACATAAGACTAACCAAAAAGCAAATGGGAAGTAAGTTATAGAAGATGGGAGAAAAAAGATATGAACGGTAGAAGATTATAACCTAAAATATTCTTAAAGTACTTTGGGCATGTACTTATTGGCCTATTATTCAGTAGTAGAATGGCTTATTCATACATATTTACTTAAATTCACACCTATATCCCGTGAGGGTAGGTAGAAACTACAGAACGCCATCTGCTACGATTCGTCGATCTACTTCTTTTACTTCATCCACGAACATACGTCCGCGCGTTGCGCCTGACTTTTTTAAGGACATCACTAATATTTTCAGTGGATTTTTCTAGGGTGTCCTCCCATTACTTGTCCAGAAACTAGATTGTGGTCAGGTTAAACCTAGCTAACATGTAGTTTAGCATCATCCTATTGCTCTTTCCAATCCATCGGCACAGTATGTCCTCTTCCATATCTACATCTCTACAAGCCATCATCTTAGCATTCACCCCCTTACTACCTACCATACCTATCATCTTTCACACAATCTATGCTGCTCAGGGGTTTGGCTAGGTTTACAGACATCAACCCTCGTTACAAAAAGGTTCATAAAATAGTAATAACTTTTTAAAGTGGTCAAGGTACACAATATGACTAGATAAGGAGTCCAGTTGTTAGATCTCCTAGAATATAATATAAATAAGCATATTTGCTCTGCTTGAAACTAGAGGTTTGTTAAATAAATAAAAATATATTTTAAAGAAATCGCTTTTATTTACTTTATAATGACTTATAAAATATTGAAGACATACAATTGTTGTGAATCTTAGATACTTTTTTTTTAGTATGTAAGTATTGATTTATCTAATTAAAAGATTATCTAAGAAGGCAGCTGGTGCAGCGACATACCTCTGGTGTCTGGCATAGCCCATCTACTACAATATGCTCATAACATGAGAGCAACAGCCCACTGTCCATGTTCCCACGGGGTAATAACAATAGTATCCTAATATGGCATTTCGCCCCTCCAGCCTCCTATCTAGTGCGATGTATGTATAATAGGACTAACTACCTATATGCCTAGATTTAATTCGGGCACTTAAAATAAATGGGTGGTTGCCAAATAAATAGTTACCTAGGTGGAAATTGCAAATTCTAGCATTGCTAGGAATATAGAAATTAAAATCCTTTATAATTCGTTTTCTGAGCCCATCAGGTATATGTCGCTTTTCAGCATCATTGCACTCCAAAAACAAGCAGCGCCGTGCTGTATCAGCCGCTCTTCTCAATGTGGGCAATATAATATGTTCAGCAGAAGTTTCCTGTAATGGACGTCTTGAGGTGGATGGACTAGCCTCTTCACCCTCTGTGTCAGATATTCTTCTTGTGGGCAATATTTGTTCAGTAGATGTTTCCACTAATGGATTTCCAAATCTTGATGGACCAACCTCTTCAACTTCCACCATTTGCTCTGTCTGTTGAGAAGATGTTGGTTGACTGATTGCAGAAGGTGAAACCACAGCAGAACTTCTAAAGAACTGTCCACCACTCTCTGTGCCCATAAATAGCATGGCACACATATGTCCTCATTTAAGGTTAACTGAAACAATAAAAGTAAAATGTTGCCAAAAATAATAATATATTAGGATTTCATATCATTATTTGTAATATTAAATGTTTATAGGGTTACTGGTAAGGTTGGCATCCAAAAAGCCCACTTGTGATGAGACCTTGACAGTAACCTTACCTTAGGCTTACCAGTAACCCTATATAAATTGTTTTCATTACCAACCTGGCGGGGCCTTATCCATTCCGATACAATGTCTCTTATTCGGGTTTCCCTTTCAGACATCTCTGGTCGGACAACTAGCCTGCTCCTGATTCTCAAAATCTATCTGCCACATCCAGCACATACATCACGAAGGCCAGGTTGTGGTTGGGTCTCATGTTCAGGACCATCATTTGGGTTACTATTTATCAACTCCCAACATGAGTGACAAATATACTTGTCTCCAGTTACCTAAAAATATTATTACTATGGTTAAGGATACACAAAAAATGTTTACAAGCTAAGTTATAATCATGTTTTGCTTCTGGGTTAAGAATGTGACTACCACATTCAATGCTGCCAAAGCATGTGTGGTACAGGTACACATACTTAAAGAACAGACTATCCAAAAACGTTATCCATCAGGTTATTACGCTAGCAGTGTGGTTATACAAAAATAGTAATATTCTTCTAATCAAGTATCTTGACTTGGCCTGCGAAGTTGTACTTCATCAGTGGTACACCTAGTCATACAACATTGTTAGGAGATTCTGCTCTCTGGAGCCCTTACCATTGGTAGCTTGGGTCCTGATACCGGTGCAGTATTTTATTTTAAAATGTTATTAATATTGTGCACCACAAGCAGTACCTAAGACGACCCACTGA
The DNA here is from genome assembly GCA_947361185.1 of Charanyca ferruginea. Taxonomy (NCBI): domain Eukaryota; kingdom Metazoa; phylum Arthropoda; class Insecta; order Lepidoptera; family Noctuidae; genus Charanyca; species Charanyca ferruginea. The sequence goes on along the minus strand of OX376056.1, from coordinate 18,571,972 downwards.
CCGTAATCTGCAGTATTATAAAATACTTCAGGTTGGTATTATATTTAGAAGATTAAGAGATGCTCCTGTGTTGCCCAATACTGCAAGACGAGCAGGAAGAGCATAATTATGATAAGAGTATTATATACGAAACTACATATTTGTATACGAAATCTCTACTTTTGCTTGCTCCATTTATTTTATATTAGTATGATTTGTGTTCATGAAATTAAACAAATTAGTACATGAATATACTTACATCACGCGGGTACACCCATTTCTGTACTCTTTCAACTATTTGATCACGTTCATCAGACAAACGATGTCTCGGTAAGCGAGCAATTTTCAATTATTAACACAACGCATTTTAACCGTTGAGAAATTCCAAATCACTTGCAAGTCGGTCGTCAGTCTAAAGGTAAAGCCAAATTGTCAAGAATCCACAAAATCGCAAAAATAGTATTAGAATCCCACCCACGTTAGCTGTTAAACACAAACAATGTGAATGGAATTAATTGACAATGACATCAAATGACATGACAATTCGACACTGACGTTCCATTTTTACGTTCCATGTTTTCATTACTGTTAAAATAATTTATATTATTTTTACGGACTGTTTATAACAGTATTTATGTTTCGTTTTATACGTTATTGGTTTATTTAACAAGATGTAAGTAAAATAAAAAGGAAATCTGCCAAGCGAAAACGTACTTAAGTATTTTAAGAGGGTAAATCAGTAGTGTAGATTGGAATGTATCAATGTAATTCGTAAAAAACATTGCGTTCGGAAACTGCACGATACTTATTTTTTAATAAACTAAAATCATTAATAACTTTTAATTCCCATTCTCTAGTAACTCAATATTTTTTTTAGAGAACTCTTATAAACTTGTTACTATAATTAGTATTAACTAGTCCGAGCACGGTGCTCCGTTAATTTTTAAATTACGTGGGTCCAGCCTCGCCATCCTCCTTTATCACACGCTAGTAACCTATTACGTTTGGATAACAGCGGTTTTATTGGTGTTTCGTCCGCGCTCTGTCACTGGGCGGGCGGTACGCGTCCTTGACTCGGCCCGGTCGTGCGGTCGTTGACGCCGGCGCTGCGGGGGACGGCCCTACATTATGCACACGCGACTGCCTTCGCTCCCTTCTGATCGTTCAAGACGTGCTTTGTCGCCGCAGACACGCGTCACACACGCCGCAACCGAAGGGCTATTCAACGGAAAATAAACGCAGCGATTTCAAACGCGCTTTTGACGTGCTCGAGAATGAGAACGAGCCAAAGTTGCGTCCAGTTGTTTAATTGTTTAGTCGTTTAATGTAGCTTTTTATTAATGACGCAATAAACCTGAATTTTGGATATAAAATATGTACGTGCCTGTATGTCAGTGAAAATATTTTAAATAATATTTTAATTCATTCGTTATAATCCAATAAGTCTATCTAAAATACGCGCTGAGACGTGGAGTTACGGACACCAGCCCGTCATACTACTACTACTACCATTAAACTGTTCAATTTGTAGTACAAACTGTCCATACACTATTCTAAGTAACTGGGCTACCGAGCAAGCTCGATATTTTTTCCTTTTTAAAAAAAATTAAACCTAGCTAGATCGATTAATCGCCCCCGAAACCCCCTGCATACTAAATTTCATGAAAATCGTTTGAGCCATTTCCGAGATTTGATTCTAAGAATTGCTCGTTTAAAGGTATTCGATTCTATTTAAAAGCCGAATAGTCTCAGAATAAACGTAGATAAAAATAAATACATTTCTCTAAGAAGTTTGATATGGGCAACATCAAACCACCGACGACATAGGTACAATTGAATCTTCTTAACGCAAATTGATATTTTTTTTGCGACACTCCGATTGCCCGATGCAATTTCCCAACGTCTGTGGCCTCATCTACTTCGGTGCTTCGTGAATCAAAAGTTGCCACGTCATCCTCCGTATACTTTTTATTTTTTTTCATACAATGTCTAACCCACATTTGTATAACGGACTCTGATCAGCTAGCGATTTCATATTGAATTAAAAACTTAACAATTACCGTGGTTTAGCACAATCAGCACTAACATAGTTTTCTAAATGTTTACGACGCATAGCAAAAGCTTTCGAAGTATTTACTACACTTACTCCCAAGATTTTTTCCTTTGCTATTTCTTTAGTGACACAGTCATCTAAAGTCCAAGAAATATGAAACGTTCAACATAGTGTTTCCACTTCAGTAAATTGTACCAAGTGAAACACCATAAAAGTCTGTGGGTAGAACTTTCTGTTGACAGATAACTTTATGAGTCGCCCAAACTCGGTGTAAGCAGCTAGGTGTCGAATCGAACAATAGAAATAAAACTGTCGGTACTTAATGGTTGTTAGTCTCATCTCATGCAACTCGTCATGTTTTATTATTTTGGGTAAGAGATCATAACTTTGACGGTTCGCAGTTCGATTGTCTTTGGGTGAAGCCAATGAGCACGTCCCCTTTCGAACGTCGCATTCGACGCCAATGTATTTGATCAATGCTTGTAACGTTGGTATGTACCTCGTTTTATGGTTCATAAAATATTTTTTTGTTCCGTGACCCGTCTCAAATACCAGAATAACCATACGATAATCGATTCAGTGCGCATGTTACGTGTTTCAGGGACCCCATAAAGCTGTTTCCGCACTGCGCCTATTATAACTGTTTTACGACTGCCGACTAGGTATCCTCGGCGCATGCACGTATATTTCCACTGAGGGTTTTCGAGTACACCAATGTCTCGATGCTAAACGTGTAACGGTATAATCGCTCTCCTTTTGTAGGGGTTATATTCGGGGTAATTGCGCCCCGCCGGCGCGGGCGCCGCGGCGCTCCAACCCTCGAAAATGCTTCGACTAATACCGCCACTTCAACATGTTGCAATACATTGTTCGCGACCAAAGCCGATTTAAATATCTGTGGTTCGTGGAATAATAAAAACAAACTAAAACTGAGTGGCTTTTGATCGCGCTTGGCTGCCTACAATCATTCAGTTTAATATTTGAAATGGGAGTTTCAAATTTCTAACCCTTTGTCGGCGATTTGTGGGCGTGTAAACGGTTTTAGATGCAATAAATCTACTAGTGATGCTGTTCATGAAGTTACTGACTATGTTGTCAATAATGTGGATGATAAAAACAAAGTTCTGGCTATATTTCTCGATCTGGCTAAGGCATTTGACACAGTCTCTGTCCCCAGGCTGATAAATAAGCTTGAGGGAATCGGAATAAGAGGTTTACAGCTCGACCTCTTCACGGACTACCTTTGTAATAGATTTCAGTGTGTCAGAGTTGGCGATTGGATAAGTGATGATCTTCCCATTACCTACGGAGTCCCTCAAGGTAGTGTCCTCGGGCCTACCTTGTTCCTCATTTACATTAATGACCTCTGTGACCTAGAACTTCAAAATGGGAAGATTGTTGCTTTCGCAGACGACACGGCTCTTGTTTTTAAAGACAGTTCATGGAGCAAAACGTTTCAACAAGCTCAATGTGGCTTTGATGCAGTTAACCGTTGGCTAAGAGCTAACCTTTTAACACTAAATGTGGACAAAACCAAATTTATAAAGTTTTCTCTCCGAAATGTCCCGCAGACGATGAACAATTATTCTGATACCATTATCGCTCACTCCCAAAATTGCTGTAGCATAACACCCTGTGGCTGCCCCTCGCTTCAGCAATCGAGCACCATCAAGTATCTTGGCATCCTAATTGATAGTAGACTGAACTTTGCTCCACACATCGACCTTGTTTCATCTAGGGTTCGTAAACTAATGTATATATTTAAAAATCCCAGACATATAGCTAAAACGAAGTTATTAAAAACAATTTATTCCGCCCTATGCCAATCGCTTTTAGTCTATTGTATAACGTGCTGGGGCGGCGCATGCAAAACACTAATTTTGAAACTTGAGCGTGCACAAAGGGCGCTGCTTAAAGTTAGTGCTTTTCTCCCATTCTTTCATCCCACTACTGATCTTTATCAAACCTGCGAAGTATTAACAGTAAGACAGCTTTACATACTCCACGCTGTTCTAAAAATGCATGGTCTCCTGACGTATAATCCTACAGCTTTTATACATAAACGTAGAAAGCACACAGTATGCGTATATAAAGCTTGCCGCACTCATTTTGCGCAGCGATTTTTCAGTTTCTTAGGTGGCCATATGTATAATAAAATTAATGAAATTTTAAACATATATCCGCTAATTAAACCTAAATGTAAAAAAGCAGTCACTCGATGGCTCCTAAGTCTTGATTATATCAACACGGAAAAGATCCTAAGCATTCAAAAGTAGAACTAAATCATCGGATTGCACCAAATTTGCGTACCTGCTCGCATAATTCACCCCATAACCTTGTATTCATATTAAACGCTCACTACCACACCAATAGCACACACACACGCACACGCATACACACTCACATATACTCCCCACACACACACGCACACACACACACACACACGCGCACACACACACAAACACACTCACACACACACACACAAACACACACTCACACACACACACACACACACACTTTGTCAAGTACAACTCGTTTTTAACAAAACTAAGTAATAATATATATATCTGGTAGTCTATACTTTCCTATAGTTTGGTCTAATTTGATAATTATAAGCGTTGTAATGTCATATCTTCTATTGTTCAGCTTTTATATTTTTTATTTCTACATGAAAGAGCACTGATTTCCGAGATACAGGTTCTACCTAGTTTGGAAGTCAGGAGTTCATATAGTTAAGCTGCCTAATTCTTGGATTATAAATATGTTTAGTTCTTATAGTATCTCTGTATTAGGCTAAAGGATCTAGTCCAAATAAACATTATTATTATTATTATTATTATTGCTGAAACATTAGGTCGGACCGCGGTCAGGTCGCCCTCGTCTAGACGTCTACTAATTTTGAGTCAACCTCCTGCTGATATTTAGTTAATCCGATCGATAAATGCTTTGTTTCTGTGTCTAAGAGCTGAATTGAGTTTTCTCCCTTGAACGATTTTTTTTTATCTTGAATTTAATTTCGATAGTTCATTATCATAATCAGATCCTCGCAACCTGTTTTGGTCTTCATTTCCATAGATACTTATTTTATTTTATTTTATTTTATTTTTGTAATTTTAGGAAAACTTACAGCTGATCATGCACAATAGTTCGATTGTAAATAACATTATGAAGGCCAATTACAAGTTTTCACAGATATAAAAAGTATACAAAGATATAATTATATAGGTAGTAGACAGAATAAACTTGACTATTGAAACCGTTGACTATTTTAGGTTCTCAAAGAAATGATTGCAAAGAGTCTTTTTTAACTTGTTCACATTAGTGTGAAAAAGATCGATATCAACGTCCTGGCAAGTCGAATCGAAGACACGACTTGCCCTAATCATGTACGAGTTTAGTCTGTAGTTCGTTCTTGTCACTGGTGCATACAACAGACGAGGTTTGCGCAAAGACGAATAAGAAGCTCGCAGTCCTATTTTACTCAACAAGTCGGGTACGTCGATGGAACTGTTTGCAATTTTAAACAGAAAAGCTAAATCGGAAATTTTTCTGCGTTCATACAAAGGAAGGATATGAAATTTTTTACACCGTTTAAGATAATCAGATATATATATTTTGGAGCGAAATTGAATGTACCTTAAGAATTTTCTTTGTATGCCCTCTAAACGATGAATGTAAATGTTATAACTTGGGTTCCAAACTTGAGAGGCATACTCGAGGTGGCTACGAACAAACGAGCAATACAAGATTTTGATTGTCTTTATGTTTTTAAAATCGGTCGAGACCCTGAAAATAAAACCTAGTGCTTTTGATGCTTTGCGAACGATATTGTTAATGTGAGTGTCAAAAATAAGTTTTGAGTCAAAGGAAATCCCAAGATCTTTTATTATATTGACCCTGGATATTGGAGTACCAAGGAGAGTGTAAGGAAACAAAACAGGGTGGGGTTTTCGGGTGAATGAACACACGTAGCATTTAGAAACGTTTAGATCCAACTTATTTAAATTGCAGTAGGCTTGAAAGGTATCTAGATCATCCTGCAGTAACAGAGAATCTGCATGGGTAGTGACCTGTTTCATGATCTTCATGTCATCCGCATACAGTAATATTTTAGAATACCGAAAACAGGAGGTAACGTCATTTATGAAGATATTAAATAGAAGAGGCCCTAACAAAGATCCCTGGGGAACTCCTGAAGGAATATGCATGGCTCTAGAGGAGTAGCCATTCAACACTACAGTCTGACATCTTCCCTCAACGTATGACTTGAACCACCTATATAAATTACCTCTGATACCCATCGATAAAAGCTTACGCATTAAGATAACGTGATCGATTCGATCAAAACATTTGCTATAATCGGTATATATAGCGTCAACCTGGGATCGATGTGACATAGACTCCGATAGGAAGTCACTACAGAGAACTAGATTAGACGTGGTGGACCGACCTCTTAAGAAACCATGTTGATTCTCAGTGAAGCTATGTTTGATCGCTGAGTAAACTTGTTTATATACAATTTTCTCCAGTACTTTAGCAAACACACACAACTTGGAGATCGGCCTGTAGTTCTCAACAGAAGTTTTTGACCCCTTTTTATGTATCGGTGTTATATATGCCGATTTCCAGATCGCTGGTACCAAACCATTATCAAGTGACCTCCTAAACAAGATCGACAACGGGAAAGAGAGACTTTTGGCGCACTTCGATATGAAAAAGGGTGGCACATTATCAGGACCCGCGGATTTATTCAAATCAATTTGCTTAAGCATCCTATGAACTTCATCCTCACGTATTTCCACAGCATTGATGTCGGATGTACCCTGTATAATGCTGTGATTTGCAACACAGGACACAGGAGCACCTCCAGTATCCGAAGCCACCAGAAAGTTGGAATGGAAAAAATCACTAAAAAAGTTACAAATAACATCCCCATCACCAGATGACAACTGCCCGAAGTGTAGCACTGACGGATAGGAGTTCGACTGTTTCCTCTGTTTGTTTAACATAACTCCAAAAGGCTCGAGGATTATTACTTATGTTTGATTCTATTTTATTTATATAATCGTCGAACATAACCGTCTCCAGATCTTTAACGCGTTGTCTTAGTAAAATAAAGCAATTGTAATCTGAGAGATTTCCATATTTTTTAAATTTGCTGTGATATTTAGCTTTTTCCTTTATAATTTTAATCAAAGGGCTTCGGTACCAAGGTGGATACTTAGAATGAGATCCGACTGTTTTGGTTGGTATGCAGGTATTACGGATCATATCTATTACAGAATAGAAGTATGTGATAGCGTCCTCAAGCGACCGACAGTTCAATTCACTCTGCCAATCAACTAGATTAAGTTTATCATTTATTACGTTGTAATCAGCCAAACGATATAAAGATTTAACGTAAGGACGAATCGGAAGGCTATGCAATTGAACAAAGTCGGCAGTAACACATAATGCCCTGTGATGCAAATCCTCAGGCACAAGTGGGTCATCACAACAGGTGACAGCAACGTGGTCGTTGGACAGCACCAGATCCAGAATCCTATTATTGCTATTCAAGTGAGAGTTAAACTGTAGAAGATTACACGTGTTGAAGTTGTCAATTAGGTTAGTTTGCACATCACCAAGCAGGTTAGCAGGGTACAAAGAACATCCATCGGCAGCAGGCTGCCACGTTATGTTGGGCTGATTAAAATCTCCAAGAACGACAAACTTGTCTGCAGAATGTTTAAATACAATATCGAATAAGTTCTCTGAGAAATTGCCCAACTGGATTGCTAAAGAGTTACCTGCATTCTGGGAACAGATGTAAACAATGCATATGTGCATCTTGTACGAGATTCTGGGTTTTTTCCGCACTAGTGTTAATGTAACCCACATGTCCTCAGCACTGGAGCACCACTCATTGCAAGAATCCGCCACAAGTACGCGTTTAACTGCGATTAAGACACCTCCCCCCATAACTTGATTAGTGTTGGCATAGTCGCGATCCCGTCTCCATACGAGATATCTATCGTCGAAAAGTTCAGAGTCAGATATTCCGTCGTTTAACCAGGTCTCAGTTAAGCAAATAACATCAAAGCTGTTTATACATACATTTCTATAGAAATCTCGAGTTTTTGTTCGTAGACCACGCACGTTTTGATAGTAAAGGCTAAGGGACGCCATCATAAATTATAATTAAAAAAAACGAAATAGTAATATAAATATAACAAGTGTAAGGCACATTCAATTCGTAAAACCGGCTATTATTGAGAGTTAGGTTAATTAGCGTGGATAAGGGAATCAGTACTTTAACGACAAAGAAATTAGGTGTAATTAGCGAGTAAATGCAATAATTGGTAACATGAAAATAAATGTGGGCACAAAAAACTCGGTATGATAGCAGCAAGCAAAATAAAGCTTTATACGTAAAAGAATAACTATTAAAATCATAATATATAAAAATTGCAGAATAGTTGACACCAAGCGATAAGAGAACAATAGGCTGCCGAGAATGGAATGCGTGTAAAAAACAAGAACATGTGTATCTCAAACTAAATGAGTGGATGTAAACAAATTGCTTGCCAGAACGTTGAATCGATATAATTAGGATAAAAACTTCTTCAAATCCAGCTCTGATTTGATGTGATGTTTCGGTGAGGTATTATTTTTGCGTAGCATTATTCTACATCCTCTAACCCAAACATGTTCAAAGCCGCGTTCTTTGGCTCTGGCTTTGGTCTTATTTAAAAGGATTTTATTCTCAAACGTTAAGTGATCGTTAACGTAGATCCTGTTCTCGCCTTTCAATCCCAGGTCACTGGAATTTAGAGTCTTATGCTTCTTCGCGGCCGCTACGAAGTCATTTTTTAAGTAGCTGTTGTGGACTGAACAAATTATGTTTTTATTATGCTTGTCATTGCGCATCGGCACCCTTGCAATATAATTAATCTGATCTTTAGGAATATGGTAGTTAATGGTATCTCCGATCTTGGCTATCACAGAAAAGAGGTTTTCATCGCTGGACATCGGAACTCCTTTTATCTCGATGTTATTTATACGGGATCTCTGCTCACTCTCACTTTGTTGATTTTCAAGCTTCTCCACACGAACCTGTAGCACAGAAATCTGCTCTTTTATCTTCCCCATAGTCTCAAGTTCAAGCTCCAGGGTCGAAATCTTGCATGTCAAGGCCTTCATCTCATCATTGACAGATTCCAAAGACGACTTGATTTCAGAGAATTCAGACCTGATGACTTTAAATTCCGTAAGCTCCGCCTGGATCGCTTTTATGCTTTCAACTAACGCTGGCAATGCTTCCATCTGGGTTGAGAGTCGTTTAAGCTCGGTTAAAATGGTTTCCGAGTCTGTTGGTGAAGTAATAGGAAGAACAATGCGGGGGCTGGCTGCCGCTGATGACTTGCAGCTGGCACACTTCCATGTTGTTCTACGGTCTCCTAGCTTTCTCCAACCAATTTCTGTTATACCTGCGCAGGGGAAGTCAAACTGCCCCTGGCAAAGTGTGCACATAACACCATCCCTAGCTTCGACATCACAACTTTTGCACTTGAACATTTTAGTCACTCGAAGGTTTGAGAAACGTAGTAACAGTCGTTAGTCGTGTTTATTCACAGAGCAAATATAAACGATTTGCGCGCGCGCGTTCGTTAAGCTGTCTAACGCCGTACTGCGACTTGCTACTTTTCCATATTTGCCGTCAACTCAGTTAGTCAGCTCTCTTTCTAGCCATATCATCTTTCAAATATACGTAACGGACATTTGCTTTAGTCATCCGCTGAATGAAATGTCTAATACACTCGGCGTCACAAAAATCGCACCTCTTTAAGAATTCCCTTCAAAGTCATTTTAACCCTATTAATCAATGGTATACATATGACTATAAGGTATAATTGGAAAGGCAATTTATTTAAATTTCAGAATAAATCAATGGATTTGGTTTTTTGTTTACCAGGGAATAAAAAAAAGCAAGCTAATGCAAATGATTAAAAAGTTAAATTTTATTTTATCAGCAAAAATTACAACAAAGTCCTTAAAACTAACTTAAAACCTAGTGTTACCCCCCCTAGCCCTGATGACTGCTTCCATGCGTTCTCTCATGGACCTTATTAATGTGACAACAGTCTCTTGTGGAATGTTGTCCCATTCTGCAACGACGGCATCTTGAAGGTCTTGGAGAGTGGTAGGGGCAGGATTTCGTGCCCGTACTCGCCGTTTCAGTTCATCCCAAAGGTGCTCAATAGGGTTCAGGTCTGGACTTCGCGCCGGCCAGCGCATAACAGGGATGCCAACTTCTTGCAGGTAGTCTCTTACAATTAAAGCGGTGTGACAACGGGCGTTATCGTGCATTAACGTGAACCCACTGCCAACAAAACCCGCATAAGGGCAACCTGCTCCTCTAAGATCTCTGTTATGTACCGAGCAGCAGTCAGCGACCCTTGCCCGCGAGCACTTCCAGTCCGAGAAACACACACAAGGTTCGTTTTACCGTCGATTGACATGCCGCCCCAGAACATGCACGAGCCACCCCCGTATTCCACTGTCTCTTGAATACAGGCTTGTGCGAATCGTTCCCCTTGCCTCCTATACACTCTTCGACGCCTGTCGTTGCAGAAAAGACACACCCTCGTCTCATCCGAGAAGAGCACAGCCCTGCATTGGTCTATTGTCCAATCCACATGGTCACGGGCAAATTGCAACCGGTCTCTCCTATGCTGTGCAGTCAATTTGGGCCCTGTAGCAGCCCTATGAGCTGCAATTTTCTTCTCCCGCATTCTTCTTCTAATCGTGGAGACGCTTACAGAAGTTCTGCGAGCTGATCGCAGTTGTTGTTGCAGCTCAACAGCATTGGAGAACCGATTACGTAAAGACGTCGAAACAATGAAGCGATCGTCTCTTTCGGATGTGCACCGTTGTCTTCCAGATCCACGTCTTCGGATATAGCCACCAGTCTCTTGGAAACGTTGGAACACTCGTCGAACGGCAAAACGACTCAAGTTCAGTTGCCGAGCAACATCACATTGCCGCATCCCTGATTGCAGTAGTGCAATGACTTGAGCGGCTTCATCTGCAGTGGTATCCATCTTCTGGGGTATTTTTCTTGCTGTAGCTGTTCACGTGTGTTCACTTCAAAGGTTGAATAGCGAATGACCCACATTTAACCCGGGTCGCCTGTTTTATACCCTTGTAGGGAGGTGCAATTAGTGGCCGTTGTAATGCGTATTTTGACAACATTTTTTTTAACGTTACGTGCTAATGAGATCTGTTGTGTTTAGGAATTCTAACTGTTGTTAATTTAAAGGTCGTTAAACATACTTTTAATTGATACCAATATTAATTGGGTTTAATGTATTCGTTACTGGCGGGACATGTTTTAAACTTATTTTCGAAAAGGTGCGATTTTTGTGACGCCGAGTGTATTATGGAGAGGTTAAGGAAGTCGCGTTGCTATTTCTGGAATGCGTATTCGGGAAGGCCTGTTACATGCACGGAACAAACGGTAGGGATTACGCACATCGCATTAGCATATAATGGTGTTATTTGCATTCGGCCACTGAGGCTTATTTTACGCCCGTTTATTTTTCAGAAATCCAACCCGTTCACTGCAGCACAGTAATTTATGCAAAATACCGCACATGATTGGACGGCGGCGGACCCCTTTTTGCCTTTTTAAATTTCCTCGACTCCTCGTTTATAGTTTGGCTGTAATATGTGCCGACCTGACGAATTATGTGGTTGCTTGGGCAATTTTTCAGATTGATGTCGGTATGTTTTATTCCTTTAATTTACTGCTCCCGCAGCCGACAGGCCTTGTTGTTTTAATTTTCCTTCCTTGTTCAATTCAGACTTTTTGGTTTTTAACCATCAGACTTGAACAGGAAACGGGTAATTGTAACAATCATTTGGTAGAGAAACTTCCTCTTATGCTAAAATTCAATCGTTTTTTATTGCTGGAAATAAATTAGTTGTGAACTTGTGAATAAACCCGCAAAGTTCAAGAATTTTAGTGCGAATCCGATGCCATTTCAAATATCGGAGATGCTTCTAGCTGTGTGCGGCAGTGAGCCCGACACGCGGACCGGGAAAGAATTTCAATAAGTTGTTTTCATTTGCAAATTGCGCGCCGCGGCGACACCTAATGGAATAGGAATCTAGAGGGCCGCGTGCCGGCCGTCGCACCAGTTCCGCTTATTGGATTATATAGAGCTCCTTCGATGCGTTCTCGCTTACTCCGATTTTTTTGACTAATGCTATTTGTTTTTAAGAAAATAAACAAGGTTATTCCGCGAATCGAGTCACGGTCCTGGCTTAGTTTCCTTAATGTTTACTCTATTAATTTTCCAAGACTTGTGGTAGTGTTCGTCGTCCGATGAAGAAAGATCTTTGTCAGGAGTGAGGAGGTGCGCTTGTGAAAAATGCGAGAGCGTTATTAGCATCCCGGGGACGAATTGGTATGCCGCGGGCATGTTCCTTTCGACCGTCATTATTCATTTATTCATGGGACTCATGTACTAAGCACCGAGCAACGAGAATTTACTATGTATTATACTTAATTATGTAGTAAACAACAAAACTTATTGGTTTTTTTTTTTTTTTTTTTCTCTTTATTTATTAGGGACTTGCAACCATTAGCAGGTCATGCCAGCCCCATCTTATACTTAAGCAAGTTACTTACAAAATTTTCTTAAGGCTATTAGATATAAATTTATAAATAAGCTTAGCTTTATTGCTTGCAGGGTAAGCCAGAATACATTGAAATTTACCTAAATCTAGTGCATTTAATCTCAAGTTTTTACATAAATGTTGCCTTTCAAAATTATTGCGAATACACTCCGTAAGAAGGTGTTGGACATCTTCTGGTTTATCACAAACAATACAGTTAGATGAAAGGGATTTCTTCATTAAAAAGGTAAATTTTCTTAGTGGTACATGTCCAGATCGTATTCTAAAAGCTATTTTAAGTAATTGCCTACCCAATTTAATATCGGCAAACCACGGTATCGAGGAGGCTCACATTGCATAGTTCTATACCATATTCCTTTCTCTCGAGATCTAATATCAAAATGTTCCCTCCACTTTCGTTGCCATATTGTCTTGAACCGTGAAAAATATTCTGAGTAATCAGGAGTTATGAATACCTCGCTTCCGTCTGTACAAGATCTTTTTGCCAAAATGTCCGCCTCCTCATTACCTCTCAAGCCAACATGTGAAGGAATCCATTGCAATCTCAGAGTTACATCACTAGGCATGGTATATATTCTATCAAGAATAACATAAGCTAACGCTGTCCCTCTGCAGCCAGAGGCGGAGCGAGCTATGTGTTCTAAAGCGCTTTTGCTTTTTTTTTTCTATTCTTAGATCTTAAACACCTATTTTTTAAAGAAGATATGGCCTCTGAAATCGCAAATAGCTCGGCGTACATAATATTTATTTCAGAAGAAATTTTAAAACCCTCACTTACTCCGAAACTATTACTAACATAGGCGGCACCAACACCATCCTTAGTCTTAGAACCATCTGTAAATACTTTTTGCCATCCTGCATATTTGATATTTAATTCATCTAGTATATTATTTAACAGTAGACTATAATTATACGAATCCTTGGACGCTTTAACGCAATCCAAATGGGTTAAAATTACTTCATTAATTTTTATATTAGAGGTCCATATATCCAAATTAAACATCCCTAGAGGAGAAGAGGCAAATACTTTCTCGTGTTTAATCTCTGTGTATACGGTAGGTAATAGTGGTTTCTTTTTCTTTTGCCAATATCTATAATCACATAGTGTTTCTAGTTCTTCTAACAAAATAATGGTGGGATTATTCGAAAAAGAGCGAGCCTTAAAACAATATTTATAGGCAATGTATTGCCTTCTCAAAAACAATGGCGGTATGCAGATCTCACACTCCATAACGTGTATAGGGGTTGTTTTTATAAATCCGCCGATAATTCTAAGTGCATGATTTTGGAGCAAGTTTAACTTTGAAATATGACTTTCGGCACTATTATCATATAAAAAAGATGCGTAATCTATCCTGCTACGAATCAAGGCTATGTATAATCTACGTAAATGTTTTGGGTGTACTCCCCAGGTAGGTCCAGCCAGTATCCTCAACAAATTTAAAAAAAATTGTGTTTTTGCATGTAGTTCGTTTATATGTTTATGAAAAAGTAATTTAGTATCCAACCACATACCCAGATATTTGTAATTATTAACTAACTCTAAAGAAGTACCCCGTGCTTTAATGTCTAGTTCTTTACCTTTCCTACTTCTAGTGAATAAACAAATTTTAGTTTTATTTACCGAAATATTCAAACCCAATTTTTCTAACAAATCAACAATGAGATTAACTGACTCCTGAACTTGAATAACACTGTCGTGTAATTTTTGATTTCTAGTGTACAATACAAAATCGTCAGCATACTGAGAAGCAGTAACGTTTGTAATGGCTTTACAGATGTTATGTGTTACAATATTAAATAGTAGTGGCGACATAGGATCACCCTGTGCTAGGCCTCTGTTTGTATACCTTTCCATAAAAGTATTATCATTTTCACATTTAATTTTTAGTCTCCTTTCACTGAGAAATTCCCATATATACTTACAGACCCGAGTACCCACCGACAAACCATCAAGTATAGTGACAACTTTATCAATTAAAACATTATTGTAGGCACTTTCTATGTCTAAAAAACAGGCCAGCGTGTCGCAACTTGTTGAAAAACCAATCTGGATGTATGAAACTAATCTAGTCAGAGCATCTAACGAGGAATGACTTCGCCTGAAACCTACTGTTACTGGGGCTAAAATTTTGTTTTTTTCAACAAACCATTCAAGACGTTTAGTGATCATTAAATTAAAAACCTTACAAAGGCATGATATTAACGATATTGGTCTTAATTTTTGTGTTAAATTACGACTACCAGCTGTAGGTTTAGGAATCGGGATAACTAAAATATCACGCCATTGCACGGGTACAACTGATTGCTTAAAAATTGCATTATAGATTTTAAGAAGGTATTCTTTCGCTGACCAAGGTAAGTTGTAAACCATAGAGTAAGTTATTTCATCCACACCGGGAGCTGTATCTTTCTTTTTAAGACAGCACAGAAGCTCCTGCATATGAAATTCACCTTCCAATAGTTGGTTTGTCGATGTCAATAGTGGTTGTCGCGTAATTACAGAATCAGGAGCTAAGTTACAAAGTAAATGTAATTTTGTCTTCAGTAGATGATGTGAATCTATTATATTGCCGTCCTTTTACCCACCTCATTTTCCTCCAAACCTCAGGGCTAGAAGAAGCATCATCCAATCCATTGCAAAACTTCTGCCAATTTTCTGATCGAGCTTTACTAGTTTTTGATTTTGACTCAGCATATTTATTTTCTAGTTTGTTTAAATTCTGAGGTGTGGGGTTTCTCCTAAATTGTTTTAAAATTAACCGTCTTTCTGCTATAATTTTAGATAAATCAGGTGTCCAGTAAGGTTTAGGTGTGAAATTTTGTAGTGGGTTGGTACAGACTTTAATTTTAGGGATACTCTTGTCAGCTGCCTCATTGATTATCCTAACAAAAGCATTATACATATTATGAACCTCCTCAGAATTTGGTAGCAAATCAATACGCCTTAAAATTTCTTTTTTATACATAGACCAGTCAGCTCTTTTAAAATTACGTTTAGGACAAAGTTTAATAGCATCATGATATTTATAAGTGATTTTTATTAGAAGATGATCACTTCTCAAATTCTCATTCAAAACCCGCCAGTTAAAGTGCATAACTAAATCCGTGGAAACAAAAGTGACATCTGGTGATGTTTCTTGGAGTACACCATTCACATATTTACTTCTAGTTGTACTACCATCATTTAGAGAAACGAAACCATTTTCGATTGAACTATCAAACAGCTGATTGCCCCGTGTATCATTTTTGCAGGACCAGTTCGTGTGGTGGGCATTAAAATCACCAACTATCATTGTACTGTGCATAAATTGAGAAAATAAACAATCCCAGTCCGCTTGTGAAGTACGTACAGGAGACGTACAATATATCGCAATAATATTTGATAAGTACTTACAGTTTAGGATTTTAACGCACATTACTTCAATTCCTGTGTTGGTAAGACTGATTGGACAAACGTACGACTGAATTGATTTGTGAACAATTATTGCTAAACCACCATATCCATCATCTCGATCCTTCCTGTATATGTTATAACCACTTAGATTTAATGTAGATTCTGGCTCCAACCAAGTCTCACTTAGAATCGCTATGTGATTTTTTTCCTGGCTTAAAATAGCTTCAAACTCATTTCGTTTCGGCCTTATACTCTGTGCATTCCATTGGATTACGTGCAAAAAAAAAATTTTTGACGTATTAGCCATCTATAAAACAGCTAATAAATCTATCAAGCAATTCTCCTTCGCGCATTGTCTTCTTAAAAAATAATGTACATTCTTTAACGGCTAACTTAAAAAGACTTCTCATGGTATCACTTAAGGATGAAGCTGAAAAAACAATTTCTTTCACTTTCTGTAATATCCTCTTCCAAAACAAACTGCTATCTTTTATCTTCTCTGTTCTCTCTCTTGACTGTTCACCAGTATTTTCAATCTCAACCTGCATTTCTTCCGCTTCTTTATCAACCACTGTCTGTTCAAACATTTTTTCCTGCTGCTCTCTTTGCGTGGACTTGGGTTTTGCTCGGTTTCTATTTGTTCTACTGATAATAGGTGATACTGATACTGATAGTAGGTACTTCTGTGCTCTCTTCAGAATATGGTATTTTTTTCTGCAATTATTTCTGTTGCTTTTTCTTGTTGTGGGCCCGTATTTTTTGTAAGAGCATCTTTATAGGGTGTTTCATTGCTAAGAGACAGTAGATTCTTTTCTGAAAGTGTAACCATATCTGTGTTGATGAAGTCCTTCTTTTTTTGTAAATATTGTTGAAGTGCTTTTTGATATGTACAACTGTCTTGGCTCATAATCAGTCTTATCTCTTTCTCTTTATGGAACGACGGACAATTTTTATCAAGAGACATATGGGGACCTTTACAGTTTACACATTTATAACTTGTGGTTTCGCAATTCTCATGTCCCTCTCCACATTTTGGACAAATCACGTGATTTATAGGGCATAATCGCTGTATGTGACCATATTTCCAGCAACCCGAGCATTGAGTGACTGGAAAGAAATATAGCTCCACCTTAAACCTACACCCATATGCGTAAACATATGAAGGTAAGGTGGCCGTTTTAAAACAAAAACGTACTGATTCACTATCTTTCCACCCTTCATTTGTCATTCGTTTTAATCGTTTGACATATAAAATCTCCTGTTCACATGTAAAAGTTTCCTTTATCTCTTCCTTGGTAATTTCCTCTTCAATTTGTTTTACTATCCCGTAGGACAAGTTTGTATCAAAAGTAAACTGGCACTGATATCCCAGTTCTTTAAATTTTTCACAATTGATCATTTTATCAACCTCTATTCTTGAACCAAAAGTCAACAAAACTTTATGTGGATTTTTATATTTTATTCTTTGTATGTTTGTGATATTTTGTGATCTCAGTAATTTAGCCATACTTATTGGTTTGGGTAAAACTGTCTTTGACGTCAAACTAATTTCAAAAATTTCCACAGGTTCATTTATCTCCGATTGTTGAGAATTTTGTGTCAGTGACAAGCTACGCGCAAGTTTCTTTGCCTTTCTCGTTTGTACGCGAATAAAACCATCACTATCCGTAATTTCTATTGTCTCAGTGAGACTATTTAATCTGCGTTTATCAGCACGGGATAATTGTTCTTGCTCCGTATTCTGACATCCTTCAAAATTTTGATGAATATTCGACTCCAAAACATCACTATTATTCACCTCTTCATCACTTAATAGTTGGTCAATCACAACTCCCCCTCCTTCATCTTCAATACTTCCGTCAACAGAATTATTTACGTTCATGATAACGATATACTTTTATGTAAGGTAGACCGAAAAAAAAAATACTCTTCGCTCGAGAACAATACGTGCGTTCACTGTGTCGTACCGCGCGCGAGTGAACTTATTGGTTATTCAGATACCTTCCGCGTTTAAACGCTTCTATTCCCACTAAATATGGATCAAATTATAGCTTAGTTATTGATAACACTTTACGACAAAGTTGGAACACCCGGAAGTTTTAGTTAAAACTACTACCTTGTTTACCTTTGATAGAATTTATAATTAAATTGGAATTGGAAACTCTTTTTACAAACATGCATAATTAATTACGGATTGATGAGCTGTTTGCACACAAGACATTTGTAATTGACTCTGAACTGCACAAGAGTGTACAAGTTTTTCCTTCAGCTATATTCTTTATCTACCTATTTTATCCATCTAGGCTACATTGCTTCACATTTAAATGAAATACAAAAAAAGTTAGAATACTTGAAAAGGGATCAGAAGCATCCATGAATAACTGGTATCATTATCATCATGTCAACCTTTAGACGCCCACTGCTGTGCATAGATCTACCCCAAGGGGGGTTCAGCTGTGATCGCCATACTTGGCCGATGCATGCTGGAATAACTGTTATTCATTCTTTTATTAAATTTCGGGAAATGTCCAATACCTAAAATCACCGTCTGATTCATAACCCAAGTCACATCTGTCTTTGTTTACCTTAAATAATAATGGGCACTAAGTACCAATACATTTGTCGAGCATTATGCAAATACGTAACGGTATTGGTCGTGCCAAGGAACGCGGAAGCGTGTTTTTCAATAAAGCGAGCAATAAACGCATACTCGTGGCCACCATCGACGTATGTACTGCGCGGGCGCCTGTGGACACATTCCAACTGACCATTCAAATGGTTTCACCTAAACGTGAGGAATGATTATCACGTTATGCTGGGAAACTTAGTTACGAAATTAGCGAAATAAATTGGAACCTATTACTTTATAATTTCAGTGCTGATACTCTTGAAACATTATTATAAGCCGTGGGGTGCCGGCCGCGAATAGCACCACCCCATTTCTACCCGTGGGTGTCGTATAGGGCGACAAAGGGATATTGACGAGAGGATGGGCAGCAGCGTCCTTCTGAGTACCATAACACCTATTACGATCGCCAACATGCATCGGCCAAGCATGGCGTTTGCGGCTGAACCCCGCTTGGGGAGACCTATGCCCGGCAGTGGGCGTCTAAAGGTTCACATGATGATGATGATGATGACGACTCTATAAACTAAAAGGTAATTTGTAAAACTGTACTTAAATGTTCATGCACTTTGTGATGGCGACGAACTGTGAACTAGCTTTTCACAAGACATGGTCACTCCATTTTCTCTTAATTGACTTTGAGTTTGGTAAAGGACTTCTTTTCGCATCTCTCGTTAGCGTTTTTTTTATTGTTGGTTGCCATTTTGATCAGCCGATCACAACAGTTCTTTACATATATTTCATTACATATTTACATTAATTACATTACATGATTTATATGAAAGGGAAAGGGAGGCCTTTGCCCTGCAGTGGGACGATACGGACTAAAAATAATAAATAAAAATATGATTTATATGAGATTTAGGATAGATGCTTACTGGTCATGGCCAACCCTTGTTTATATTTTGTTGTCAGCATCGGTAACGTCTTTTACACACAAATTAGTAAATAAATCCAAAGAAAACATTATATTCACATGAAACATCAAATTGTACATACGCGGACCCTTTTCAGAACATACGAAACACGAATCTTACCGATATTATAAAGAGAGAAAGTTTGCTTTGTTTGTTGAGGTAATCTCGATAACTGCTCAATTGTTTTCGATAGTTCTTTCACAGTTTGCCAACTTCTTTCGTTCCCTTCCCTTTGAACACAGGGTGCGAAGTTTTTGTTCTTCGTGATTGTCTCATATCTGTGTGCGATCTACAAACAAATTGTTGGGAAATATAATATTATGTAATATGAAATTGTTAGGCACTTTATTTGATTGCATTTGGTTTCTGCTATCCTTGTGTAATGCAATACAACCTTTTCAGAAGTATTTACTTCGTATTAAACGGCAATTAACTGATAATATGATTTGGGAAGAGATTATTGTCAACTAATTTCACTGCTGCAATTAAACTGTCCAGATAGTCTATTACACTTTCTTAAGGCAACAAGAGACGCTTTCCTTCACGCAAACGTGTGCATCTCTATAGCAATATATATTTCATAGGATATATGCGGCGATATCAGAGTACCCTCGTAAACATGTCTTCAATAAAGTCTTGGAGTGACCTGTGCTCGCCCCGGGCACGACATTGTTCTCCGGTTTATAAAATTACCCCGTTATGAGGAAACACAAGGGCCGTTTTTCCATACAAACTTAGTCCCCTGTTTCCTCCCTGGATAATGCCAGTAGATCAATTTTTTTTTTTAAATATCCATGGCTACTATTGGCATGTCCCTATTTTTTCCTTTTTCTCATAAATGTATTATTAAAGGAGATATGAATATTCAAAAACCTAAAAAATTGGCATGATTTTCCGCTGTGTTCAAACATTCAGAAAACAAATTTGACTTGATTATATAAAAAATAGAAAACATAGGAACACGGCAAAAGCCTTTCTTTATTTTTTAATGAAAAAAACAGTTAAATCGGTTAAGTTTTGGAGAAGAAATCAGGGGACTACGAATCATTGATTTTGTGTACTTTTAATAGGTATTTTCGGTCAAAGCTGCAGTTGTGTCTATCGCGCTCTGCGGCTCGTGTTCGGGCATCGCGCGACAGCAATAGATTTTACAAATACCTAATTTTCAATTCTCTAGCCCGTGGTATTTCCTCTTAAAGGAGTGTACAGCTCAAAGGAACCTTGTTGGTACATGCTTCACTTTTACGGATGTTGCAAAGCACGTGTATGTTTTCGGAAGTTAGTGTGTAGATAACAACTGAGATTATACATCTGCTGGTAGGTTACTGCATATGGTTTTTTTCAAAGTGTCTTGGTTTATTTCCTGAATTGGAAAGAGCTTTTAGAAAAAGTCTCAATAAGCGAAATTACATGAAACTATATTGTTTATATCCCACATTTGCGACGTTACTTCTTGTTGCATTACAAAATACAAATATTAAACGTACTAGAATAATTTTAAAAAGTCAGGCGTGCGTGTTTCTTATTTCAATGGATCACAGCTTGATCATGTCTTCCTCAACACTTTTATCATTTCCCTTGAATACTCGAGTTGGTGCTCGTTTAACGAGCCTAAATTATGTGTGAAGGCTTTATTCGTCGTGTGATGTGTGTAAATCAGCAATGCGCGCCCGATAAGTATTCAATACACGTCTCGATATAAATTAACCAACAGGTGTGTTCTCCCTGAAATGAACATAAATAAAAAACAGATCAAGCGCGAAATGGCAACATTTGCAATAAAGGTTCCAATGCCATACGACTTTATACATCCTTACCTTTTAAAACGTGTTCTGCGGGAAGCAACAATCGCCTGTATCATTTCCAAGCCATAAACAAACCTGATCAAAATATATTTAATTGTTTATCCGTAGTTGAATTAACAAAAGCATTAAACAACCATTTCAGGCCTTTTAACACTGACTGTTTTTTCACGATTTATGTTATTGAACCCTAAAAACAGATGAGAAGTGCTAAATGTCGCGCGCTCCGTACCTTTATTTATATTTAGTACCTTTATTTATACCTGGTTCGGTGTATGCTAATGTTCCGAAACGGGATGTAGACTGACTGAAATAGCTCCTTACTTGTCACGACAATTCGGTCGTAAACCGGCTTCAGTGAGCCTGCACCGTTATTCTGCGCTATTTCAACATGGTCAGAATGCAATCAAAATTACCCGGCGATTTTGTATTCTGTTGTAATCGTAATAGACGCACAAAGTTTCAGAAAATGTTGGACCTTGCCTCACCTCTAGCTAGGCTAACTGGCGGAAAGTTGTGCTAAGAGAGAAAAATTGCGTAGTTTTAATCAAATTATAAGTTGCTTTGGGTAGCAGTTTCAAACTGGACTGTGCTTTAAATATTTTTTATAAAAAGTACAGCTGTCATAACTTCTTCTTGATCAGACTTTCATAAGTTAACTACTTATTTACATTGGTTCAATACATTTGCTACATGCTGCATTGCCATGCACAGTCATAAATTCTGAGAACTGTTGTCAAATTCATATTCAAGCAATTGTAGCAGTAATCCATAAATATGCATAAAACAATCACAGCGCATTGTGCGCCGTCTTTTGCTTCGTCTAATACTTCTCCGTGACCTATTTCTGAATGAATATAAAAGTGAATTTTTACGGACATCTCTAGCACTATTAGAAGTGTTCAGACTTTCTCGGAGACGTTTGCGTGACATTTACAACGAGTGCTAATTGTCGCTCGACAGTTGCGGTTGTTACGGGAACAGACCTGTATCGAGTGTACTTTGCCGTGGATTTCTCTTGTCTGCATCTGATTTGAGCCGATGCAACTTTCGCTCCAGACACGATCTGGTTTTAACGACGTTGTCTCGCAGCCGACTGCATTTCTTCCTTTAAATTCCTGGTGCATTGTTTTGTTTTCAATGCATTTATTGTTGCTTAGTCATATAATATGTATTTGGAAGAAGTCACGTATTTTTTGTATATTTAATCATTGCTTAAGTACAATTAAATGATAATAGAATCTGAGATCTGAGTACGTGTTAAAGTACGAGTTAAATTCAAGATATCATTACAAGGATATCTCGTAAGTTCTGCAGCTTGGAAAGATTAAGCTTGATATAGCAGTAGTGTATAAGAATGCTTAAATGAATGTGAACTTCGATCGACTAGTTAGTTTCGTCAGGCGTTGCCCAATCGGCCCAGAATGCAGTCACCGGTGTCGTCTGCTTGTGGGCAAACTGATCCGTGGGCGTACGTGTGCCAACAACAAACAACACCAATAACCACTCGCCGAGAAAGACAATCTAGTAAAGATTTATTATCAGAATAATCATTCTTCTAAACGTCTTTTGTATTATTTATCTCTGCGAGTTCAAAATTATAATCCAATCCGCACTTACTTTTTCACCAACAATCGATATCCATAATTAGTTCCTGTATGGTAATAGAGGAAAAAAAATACAATATTGTGTTTAAAGGTCACCGTTACGGCTTATAGGTCTCACGCCAAGCTACCTGCATGACTTTAGTGTTTAGCTATTTTAATTCGATGCAAAGTTTATAAATAGTTGCATCGCCTTCGTAGCTGAAGTTAGTCGCTACAGAAAAGTAGTGGACTTTTCTGTCCGGTGATATTTCTGGATTAATTTTTATCTTGAGTTGCCCTTTACAACATGTCGTATATCTTGTTTAATTTGTTTCTTATTGTGTTTTTATAACCGGGTAACCTCTTGTTGTTTACGCACAATAAAATTTCTACCGCTTTAGAAGAATTGTTTATCATTTTATTGCCGCTGAATAAAGTATCTTTAATTGGAACATTCCAATTTAGACACTGTAGTTGTGTTAAGAGAATTTCAATATAAATCTTTGTTGTTGTTACAAAACGATAAATTGTCTGTATTTCGAAAGTGGCTACTATTTAACGGATCGTTTTACGTTGAGGTAGAATCGAATCTGAAGGAGATTTAAATGGATTTTTATAATTGGAATAGTCGGTGAGGCCTGCGGCTGCCGATAGTTAACGCAAACCGCGGATATTTAGTAGTTTTCCCAGTCAGCAACGATACTGTGTTCGCGCGAAGTTCGCACCGGGTCGCCTTGGGCGCGTCTCTCGCAATAACGTTTTCTTTCCCACAATCTTGCTTGTGATAATTTAAAACGTGTTTGCGTACCATCGGGGCGGAAGAGGGTGCCCTGCCTTAGGTCCACAACAAGGACGGGCTCGTGCTCATAATAAATGTTTATCAATATTAATTTTCCAAAAAGAAAATCCATTATTATATTGGATAGTGGGGACTGGCGTCTGATCAGTTGCTAGGACGCGTGACCAAATGCCGTTACCCTACCGAAGACCACTAATCATTTCGATTTGATGAACCCAACCTGATTGACTGCACGACCACATACATATAAATAAAACCTGATTATGTGGACACATTTTTTTCGAGAAAATAAGGCCCTGTCTTCTTAAGCTGCGAGGGAATTGTCATATATATGATCGTATTTATGTCAGGGATATTAAACTGATGTATAGTGGTACTGAGACCTGTGAGTAGGGGAGACCAGGTATGAACGTAACAATTTTCAGTTTTCTCGTAATATCTCACAGTGCTTTTTAAACATCAAAATTCTAACCAGTACACACGATAGATTGGTCTTTCAGCTATCATTTAACACCAGTTTAATTGCAACAAGTGTTACAGATTTTGAGAAAAACGACAAAATAAACAAAGTGAAATTTGTTGCAACTATCCCCACCCCTAGGTTTGGTTGTAACAGCGTAAGGGGATGGTTGTAAAATTGTAATTGAAAACAAAGTTACTGTCATAATCAACATATTCATATCAAAATCAGGTTTTACATTAGTGTCACAATAATGAAAAAAATCAAACATATCTAGGAAACATAACAATCTTCTATACTTGTCTTAACAATTGAAGTCGTTGCCTGTTTTGTCTTTTTAGCAGTCTGTAAAATGTGTTTCTTAACTTCTTTTACTCTAAGCTTTATTTGTTCTTGTGCTTTGGAGCATCAGTCATTACTGCAGGTTTACTGCTTGTCCTTCCCTTTTTAACCCCCGACGTAAAAACGACGGGGTGTTTTAAGTTTGACGTGTGTGTGTGTGTGTGTGTGTGTGTGTGTGTGTGTGTGTGTGTGTGTGTGTATGTGTGTGTGTGTGTGTGTGTGTGTGTGTGTGTGTGTGTGTGTGTGTGTCTGTGGCATCGTAGCTCCCGAACGGATGAACCGATTTTGTTTTTGTTTTTTTTATTTGAAAGGTGAATTAGTCGGGAGTGTTCTTGGCTATGTTTGATGAAAATCGGTCCAAGATGGCCGCCGCTACAAAATAGCTAATCACATATTTTTTCACAACTCCATCAATATGGGTATCAAATGAAAGGGCTTTACTAGTAAAATACTTTAAACTATGATACATTTCAAAGCCAAGATGACCGACACCACAAAATGGCGAATTACATTTTTTTTTTTCACGACTTTCTCAATATGGATATCAAATGAAAGGGCTTGACTAGTAGAACAATGCATACTGTATTGAAAGGGAATGAGGAATATTAATTAACTAACGAAATGAAAACTAAAAATTAATTTTATAAACTCTAAGGGCCAAAGCACCGGTTCCCTGCTGTTTAAACAGCCGGCTGTTTAAACATAGGGTAGACTGGGTACGATTGTGCCAGAGTACGGTTGTGCCAATTGGACGGAGTTACGCAAAAATAATCCAATTCACACTTTTTCCAAAATTGAATTATATTTACCAAACGCATTCTCAGGGTGATATCTTTAATATCAAAAAAGATCCATGTGACGAAATACAACTTTAGACGTATCTACAACTTCTCAAAACCAGACTAAATTACATTTAAAAACTTTCAAATAAAAATTAAATTAAAAATTTTAAAAACCCCCAACGCAAAACATAAAAGCAATTATTTAAAAAGTAAAAAATAATATTTTTTGTTGAGCCATCAAATGTTTGTTCGTTGAAATGGCGCTATAATGTCGCGGCGGGGTACCGCTAAGTCAGCAATAGCTAAATAGGTAAAATAGCGAAGTCATGGATTTGCAATGAGATTTGACTTACGCGGTACCCCGCCGCGACATTATAGCGCCATTTTCTATATAAAGTTAGGTACATGACACAGCTGATAAGAATTGTCAGCGTCTCGAAATGGTACTTTTCTGAGAAGTAGTTCTTCCAGGTAGCAAATTCATTATTTCTGAGTAATTAACCATTTACTGGTCGTTCGTTTATATATATTAGGCATTCTGCAATAAGTAAATAAATCTGTAACATATTAAACAACACAATAACATACGCTTAGATATATAAAGATCATAATCGGGATGAAAGTAACAAGTTGTTACTTTCATCCTTATCTTTAAATTTTCCCGAATTTCACAAATACTTGCCTATAACTTTAAAAAACCGTTAGAAAGATACCGTTTTGAATGCCGAAATAGAAAGACGAATAGTTATATTACTTGACTGACACTTGACACATGAGTTTAAACTTACCATAATTTAAAAAAACACAGTTGAAGAAAACGGTCCAGACTTACTTTGGAGGTATTTTCGCGGCACTGACTCGCTACGTCCACAACCTGACAGCACAGCGCCGTGAGTACTACGTGAGGTGATGGGGAGTTAAAAATGGCACATATCGTGGAAGCAGTCATCAGTGCAGCTAATATAATTTGTTCAGAAACGCATTTGTTACGTTCATCCCGTGTTACTTTTATACCTGGTCTCCCCTACTTTTTGGCACATCTATATCTTTACTCTATTATATGTATACAAATAAATAAAATTGAAGTGTCTGTTTGTAATGTCAAAATAACAGCTTTTTACTAAATGCATATGGAAAGTACAGATATGCGGTACTCAGATATCTATGAAAACAATTTTTAATTTTTTTGTCTGTCTTTTTCACCTTAATCTCTGTAACGGCTAGACTGCTTTAGACGGGACTTTCACTGGTAGATAGCTGATATTATAACGAGTAACGTAGGACTTATTTTAGAAAATAAATTAGGGTTTTGCGCAAAAATAATTAAAACCCCGCTGATAACCGACAATCACGCGGACGAAGTCGCGGGCATCATCTATTTTAATATACCTACCTAAGCGTTGACTAAAGCTAAGTAGACATCAGTCAGTATCAGTAAGTAGCCTGGCATAATAAATCATAGACTATAAACATAATTTGAATAAGGAAAATCAATAAGTAATAAAACTCATTCCTATTTCCTGGATTGTCACTTGCTACTTCCTTTCTGTTCTGTGTGTAAGTAACGTAGCCAGGAGAATAATAATGCACATGATTATAAGTTATCTAGCGCATATGAATACGACCGCTAATCCATACGAAATTCAAATTCAATACCGTATTGCTGGCATCGTAGATCGTATAAAAAGAGTTAATATTCAAACTGATGAATAAACCATCCTTACATGCTAGAGCATGCAAAAGAAATGACGTTCACTCGATACGACGACCTTTGACAGAATTTTATAAAGTGCACGCGAGTAAAAACATAAGTAGCAACTGTAGCAAGCAATGCTTGAAACAATATTTAATACATTAGCATAATTAAATAGCCTATGGAGTGAGCGCGCGACAAAGCGTGTCCACATGACAATTCCAGTAATAACTTTCTCATTGTCGCTGACCGGCCAGGGACTATCCCTCGCATAAGTTTACATTAAAATGGAACCAATATAAGCTGTGTACACACTGTATGCGGGCGCGTCGCTGCCTACATAAATCTCTAGTGATAAATTAGACAATTCCATAAGATAGGGTGCACGCGCCTCCCTACGGGCTACATGCAGAGAGGCCGTTGGGATAATCGACGGGACTCATGCAATTTGGCATAGTATTTATCGGCCCACGTATGTGTACGCTATTTTATGTTACCGGTCAATGTTTTGTTGTATAAACTTTACGAGCTGTAACGTTTACAAAATGTTGACGATGATGAATCGATGATTGAACGGTTTCCTATTTTATTATAGTGGCGGTACGAACATTCGTCACTAATGTCTGTGTGGTTGGTTGCGTCTTCAACGACGTCATCAATTGTGACGTGTTTTTGTTTTTTTATTTTGTTAAACACACTATATCATCGGATACTATTAAAATTTTGCTGTCAGAAGTTTATCTAAATTTAAACTTTTCACCTATCACAATTGCGGGAAAAGCATCTCGAAGTACATTGTTTTTAAAGTCCGAGCGAGAGTCAACAATCTCTATGTCGACCATACTCGAGACAGGCAGTTTGGTTTGAAGACCATTGTTTTAAACTCGATAAAGATAACAACGGCATAAAACTTGAAGTAACAGTACTCTATCGCCAAAAAAAGCTTTAGAGCTGAGTACCTCTAAAATAACCTAACCTCATCTAAAATTAAGCATTCACATAACATTCCTATTCCACAGGGAATGTTATACTCAGACAAAAACATCGCAAAGAACCCAGAAATAAACAAAAATTACATCACATCGCGTTCGGATGATTCACGACACACAACGTAACAAAACATCAATTTATCGTGAAAAAAATTCTTTCACAGCAAAGCTGACCCGAAATAATAGCAGCTATATAGACAGTAGACGTCATTATGGTGTTCGGTACGTCAAAACACGCCGATGTTGACGACCCGAATGACTTGCATGATTCGCCCGGCCATCTCATATCGATCCCGCTTCTACCGCCAACTCACTTTACGGTTTTATACGTCAGAATAAAAACCTGTGTAATAATACAATATTTTCATTTGTTTCAGGTAAGAACCCCAATTGATCGAGCCCTTTATTTATGAGACTGACACTGACACGGTACTATGAAAAGTCATCATTATTGAGTCGTCACATTTCGTAAGTAAGTAGCACAGCAGACATAGTCGTGGATTATTAAATCCCTCAAAAAAGGACAACAGCAAAAGGCACTCGATTTTATTAAAGCCAATTATCATAAATCAGTAATGAACCTCACGATACGTCATAGGCTCGAGTTGACCGATATCGATCCGAAATTTAAAATTAGGCTGATGTTTGTTGCCGACCAATAACTTTCGTAAACTTCTGTAACACGTTCCAAAAGTTCAGGATCCTAATGCGAAATATGATCCAGAAATAGTATGAAAAGCCTATAAGTAACAATGTAGATAAATCCAAGACTATTTTGAGAGCACGTGTAGATAGAATCCTAGATTTTTATTATTAGACTTTTTCTTTGATTCCATAAAAATACGTGAATGTTATTCAGTACTTTACGGCAGCACCCACCATATTTACCCATATTTTAACCTTTCGAATGTCTTATGTTACACAGTCCGACATAAGCAGCGGAGATTTGACCTTCAACACTTTCGCCCGACAGTCGTTGAGTAAATTGATGTGTTTAATTTTAAGTAAGATTGCATTGATTAGCTTTGTGATGTGAGATTATTTTGGCCGCGGCTGTCACGTGAGACACCGCTGCTAGATATTTCAATCAGCCGGTCAAGGAACTATTACATCGCCACCGCGGCACCATTATCTTGGCCCGGAGATTGATGGCCCAATATTGCGATGGACTACGCCGATACCTATACATACGACGCTTTACATAGACAGGAGCCTAATAAAACTCGCAATACGAATAGCGCAATGTATGTCAATATTGTTTTTACTTCTCTCCTTCTGTCCGGTGCTATTTATAGATAGCAATAAAAAAATCTAAATCAAACTGATTCGATCTAGATTTAATGTTTTTATTTGGACGATTGAATTGCTATGATATGAGACTATCAATTATGTTTGTCTTATCAAGTTTGATTTACGTGCTATTTTTCTAGTCATTGCCCTCTTCGCGGTGTGTGGTATTTGTCTATGTCCTGATATTGACAATTTGATTCGTGTTGGTAGTAAAAATAAACTATAGCCTCTGTCTGGTATGTCTGGGTATTTCCTCGCGTGATATTTTGTGGTTCTGTTTCATTATACCATAATTTAAAGATAAATGGCTGATATCAATCTACCTACAGAGACTTGCCTATTGTTTTTTCCAAAGTCTTGGTTTAATATTACTAGGTAGGATAGGATGTTCTGAATGGTCATAGTAGAGCATTGTACTTTGAGACAATATTGAAACCAATTTGCATTGAGGCAGATTAATTTATTCGTGGTTTTCTTAGAAATCCCGACATGTGATGTCATCAATCAATAAAAATAAAACTGCATCGGTAGAGCGACAAATTCGCTTCTCTGTTCGAATAAAATTGATGGGAAGGCCAATATCGTAATGCGGAACACGGGCGTACACTACCGAACGACTATTTTGAGGCCGTATCGGAACCCCGATCTATTTGATGGACGTAGCGTGGTGATGGATAAAACCCCCTATGCATTGGACGCTAATCATGTTATGTGATCTAACTTTAGTGTTTTGAGTAATTGGGGATTCCCGAAAGGTTTTCTAGATCCGTTTTATAGTGACCTAAGTATTCGAAAGGTCTTCGAATTGTTTCTGCACTGAAAGTTTATGAATTTTATTTTTCATGAACCGATGAAGTAAGTCGCTTCTCTTAGCATATATTCTATGTAAACTAGACAGGAAGTGGGCATGATTAATTACGCAATCTGTTACAACTACTTATCTCTGTCCATGAAGTTAGCGGTAAAGGTGGAACAATATAAGTGCGCGCGCGCCTGCCCGAGCCGCTGGCGCCGCAACGCTCCAGTTGCCGCGTCTGCGCATCCAGCTAGCAGACCAGATACATGATTATACAGGGGTTACCACAAGCTTTTTGCATGCTAAGCCAGACACATTATTATGATGTAGTTGTTATGACTGACTGTATGTCTTGCATATAGACGTGCAATTTCTTGGAATTTCAATTTAAAAGAGTTTTTAAGAGAGCTCCAACTATTCATTGGAAAAATGTATTAGACAGCGTCGGTTATTTAAGGCCACACCTGAGTCACTCGCTTGCAGATGTTCAGCATTTGTTTCAATCTCTTCCACTAGTCAGAAGAACACATTCTCGGAAAGTTAAGTCATCCTTGCTTGAAAATATACAATCTGTTTTCGCAATAGTTTTGTTGTCATATAATTCTTCGGCGATCGCCAGCAACTCCCGTGAGTCATACTTTTACTCTATAAATAACCCACCAAATTAGTTTAAAATAGAAGACCTCTCTGAGCGCTCCACTCGCCAATCTAAATAAAGAATTATTATCAGTTTAACGTTTGCTCCACTCATGTCGTGTACCCGATGACGGCAACTATTTGTTTTCGCTAATTATACCGCGACTAGACAGTGAGTTACTGCCATGATGACCTACCTAAAAAACGTAAGAAAATATGTGCATTTTTAGAATCGGCCCTCCTGCTTCATTTACGTGTTGCCTACTCAAAATTAAAACGTTGCTATTTTTGTAAGTAAATAACATTATGTAATGTAAGTTATGTAAAAATTAACAAAGTTTGGAAGTAACTAATTCATACTTTATGAACAATGCATTTAAACGTAATTGTCTTAACTATAATGCATTATCATCACATTCATTAAATCTGGGGGGCCAAGTCTGCTATTTTTATAATTTCGTCATTCCAACACCATTCCATTGTCATTTTGCTAAAAGTTCGTAATCTGCTAAATTCATAATAGTCGATCATTGGTCGGTCGAATTAAAAGCAATGAATGCACGATGACGTTCTAATGGTAGGTCACTTATCAAAGGAACTGTCGAGATAGTAGCAGATTACCGCCTAAGTCAGTCATTCAGTAGTCATTTTGTACGAGATTACCATTCTATATAATTTCTTTCAATGGCGTGTCAGTGATTGACCATCGGAAAGTCATAATGACGCCATTATTTTAGTAGATAGTACCAAACTTGTCAAAATCAACAATTATGAAATCAATGATAGACCATTCTGACACTATTGTAATAGCAGACTTGAGGCCCTGATGTTTTTATCTTATCTTCTAACGTGCATTCTGCGGAGATTGAACTGTATGAAATGCATAGTCAATATTCAGTTACGTTCGATTTACTATCTCCTATTTCCGTCCCGTTAATCCGAAATTATCGACGTAATAACGTCGATAATTTCCTCAGTTGACCCTTCGCAGCCGGACGGACATTCTCAAACCGGACAGACAAATAATAAACACGTGCTATTACTGAAACAATATAACTCTCATGTGTTTACGTCTCTTATTTTTCGTAACAATATATTTTTGTTTCTCGCTGACCGCTTTACGGTTTTAATGAACTGAAAACTGGAGAAAAGCCGAGCCTGTCAAAACGTCTCTATCTGTTACAAAAATGTTTTTGAATATTTTCTCAGCCATGAACGAATACGTCCCACAATTAAACGAGTGATTATAAGTATGAGTGGGTAACGCGAGAGAGTTTGCAACCTGACAAGTTCCCACTTCTAAGTCGAGTTCGCAAACAGTTGACACGATTCGTCGGTCAAGTTCCGGCCTCCTTATGCACTTTTTTGGTCTTGAAACGCAACCAAAGGAAACTTTCAGGTATCCTTCCGCTGTCGAATTGCATATCGACGTGACAGCGAGTGCAGTGCATTTCAAATGATGTCGTCATTCGATATATATTACGGTATATTCGCTAAATATGTTGTGGTATACCAAACGTGAATACTAATGATTACTTTAGAATGCTGATGATTAAAGCAGTTCGCCGAACCGCAGGTTTCGAAATCGATCTCCAAAAACCTTCATCATCTTCGAATAATTTATAATTAGACAAAGGTGTGCGCCGTTTTCAAAGGCATTGTAAGATACGCGACGGGTCATAAAGAGGGCACAGGTCGTTTAGCGACCTTGCGGGTGTATTCTGAGCGGCCGCGAGAGCTATTTCGGCGCGTCGACATCGATCCAAGCCAGCTAACTGGAGCAGCCTCATTGGCACCTGAGATGCATCAAGCTATATCAACGATTACGAGATCGACGTCTTCCAACCACGTGAATCCCGCTAATGCCAATGTTTGACCGCCCTTATTTAAATTTTTCTTTTACTGAAATGTATTTCTCTTATGAAAATACACGTTGGCAAGTGCAGGCACATAACTTTCAGACAACACAGCATTCAGTTTAGAAACAGTCTCTAGAGAGTAGCGGTTTAAGTTTCAATTTTGCATGGTATCGCGGTGTTTTCTTACGATGTAATTGGCGTGAAACTTTAGTGCTCGGCGACAATGGAATACTCGCTTATTATTGGCACGATCGTAGTATGAACCCGGTAACACAGTGTTGCGGTGACATTTAATTATACTATTACTTACGTCAACAGAGCGACTGGGGACGGTAATCACGACGTTTGCTCCACTACACATGATCGAACGTGCACTACTGTTACGTACGATAAAACGTTTTGTTGCTAACCTAACATACGTCTGTGTTTAAACACGTAATTAAACAAACCGTAGAGGTAACCGTAAGGTGTTACAATAACTACATTATTGTATTTACCTTGTAATATGCAGTAGCTAGGTATATCTGCATACATTTTAAAGTTTCATACGTTTATATATATTTTATGTCCTACTATTATTGGGCACGCCAATTGCTTGACACACAATCACAATTCAAAGCATTTTCAAAACTAATCAAAATCCGTTGCTTGACTTGCTTCAGATCTATGTTTGAAAAATTCATCTGCTCGATGAAGTAAAAATCGTCAAGTTTTAAGCAGATAAATATTGTGGAATACTCACAAAGAATTATCCTAGTTTAAAGTTTTGAAGCAATTGTGCTAAATTTCAGTTCAATAAAATTATAGATATTTACTTACTATGTATTATTACGTGTTCTGAAGAAATATATTAAGTATTGCTAGTTGCAGTTGTGAGGTAGATTGCTCAAATGTATCCATTAGGCATATACTTGGATGCACTTGGTCGGTCTACGTTCCCAGGTTTCCAGTTTAACCTCATTAACATATCCAAATTACGATAAGATAGGATGACATTGGCCAAAATTCTCTCGTTCACTTAGGTGGTTCGTTGGCTCAAGGTGACCGGCGGGTGCGTTGACATTCAGACGCCTTTATCAGAACCAGCGAGTTCACGGCGCGGCGCGCCTATGTATATTAGCGGCTGCCTATACATATCCCCGCTCACAATCCATACTTTCCATACTGATACTTAATATACTTAATACTTAATTACCTACTTAATATTACGTAATCCATACTTCCATACTAATATTATAAATGTGAAAGTAACTCTGTCTGTTACGCTTTCACGATGAAACGGCTAAACTGATTTTGATGAAATTTGGTATGAAAATAGCTTTAACCATGGGGAAAGACATAGGCTACTTATGAATCCGCGACTTCATCTGCATCGGCGATAGCCGAAATTCACGCGGACGAAGTCGCGGACCAAAGCACCCGAGACGTCAATCACTGCTCTATCGCTCTTAAGGTGAAAGCGCTAGGGTAACCCGCGAAAATCAAATTAGGTATGGTAATAAACAAAATATTCGCGGGAGTAACAAATATCTATTTGCAGAATTATATTAATTAAAATCATCAACATAGCTCAGTAAGTTAGCACAATCCGTAAATATTCCTATTCAATAAAAATATGACGATATGTCAACTTGGAAAGTTATGTTAATGATTTTAATTATTGTGATTCTTTATTTTCTCTTATTTATTTTGGGGTTTTTTATTATGATTCTGTAAATGCATATTTGTTACTCCGCGAATATTTTTTTATTATCATGCAACCTGATACTGAGCAGCAATTGCAAAAAACGTAAGAACATTTGAATTTTGCGGGCCAATCCACCTTAACCAAAACATGGAATTCCTAATAGTCAAGATTATTTTATTATTGTTGTATTTTGGTAAATCAAACAGTAAGCTGTTTTATAAGCCATCTGGTGACTATCCCATCCATTCAATCATCAAAAAGTTCAGCTTAGACGCATAGACGTCAGACAAACAATTAGTGGTCATTTAATTTACATAGACCACATTGCATAATTATGTGATAACATTATACATGTCTAGTTAGCAACAGTTGTATATTTGCATTTCTATTTTAGTGCACGGCTTGAAGGCCGGTTGCACTGCTGTGGCATCCGTCACTGTGGAATTCACCATCGTCTTGCCTGCAGCCAATCTGTCAGCTAATAGCTCGAATTGTACGTTGCACTGCGAACCGGTGGATTTATTGACCGATATAGCCCTTGCTCGATTACACGCCAAGGGGTAGACGACCCTGTTCGAGAAGACAAGATTTTGATGGCCGAATATTGTTGTGTAGAGACCAATAATTGATTCGACTGCCTATTGTCGAATTCTAGAATACCCACTTGATTATGTTTCGATAATGAACGAAAAGCCCGACCCAACTTGACAGATTGTACGTGAACTTTTTGATTAAAAATAATGAGCTACCTTTTTCCGAATTATATCGTTAGTACATGCACGAGGCTTGTTGGAAACGTGGTTCGATTTTGCGTTGTAAATCGCGGCTGTCTGCGCCTCAATTGCGAACTAACAGAGGCAATGATTGAGTGCAGCAAAGAACTCTATTAAACCCGAGATGGTACCTCAATCCTGTCTCGTGATCCGATCGCCTGCGGCCTATACGAACCGTTGCACGATTCTGTGTGCTCATGGCATTCAGTTTTCGTTGCCATTGCAAGTGCGTCTAATGAGCGTTTAGATAATGAGAAACGTAAACAATAACTTGTGTGTTTTGGTGATTGTTTCAAGTGTTTCCCACGTGCAAAAGATATTTATTTATTTATTTATACTTCGTGCACAAAGGCACAAAGGTGGACTTAATGCCTTAGGCATTCTCTACCAGTCAACCAAGGGTGGTGAAGAGATAACATGAGATGAGATATTGTGAGTTGTGTGTGACATTTATTATTGTTAGTGTTCCTGTTAATTATTTATCTTTCGATTCCGTCCTCTTCGTAAACGTTTTGCCTAGTAAGGATTTTGACACGCGTTGTAGGTAATAAATTCCCGACACATATTCAAAAGCCTATTCTTATACTCGTCAAGAGTCTACATTTTTGTTGTACAAAAACACATTAATCATAGCAATAGCAAAAAAACCGCAATATGTTTACTTGCGTCGGGCGGCGAATAAAGGAAATAATGGAAATTATTCGCCGCGTCGCGACCCGCGAATGGTTATCGATGGAGGCAATTTGCCGAATAAATGGGCCGGTAATGATTGGACCCTCCCGGCTTCGGTAACCACTCTATGTGAGGTCTGAGGTCTGTTTGCGTACTAACTGACTCTCTGCGCATTGTCCGTATGCTTGTGTGAGTTGTTTGCGAGACGCCGATTGTAGTTACGTCAAAAAAATTAAATTAAAAATTTAAAAAAACCCCCAACGCAAAACATAAAAGCGATTATGTAAAAAGTAAAAAATAATACTTTTGTTGAGCCATCAAATGTTTGTTCGTTGAAATGGCGCTATAATGTCGCGGCGGGGTACCGCTTAAGTAAGTCAGTCCCTTAATTTCAGTCACTGTCTATTAATTTACCAGCGTTTCCGACCAATTTGCTTCGATATTATCAAATTTTTGTTGCTAATCTAGTTGTTAATCTTGTTGCAAATCTAGTTACCATCAGTTCGCTATTTTAGCTATTTACTTATTGCTTTAAACTTAGAGGTACCCCGCCGCGACATTATAGCGCCATTTCAACGAACAAACATTTGATGGCTCAACAAAAGTATTATTTTTTACTTTTTACATAATCGCTTTTATGTTTTGCGTTGGGGGTTTTTTTAAATTTTTAATTTAATTTTTATTTTAATTTTTTTAAATGTAATTTAGTTTGGTTTTGTGTGGTCAGTGTGGTCACCTATAATAATATGTTTGAAAGCAAAGTAAACATCCGGTATGCGTCTAAGATCCCTACCGCAGCAAACAAAAGAGCTGATAAGTTTAAAACTGCTGAACCGATTTTGATGAAACATGTCTAAGAACCATCGCTAGAGAATCTACTTTCAAATAAAAAAAATCGCATTGAAAACGGATCACCCGTTAAAGAGCTACAGTGCCACAGACAGACACACAGACACACAGACACACAGACACGTCAAACTTATAACACCCCTCTTTTTCGTCGGGGGTTAATAAAAGCGTTTTAAACGTTTTTGAGTTGGACCGGATACGGGGAAATGTCTGACTTTTTCTAAATTTTCTTTAGGTTTTCGATGTTATGATTTTTAGTATTTGACGCTTACGAGCAATAAATAGCAAGATGTTGAATACTCTTGTGGTTTTTGTTATAATTTTAATCATCAAAGTTTTCGCTGATACTTATTTTCTTGTCCAAGAACCTGTGTGGTCATTCTTATGACCCTATTGAAAGTGACGTCATGTCACCATCATATCCCGTTTGTTTTAACAAGGGCACACAAACAAAATATTGGATAATTTTTTTACTTAGAAAAAAAAACTGAAATGGATTAGGCAATTATTTTGCAGATTTCAGTCACACCATTGCACAATTCTTTCGTAACACATTGTGTAACTTATATCAATACCGCTAACGTTGAGTAATAGCTAGCAACAACTTAAGTATATTTAAAACATAATCGTTCTCGTTTCACACGTGTAAACTATTATAGTATTTATATCGTAATTTTCCGTGTAGATACTGATGATAACTTGTTGGTCGATGCGATCATTATCTCTTGGTATCTGACAGTATTATCTATTCCGCTTTGTACAATTTACTTTATGATATACCTAGTTAATAAAGGAATTTGCACACAGTGTGCAAGGTGTTGTCTGAATCTAAAAAGCTTGAATCTATATTGGGATCCATTATTTAGTACCTACATTATTTAGTAGTTTCCAATTTAATCAAAATGTAATCTTATTTGTACAAACTATTTGCCCTTGGTTTGCGACCGACACTCAAGGGACTTTAGTTTTCAGCGACTGAGTCCCGATTTATCCTTAACATGCCGTACGCGCAATGCACACAGTGCAGTGTTTAATATTTCAGCGGTAGACGTTTTCAAAGAATAAAAGTTACTGAATCGTAATATTTAAAAAATATACGCTATGAGCTCTTCTCTTCCCCTTGATTGTTATTATTTTTAAGACTTAGACTTAGCTTTTATTATGATAAAAAAAAACAGAATAGATGGGCAGGTAAAGAATTTAAAAAAATTACATAACATAATATGTAAGTCTAAATTCGTATCTAAATATTTTATTCGTGTTAATTTAAAGTTTAAATAATGCGATGACTTTCATTACAACTTGTTTGTTTACCGGTGTCTTTTTAGTGTTGTTACAACTTACAACTCGGTGTGAGTGTCGGTCGGCGGCGTCGCCACGCTAACGTGGCAAAATATCTTGCCGAGCGTTTTGACGTTAATTACGGAGCATGCACGCCCCGCAGTCGCGTCACACTTCGCCCTCTGACCAACCAACCACGTTTAATGTGTTTCCTTATTTGTACACACCGATACGTTCATGCAATGTCACACCAACGAAACCAATTTTTGAAACACCATTAAATACAACATTTTTATGAAGTCTGCTGAGCGACTTCGTCAAATCAGATGACACTACCAATCAATTGATATACTTTTTATAAACTGTCAACAGCCCCATAGATTTTATATGGCAATAATAAAATGTGACGTCATTTTTTTTGCAAATTCAGAACTATTTATTGATTTGAAAGCAACTAATAATTTTATTTTACAGTCAATTGAAAATGGTGTTATTTGTTAATGGTGTCATCTATCCAATTCAACTTTGACGAAAAGCTCATTTGTTGTTCAAACAAAATTAAGACTTATTGCAACTGACGAAGGTTGTTATTATTTTACAAATTTTCCGCATAATTGTGACACAGACGAAAAAGCTGCGTGGGCACTTTCTCTTGTATTTTTCTATTCCGTGAGTTAAACATAGCTTATGACACTCGGCAATAGAGTAGCTTTTATTTTATCTGTGAAAGAATGTTTCTAATCGGACCACTACTTCTAGAGATTGCGTCTTACAAACTAAACAATAAAAAAATATTTTTTCCCTCTTAATTCTTCTTAGCGTGTCGATAGCAAACACGGAAGTGTTACATGTGTGTATATTATGTGTACGTGTAAATGTGCGAGTGTGTATGTGAGTGTGTATGTGTGAGTAGTGTTTGTTCTTGTCAGATTCCATGTTTGGCCCAGAAT
The DNA here is from genome assembly GCA_947361185.1 of Charanyca ferruginea. Lineage (NCBI taxonomy): Eukaryota > Metazoa > Arthropoda > Insecta > Lepidoptera > Noctuidae > Charanyca > Charanyca ferruginea. The sequence continues at coordinate 18,533,071 of OX376056.1, read as the reverse complement.
TCAGCCACGGCAACACCATCCGGTGACGCAGTCATTAGGTCCGCACATGAGCAGGTGACAGGGCATGCGGCGCAGGATAGAAGGTGGGCCATGGTCTGCGGGGAGACGCCACACAGGCACTGAAGATTGGCATCATCTAAGAATCCTTTGAAGATTCTCTTTGCTGCGGCCAACCTGGGCGCGGAGGCGATTCAAAGTTTTCCATATCGGCCACGGCAACGCATGCCCAGAAGTGAGGGTCTCCGATGGCTCCATGAAATTTTCTGGGGGATTACACTTATCGCGCCAAAGATCGCATCTCTCTGAGGTGTTGCCATCATATGGACTTACGCATCTTAGAAAACTTCTCCGGCTTTTTGTTAATCCTCTTAATAATACTTATTAGTATAGATTTCTCAACCACAAATTCGAGTCTCAAAGTTAAAATAATTCAACTAAGACAAATAACTCAAAACGTTTATTTCAAACAATGAAAAAGCCCTACTTTAGTTCGGGCAAGACAAAATACAACTTCCGAGAATTCTAAAATAAGAAACACGTCAATCGATGCTATTTCCGAAGACAGAACAATTATAAATATCGTAAAACACAAAGGTATGTGCATGTGTGTAATCGATACCGCACAATGAAAATTGAATTCCGATTAATCTGAACTGAATGAAATGAAATTCTCTAAACAGCGTGCTCTATCTAGGATTGGTCGAGTTGGGATGCTCAGTTGCGACGACGCGACGCCTCTCTTATGCATTTCCTTTATTTATGTACGTGTGTTTGCTCATACGTACATATCTAACATATGCTTAAATACACCATCGGACAAAAAAAACCACACGAGATTAGTGTACATATCCATGGATGCTGTTTGAATCTGTTGTGATTTTTCAGTTTAAATGCAATGCAATGTCCATTATGTGGTTTAGGAATGTGCCATAAATTCACGAATGCCGTCGAACTAAATACAGTGTGGTGGTATTTTAAGGTTAAGAAACCGCAAAGATTTTTGACTGATAAGAAATGGCGATAGCGTAGGCTGATTGACCAAACGAATCGGGTCATTTGTGTCTATCGCTGTATTCTGATAAAATTAATCCTGATTTCACCAAATTGCTATCTTTAACATTTGTGATTGCGATAAAAATTAAATACAAATTGTAAATATTGCAGTGGACTATAAAAAACATTAATTCATACTTGCGAAAATCTACATTAGGTACTACTAGTAGTAATACCTTTACTTGTTAAGGTGTATCCTCACTAAGACATCAAGGAGTTATCGTACAAACATTTGAGTCAAATATGCTTTGAAGATATATAACAGAGGACGGTCGGTTCGCGCTACAGCTATTAAATGACGCCAGGAATTCCGGGAATTCAATTCTGTATCAGCTAACTGTAGGCGCTACTCTACCAGAACATTATTCATCAGTTATGTATGCCTACTCAGTGTTAAACAGACACTCATGCCTAAAGGAGAAAGTACTTCTAAATCCTTTTCAAGTCACATTAAAACACACAGATTTCTATATTAGGTACTCGTATTCTTAGAACTTCGTCGACCCTTGTTAATTTTTTCCCGTATAATTAAGTATTTATATGTAATCTTGTGATATAACTATCGTAACACTGAGGTAAATTTCCGTTTCATAATTAAATGCTATTAGATGAAAACATTGCAAGTAACAAAATAAAATAAAAAACATATGCGGTAAGACTCAAAATAAAAACGATCAAGATGTGTATCGAACTGGAGTTTTTGCAATTTTTGCGATTTATCTCGTTAATCTTTATTTTTTTCGCTAACTCCACCACAGAGAGGAATGTGGACCGTTTGCGATTCCGGAAAAAATGCCTCCTGTCAACGACCGACCACCCGATATAGTCCGGACCCGTTATATTAGCCGAGTGATCGACCTGGACTCCTGCCACGATCCCGGCGCCCCAGCTAATTATAAACACTCGCTCATAGAATAAACAATTCCATGCTAATCGCACCAAGGAAAAAAATTGCTTACACTAATGCGAGCATCACACAATTAATGAGCTGGAAACTATTCTATATCGCGTATGACGCGCTAATTGCTACAATTCCAATACATTGACTTGGTAAGGCCGTTGAGGTCGATAACTCAAACATTCGTCAGTGAATAAATATTATGTTTTGATGTTTTTATTTTAGTAACAAAATTATTATCACATTCGAAACATCTGTCCTTAATCTTAAAATTGAATGCTCCCGTCATCCGAACAGACGGAGATGAAAACACAGCTTTGTGTTCAACAGGCCTAAAGACTATTTATATACTCCCGCGAAATCTTTTGGTTTAAGTGTGTATTGCTGTTGACGTGAGAGATACGCGTGGAGTCCCAAAGTGGCGCATGTGGGACGCACGTCAATTGACCAAAACAACGAGGTCGGTCTTTATTCACGTATGCGGAGTCGTCTACTTGAGCTGGAGAATAGGTATCGCAGCGATAACGAGCCAGTCGTGTCCTCGCAGCCGATTATTGCGGTTGCTACATCAATATATATTTGTTCTCGTACATTTTAACCAGTGAAAATATAATTCGCATTAACAAGAACCTCGTCGCGCGCTCTGTGGAGTCAGGTGTCGGTTGAATATCTGCGTCTAGCCTTGCGTTTAAAACTGTCAAGGCGAGGGGAGGGAGTGCAACGTGTGGCTTGTAAACTGTTTAGCTTGTAAACTCGTAAGCGATGGTGCAGTGACCCATCAGCCGTGCGTGAAGACGGGACCATGGTGCGCAAAGGGGAGAAGTCCAGCGCCACCCTGCTCAGAACTCTGGCCGACACGCTCCGCTGGCAATCTCTACGCGCCGTCACTTTAGTGCGTTCGGTAAGCAACACTGGAATACCCTTCAACGCATACCGCAGTTTAACCAATAACATTATACACTTTGTTTAATTTTATTTAACACTTTGAGCGCCATGGCGGACACCGTGTGTCCGACGCTAGTGGAGGTTTTACCTTTAACGTTTTTGAGCCGGCAGTTAACGTATTAAAGGACGTTTATAATAATGTACTAATAAACTTTACTGTGTGACAGTTTCTACTAGTGTATAATTCTAATTAACCTATAAGCAGGGCCGTCTTTAACCTATTGGGGGCCCTGGGCACAATAGGATAATGGGGCCCCTATGACCTAAACTCTAAACAGAGCATTATTTTGTTAGTATATACAAAGAAAGTAGATAAGTAAAGTTCTAGATTTATTTTTATTTATCTACAATGACAATAAATCGACACTAATATTAAAGAGGAAAGATTTGTATTTTTTTTTTCTAGATTTGAGATGGACATAATCTTTAACCACTTCTTCACTTACATGAACATTAGCTACAAACATTGTCATGATAGATTTATTTCAAGAACATAATATTTAATTCTTTAATTAACCTTGATATATACAAATCATAAAAATCAAAATAATAAAATTATTTACTATTCTAAGGAAAAGGCAGGGAGCTCAAAGGGCATCAAAAAACTCGTCCACATCGCTGTCAACGTGACACGTGCCCAACAGGCTGGCAGCATTGCCACGTTGTATGGAAATGCTGATTCTTTGACCCAAGAATAGACCAGCCTTCGGGTCACGTGAGGAGTCGACTAGTTAATTTCTCTTGAAGCATTGCACTTCTTCATTCTTTTTTGTTAGTTTTTATATGGAGAAGGAAGGCTCCCCATTGCAGTTACCATCATGCTTAAAAATATACTCAATATGATTTCTACATTTGGAAATGGCTTCAATTTTGTTTTCTTTTAAAATATGATATAATTATTTACAATAGACTATTCTTTCTTCCTTCATTTTCACTATGAACAATTTTCAAGCGTTCTGTTATATGCATACATTCAATTTCCAACTCTTTCTCATATTAACGTCTTTATAGCAGATTTCAGGTAATTCTTTGCAACTTTGTCTCAACTCATCAAAATATAGCTATAGTCTTCAAGCAAAAAAAATAAACCGGAGCGTTGTCTGATGTTCTTATAGGAAGAAAGGTTTCTACTTCGAATTTCACTCTTCCGTTCAGTTGAAATGACGGCGCCATCAAACAACTGGCGTGAGTTTCTACGACATGTCTTGTTCTTTGAAATAGGTCCTTGTAGTCAGATTCTGGGTTTTTATTCCTTGGCGAACGATTCGATAATCAAATTTATCCCTGAGGTAAATAATAAAATCATCAAGTGCAGTAAACCAATTTGTTACAATGTCTAGAGCTATTGTTTTTTTTTCTGAACATAATTATCTACTTGTTCTTCTTTCCAATAAAGGTAGAGCTCCAAATTTCCTACAAATATTACAATAAATTCAAAGTTTCCCATTTTTTAGAACAGATTAAGAACGTCGTCTCTAGTTTTATGGTCTTTAACCAAGAACATCAGAGTTACAATTTGTTTATGACCTTAATCCATGGCGCTTACGGCATCAGCTCGGGCTAACCATCGGGTTTTGAAATACTTTTGACAACTTTTTTTAAACCTAAATGCTAGGCTGTAAATGCTGTAAACGCCATGTTGTATGGCAATGCTAATTCTTTGACCCAAGAATAGAGCAGCCTTCGGATTACATGAAGAGTCGATCAGCCGCTTGGCGATGTCCCGAAAATCAAGATGGGCACTCGAACCACATGGCCGCCACATAGTCTCCTCCCCAAACAGGTCAAATATATAGCTTCCAAGAAGGTTATTATATTTGCGCCGTTTGGGGTTCTCGGCACCTGCAGCAGCCGCCCCAGTACAACACGTCGTGCTAAGAAGATGAGATGGCGCAAGGATGTAGACACAAGTTGCGTCCCACACCAAAGGCCTACCCAAGTTCCAAGGCATTATGATTATACCATCTGGTTTCTTCCCATCGTCGCGTGCTAAACAATTGGGTTCTAAAATAGCAGACACCACGGTGATGGCAAGAGCACCACGGAGGATTTCATTAATGCTGGCGTGCCGTGCCATTCGGCCTGCGCTCATACTGCAGGATAGGCCATGGTGTCCGAGGCAGTCGACAGCTTCACCACACGGACGGCGATGCGGAGCCCCGCATGGAGCGCCCAGACGCAGGCATGTAGCGAGACGGAAGGTAGTATCACTCAGCATGGTACCGATGTTGGGTGACGGAAGTGCCCGAAGCCAGAAGCCCGGCTCCCACTCACTCACAGCCAGTACGCGGTCACGGTCACCAGAATTGGTGGACGTATTGATTAGATTATTCCGTACCAACCTTCAGGGCGGCTCATGCCACTGTCTCTGGGAAGATGGGTTCACGGGCCGATCTGTATCTGGGCAAGCCACTTTCCAGGCGTTCACCGCATCAGTCAAGCACGGCACTTCAAAGTCAACCAGTGATGGGGATAATTTTTAATGGGTTAACTTTTCGGTGCAGTGGACAGAGGACAGGAACGCCGGTAATCTGACACTGGAAATTTTGCGAACGCTGAGACCACCAAAACGAATGGGTAGTGTGGTTTGTAGCCACGCTCGGTCATCCAGGGCCACATTCAAAATTGATGTTAAAGTATTTTTATTCATTTGATCAATTAGGTCCAAGAGGTGTGGCTGCTTCCACAAAGATGAAGAGTGGAGGTAGTATATACAATTTGGGCCAACACAACAACATCTAATGAGGGTAAAAGTCGAATGTAGATTAATTTTGGGAAGTCTATACGAAATATACATATTTTTTGGAACGAAGTTCCTTATCGCGCGTTGTGAAAGGGGGCTAGACGGAAAAAATTCTTACGAAAAGTTGTCACGACACTTTTTGCTATAGTAAGCTATTGTAAGATTATTGTTGATTATTTTTGTTGAGTGTATACAGGTTTTTTGTAAATAATAAATAATAATAATAAAATATAATTATTATTAATTATAATAATAACTTCGTTCCATCCGGGTGTCCCTTGACACCTCTCAAGTTTTTTTTTTGTTAGCCGCCTCTGTCCCTCTTCTGGGCAAAGGCGTCCCTCCATGCCTTCCATCTTTCCCGATCCTGGGCCTCATCACACCAGTTTTGGAGGAATCCGTCCAGATCGTTAAAAAAATATAAATATCATTAAAGTGTTTAATTTTTCCTTAAAAAAAAAGTGAAAAACTATCTTCCACAATAGGAGAACCCAGGAGATGTAAAGAACTTTTGCCTGAAATTTTGATGTCTGGGGCATTAAATTTCTCTAAGGTCGATTGTCTGTCAGTAATGTCTGCAAGGTATAATTCACATTTAGAAGGGTTTGATTCATAATTTTTTTTTTAGGACCTGTAATTCCTGTTCGTCAATATATTCATTACAGATATTTGCTGCTAAATAAGAAAATAAGAAATTTTACCTTTTCCAGGATTCCCAAATCTTTTTTAAGTGATCTGTAAATATTGGATTCAATTCACTCAGTAACTCCACACATCCTAAATAATTTCCATTGTTGGAAGTTCCTAGGATTTCATTTTCACCGCGAAACGGAAGCCCTCTCGATGCCAAAAATTTACTACTAATTTACAACAGCTACAATCCGTCTAAGGACATTTCTCCAGGAATCCACTTCTTTTTGATGTTGAGAAGTCTTTATCTAATCTACCAACCGTTTTACTTTGTGCCAGACAAGTCATTACCTATAGTTTTATTGGGCTATTTTGATGTGTTAAAATTATATGATTCGTGTGCTTCCAATCATTATATTCACTCAAAGAGCATAGATTTACTTTAGAAGGGTTTCTTACAGAGACTTTTTTTAAATTATATGAAAAACTAGTTCTCTGAGTATTTTTATTCAAAACGACGTAGTTACAGTGCACCATTAAATTGTATTTTTATTTTTACCGTTCGATTTTTTCAAAATATATATTTTTTAAATTATTAGATATCGGTTATCGTTTGGTGATTGGCAATTGGGGGCCCCTACCGACCGCGGGGCCCTGGGCACGTGCCCATCGTGCCCAGTGGGAAAGAGGGGCCTGCCTATAAGTCTATCATTTACTATACACACAGGTGTGTACAACTGTTTGTCGTTACTCGTTATCGCAGTTTATGCTTACCTCTCGGTTTATTGACGTCACAGTATTGTGTAAAACTTATAGGAAATTCGATTTTATTATCAGATAAACGATAACTCGTATGCTGGATATTATATCGATTGACGTGTGGTGTTGTGGTACTCAATGTTTTGACATGTGCTCACGATGCGTCCGTGTGACCGGCTCGGACACTTCACGTGCGTTAATCGGAATCTATCGCAATCTCTGACCTCAAGGGCGGAGATCACGTTGCGTAAACAAGCGCACTGACTCCGTGCCGTATCATTCGTTACCTTTGATGCACTTTACATTACGCAAGACTGTAATGTAATCACACGTTAAAACTCAAGTTAATTAAGTACTTTGTTATCTATTTTAAAATGTCTTAAATTATTGCGGGAAAGTGGGAAAGTTCGACGAATGCAATCCCACATCTGCCTAACCTTTTCCCCACTGTGTTGGGGTCGGCTTCCAGTCTTAGCGCATGCAGCTGAATATCAGTGTTTTACATGCAGCGACTGCCTATCGGACCTTCACAACCCAGTTTCTAGGTATTACGATACCCCTTGGTAAGACTGGTTGTCAAACTTTCTCGCTTCTGACTACCCATGCCGACTGCCAAAGATCTACGAATGACAGCCGGGACCAACGGCTTTACGTGCTTCCCGAGGCACGGAGGGAACTCGGTATGAAATGGATGGTTACCTATCTTCAGACCGATCGCGGCAAGCGTAGCTTAACCTTTGACCGATCAATCTGTACGGCTCTTGCTTAGTTAGCCACGAGCTCCTCGACGAATGCAATCCCTGAAAGTCAATAAACATGGACATCAACAAACAAAATATGTATTTAGGCACTCGGATGTCACACATGTGTATACTTAATACGAGAGTACATAGATACAGGTGCGCCGTAGACGTTCAGCCCGGGTCTTGCTCTGACCCACTTAAAGCACGCCATTTCTTACCTATTTTACTAGATGCAGTATGCAGTCGGGAATGACCAATATACAGGGAACTTTGCTTCTTTCGTTGTCAAGTCCTGATGTGGAAACTACGAATAGTTGGAACGACGTAATTTTGCCTTGGCAATTTGAACAAGTTGCAGACAACGTTGTTATTGCATTTCCACCCTTGCAAAGTAAATGGAGGAAAGATCGCGCCGCAAAATATTAAGCCCATTTTAAGGTGCTTACATACTTACAATTATTTATAACCAGCTTTGGTTAGCAGCAAGAAGGCATAATCAAACTTTGTGTTGGTGGACCTAAATAGAAAATTAGAAAGTAATAAAAAAAGATTTCCAAAGTCCCGAAATTGCTAGTAAAGATTCTTCAAATTTATTCCGTAACTAAACTATGATCACTAGAATTTGAGCAGAAAAGGAAATTTTATAAAATGGAATATTTAGTTACACTTGTTTTTCATCAGATCCTAAAATAGATTTTGTTAGCGTATAAGGCGTAGGCGTCGCCTCTATTATTTTCTCTAATTATGGCCGAGATACGATCCACTATGCTCAACACCATCTTCGATTGCTCAAAGAATCACTATTTATTTATTCACACACACACACACACACACACACACACACACACACGTACAATTTATTATAACACCTTCACAGTAAAACAAAAGCGTTGCTACATATAATGACAACTTTAAATCATTCTGTAATTAATTGTGCAGCTTGAAAAAATTTCGACAGGTTTTGTCAAAATATATTTTCAGAGATAGATGAACTAGATCTGTTGTCACTGTCAGAACTCCTCATGTCTTATAGATCCAAACCAATACATCGCCACATCATGTCTGTGTCTAGCATGGGGAAGCTTGGCTCATAGTTGGCAGCTAGGGTTAGGATTTCAGATCTAGTCTTGTATTTTTTCTAACGCTTGGACTTTCCTCATACAATTAATTTCTCTCACTTAAGGCGAATCGCCGAACTATCTTCTGTACGTTTCTGCACTATCTTTGGTGTGTCCACAACTATGCTAGGTATCGAGTTCGGATGACATGTTGTGACAGACAATAATAATAATGACTATTACTTATAAATGAATCTCTAAGTTTTGAACCACCATTATCCTCTGCCTTTGTCACAACTCACTTAGGGTTGACGCAACATGTCTTCTTCTTTAATACGTGTTTCGTAACCGGCATCTCAGTACAGTAGTCACCTTTGCAGTTTTAAGCTGAATATAAATGAAAAAAGAAAATCCAACTTGAACCTAAAGTGATCTAGAACGACAATCACATTAGTAAAATTATAGAACCTATTCATGTAGGTCGCATGTAACATCGGCTATTAGTCACAGAACCTTTGTAGTTTTAAGCTAAATATAAATGAAAAAAGAAAATCCAACTTGAACCTAAAGTGATCTAGAACGACAATCACATTAGTAAAATTATAGAACCTATTCATGTAGGTCGCATGTAACATCAGCTATTAGTCACAGAAACGTGTCGGACACGTTGCATCAACATCACTGCAATGGTTCAACACTTCCTACACGCTTTGTTTATAAAGGTTACTAACCATCTGGAATATCATTAAGAGTAGACTAATTGAATAATAAGGTTAAGCTTACAGCCTTTGTGTGTCAGTGATAACTCATGACACTGAGTCACTGACTCGTGTGTAAAGAAAGAACCGGTGACATTGGTTTTTTTTTTTAACCTTTAACATTAGCTTCGTGTCACGTACATCTAATACGATTTGACACACTCCGTCTGCGAGTATGCTTTGCATTATGATCATCACCATTAGTCGGCATTCTCCTCGGGGCGATGGGACTCAGCTGTTGTGGCGGCGTCTGGGTGCTATTAATAAAGCTGTTAGGACCGTCACATACCAACAGACTCCTGTCTAGTGTCTGGTTAGACTGTAGGGAAAGAGACTGGCTTTTAAGTGTTTCATGGCTTGTTGTTTCAGTTGTTGAACATCTGAAACAGCCACCAGTGACCGTGAACAGCTTGTGTGGTCTCAGTAAGGAACTAAAAGTTTTCCGTTCGAATTTTAATTTTTTGATTTCAAAATGTTAGCAGAATGATTTTACAATTCTTTGCAACTTATCCTTAATGCGTTTACTTGTATGGGTAACTATAAGAGTTGTTCGAAGATTGATAACATTTACAATGACGACAACTTCGGTTTTTGTTGAATAAAAATAGAATGTTGCATCCTACCGACATGCATGGACCGTAAAGTATATTAAATGATCCTATACGCGCCCCGTACCTGGTCGCTTGTGGGCTGGCAATTTGCGAACCGTTTCCTCATACACCCTCCAGCAATTTGTTGTTATTCAGCCTCTTCATTAGGCCTACGTAAAACTATGAAGTGGTAGGTGGCATTTGATGAATATTTTGCGTAGTTCTCGGCACACCCACCATCTTTAATATCAAAGTGTGGGTGGGAAGTTATTAAGGTGGCCACCGCTGATATATTAACCAATTCCCAACTTACTCTTTAATCCAGAAATATTTATTTTATTCCTGCACACTATGTTTGCAATAATTTATTGCGAATCTAGCGTTCCCGTAATAGACGTTAGGAATGCTGTAAACTTCCAAACAACTTTATTTATTCTTCGGTCTCTTTCTCACAAAATTGTCGCTTTTAAATTTGTTTCAAAACTTAATTTACAAGTTTCGAGATTCTCCTCTGTACAGTTCATAACTCTGACTTTCTTGTTATGTAATTCAAAGGTCGAAAGCTGTCTTGTTCCTAGAATCCTAGCATACTGTTTGAATTAAAAATCTATGTGTATCGTCTATTTGCATTAGGATAGTAAGAAACCGAATTCATTTCTTCGATACAAAAAAGAGCGTAAAGAATAGCTAAAAAGTTGTATAAAATTGCAGCTGCAATGTGTGTGCAGGGTTGATCAGTGTTCGGTTCGTTATCGTGGCGGGCAGCAATACATTGGATCTGGAGCGCAGCGGAGTCTAGTCGACGTCGGCGGTGGCGTGCCGTATCGCCGAAGCCGCCATCCGCAGAGATGACTATGCTCGCTCTCATTCATTAGAGGGGCGCGAGGACCGGGGCGCAAGACGTCGCGCGCCGCCCGACGATATCGATTTTGTCCCACTCTCCCCCCGCGTCCGGCACTCACCCCCGCACTCAGCATCCGACCTCGAGTGCTCTCCTCTCGCGCCTACCGAGCACCTCCGACAGAAACTACGCCTTAACGACATGACGCCACAGCTCAAAATTCCGATCCCTGACGTCAGCCTGACGTCCTCCCGCCGATCCCTAATGGACCCTCCGGCCGAAAGTCACTCGGTCGAGATTACAACGACGCCTCCGCCGTCCACGCCGTTGGAAAAAATAAGCTTTTTGTTACAATTAAAATGGTAAATCAAACCAATTTTAGTAATTGCGAGGTCAAACTTTGAAGTGGCGGCACGCGCTGAGGGCGGGCATTTTAAACGCGTATGATTTTTAATGGGCGCTCTTGTTCTTGCATAGTCGTATGACGGACTGTCGCAAAAATGTCACCTAATGTGGAATGCGCAAGTCCAATGCGACATCGTATGATTCATTTATTAGTTTGAATACTCGATAGCAGCCAGCCTTGAAGAATTTATATATTCCGCATCTGTTTGTACTCATCACTGCACAGTTTGAACCCGAGATTTTCGCGAATCTTTTGAACTCTACTTCCTCTAACCAGAGCTAGAACCGCCGAAATCGTTTAGTCTGAATTGAATTGCTTCTACATCTAGAGCTTTACACATTTACGGTTTAAAGGAGTAAACTTTCGTTAATTAACTTCTATCATTGTGATGAATTTGTTTATTTCTATGCCAGCCTTGAAGAATTTATATACTCCGCATCTGTTTGTACTCATCACTTGACAGTTTGAACCCGATATTTTCGCAAATCTTTTGAACTCTACTTCCTCTAACCAGAGCTAGAACCGCCGAAATCGTTTAGTCTGAATTTAATTGCTTCTACATCTAGAGCTTTACACGTTTACGGTTTAAAGGAGTAAACTTTCGTTAATTAACTTTTATCATTGTGATGAATTTGTTTGTTTCTATGACGATTATTATGACACCAGGCGATGTTTACATTAAACAAATAATACATATTGTACTAACAATGTTAAGGCTACACATAACTGCAAGCATGACAAGCGTTGCATTTTTTTTTTTTTTTTTTTAATCATTTGATAGGCATACGTTTGACCACTATCTCACCTGATGGAAAGCGATGATGCGGTCTAAGATGAAGCACGCTTGCCTAGAAGTAACCTATTCACTCTTGACTTAAAGACTCCCGGGTTGTAGCTATCAGGAAACACAGACTCAGGCAGGGAATTCCACTCCTTAGCAGTACGCACAATGAATGTGTTCCCAAAACGTTTTGTGCGTGTGGGTGGGATGTCCACCATGTACCGGTGGCGCATCGCCGTACGTCTTGTGGTCCGATGATGGAACGGGCTCGGCGGAATTAAATTATGCAATTCCGTCGCACACTCCCCAAAATGCAACCGATAGAAAACATTTTGTGCAAGAACAATAATTTTGTGCAAGCATGATTGAGCCTCTGTATTATGATTTTGTGCATCATCTATCCATACAGAAGTGTGCAAGCTTGCACAATATGATTGTCTTGCTTGCTGCACCTTTAGTGGCGACTGTGTTACAAGCAACTGTATTACATTCTACGTTCCCACCCACACATGCCCCAATGTCACTAAATACTAAAAAGAATACCTAAAGGCCACAGCAGACTAGCTACTTTTAGCATTCGACGATTTAGCCGCAGTGGACTGTTCGTGCCCTGTGATTGATCGTGCGCACTCCGTTAACTATCTAGGAATCACTTTGGACGAGAACTTAACCTACAAGCCACATATACATGCACTATCCGGCAGAGTCAGGAAAATTATCTATATAATGAAAAAGCTTCGCGACTGCACACCCACTCCTGTACTGCGTACTGTTTACCTTGGCCTCTGTCAGTCAGTCCTCCAATATGGAATCTCTGTTTGGGGCGGTGCCGGTAAAACCGGATATATTGAAGTCGAAAGAGCACAAAGATGCGTCATTAAAGTTATGCTCAAGAAACCGTTTCTGTATCCAATAGACAAGCTGTACAAGGACTTCCCCGTCCTCCGGGTCAGGCAGCTTTACATACTTAGCGCCATACTTCATACACACAAAAAAATTAAATCCAGGCCTGACTACGAAGAGTTAATAACAAAACGCACATTTAGGGTACCCACTCCTCAAGCGAATTCTCTTATGGCAAGACGCTCTTCAGACTATTTATTTCCACGCATTTATAACGAAGCTATTAAGAATTGCAAAATAATAGACCTCAAATACTCCCAATGTAAAAATATTATTAAAAAATGGTTGCCTTCTTTATCCTATGACGAAACAGAAAGGATCATATATAAATAAATTAACACAATATTATGTAAGACAACACAGCACTCCTAAAATCAGACATACACACGCGCACACACGTATTCATACACACACACACACACACACACACACACACACACACACACACACACACACACACACACACACTTAAAGATAGATTTTTTAATATTCTATTTTCCTTTTCTTTATTTTATGTAAGAATTTAAACTACTTTCGTTTTTTTTTTTATTGCATTTTATTTTGTTTTAGTCATTCATAAATTATCAACTTCACTTCTAAAACTACTATGTTAATATTCACTGAGTACCACTATTATGGATTCAATAAAATGTACAACTCTGACCCCCAAGATACAGACAAACGTCTAGTTTGGGGATCACCGTTAAATCTACATATGTAATGTACTTGATTATTAATAAATAATTTGAATTTGAATTTGACAGCAAATAGCAGTTAAGGCGCCAAGTAAGTCTATTCGACTGTTTGACGCACTGCAACGCCATTGTAGCCCCTGAGTTTGTACTCAGGGGTTATTGTACAGTATCCTGAGTGCATGACCTATATAGTTGCTTCTTGCTTATTATGACTCGTAAATTTTATAATCTATCGGTATATAACATACAAAAGTGACATAATATTATTGACTTGACATGGAAAGGAGATGTTCGGAAAATGTATGGAGCCTGGGCCAGCATTATGTACACCATATGTAAATATGGCTACACAATATAGAAACCGTTTTATTACGGTGATTGTGTATAATTTTACTTCGTTTTAGTGTAAAAACAAATTAACTCGGCCAAGGAGAGCAACACAACATATAAATATGGCGGATCAGTATTATGCCAAATGACATTTTGACTGACAATGACATTTGATTAATGTGTCTACTGTATATTGAGAAAAACACATGAATAATTCCAAAATTACTTGGGTTTTGAGATATAATAATAAAATAGTACTAGGTACAGAATGTTCTACTTGATTACGGCAGCAAATCTTATATAACCTATTCGAGCAGCTAGAGATTGGTTACCGGTGTCAAAAGGAGCAAACAAACAAGACTTGAACGCATTTGGTTTATCAAACTGTGTCCTTGCTGCTGATCAATATATTCTGGACTTCGAAGATTCATAGAATAGTGAGCTGTTCAGTACCAGAAAACGTAACAAGTTATTGTAAAAGTTGTATTTAAATAGTAACAGCTGGGAAAGTGGGAAGACATCAATTAGAGCAATTGATGTCTTCCCACTTTCCCAGCTGTTACTATTTAAATACAACTTTTAGTTTTGTAAAAGTTGTATTTAAATAGTAACAGCTGGGAAAGTGGGAAGACATCAATTGCTCTATTCCAACTAGACAGTAACTATTTTCAATCAAGTTCATGATATTTAGTTTCTAATATTAGCGACTTGTAAGAGAATCAGACATCAGTCATGTGAGGAATATAAATAAAACAACTTGTTAGGATTTGTGATTTTATTTTACGTATTTATTTTCTACATCACCCCATAATAATATTCCATTCAAGAATGACGCTAGTGCTTCTATGCTCTTTTGGTACCGCACCCAACCCAAATACCACACAATGGTCATTATATGAGCACAGCAACCCACAGTCCGTTTTCCCGAGATAAAACTACAATAATAACTAATTATTTTAATTAGAGACTTGATCCTTCAGATTTTAATATAATTTTTCTTAAATATTCCGGTATTCTATTTCGTTCTAAATTGGTACAAGCTGGCACAAAACAATGAGAACTTGTCTGTGTCGTCTGTGAAAAATAATCAAGTGTTATTGATGCACTTGGTGGCTGGATATCAAGTTGCGCTTCTTCTTCCATTCTTATATTGTACTGTACACGTCTCCAGCAGTAGGAACAAAGAAGCGCATGTTCTGGTAACTGAAACCATAAAATAAATTAGTTATAGTAGCAACAGAAAGGGTTGTTAAATATGTGTAAAAGCAAATAGGCACTGATATTTGAAGCTTATAGAATTACAATTGACTAATAGTCACTGGTTAGTCTTTCAAGCAAACAATATCGTAACCCGTGTACAGTGCTTTAATAAAAAAAAATGTGACCTACCTCATTCGGATAAATTCTTGCTGCAACTTCATCTCTCCATGGACCACTAGCCAAGTGTGTTTGCCTACGGTGCAGAGACATTCCACACCATGCACACACAGTGTTTTGATGAAGGTTAGATGGGCCCGGATTTTGCCGGTCATCCTCAGCCCTTGAAGCATGCTCATCATTTCTATGTGCTGCTACCCAGCAAGCATAACAAGCCAGTCCTCCTGGTGGAATCTAGATAAAACAAAATAATGCATTATGTATTATTTATTTATATATACTTCATGCACAAACATACAAAGGCTGACTTAAAGCGGCTGTAGGTGTATAGGCTATTCGCACAATTATTTAATTCTAAAAGTAGGTAATTAAGTAAGCTGTTACTGTTACCTCTCTTGGATATATTCTTGCTGTGATTATGGTGCGTTCAGGTCCTTGTTGTATAGAGTGTCTGCGTGTATGGGTAAGAGACCGTCGGCACCATACACATGAATTTGTGTTAACTACAGGAGCTGCTACGATTCCTCTTTCTTGAATTATACTCCGAGTATGTACCCAACAAGCAAAACATATCAAGCCTCCCTCGGGTATCTAATATAAAAAATATGAAATTGAGATATAGTAATATATGTATAGTAATAAAATAAACATAGTTTAAAGATAGTTATTTGGATAACTTTAAATGACTGTTCTTTTTTTTTCTGCAACGTTGTTGTTTTGGATTATAATCAAGAAATATTTGCATTTGTTTTATATTTATGCCTGCCTTTTATGAACAAAAAAGAAAAATAGAAGAGGTGCTTACCTCTCTTGGAGCAATGGTTTCAGGAATATATTGTCTTACCCTCAGGAATAGAGTGAGCATGTCTATTAAACAAAGACTTCCTACACCTAACACAAACATTACTATCATGGCGATGCTGGAGTTCATGATTATCACAAAACATTTCTTGCATTATAACGTCAAAACATTGTGAGCACATTACCCCAACCTAAAACAAAACAAATAAGAGGTTATACAGTTTTCATAGATATGTTACAGAATAGAAATAAATAAAATGTTTTTACCCGATGAAGATACCGTTTGATGAACGAAATTATTTCGGGACCCATAACATCGGCAACATAATATTGTTCATTTTCATCTATTACAGAGTTGCATTATAGGCACGCCATTGTTAATAAACTGGAATTAATGAGTTAAAATCTGTTAGATTATGGAACAAGGGAAGAAAACATCTGATAGAAAAAGGATTTAGAAAAAAACAAGGCAATACATAGGTTATAGGGGACATAACTGAAAGTGAACTTGTTATTGTAGAATATACTTACCATAAACGACGTAATTCAAATCACAGGCGAATCAGAAACTATATAACAAAGCCGGGGTCAACAGAGAAGTATTCAATCAATATTCGTAGTAGTAAGCTACAAAACAAAAACAATCACTGACAACTTCGAAACACATCCAAACCAACGCGCGCGAACACGACTCAATCATTCGAAGACAAAGTCAAAGAAAGTCGCTACGCTAGTCGCTAATGTCACAAACTGTCAAACGTCAAACTGTCAAACACAACGTCATGGCTGTCCTAAAAATTGGGTTATCATATTAAAAATTCTTCCCAAATAATCATTTCTTACACCTAAACTCTTCTTCAAATTAATTTTATTTTTATGGACATCCCCATATTTTTCCCTATTCATCTATGTAGTGTACATAGTGGTGGCCCAAAATCGAACAACTCCTTTTATTGTGTTGAATGAATTGACTTAAAATTAATTTTTAAATATTTCTTTTTTGTTATTATGTACTGTTCTGATTTTAATTTTTATTTCGATCATGGTAATTATTCAAAAATGGATTGCATGCATGATGGTTCTTATAATATTATTTAGTTATAGTAATTCAGACACGATGTAAAGATCGTTATTGAATAAATGATTTGAATTGAAAAATACTATTTTTTGGTCGAGGAGACCGCGGGGTGTGGGGAGTTTTCTCCGGGCGTATGTCATCGTACTGTGCGTGCACACTCTCATAGACAATTCATACGTATCGACAGCACTACAACACTAGCGAAAGGATGCACACTTGCAGTTCAAGCTATTAGGAAAAAGAGTGGGGCGCGTCTTCGTGGATTGCACTATCTATAAGTATGTTGTGTTTGGGTTCTTAGATGTCAAAACCGTTTCTTGCGAAGAATCACAGGAGCCCCTTTTTACCTTCGCAACGAGAACCTTCATCTCGATTTAAAAATACCCACCATCCAGCGGTTCATGAAACGCTCCGCCAAGCGCTTCTTCGACACTGCTGAGAAACATTCTAACTCTTTGATCGTGTCGGCCGCCCGGTACACTCCCTCCCGTATTAGTAAGACTCGACGACCGAGACATACTCTGACCGACCCTGACGATGCTATTACTCTCCTCCAGGAGAGAAATAAGGCCACCAGTACAGTTAACAGACACAGACCGCCGTGATTCCGTCCTCGCCGCCGAGGCCCGCCGCGACGACCCCGTACGTCCCCTCCCCGTCCTTTGCTTGTGCCAGCCCGCGCCGCTGAGCCAGTAGCTTTAAATTCGTCCCTAAATATTGGAAATCCGATCCAGCCTGTCCCTTTGCTGTCCTCTCCCAGCGACGGCCTAAGCCGAGGCTCGTACCCCACAGGGGGTGCCCTTAGCGTGTAGTCGCTTAGTTTGTAAGCTATTTTGCCCTGGCTGGAGGCCCTAAAAATAATAATTTTTAAGGCACCACAGGAAAGTCCGGTTAAGCAGCCGACAACCTCCTAGGTTGACCTGCGAGAGGCCAATCAGAAAGAAATAAAAAAAAAAAATCTTAGATTTCATAATCAGTTATGGCCAAATACTGAAACGCTACTCAATTTTAAGATGCCGTTAAGAGTATGAAAAGGATAGTTAGTGATGATAAGTATGTTGTGTTTGGGTTCTTAGATGTCATAATCAGTTATGGCCAAATACTGAAAAGCTACTCAATTTTAAGATGCCGTTAAGAGTATGAAAAGGATAGTTAGTGATGATAAGTATATTGTGTTTGGGTTCTTAGATGTCATAATCAGTTATGGCCAAATACTGAAACGCTACTTAATTTTAAGATGCCGTTAAATCTCATGCTGTCTGCCTCTTTCACTTTATGTCAAAGTGACTGTGACTGCACGAGACTTAACGGCGGCATCTTAAACTTGAGTAGCATTTCGGTATTTGGCCATTAGTGAAACAACAGCATCTGTCGAATGTATCCTACATTTTGCTTTTCTTCATAGTTATCAAAACATCTACACGTGTAGCGTAGGCGTGAAAAGAACATGCACAAATAGCATCACATCCAGATATCAGAAATATCTGATCTCAGATTCACTGATCCAGACTCATATCTGATTAGCCAGACTTGCCTAATCACCACTTGGTTATCAAAAATAACAACAATCGATCATAGTTGATATAAGATTTGACAACAGATTTGAAAGACGCTATCCAGATACATACGGGAACCGGTAATAACCAATTGGATTTAACACTTGGGACATTTCATTATATTGTTTGGTTTTGTAGCAACGAAAGAAAAATTTAATTGAATGTGTTAAAAAATGTGTGCAATTTTCTTTTTTATGGGCAGCAATTGTAGTTAAAAAGAAATGCAACTCAGCTTTCATAAATTTGTTTACCAATAAGTCTGGTCCTTTGGGACGTGAACGTGATAATAGACTGTGGTCCTTTTGATTTGTAAAGTGCTGTTGTGTAACCTTAGCCAAGTCACCTGACTCCTCATATAACATCTATTGCGGGGCGACTAAGCTCCGCGGCTTATGCTGTTAGAAAGATAAGACAGTTAACAGATGTAGAAACTGCGCGTTTGGTCTATTTTGGCTACTTTCACAGCATTATGTCGTATGGTATTTTACTATGGGGTCGGGCTGCTGACATTGAATCCGTTTTTATTTTACAAAAAAGAGCTGTCAGAGCCATTTATAATCTACGTCGCCGCGAATCTCTTAGGAAACTATTTAAAAATATTAATATAATGACAGTGCCTTGCCAATTTATTTATGAAAATATTATGTATGTAAGAAAAAACTTACATATGTTTAATAAAGTAAGTGATAGACATGACTTTAATACTAGAAACAAGGACAAAATAACTCAACCATATTTTAGATTGTCTAAAGTCCATACATCTTTTATGGGGTACTGTGTTAAGTGCTACAACAAAATTCCTAGTGATATATTACAACTAAGTGAAACAAAATTTAAATCATATATTAAAAGTACACTCTGTAAAAAAGCTTATTATAATCTAGAGGACTATATTCAAGATAAGAATGCTTGGAAACATGCTGGCCTAGCTCCATAGGACGATCGACAGTCTAGACAAAATCGAGCCGATTGCTAAGTTAAAATACCTAATTTCATACTTAGTATAAATATGTACATAATTATATATATTTGACTCTTTTTATACACTGCTCAGGCTCACATACTGATTCATTGTTTGTTAAAATATAAGGAGTGGTCGTCTACTGTTTCAACATTTTGTAATAATATGTGAACACTGTGTATCTATGTACATATAACTTAGTCTGTCATTCCTTAATCTGTGATACTTTGTACACACTTTCAAATGCCTAGTGTTTTTATGCAAGGTACATCGTATTTACGTATAATTATATAATTCCTGTAAATGCAAATATTGTTAACATCGTTTTTAAAAGAGTAAGTATGGAGTTTCTTGCCCATTCTTCTCCATACAAAACTACCTTTTGGAATGGGCACCTAGAATCGATTTTTTTTTCTCATTTGACGTTCAAAAGTGCCTTACAATGGTCTAATTGAAATAAATGATTTGACTTTGACTTTGACTTTGACTTTGACTTTGACTTTAGCACCTACGAGCTCTCAGATTTGTGCGATGCGACGTCGCATCGCAGTTTTGTATACAAGCCCTTTGACTTCATGCACTAGCTTCCACCCGCGAATTCTTCTTCGTGAAAGTAAAAAATGCCATAAACCATAATATGTTTTTTTACTTCCACGAGGAAGAAGTGCCAAAGGATATTATCCAATGACACCAGGCAAATAGAGTAGCTTTCCATTAGCGAAAGATTTTTGTAGTAGGACCAGTAAATTCAAAGAATACATCTTAAAAAAACTACATCTTTATAATAATAGTACAGATAGAATAGTTACAAGTGAAAAAACTGGTCAAGTGCGAGTCGGACTTGCGCACGAAGGGTTCCGTACCTTTATCTATACGACATTAGACATCGAGCAAAACGGCAAAAAATCAAGTCTGTTGCTGATGCTGATCTCGCATTGTATCCTATACGATGCGAGATCAGCATTAACTGGAAATGTATAGCTTGATGTGTAGCATTGCATACCTATAACAACTAATAAACAGGACTAAAGGTATAATAGAATTTAATATAATAATAATAGAATAGAAAATATTTATTTTGTAATAAAATTCATTTCTTTGTTTACGAACAAATGCGATCCATTCTTGAAGCCAGATCTCATTCGATAACCTTAACGAAGAAAGGATAATAAATATCTGTTGTCACATTGTTTAATTTCTAATTAAGTATATAAATGATTAAATAAAACAAAATGATTAAATATTACAAGGTTAGAAAAAAGAAAAACAGAACTGTGGGTAAACAATGACTTTACTGCCTACGATATCGCATCAGTACTTTTATTCTATGTCCGGAGTGAACGCGTCCTTGTCTTACTCACGTGAAAAAATGTATTTCCGTTTCTTTCTTTTTTCTAACCTCCAAATACAAGAATATTAGGAAAATAATAAATAAATCGATGTATATTGCGTAGTTACATGTGGTATGAGATCCCTTGTGCTTTATTCAATTTGGTATCATAATTGGTACACTTTCTAAATACACAAAATAGCATTTTTTTATTTTTTTTAGCTGCTTTAACAAAGCGTATCACTCGTCGCCATGCGTGACGCAGACTAAAGGCAATACGTCGCAATTAGGACGTTTTTGAATCTTTCAAATTGGGCGCTCATAACATATCTGTTTAATATAATATCATTGACTTAAAATGAATATGCAAAGAAACCTTAGCTCCATGAGATGCACCGTGTCTAAATAAAAAAAAAGTTATAAGGCTATTTCGGGATAGCCACCCGCAGACAATTTGCAAGGCCGAGATACCTTACACTGGCCATAAGCATTTATTTTTTTTAAAACATGAGTCTAACAGTGTACTGAATGAAAAGAGTTGTTATTAAGTCTTTCTGGTCCTAAATTCAAGAATAACAGTGATTTTAAGCTTTTTATAACATTAGCCCATATCAGTTTCTAAAGTACATCCTCTAACAAAGTTGTAAAAGGATTTATGAAAAAATAAATATACGAAGTAGTTTGTCTAGAAAATATCAAAATGTTTGTAATAATAAACTTGCATTTAAATGATTTATGAGTCCGTCGAGAGCTCCTACATCTAGACGTATTTAAGAGCTTTTGAAGTCGTTATCGAAATGCTTGAGTATTTATTGGAACGAAGTTCCTTATCGCGCGTTGTGAAAGGGGGCTAGACGGAAAAAATTCTTACGAAAAGTTTGTCACGACATGCTATATAATAAGCTAAATTGAATCGTTGGAACTGTCAAATAGAGTTCATTATTAGTTGAATGGCGGCTTTTCTATGAAAATATTGGAGCGAATTAAAACCTTATTTTTGCTATTTTTATTAGCCCGACCGGACAATAGGAGCTATGTGCAACCGAATTTTACGGTTAATGTGTAAAAATAAGGTTTTAATTCGCTTTTCTATGAAAATATTGGAGCGAATTAAAACCTTATTTTTACACATTAACCGTGAAATTCGGTTGCACATAGCTTCTATTGTCCGGTCGGGCACCAGCCTATACGTTTCTCAGAATAATTTTATCATATCTAGTTTGGTAAAATTTCAATTTTTAACCGTTTACGTTTACAAAATAAAGTCCGAATTCGCTTTTCGTAGATGTTTTGGTTTAAATTAAGCCAGTGGGAGCTTAGGTGGGTACCTAGGTAGGTAGTGGTACTTACTTTTATCATTGGCGAATTATTTGTAGTTGTAAGTAGGTAAGTGAGTAGGTACTCTTTTGCTAGAAAAAGAAAGGCAGGCAGGCGTAGGTACCTATAGGTGCTATAGGTAACCTATTTAAATAAATTAGAGCTATTCACAAACACAGTTTTAATCAACTTTGGCTTAATTAAAAAACTTACCTATTAGGTATAAAATTTACACTTCCCTGTATCGAAGCAACTGCTCAATATGGAGTCCATTTCGCTCGATACATAAACGGGCACGTTTAATTAAATTGTCTTTTAATTACATTATATTTGTTAATAATAAAAAAAATATTATTATAACTTAAAAAAAATAAAATTTTATTACAATTCCTTCACTAATTAATCGAAAGGAACTTCGTTCCATCCGGGTGTCCCTTGACACCTCTCAAGTTTTTTTTTACACAAACAGTGTACATCTTCATTACTCCTTATCAAAATATTAATGTCACATTATCATTCAGAAAGTAAGTTATTAAATTAAACGGTCATAAACGTATCATATAAAATTCCGAGTGTCAATTTGTTTATCAACTACGTAAACATAATAAAAATTATGTTCGATGCATGTTATTTATTAATTTATAGTATCTCATGGCTCGGTTATTATGGTAATGCCCCATCAAAGGCGTCTGCCCGGACCTGCCTCAACGAGGGGAACGCTTGGGGTAGGTTATGGTACTGCACTCGCCGATCCGCCGACTGCAAGGGTGGTTTTGCATAAGTATACCTCTGCTTATAGTTTACAGCCCTGAATGTGTCTGTCTAACCGCTGGATTTATGAATGCTGCGGTGCAATTATGACGTTTCATACGAGTATGCGAGTGTGTGTGTTTACACAGTTCCGATTGCTATGCAAACTTTTGATATACTTGCTTTAAACATTTTACCTGATTTATGCCTGGAATTTCCCGCTGTCTTACAGTATAAAGATTTGTACGTTGTTTTCAATTATCGATCTCACGGCCATTTTAGATTGTTATAAATTTTAAATCATTTATTAGACTGGTACTGAGAGTTGGAAATAAACAAAGATCGATATGGCTCCGGCGACCGAAACTTTGCAGTGCCTGTCGACGTAACAGGATCACACCTGAAACGTATTAGAAGCGCATTAGAGCAAAGTACTACGACATATTTTAAAACTTAGGCGAGTACCTGTTGGATTTTTTTCGCCGAGCCAGGTAATCCGACAGATGACTAAAAAAGCGTGCGTGCCCACTTGACGCACAGTGTTAGCTTTTTGCGTGTGTGTGCGGTGTGCGGTGGCACTAATGAAACGGGCCCCGCCGTGCGTCGCGTCGTGGCGGTCTACGTACGCGGGCCTTGCATTGGGTCGGGTCAGTGAACCTGCCCGCCCACTATCGGGGTAAATATGCCGAATGCACACAGATGCGCGCGCCGGCCCCGCACACCCCCATCCCGTCCGGTCGTCGCCGCTGCACTCTGCACGCATACACCCCCGACCCCTCTTAAAACTCCTAATTGATTGCACAAATTTTCTCGCAATAACTGTCTTTTTATGGTGTTAATGATGTAAACTTGCGCAGTTCCGCCGCTTTAATTGATACTCGACGACGTGATAAGTTGTAAACCAGAGTACCGAATGCGCGACGTATTCTCATTTGCATATCACCGCGGTGTCGTCGGCGGGACGATGAAAAATTAATTAGCATACGGCGAATTCTCTTTTTCGGGATTCCGTTACGATCTTTAGCTTTCCACTACGTTAGATAACCAGTTTAACGCTTGGCCTTTTACTCTTAAAAAAAACCAAATTAGTTAAAGGCAGATCTTCACATCAGAAAGTTTTAGATTCCGCATTTTTTTTTTCGCCTGTTTTCCTTCGATGAAATCGTTCAATTCAAATCTTTTATTCAGCATTCATTAGTTTTTATTTAGCTAAGATCAAAAGCAATCGGCGTCTTGGCACGAGTTTACGTAACTCTGGTACAATCAGAAGAAAAAGCTCCAGACGATCTATTACAAGTAGATATGTATACGAGATAGAAATATGTAGACAGCTGTGTATTTTGCTATAGAATAAGAATAACTTGGTAGCGCAATCGACATGCCGATGATCCAAGCATTACATCATCGAGTGCATTCGTATGATATCATGATGACGTCACGGCGCAATGCGTATTTTAAATAAAAAAATTACGCGTCTGTTTGATGCCAACATCTCTCCATACACACAATAAATACATGCCATCAAAATTGCATAGAATTGCAATGCCATCATAAATGTGGTCGTTTTGGCATCATTGCCGCACAACGCGGTCTTTTAAACATTTCTTGACCTTTTCAATTGTGTGGTACATTACTTATTTTATGTTTCTATGGAATTCTGCGACTGAGAGCGGTATATTGTCATCGTTACTCATGCAGCATTCAGGGAGAAAAGAAAATTAGTATATCATATTAAAAAACACTGCATTGTGGTTTTCGAAACTGATCATGTCATTGTCTGTGGGTGTAGATAATGTCTTAAAAGTTAAAGGAAGTTCGTGATAAAAAAGTCGATCAGTATTGATTTGTACACAAAGGTGCCTTGAATTACGATGTGATATTCATTACCTACGCAACATTCTCGTTTAACTTTTCCACATCAGTCCACATGGCAACACTGTGCTGTATAAAAATTGACGCCTTCATTTTACAGTCAGTACAACATTTTCGAGAGTTTACCAAATTATTATTAAAAGGTTTTTAATGTAACAGACCGTGCAAAGTTTTACGTTTTATTAATAAATAATAATAATATGTGGGGACATTTTCACACACGGCCATCTGACCCCAAACTAGGGAGACCCTGTACGGGTGTATGGGTGTCAGACAGCTGATATACATACAAAAATACATTTTTTTTAAAGTTTGAAAGTTTTGAATAAATCCTGGCAACGTTTCTTATTCCGCGAACTGAGTATCTGCTCCTTAGACTAAAGTTCGAAGAACTACTAATTGCAAGTTCAAAATAACAAAGTTTTAATTGATGTTTAACTTGAACAGCAATAAGTATTGCAACTATATTATTTCCTATTAATGTCTCAATTAGATATCGCTTTATTTTCCCGTTTGCGATTTGCAAAAAGTTAAAATTGCGTGTTGTAGATGTTTGGTGAAGTCATTGTTGTGCTCTTTAATGAAGACAGTCTTAAGAATGTTAGGAAGCATTCAATTTTGTTAACATATTTTATTTATTTATTAATCGAAGGACCAAATAAAATGTCAAATTAAAAGTCTTACATTTTCAAGCGTCCCTACACTTGCACCTATAAGAACATCAAAGGCTCACTATGCTAATAACGCAGCCACCTACTGGGTCCAAGTAGAAAATATTTTTTTCAAAACAGCAACATTGATCCTACAAAAAGATTTCAACAAACTCATCACCGCTAACAAACCCCATTACTTTTAGTATCGACATGTCGTAAAAAAAAAATTGGCTTAAATCAGCGCGACCCTCGTTACGCGTGGTCTCCAGGAAGTGCATGGCAGCATGGTACTGGTGAATAATTAGGATACACAGTGGTACGCCGCTAACTTCTCATTGGTCCACCCCTAATTGAATAACTGACAATATACCGAGATTTAGAGCAACTAGAAGTGGTAGTGGTTTAGAATCGGATTTTTTTTTAGCTAAATGTTGTTGTGTGTGTTTGTTTTGATCTTTTTAATCCAATTCGACAACATTAGAGGGGCAATTCTGCTAACTTTTAGGAACGTTCACATTCTAATCAGTCACAAAATACCTCCTATTATCTACATTTTTGACATGATATTGATTGTCATCGGACGAGCAGGGACACGGCGAAGCGTCACCGCTATATGGTTGAAGTTCCACGGTCTCGAACCAAGCGCTTTGATTTTACGTTTATTGTGCGAACTGCCAGACTGGAATTCACTGGCCGCCTCTCTGTTCTATCTGGGTTCTATCTGTATAATCTGGGTATCTTCAAGGCACGAGTGAACCGGTTCTTCCTAGGCAAGTGTGTTCCACCTTATGCCGTTTGTCCACCGCCGCCGTCACCGGAACGTCAACGAGAACGAGATGACGGCGCCGAAGTACTGATACATAGACTACTATAGCCGCGTGTCCACCGCAAGTCCGTCACCCGAGCACCGTCATCCCGGCCGCCGAGTTTCGAGTAGATCGGCGTGACCTGTGCCGGCAACGGCAATACAAAACACTAGCTATGTGTCGTTACGTGTTTTTTAGGTAAAATAACACAACGCGTTTTGCGTTTTGACAACGTTTTCCAAACCATCTATTTCACAACGATCTATTTCATAACAAAATACAACCACACATAGACTCATAACGATGTGTCGATTTTGAACAACTGTCTAATTTATAAAACGGCTGGTTTAATGTAATTGGTTCGTTATGGTGCACATTCAGTAACAAAACAAGAGTGCATTTAAGGTCATCGAAAAAAAAAACAATGAAATTATGTAGGTAATAAAAGTAATCAGCAAAAAACGACTTTATCATAACATAATCACATATTCTCAAAATAATGATTTTATTAAAATATTTTTAATTATTATTATTGTATTGGGAATTATACTCATAATGTGTGTGCCAACATTTCAGTTGGTGGTATGCATGCCCTGTAGTTCGTGTTTTGGAGTGTGATGGCATCTTTTATGTGATATAGGATATAATCGAACGTAGTCGTGGACATCCTATAGTAATTAAAAAACTTGCGGTCTTACTGCCGCAACTTGTCGTGACGTACATAAAACGCTCCTGTGATGTATCGTTCACGTATTAGCGGATGAATCCAAAATTCTTTGCATCGCCTACGCCTTCGAACGTACAAAAGCAGAGCAAGCAATTGTCGCCGGTTGAAACTAGCCATCCTTCTAGTTCGTTTTATTTCTATTAAAAATGAAAACGCGACTACCACCCACGACAAAGCTGTAGGACTGAGCCACCGATATATCGGCGCGGTGGACAAACGATCGCCGTCACGTCATCTTAAACTCGGCCCGAAATAATCTCGTTCTCGGTGACGGTCCGGTGACGGCGGCGGTGGACAAACGGCCTTAGGCCGCAACTTCACTTAAGATCACGTGAGTTGCGGTCAAACGCAAGCCTAATAGAATATAATAAAAAAAATGGTCTATGAAATGAGGTTGCGACTAGATTTTAAACGTTTTTAATTAGTAGATTTGGCCTTTTGTTGTCCAAACAATGCCAAAAATGGACTTCACTGGGTTCGCTGTTCGTTTTAGTTAGATTTTTCAGCAGTTTTAAGTAATCGAATATTTGTTTAATAATACTTGTGGCAAAGACTATAATAGCTAGTAAGTAATAGCTACCCATTACGCTTCAACAAGTTCCGTGACCCCATTTTCTTCAATGTTTTTAACAACATCTAGGTTGACTAGCAATTAATATCTGCGAAGTTTTTTTTTTCTAGTTAATTGTTCTTTGTAAACCCGTTTCGGTTTGCGGAACATAAGATTGATTTTGTTCTAACCTATATATCTTCTTGCTTCAGCATTATTTTATAGTAGGTATGGAATTGCCAGAAATTGAAAAATACCTCAGTTAGCTACACTTTACATTCAGTATTTTTTATTAAGAGATTTAATTATTATCCTCAGTAAGTAAATAAGGAATACCAACGTACGGCATTTCTAGTTTACCTACATCATGGTAAATGGTTTCTCGCCCTCGTATCTATTACAATCGCAACCGATGGTGTTGCACTGTTCTTGTAATCAATTATAATAGTTAGCTTATTATTATTATTGAGAATTTAAAACAGACGGTTCAATAGCCGTCAGGCTACGAACTACGTCGTCTAGGCGCTACGTAGCGCTACGAAGTGCTACGCAATTTTTCGGGCTACGCAGTTCTGACGTCATGCTACGCAAGACTGGTATGAGGAAAATATCGTTTGTACGTAATTATGATTACAGTAATGAGATTAAATTTGCCTGTATATTTTATAATATCTATCATAATGTGCAATATTATATTTCTTGCAATAAGATTAAATATTTTTTATGGTAAATACTTAACTGCTAATATTATATTTTTACCTTTTTGAACGACGTAAGAAGTATCAATGAAAAGACAAACAAAACCCGTTGCCTCATAAATCAGGTTTTTCAAGAACAATTCTTCAATATTTCATTCGAAACGATACAAATTTTGTCAACATTACAACGCAAACACAGTGTCAAACAAAGGCAACCAAGCATGGGTAGGCACGTTTCAGAATTATGCGCCTCCGTATTAACAGAATATCATCTCGCATAACCTGTCATATTTCCTAGTAGCTAACATATTATTTTCGCGACAGGTACATATTGTGATAGCAGACGAAGAGTTTCCGTATTGTTTATACAGTTTGCGTCGCGCCACGTTTATGAGTTAAGACGTAGTTAGCAGATTTGTATCGAGCTCGGTTTGCACCGACAACTTCCTACCCACAGGTTGTGCAAGTTGTACGCTTCGCGTTTCCATCTCCGGCCGTGTTCATTAGATAGTTAACCGACGACCGAATAGTGAATCACATCTCGCTATTAGGTGCGCTACAAACAAAACGCTCAATAGAGGCCGGGTTAAACATGCACGACGGGTGTACGGGTATAATTAAAGTTTAGGAGACGCTCACGTCGCCCGTTAACCTCGTTATCGGGCGCTGGAAGTGGGTGAGACGCGGTGGGGAGGGAGCCAGCCTCGGGGTTGGGGGGAAACGGGGAAAATCAATGACAGCCACCGCGCGCCGTCTCTCCCCGGCCCGACGCGCTCATCTCGCGACCACGTGCCGCGGTCACTGGCCTGACTCACTACACTATCCTCTCCCATAACCACCATCATTTGTCTCCGCGCATCCTCATAATTAACACTCGACCAATCAAAAACCCGCTTTTTAAATTAAAACCTAGAACTATCATTCATTCCTAATCCAATTTTATAAATCACAAAAAAGAACTGCGAATCCTTTTAGCGCACGTGTTATTCAGATGGCCGGCACGAATCAAAGCAAATAGCTTGCCATCGGTCAACAAACAAACAGTATAGTGGAACAGATAAGTGTGCGGTTGCACGAAACCTTGGCAGTTGTTGGGGGCGCTCGGTCGCCTGTAAAACATACAATGTAATAATGTAGGTCGCTGTCAGAAATTTGGGTTATCGTTCGGCCGAGTCGATATGCGACACTTCCCGTACCACCACGATGCGAATGCTATGCACTCGCCGATATTATTGCTATGTCATGCTTCCGTGTTACGTAATACCAGCTTCTGAATGCTAGATGGTATTGCTCATGTGACGCACTGTGACGTGTTAATCATATTTACGCTTTACATACAGCACGTCTTAGTTAACTCTCAAATTGTATCGTATCGGCAGCGAACTATCGTCGACCAAAACATTCCCAACTAAAAAATGTATTATTTCCGCCGAATCCCCGAAGTTACCAACCAGTCGCAAAATAATGAGTCATATTCGGGGCGAGTCTCGCGGTGCCTCGTAAAAATCGGTAGCAATGAACTTCCTAGTCCCAAATCCATGCGTTGGTACCTACGTCGTCGGTCGACAGTCGGTGCAAATGTTTTATATAAGCATATCGCGACTCGTCGATCAATGTCAACGACATATTTCGGTCAACGTCTGTCAACCGCGAATTCCCGCGTTCGTCTACTATTTATTTCCTATAACACATGCGATCACTAATTCTGCTAGGCACAGTTATTTAGGAGTCTACAATTAGGTACTCATTATCTCAATGAGTCACAGATTTGATGGAAAACTTATCGAACCTTGAAACAAAAACTTTTTGTTTATTTACATAATAAACTGCCAAAAGCTATTTTATAAAAAAAGCTGTTAAGACTGTCAGTTATTAACTGTCTAAGTTGGCGAAACCGTGGGCAAAAAATAGACATGCAAAAATAATGCAAAAAAAATGAATAAATAAGAAAAGTGTGAAAAAATAACCATCAAATGATTTCATAATACAACAACTACAACCACTAGCACTTAAAAAAACCAAAAACTGGGAAACATAACTTCGTTGAAGGTGAACAATGAGGTGATCTTCTAATCTAATTTTTCGTCATAACTTCATCGAAATTCAAAAATTTAAGGGTAAGCTATCGATATATATGTACTACGCACGGGTAAGCCCACCGTATTGGCCTAAGGTACAGTTTAGGGCCAATGTTAAACCCTATGCAATTTTTATGAAATAAATTTATTATTATTTTGTATATTAATTTGTATAAAAAACGGGCCACGCGCAATGTAGGGTTCCGTAGGTAGTTGCAAATTCAATTTTATTAGTAATTAATTAATATAAAATTCTTATTGATATGCGCGCACAGAGTCGTGATTGCTTTCCTTTGAAATTTCGTGATGCATACTACGACCGTGATCTTTTTCACATATCCAAAAACAACCTTTAACACATTTGACGCCAACAAAAATAAGCACTTTAAAGATTAATATTTCACAATCGGATCTCTTAATCGAAAAATGGTTTTAGAAACCCTTAATGTTTTTGAAAAACCAATCCAATGACACCCCGCACCATGGGGTAAACGAAAAAGAAAACATGTTACCCCCCACTTTACGTGTAGAGGAAGTACATTAAAATTTTTTTTTCAAGATTTTATTTTACTACTTTGCGTGTAGAGGAAGTACATTAAAATTTTTTTTTCAAGATTTTATTTTACTACTTTGCGTGACTCATGTGAAAATCCACGCCAAATCACATCTTTCTATTTCTCATAGTCTTTGAGCTAAACTGGACGGACGGACGGACATGGCGAAACTATAAGGGTTCCCTGTTGACTATAGAAATCCCTAAACATAAGGTACCCATCGTTAGAAGCGTCTTGATGGTCCGGTGGTTACACTAAGATCGGCGCCATCTAGAGGACATAAGGTTCTAGAGGAAATGTGTCGGGTGAGACTTAATTAGCACATTTAAAAAAAGTTTAAATAACTAAAACTCGACTACGACAAAAATCGAACTAAAAAGGAATCAAGAAAATATTCGAGCCGTGGTCGCGAGGCGCATAGAAATATGAATTTATATTAACACGACAACTGCTATTAATAAATATCTTCTTCCCTATCAAACGAAAACCATCAAAAGTTGATTATACTGATCTTTTAGGAACTGTTATTTCAAAGCTGTGTTCTTTAGCTTTGAAATAACAGTTCCAGAGCCTAAATATGCATACTAATACTAATCATAACTTATTTTGTTCTCAGGTATATTACGCGAAGAAAAAGCGGAGAGCGCAACAGTACCTGGGCGAGGATGGCTCGCACAAAAAAGAGCGAAAGTTATATAACGACGGTTATGATGATGATAACCATGATTACATCATCAAACAGGGCGAGAAGTTTCTGGACCGGTATGAGATCTCCTCGCCGATTGGGAAGGGATCTTTTGGACAGGTGAGCATCAACCTATTTCCTAGCAAACAATCATTTCGGCCTACCGAAGTATTGATGGAGAAGAAGAGGAAGGCTGAAGAAAAGATGGATGGATTATGTGAAGAATGGCGCGCTGAAGCGCTGACCCTAACTCACATGGGACAAGAGCAGAATGATGATGATGATGTTGAAGTACTCTTCTCTGACCATAAATTGAGATCCGATCTTAGAATTGGAACACTTGCGTCGATGATCATGCGTATCCGAAGAGTTAGGCCAACCTAAATAAGAATTTAATGAATTTATTTACAGTCATAATGAGCACAAAATAAATCTAAAAACACCAAGATTGGATTGTAAAGCAATTTTTTGAAGTACTCTTCTGGACATAAATTGAGACCCGATCTTAGATTTGGAACACTAGCGTCGATGATCATGAGTATCCGAAGAGTTAGACCCACCCAAATTAGAATTTAAAGAATTTTTTAACAGTCATAATGAGCACAAAATAAATCTAAATACACCAAGATTGGATTGTAAAGCAATTTTTTGTGCAATGGAGTAGCTCTAGACCCCACACTAGAATGCCCTGTGTCGTGGGATCTAGTATCCTCGTAGTTGATGAGACATAAAGTAAAACTACTAATGAATAGACCCCATTTCTGCTTTAAAATTACTTCGTGCAATGTAACAAAAAGTGATTGAACCTAGAAGCACTTGTAGTTAATTGGTACCTACACTAATTTTCGATAATAACTTTTACACGACATAGTAACTAGAAAGAGCTAATAGAATGTATGACTTATCAGGTGTGTTATATACGTTCTGAGAACAATAAATATATGAGTAACCGTTGCACTTAGCGGTCAAATATGTGTTTCATAACATTGTAATACTTAGGTATTCTGTTATCAGTGCAGTACTAAAACTATTCATAGTCAGATTACTGGACATAATGAGTTTCTCTTCATTGCCCCCCCTGCAAACAGAGATTAGCAGCACTTCTGAAAACTATGAGTTGCCAATAGGATATTATTGTGTTTGTGTTTAACCAGAATATGTAACGGTTGTACAGTCGCTGTCAGATATATTGTAGCAGACAAGGTGACCAAATACTTCTGAACAATTGAAAATGTCAATAAGTTCCATACATTACAAATTACCATTAATATCTGAACATTCATTACTTCATTAATATCTGAGCAGACGCTTGTCAATAATTTATATGCAAACAACTAACCAAAAATATCTGAACACTTACAACGTCAAGTGTACCTACGCAAACAAACACTGAGCTTACCTAATTCGTTACTGCGTGATATAAAGGACGAATCAAAAACGACTATCGACTTGACTATCTGTGATTAGTCCAGTCATTTGGTAGTTTTACCAGGAAAGTTTTTAAACTGGTAAATTTTATTGAGGTCGACGTGCTTTCTTCGAATTTTCACATTGTCCCCAGAGTTCTACCGCAAAGGCATAAATGACCATCCCATGAGATGGCAGAAATGAATATACAATGAGGGTGAATACTTTGATAAAGTAAATATACATATTTTGCATTAAAAAAAATGTTTGAATTTTTCAGTAGAAAACGGCAATTTCATATTTACACCCCTAATACTTCTATTGAGTTCTGCCGGCAGACGTTTCGTAGAAGGGAGAGAGAGGGGCCTGACACAGACGACGCGACGCATTTCCTTAAACCTACAACGCATACCTAGTTAGTAAAATATACGAACATATATTGTTGGTGTAGATGAATAATAGTTAGCGGCGCTCGTTCGCTAAAACTATTGATTTTACCAAAAAATTGTGAAGACATAAATTGAAGGAAGTTTTTGGTTAGTTGTGAGTATACAAATTATTGACAAGCATCTGCTCTGATATTAATGAACTAATGAATGTTTAGATATTAATGGTAACTTGTAGTGTATGGAACTTATTGACATTTTAAATTGTTCAGAAGTATTTGGTCACCTTGTCTGCTACAATATATCTGACGGCGACTGTACTTAGAAATCGTGGTGGGCTCAAGGTTACAAGGAAGCAGTATTTAGCCAGAAATACCTCTTCAAAGTGGATGTATAGAGCTTTCGTGTTGAAAATCTAGCCCAGTTTAGGTGCTTTTTACATATTAATCCGTCATTTTCGAGTGAGATTGTCTGAAGGTTTGCTTGCTGGCCTTTTTTTCTGCTTTCAGGGCAAATGCCTCTCCAATTTGTCGAAGGAGTCTAAATCATCCCGTCATCTCCGCCTTACCGTATTCGTAAATTATTATTTTGTTTTTTGGAAAACTTACAACTATGCAGATAGTGAGTTATAAAACATAAGACTAGTTTCTGCCTGCGGCTTCATCTGCGTAGATTTCAGTATTAAACAAAAGTCCCAAAATATTCCAGGGGAACACACGAGATAAAATGATATGTGTTAAGTTAAATCAACATTATATGTGTGCCAAATTTCAGCATATTCTGTTCAGCGTTGGAAAAGTAACAAACATCCATTGGCTTCACAAACTTTCGTTTATACTTAGATATAACCAATTACAAGTATTCACAGGCACCATATTGTCTATGAGATATTTTAAAACAGACAATATACATAATGCATTATTAATACCTATGCATCATATCATCATCACGTCTATGCCTCTTCTTGAACATTGGTCACGCCCAAGCGTATATTATTGCAATGTCGAAATAGAAACTGTCTAAGCTCTGTGATGCTGCATAGCTTAGATCTCATGCTATGTCGGTCCTAAGCTTGTGAGTATTATACGACAAATACATACGTATATTTTTTCAGTGAGTTTTCGGAAATATCGAAACATGGTCACTCACGGCACATCATTGCACCACAAGTGCTGTCTGTGTTATTACTATGTGCTTTCGCATATTCTTCAGCTGACAATTTCCTAAAATTATCATTGAAAGACTTGTACGAGCTACGCTGTACATTGACCTTAGTCATATGTCATTTACGTCAGTATTGCAATTAGGCTAAACATTATAATAACATATTTACTTTATTAGCAATAAATTCTTTACACAGTGTGAACGTCTACTCATTTATAACAAACATCTAACATTTCGGACAGTGTTCGAACCAACAAACAAACAAACATAATAACATTTATCACTGTTGGGTTCAACCCCCAACATTTGGTCCTTCGAGCAATACAGTGTAGTGTAATTCATATCTTTCACGGTCGCGAATTGGTTGGACTGGTCTCTCAGAAGCGAGTCGCCCCAGTAACCAATTGAGAAGGCGCATATCGTGGAACAGTGAAGCTGCACAACACGAAGAACTAGAAGTGTGGAGAAACGGTACGTGCTCTACAAGATGTCGTCTGCAGATATGTACGAGAATCAACAGGAATTGTACGAGAGTATAAAGAAGGTCGGTATTAACATTAAGAAAGACGGATGGGATAGGAAGAACTCTGATTATTTCAAGCGGCGTATGCAGCTGCTGGAAAGTTTATGGAGCGATTTCCAGTTCAATCATGATCGTCTCTCAACGGAGGAAGCCATGAGTCATCCTTACTTTACAAGTGAGTTACACAACAAAACATTACAATGTTACAAACAAGTGAAGGAGCTGATCCTTCAACAGAATCAACAACTTAGGGCGCAAGTGCATCTACCAACGAAGGGAGACAGTAACCAACAGGATGGTGGAAGTACTTTCAGCAGCAAACAGGAACAGGAACAAAAGGTGAGAAGCGATGGTGAAAACATTGCAACCGACGCAACTCAAGTTAGTGACTGTGAACAATCCACGGCATATCAACAGCTCATAACGAAGACGGAATCGGGAACAAACAGCAAGTTGGATGACATGTTGCGCAAACAATCAGCGAATTTTAAGGCCTTTATGAGAGCCTACGCTAATATTCAGGTGGAGTTTCTGTCTGAAAAATGGGAGTTTCAGGATGCCCTACAAACAATACAAGCGCGTTGGTCAGCTATTGACAGCCTACACTGGGAGCTGGAGTGTGAACTGAACGGAGATAAAATCGGTGTGTATGAGGAACGCTATAACAGATTTGAAGATCAGTATCATGCGCTCAAGAAAGCTTTGAACACCAAAATGTGGTCAGGTGCACACCGGGAAAAAACAACGCCAACGTTGGAGATACCAGTGTTCCACGGGAATTATAACCAGTGGATCCCGTTTAAGGATCTTTTCACCGAGGCTATCCACAATAATCCATCTTTGTCGCACGCTCAGAAAATGCAGTTTTTGAAGAGTAAAGTGCAAGGAGAAGCAGAAAGGCTGATACAACACCTACAGATTAGCTCAGACAACTACCTGGTGTGTTGGGAAATTCTTAACCACCGATACAACAATAAAAAGTTGATATTTACATCGCAACTCAACATGCTCTTCAATTTGCCAAACATGCAACAACAAGCATTATCACAAATAAAAAAGATTCATGATGTCACAATGGAGTGTTTGAATGCAATCAAAAACCTTGGAGTGAATATCAACACCTGGGATCCAATCCTCGTACACATTTTATCACAGAAATTGGACCCAGAAACATATTCAGATTATATTGCATCTTTAAAGAATTCACGAGAGTTGCCGATTTTGAAAGAATTCCTGGAATATCTGGAAGCAAAATTTACTGCATTGGAAGCATCGCGACGTAAACAAGACAACATACAAAAAGCGACTTCGTCATCGGGGCAACGATCTGAATCACCACTTAACAAAAAACAATTTAGCAAACATTATAATAACTATCAGACGCATAACAACAATAATGTTTCGAAATCATTTCATGCGTCAACAGCGTTCACTTGTCCACTTTGCGATGAAAAACATGGATTGTACAAGTGTGCAAAATTCCTAGAAATGACAAACAACAAGAAAATTGGCACCGTGAAGAAATTACAACTCTGCGTTAATTGTCTATTCAGTCATAATGGAAAAAAATGCACATCTGACTATCGATGTCGTAAGTGTACAGAACAACATAACACCTTGTTACATGAGGCATGCACTAAAACGGACACAGAAAATCCAACGAACTCATCCAATGTTTCTCAAAACGATGACATATCAGAGGTACTTTTGGCAACAGCTATTATAAAAATAGAATGTTCGGATGGGACTCAACATAACATGAGAGCCCTTATCGATCAAGGGTCTCAGATATCTTTAATAACAGAACATGCAGCTCAACTTTTGGGTATGAAACGTCAGAGATGCAAAGGAGTCATTTTTGAAGTTGGTCAGAAGGAGAACAACTGTAAAGGGATGATAACAATCACATGCACCTCCCTTTACAACGATTACAAGTTTGAAACATCGGCCTTGATTATGAACAATTTAATCAAGAATCTTCCGAACAAAACATTTGTGAAACCAGGCTGGTCCCACTTACAAAACATCAATTTAGCTGATCCTGAATTTTACGTGAGTCGGCCTGTAGATCTGTTGCTTGGAGCAGATATTTATTCGTGGATCATGCTTGGCGGCATGATAAAGGGTGTTGACGTCACCCAG
The DNA here is from genome assembly GCA_947361185.1 of Charanyca ferruginea. Classification (NCBI taxonomy): domain Eukaryota; kingdom Metazoa; phylum Arthropoda; class Insecta; order Lepidoptera; family Noctuidae; genus Charanyca; species Charanyca ferruginea. The sequence goes on along the minus strand of OX376056.1, from coordinate 18,495,523 downwards.
CCTATCGCACAACAAACGCAACTCGGTTGGTTGTTGTGTGGTCAAGCAAAAACATTTCAGTGCAATGTTGTATTGAACAATCAAGAAGACATGAAACAGTTTTGGGAAGCTGAAGATATCAGCGAAGAAAACAATTTATCGGTGGAAGACCAGACATGTATCGATTACTACGCCAACACAACAAAACGCCTAATAAACGGAAATTATGAAGTCAGATTGCCATTAAAAAGTGCGACAGAAAACAAACTGGGTTCTTCAAAACCAATGGCGCTGGCCCAATTTAAAAATTTAGAACGAAATTTTCAAAAACAGGAACAGCTGGGGGAAGCATATAAGAAGTTTATGGCAGAATATATTGATCTAGGTCATATGAAACAATCAACTTGTAACTCGATACACGATTGTTACCTACCGCACCACGGCGTACAACGCGCTGAATCGACAACAACGAAGTACAGAGTGGTGTTTAACGCGTCTGCTAAAACATCTACAGGACGTAGTCTAAATGACTTTATGTACAAAGGCCCTAATCTTCAACAAGACTTGCAGACATTATTGATTAAGTGGAGACAATATCAACATGCATACACAGCGGACATTGAAAAAATGTATCGGCAGATTTATGTAGCCAGCTGTGATCAACATCTGCAAAAAATCGTATGGAGAGAATCGCCCACACAACCAATCCGAGATTATCAATTAACAACAGTCACCTATGGCACCAAGGCTGCACCATTCCTGGCTATGATGACGTTGAAGAGATTAGCTATGGATGAACAAACACATTTCCCGGAAGCTACCAAAGTATTGGAGGGGTCGTTCTACATGGATGACGTAGTACACGGCTTTCATAACATAGAACATGGAAAAAGGATAATTTCAGATTTGGAACAGCTACTCAGACACGGAGGATTTAACCTAAGAAAATGGTCAACAAACAATCCGACACTTTTAGAAAAAGTATCCGAACAAAATAAACAAACAGTCTTCAACTTTAAAACAGACCAAACATCCAAAACACTTGGCTTATGCTGGAACGCAAAAAAGGATGAATTCACTTTCCAATGCACAATTTCCAGCGTAAACAAGAAACAAACAAAACGCAGCTTATTAGCGGAAATATCGAAGCTATTCGATCCACTTGGCTGGCTTGCACCTTTATCAACTAAATTGAAACTATTATTTCAAAAACTATGGGATGGCAACTTAAATTGGGACGACGAAGTAACCGATAACATTTACAAGGAATGGCACAAAATACAAGCAGATATTAGCGCAATCAATGGCTGTGTTATACCAAGAAGGCTCAAAGGTGTAGATCAACAAACATTAGAACTACACGGGTTCTGTGACGCCTCACTAGATGCCTACGCTTGCGCTATTTACGCACGGGTACCATTCTCAACTGAAGTCATTCTAGTCACCGGAAAGTCGAAAATAGGGTATTACACCCATTTTTGGAAAGCGTCTCAATGAAATTCTGTAGTGCTAATATGCCACCAAAAAAAACACAAAATTTTTATTCAATCGATAAGTGCCATAAAAATACATCTAAATTTTAAATTTTCAAATTTCGCGCGTAGTTTGACGAAAACGCCTCTTACTGGACGCCATATTGCTCAGCGTAAATGACGTCAGTTCGTTTTGTATCAAATGAGCTCATATTAAATATGATAATTGTATAACATTTAAAAATAATTAAAAGCATATTTTGTAGTAAGTGTAATAATGAAAAAATTACGTTGGTTACGAAAATAATAAAAGTACAAAGCCTATATTACGCCAATCGGTTGACTAACAGTTGTCAATTTTTTGTTTACACAGCCTTATGGCGTAATAACATGGCCGCTACTATTTCACGGTGTTTTAGAACAGATTAAAAATACTGAAAACTTTGAATTGAATTTAAAAATTTGTTTTGTTATTTTATGAACTACTTACATTTTCCGACTGCTTTATGCCTAAACTGTCTCAATAACATATTTATAGTTTTTTTCTCGTTTAGAGTAAAATACCCTATTGTGCCACACCGACGAGTAACAACATTGCCGAGACTAGAATTAAACGGAGCACTTCTCCTATCTAAGTTGATGAACAAAGTAAAGGAGTCCTTAAATCAGTATGAAATTCAAGTCTTCGGCTGGACTGACTCTATAGTAGTACTCGGGTGGCTACAAGGCGATCCGTCACGATGGAAAGCGTATGTAGAAAACAGAGTTAAGAAAATCAATGACGTCATACCGCACTCGAGTTGGAACTATGTCAAGTCCAAGGAGAATCCTGCTGATGCTGCCAGTAGAGGCCAGTACGCTGGTCAACTGAAGGAGAATTTGCTATGGTGGCAAGGACCTACATGGCTCTCATCGTATGAAACTTACAAAACAGAAAAACAGAACTACTCAACTAACCTGGAAGAAAAAATAAGGAAACAGGTCTACGCAAACCAACATAATATCGAAGAAACAAATAACATTATTGAAACATTATTACGAAAACACAGCTCAATTATTCATATAACTAGAATTGTGGCATGGATACTCAGAGCATTGAACCCGAAACAAGGCCAAAGACCGAACTATCTTACGCTGCAAGAATTAAACAATGCTAATAAAGTCATTGTGAAATGCACTCAACAAATTTAATTTAATATTGACATTCATCATTTAAGAAAACACGGCAGAGTGCAACCGAACAGTAAACTATTGGCTCTCAACCCCTTCATTGACCAACAAGATATATTACGAGTAGGAGGGAGATTAAAAAACGCTATCTTACAAGAAGATATGAAACATCCCATGATTCTTCCGTACGACAGCCGTTTGACTAGTCTGCTCATCGATCAAGCTCACCAAGTGACTTTCCACGGCGGACCACGACTGACTCTTTCACACCTTCGTCAAAAATATTGGATTGTCGGCGGGAACAGAGCGACGAAAATGCAGATTAGAAAATGCGTGACCTGTCGGAAGAACAATCCTATGAAACAACATCAACTGATGGGTGAACTACCTAGTGCAAGAACCAACCCTGCTCCACCCTTCTTTCACACGGGGGTGGACTATACGGGTTTTGTGGACGTCAAAATGAATAAGGGAAGAGGGTCCAAAACAACCAAAGGCTATATCGCTTTATTTGTATGTATGGTGACAAAGGCGGTACATATTGAATTGGTCAGCGACCTTACAAGCGCTGCATTTTTAGCCGCCCTAAACAGAATGTCAGCAAGGAGAGGCACCCCGCGTCACATATACAGTGACAATGGTACAAACTTTGTTGGCGCAAACCGACTACTCCTGGAACAGTTGGGCGAAATTGAAAATACATATAAAAATGACCTATTACAGAAGGAGGTCGCAGTGATGAACATAGAGTGGCATTTTAATGCCCCCGCTTGGCCATCAGCGGGAGGACTGTGGGAACGAGCCATAAGGAGTTTGAAACATCATTTGAAACGAGTAGTCGGTGAACAAAAACTTACATTTGAGGAGTATACAACAGTCCTGACAAAACTGGAAGCTTGCCTGAACTCTAGACCATTATGCCCGCTTAGTGAAAACGTAGATGACCTAGACTGCCTGACGCCTGCACACTTTTTAGTGGGGAGGTCTGGACTGACTGTCATTGAAACAACAGAAGACGCTAGGACAAGATGGGAATTATCAAGAAAGATTTTTGTTGAAATTTGGAAAAGATGGAAATCTGAGTACTTATGCCAGTTATCGGCTAGATCTAAGTGGTTGGTGCCTCAGAAAAACCTACAGAGAGGAGACTTGGTAGTCATCCATGATGATCATCTACCAGCCGGAAAATGGCTAATGGGCAGGGTGACAGATGTTCACCCGGAGGCTGATGGATATGTGCGTGTTATTAGCCTGAAAACAAAAAACGGGTTTATGAAGAGACCTGTAACAAAAATATCCCTATTACCCATTAACAGTGACGACAATTGTGAACAACAAAAAGGCGAAGAAAAGCACCAAAAAACAAACAATCAGCAAAAATCAACAACAAACAGAAAAATAAACTTCGCTGCATTAGTCATGGCCTTGTTATATTTTCTAAGTCCAGTGCAAGCCGCTAACACTACAAACGATGTGGAAATACAACAGGGATTATATTTTGATAAATTGACTAATATGCAATTAATTCGTGACGAATGGAAGATCATTGTATATTATGATGTGGCCCCATACTGGCAAGGGATAAAAGTATTTAGTCAATTTTCAGTACACTTAGAGAACATCTGTGAAAAAATCAAACAGAAAACACAATGCGTTGTCATCTTATTACAATTACAACACGCATTTACAGAATTAACACATTATAATAACATGTTATTGAATCCGCTAAGGAGTCGGAGAAATATGAGACTCAAACGAGGCCTTATCAACGGTGTCGGTTCCATCGCACGTTCCCTGTTCGGAGTATTGGATAATGAATTCGCGGAAAAATACGAACGTGACATTGACCTAGTGAAACATAATGAACAACATCTGGCCTCACTATATAAAAATCAAACGTCTGTTATAGAAGCCGAATATAACCTTCTTAAGCGATCCGAAGCCACCGTGGAAAAGCAATATAAACTTTTTAATCAACATCTGATAAACTTGGAAAATATTGCAGGCAGCATTCAAAGCGAAATCAACTCTCAGGAACTGTCCATCGAGTTCGCGCTGTCAGCTGTATCTGCTAATAACCTCTTAGAACACCTTCGAAACACCCAAGAAATGCTAATGGACACAGTAACAAACATATACAATGGTAAGATGAACTTACACCTCATCGCACCAGAACAACTACAGGACGAGCTAAACGTCATCTCCGGACAGCTGCCAAAGGACTTAGCTCTTCCCGTCAACAACGTTCAAACAGAACTATTCCGGTTATATCATCTTCTTCAAGTCAATGCTACTATGACGGAACGACATCTCCTAATTGAGATAAAAGTACCATTGGTTAACAGAGATAACTATGAGATCTACAAATTAATACCTGTACCGAAAAGGAGCAACTCGGATATGATCACCCTACAACCGATAGCTGATCTGCTGGCAATCAATATTAACAAGGATTCATACCTACCAATAACAACATATGAACTACATCAATGCGTTCTACATGACCCGATAAGATTGTGCAGACTGCAAGCACCAGTCTATCGCATGAAGTCTGAAGATAGCTTCTGTCTGAAGAAAAAGGACTCCCCTGATTGCAAAATAAAACAAGAAACCTGTCAAGACACATGGTCGGAACTAAACACCATGAACAGCTATTTATATTTTTGTTGCGAACAATGCAAAATACGCATCATATGTGGGCATCGAGTTACAACACAATTACTAAATAAAGCTGGCGTTATATCACTCGAAGAAGGTTGCATAATGAACAGCGACACTTTCACAGTTTCGACCCAAAAACAATTGAAGAACAAAATGGAAGCTCAGGTCGATGTCGGCCCACCTATGAAAATTCCACCAATTAATAACATTCTCAACATATCTATACCTCAATTGAAGTTGGAAAACGAGACATTGATTGAGCACAAGACATGGCGAGATCTCGGGAAACAAATTGAACAAATGAAAGCAGCTGCAGCAGAAGGCATCTTATCGGATCGAATAACCTACCATGATATACACCAGTATATCGTATTATACATACTGGCGGCAGCAGCCACATTAGCAATTCTATTATATGGGTGTCGACGCCTGCGCCGCCACAACTATGGTAAACCATCCAGCACTCCGAAGGAGGTCCCGATCTAGTATCGCCGAACAAGCAACCTCGGACGTCACGGATGGTTCTGTTAGTGTGCACTTATCAAGTGCACGCGTACTTAACAAAACAACGTCGCCTATTGCGCGTAAGCGTATATTGCCCGATATTTAAATTTAACATTTTAAGTCTTTTTGTATTGTTTTTATTCTCTATATTTTATTTTACACTATGTCTTCTATAATTTTTTAACAATAACGTTACATTATTTTAGTTATTTTGTGAGGCGGCAATATGTACGAGCTACGCTGTACATTGACCTTAGTCATACGTCATTTACGTCAGTATTGCAATTAGGCTAAACATTATAATAACATATTTACTTTAGTAGCAATAAATTCTTTACACAGTGTGAACGTCTACTCATTTATAACAAACATCTAACATTTCGGACAGTGTTCGAACCAACAAACAAACAAACATAATAACATTTATCACTGTTGGGTTCAACCCCCCAACAAGACTAGTTAAACGTTTATATGTAGAAATGATCTCTGTCTACACTAATTACTAATATTTACTAAATTCATTATGTTCTTAATGTTACAGGTTGTGAAAGCGTATGACCACGAGGAGCAGTGTCAAGTAGCGATAAAAATAATTAAGAATAAGAAACCCTTCCTAAACCAGGCACAAATAGAAGTCAAGTTACTAAAAATGATGAACAGAGCGGATCCTGAAAATAAGTATTATATAGGTGAGTAATAGAAACATTATTTAATCTGTCGTAAGGGCGCGGTCCTACTGAGAGCCTACCTATAAAACTAGAAAACTTATTGCTATTTCTGTCTAAACTTGTAGATCACATTGCGGTATAGCTCCTCTTGAACTACAGAATATGTACCTAGGTACTTGTTAATAGCTCTCAATGGGACCGCACCCTTATTTAGTCGAATATTCGGCATATTTATTTAAGGCAAAGAAATCTATGTAAGGAGGCGTGGTTATTACGTCCCGATTACATTATGAAATTACTGATAAAAATATTCTAAGCTGATCAGGTTATCTAGTCCTAGAATTTTGGAGGAATTTTGACAATGTATGCCCATACATTGTAGTCAAACCGTAATCATCTTGATTTGTGAAAAAAATACAATACAATACAAAAGTTTTAATATTTGGTATATTATGTATGTAATATAATATACACATCTGCTTGGGTATGAAAAGGAAACATACCATCATTAACTTTGTTTACTTTTTAACCGACTTCAAAAAGGAGGAGGTTCTCAATTCGTTTTTTTTTTTTATGTATGTACATCGATTACTCCGAGATTTATGATCCGATTTAAGTGACTCTTCTTTAGTTTGATGCGGAATTGTTGCCATTTGGTCGCATAGAAATTTAACATTATTTAGCCCAGTAGTTTTCATTTTATGAACATTTTTTTAATTTTTTATATATTTATTTTTATGTTTGACCATGCATCACTTTTTTCAGTGTAGTCCGATTTCGATGATTCTTTTTTAGTTGATAGTGTATACCTCAAATTTGGTTGCATAAAAATTTCAAGAAAATATTCCACCCCTAAGGGTTGAAAATTAAGGGATGATAGATTTTGTTTAGTGTCGTCGTTTCGTAATTAATTTCTATGATGAGAAGTAGGCACTAAAAAGCGAAAAAAAAAATTAACAAAAAGGACAACCGCCTTCAAAATGTATAAAATAACTTTCAATTCGCAAGTCGGTGGCAATACAAAACAACAAGCAAAGCCAAAGCCGCCGACTTGCGAATTGAAAGTTATTTTATATAACAGATTAAAAAAAAATACATTCTCAATAACACAATTATTATCTAAAGTAGTTCTGGAACAGTTTATTTTAACCTAGTAAACATATGTAGTTTTAGGTGGATAAGTAACAAAAATTTACCTACAACTTTGGACCACCTTTTGATGCAATGACCATCATAAACCTTATGAACGAACTGACTACTTTGCTAACTAGTATTTCTTATAATACGTGAATCAATTACCTTATTAATGCACCCTTTTTCTATTTCCAGTGAAACTGAAATGTCACTTCATGTGGCGGAACCACCTGTGCCTAGTGTTCGAGCTGTTGTCGTACAACTTGTATGACCTTCTACGTAACACCAACTTCAGGGGCGTATCGCTCAACCTAACGCGCAAGTTCGCGCAGCAGTTGTGTACGGCGCTACTGTTCCTTAGTCAACCTGGTGAGATATTTTCTTTTTGCGGTGTATAAAATCCTCATGGATGTCCTCCGCCCTAAGGTGGGCCTGCCGATGGGGGTCTGACAGAGTCTTACTGGCTAAAAACCAACCCGGTGTTCCTTCCCACACATACGCCGAGGAATCGCGGGAACGCACAAGCCTTCCATAATCCGCGACTGATGATATTAAACTGGGCTAAAACCCAGTTTGCACGTAACTGGACTACTGAGCTTCAGCTACTTGTGCCAACTGTGAGCAGTCGGAGCTAAGCTGATGAGCTGATCTCACTGAGCTAGCAGCAGTCGATTGTCACTGTAGAAAGTCTTCTAGCACATAGTCTGATCAGAAACAGTTCACCAGAATAATTTGATACAACCATCTGCCTAGCCTTTTCCTAACTATATTGGAGTCGGCTTCCAGTCTAACCGGATGCAGCTGAATACCAGTGTTTTACATGGAGCGACTGCCTATCGGATCTCCAATAAAATAATTATTACCAAATAAAAAAATAAGCAAGTTTTAATATTGATCGAAAAGTAAAACATTTATTTAGGCTGTATCAACCTCTATTGAATTGTTCCCAAATTCAGTACAGCTCCGTTTAATAACACAAGAATGAAGGATGTCCCAAAATTCCATTGTTGAGCTAATCTCGATAAGATTGCCCTTATCTACAATACTAATACCTCTCTCTTTGTATTCCAGAACTAAATATAATTCACTGTGATCTTAAACCCGAGAATATACTACTATGCAACCCGAAAAGGTCAGCCATTAAAATTGTGGATTTCGGGAGCTCATGTCAACTAGGTCAAAGGGTAAGTCTGCCTTTAATTTATAATCTACTAGCACTTTGCTCGCGACTTTGTCCGTCTTTATTTTCTCAAGGATCCCTATTTTTTTTTTCAAAATATAGCATATGTTACTCAGGGATAATGTAGCTTTCTAATGGTGTAAGAATTTTTAAAATCGGTCGAGTAGTTTTTGAGTTCAATCGTAACAATTAAATCTTTCCTCTTTATTTTTCCTCTAGTTTAGAAAACCTCTGTTTTCCGTCTAGACAGCTTTTGGGACGGATATGTCATTAAACATTTTGTTTACGGTAAAAAAGCCTTTGTAGTCATTTGCATGTCAATATTCCAAATTAAATTTAGATGTAGTTGTCAGTTTTAGCCTGAGTAGCCTCGAGCTAAATTATGTTATTTGTTTATGATCTGTCTTATTTTTAATTCTACCTACGCTTAATTATATTTATGTTTAAACTATTTGAGCTAGAAAACGTTCAAAGGATAATAAAACAACGACCTTCTTTACAAACAAAATGTTGTTATTTTATTTAATACAGTTTGAAACCCACGCGTTTGTTTCTTAAGTCTCGAAACTGTAACGAAGGACTATCAATTTAAATGTCAAATATGAATTTGCAAACACCTAGAAATTGAATAGAACATAGTAAATTACTGGAGTGCACCTAACGCGACTCGGCCGATTTATAGACTCGATTCCCGTACACGCTAATTGCTGAGATAAATCACATCGGGGTCGTGTGATTCAGTAGTGGAGGAGGCCAGGTTATCGCCAACTCTCACATAAACTTAAAACGTAATACTACCATCGACGACGCACTTGATAAAATCCATTCATGCTACGCATGTACGATGTCGATTAAATTAAAAGTAGTTGAGATTTTAAAGAGAAGTATATCACACACACGTAAACACATATGTTGGTACAGACCTCTTTTTTGGAGTGAGTTAAAAAGGACGTATCAGTCTTCGTTAGGATATATCCAAATGTTGTCAGCTCTGTGGAAATCCCATGTCAAACTTTGTACAGACGCCAGCACATCAAGGCCATACCAAACTGTCAAGTTTTCCCAATTGAATAATTATAAACCTTATTCTTATGTAATAAAGATGAAAATCTATCAAATAACTACAAATTGTTGTAGCTTGATGTGCTGACCTCTGTACCTACCAAAACTTTTTAAAGTTACAACTTTTATACAGTATACATACGTTTTAAGCAAATAAATGATTCATTTCTATTTCGCACTTACGGCCGTCAGACCGATGGGACCTTTATAAATAACTTTTCATAAAGGTTTTTTTCCGAACAAGTGTCCTTAGATTAATTAATCAATGGAAGTATTTTAGCATGGTATTAACTGATTAGGGCCGTAATCATGGTTTCCTTTTATTTATTCCTTTATCAATCCAGAGGCTGATAATTATAGTCATCTCATGGACTTGACCTTTGTTATCTTTCTTTAGTTTTGCTCTAAGGGTCAAGTCACATCGGAATGGCCAGCGCAGCGGCCGGCAGTTTTGCTGCCAAACCATTTTCAACTTTATCTCTAAACCTCAAAGCATAGTATCGCTTCGGCGGTCATCGGCTCGCAGAGCTGCCCGGCGGCACGAGCTGTCGCTCGACGCACGCAAATCTTTAAGCGATACTATGTCTTGACGTTTAGAGATAAAGTGGAAAATGGTTTGCCATCAAAACTGCCGGCCGCTGTGCTGCCATTCCGGTGTGTTTTGACCCTAATTGTGGAAGTGCCAGTTAATTGCTACTTACTTGTAGTTGTGCTGAGATTTTAACAAATTACGCGTAATTACTTTAATACACAAGATCGTGGTTGAGAGGCCTCGTATAGCACCACCTCATTTCTAACCGTGGGTGTCGTAGAAGGCATCTGAGGGACCAGAGGACCAGAGGATGGGCAGCAGCGTCTTTTTGAGTACCATAACACCTACTGCGATCGCCAACATGCATTGGCCAAGCATGGCGATTACGGCTGGATCCCCTCTTGGGGGAGACCTATGCCCAGCTGTGGGCGTGTAAAGGTTGACATGATGATGACAAGATCGTTACTGTTGTTTTTGAGTTGGTATTTGAAATATTTGGAATTATGCATGTTTGGAATTTTGTAGCATCTGAATTTTAATTCATTATGACCTGGGATTGCTCATACATCCAGTAAAGTGACAGAGATCGATGATGATTTAACTCTATAACTTAGCGACATTACACAACATAACAATTTCAAAAATGTCAAACAAACGTAACATTTTTTTTTATTTATAGAGAGGGATAACCCGACAATCTGGTTCTTCCACTAGTAAATTAGTCCTTATTCTAATGACCGAAGTATAAATAATAATAATACCAATACCAGCCTATCATTGTCTGACTGCAGAACAAAGGCCCTCTTCTCATACAGAGAAGGAGCATTGATCACCACACTAAACGTTGATCACCACGCTAAGCGTGACCTTAATACTAATTTAAATTCTCCAATGTTCCAGATATACCAATACATTCAGTCGAGGTTTTACCGGTCGCCGGAAGTACTACTCGGTGTGCCGTACGACCTCGCGATAGACATGTGGTCGCTAGGCTGCATACTCGTAGAGATGCACACCGGCGAACCTTTGTTCAGTGGCGCCAATGAGGTCGATCAGATGAACAAAATCGTCGAGGTTCTCGGCATGCCGCCTGATCATTTGTTAGACCAGGTAAGACCAGTGCATCCTTTTTTTTCTACTGCTCCTGAAATGTTGAATTTTTATCATGGTCTCCACCTTTTGGATGGTTGCCACATAGTATGTATGTGAAGGGATGGCAGTGCTGATAAGATGGGTAAAGAACTGAATATTTAGAAATTATTGCTGTGGCTAATTTTAGCAACGATTTAGGGTACGAATTCTGCTAGAGAGAAAGGAAATTGAATTAGGTTCCTGCCACATGTCGGGTTTACTTAAAAAATAGTTTCGTCTGTTCGTATCCGTAATAGAGAAAATGCGTGAGCGCAACGCGTTGGATAATTTGATAGATTGTTACAAGAATTTTCTAAAGCTCTAATTTGATATGATCATATTGATATCCATCATATTTAAATTCCCCGATATCTGGCAAATACCTACGTATTAAGGTAAAATAATGTCATTGTATTTTTTAAATTCACAGGCACACAAAACAAGAAAATTCTTCGACAAATTACCAGCGTCAGAAGGCGGTGGTTATGTTTTAAAGAAAGTTAATGGAAAGGATGGAAGGTGAGTTTTAATAAATTGTGACATAGTTTATTTTACCATTCTCATTTAATAAATTCGTTTAAAACTCACGACAAAGTAATGCTAAAAATAAACTTGACTATCCCGTATATACATTTACATACAAGCCAAATTATACTTGCTCCATTGTTTTTAGGCGTGTAGCCATAGCAAATAGTGTCAGAAACAGTCGTAATGGACTGGGTTTAGATGTAAATTAACAGGGTAAAAGTCCATCTTTTGAGGAAACAGAACTACAAGCCAGGTGGGTAAAATGGTCTGGTGGGCTACTATTCAACGGTTCGTATTCAACGGACGGGGGAACATCTGAACAACTTCACCCGAAAATTGCTTACATCAACGTGATCACCTTTAATCTGGTCACTAGTGTGAAGAATTCTCCCTTTACCAAATAGACCTATAGTTTTAAGTACAAAGGTTGCGCGGACATGTGTGTGACACTGTATTGATGTGTGCAGCGGTTACAGGAAGTACCGGCTGCCGGGCACACGGCGGCTGCACGACATCCTCGGCGTGGAGGGCGGAGGGCCCGCCGCGCGGCGTCGCGGCGAGCCCGGTCACTCCGTCTCCGACTATCTCAAGTTCAAGGTTGGTCAATCTTTAGTACCTAATTATTCACACACCCTTACACTAGCACCACACAAACACATCCCATACATCTACACATCACACATAAACGCGCATATTTCCCATCTCTCTATTATTTTCCCTTTTCTAAAATGTATAACTATTCTACTTATTGAATTGCAAAGTAATGGTTAATGCTAAGTGGAAGGCTGGAGTCTCCTAACACTAGCAACTACTTTTTTTTTTAAATCCTTTAATATAAAGCAAAGTCAAAGCATTTATTTCAATTAAACCATTTACAGGCACTTTTGAATTGTCAAAGAGTCAGTTAGTTAGTCAGAGAGTTGAAGCTATTTGTTCGTTCCAAAACGTAGGGTACGTCTCTTTGGAGAAGAACGAGCAATAAACTCCACGGACACTCTTTTAAATCAAGGTTTTCCATATGTGAAAACAATGCAGGTAAAGAGCAATATAAAACATTTAACTAGAATCAAGATAAAAGCCATGGCAGTCCTGTCGGAGAAGTAAACATTCTTTCATCAATGACGCTTTTCGCTCTCCCTCATCGGTCGTCAGAGCTTCGTTATTCAGAAGTAGCCACTGTTACAATCATGGCGTGCAGATAAAGGATGAAGACACATTCTGGACCACAAATTCCTAACAAAACACCTAAACTTTTTTCAGGACCTAATCCTCCGTATGTTGGAGTACGACCCCAAACAGCGCGTAACGCCGTACTACGCGCTACAACATAATTTCTTTAAGCGAACCGCGGACGAGTCCACCAACACACAGCAAGCACAGTCGCATCACCAACACGGTTAGTTCCTTTTTATATTTTGCAATAATAATATATCCTTATAAAACTAACAGTTCTGTAATATTAGAATATGCACTATGTTTTTTCTAAAAAGTTCCATCATAGGCTAACAAATATTGACTAACAATATCTAAGGATAGCTTTGCTAACTACTAGCAAATACTACTAATGCCCAAATATATAATTTTACGAATATGTTCTCTATAAAAGTCCACCAAAATAAAGAGATTTTTTATCATCATTATTATTTCTCTTAATATAATTCGTTTGTCTTTAAAGATTTAAAGATGTAACAGCAATATAAAGTGCAATAATAAATAAAGAAGATTTTATATAAGCTCCATTGTATATTTTCTTGCAATTTTGATGGTCATCATCTGCCTAACCTCCACCAGTTACTGGGTAACACGATAGGTACCCCTTGGTAAAACTGGTTGTCAGAATTTCTGGCTTCTGACTACCCACAACGACTGCCAAAGATCTACGAATGGCAGCCGGGACTAACGGCTTTACGTGCTTTCCGAGGCACGGAGGGAACTCTGTATGAAAGGGATGTTCACCCATACACATGGCCTTTAACTTAGCCACGGGCTCCTCCTTCTTGCAATTTTGATGGTGCTTGTAATTCATTCAACTATTACTGAATACTAAGTTTCTAACGATATCATAGTATAGTATTTAAGTCTAAAATGATCATTTCAAGCTTCTGTCGTGTTTTTTGCTAACATAAAACGCTTCATCATTTCATTTTAAGTGATTAACGCAAGTCTCAAATATGTCATGTGGTATTGCGCAATTTCTTTGTTGTCAGTCTCTTAGTTTAAACAAGTAACTTAGTAACATTGTTTGTGGCTAAAAGTATTGTGTTTGGAAAAATCTAACTTAATCCATAATGATGGTTCCTTTTGTTGGGCCGTTGTCTTATAATAAAATGGAGTAGAAAATATTCTGCTCCCCTTTGCTTGATCGAACAAAAAATATTTAAATTTTGAAGAACCATTATCACCAGTCCCCCCTACACTATCAATGGCCCTATAACTCCCATCGTGTGTGTAATGTTATTAACTTTGGTTATGTTGTGGCGGTAGATGGCCCGTCGGACTCGCGATGACTAGAGCGGTCCGGCGGCCCCGGCCCGCGACACTAGCGCCGCCACACTAGTGCCTAACGATATCGTGCCAGGTCTGCCCTCACTCTACTCGCTACCAGAATGTTATGCGCCCCCTCCGTAGCATGCGAGTATGTAGCTCACGCATGGCTTATGTGTACCTGCGATCTGCGGCTTCCGTTCGCGACTAAATTTTAAACCCATCGGTTGAAAACAGATTTTAACGTACCTGGTAAAGGGACTGTCAGATTGTAATAAAATAAATCTTTTTGACGACTTCCGAAACTAAAATTATTTTTCACTTTTAAGTGATTTACATCCACCCCGTAAATCAATAAAGTTAAGTAATCTTCCATTCTTAGAGGTAATAGTACATTATGGTACAAGTGTGTAGTGTTGGTGATTACCACTGAGGCGCCATTGAGACTCGAGCCGTTAGGTGAGGGTCTTAAGAGAGCCGAGGACGGTAATCATCAATACACATGTGTATCATACGACGTTTTTCAACACACTTGTGAAGAAAATAATACTTAAAAAAATCATTATGAACAGTGAAAACGAGTTGTGATAAAATTTTCGCAATGGCGGGAAAAATTAATCAGTTTTCCTATCCGCGCGCATCAAACAATGGCGATCGGCCATAGACTAAAAGAATGAGGTTTCTTTTTTTTGTCTTTTCGCGGATAGCGTTCTAGCCACGTACAAAATGAGGAATTCAAAGTTTTCTTTATTACAGAGAAAACAAAAGTTATATTTGAGTGAAAGTTTTATTTATTAAAAACGTACAAGTTGAAATTATCTATTTAAATACGAAGTTGCATGAAATGAGCATGCAATAGGTACATTAATTTATTTGTACTATTAAACACGATCTTTATTGTATCGAAACTTTTTTAAGAACAAAGCAACTCAACCAATAAAATAAAAAAAACCCTATAACTCACTAGTGAATAATAGCGATGAAAAAGTCACAGTTTGATTACAGGTGTCATTATGTGCCTAATTGCGGTGAAATTAGAGCCATTTTATGAGCAAGTGTGTTGAAAAATATTTTTATAAAAATTACATAGATAGGACGATAGCTATTAAAATAAATGAAAACCGAATTGAGAACATCCTCCTTTTTTGATACCGGTAAGTGTCTAAACACACTATGCCGAAGTTACGGGATCTAAGTTCGGCGGCTGATTTTACGTTCCGACGTATTCGGCTGATATGACACACCATAGGTAAGTGCCGAACTTACGCGGCAGAAATTCAGTTCCGCAACTTTGTGTGTGTATTCAGTCGCGTAACTTCGGCATAGTGTGTTTAGACACTTAAAAGTAAAGTAGACGCTAGACGAAGGTGAAGTTGAAGAAGGTTAGCCGCAGATCTTGACTGTTTGTTTTTTATGTTTTCCATTTGTGTTCCTTCTCTGTCTATTTTTAAATATAATAACCGACTATCGTATTATCTCTATTATTTTCTAGTATTTTTTTTATTGCAACACCCTACTTTTCACTTTCATAAAATTGTGAATGTATTTTTTGTATGTGCCAACACTCGTCGAGTGCACTCTAGCGGTGTGCCGGCAATAGATGTTTGTTTCACCAACCAAGCCATATGTAACCGAATTATATGTTTTAGGTGATTTGTAGTATAATTAAAAGGCAGGCTACGTACTATACAGATACTATTCTACTTTCTGCGCTCTCAGTATTTTTACGCTCTCTGCAACTCGATATCTCAATGTCTGAGATCATCAGATACACCGTTCATAATTTATTGATTTTATATATTTGCAAGTAAAGTTACGCAATGGTGCCGATTCCCTTGTTTACAAACTAAAATTAGGTAGACAATTGGCATCTCTTATTGGCAAGCAGCTGAAGAAAAGGACGACGACGACGACGATAAGAATTTTATTAAGTTAGACTTAAAATATTTTATTCTTGAACTTCGCCGTATTTTTAATCTATACGTTCTGACATGACTGACAACTATAATTATATGAACATTTTAGATAAATTTAGATTGACAGCTCTTATTAATATCTGTCTCTTTCTTGTTTTATTGGAGAGCAAGAGATATAAACAAATTAAAATAAGTTTAGATCGTGCACAACAGAATTGGCACCAATGTGTTCGGGTGTTAAGGGCGTCGGCGAAGATACTTAATATTTTATGTCAAGATAAAATGTTGCTCACTATACAGTTTGGCTTAAGATAAAATATTATAGTATCTAAGCCGTTTATGATAGTTCATACAAACTGTATAGTGAGCGATATTTTATCTTAACATAAAATATTATAGTATCTTCGCCGTTTGTTGCCCTGTAGTATTGAGAGTGGGTATCTGCGTAGCACGTAGCACGTAGCCGGGTGCAAGGTGGTCATGTTCGTGTGTGTGGCAGTGGGCGCGCGCGTGTGGGGCGCGGGCGCGGGCGCGGAGCGCATGGAGGTGGAGGCGGCGCGGCGCTCGGACGAGCTGCTGGCGCCGGTGTGTCCGCTCGCCCACAGCCCCGTGGCCATCCACTAGCCACGCTCCCTCCGTCTGTGGCGGGACTCCTGGACTGAATCCGATATTTATGATTCTATATTTTTATTTAATACGATAAGTCTGACTGTAAAGAAATATTATGGTGACGATTTGTTACGTTGTACCGTGTATTTGTATTATTTGTTTCTTGATCGCTTCACCGACAGTACTTAGAGAACGTTCCGTGCGATCGCCGACGATCCCGTTCGTCGCATCCGGACGCATCGAGGGCATCAGAGCTAGGTTTTTTTATTGTTACGCGATGCATATCAAGGACGCAATATGGTAGAAAATAAATATTGTACTTATATCAAATTTAGGAAACCGACTAATCGATATAGACTGCGACATAAACTGGATAATCTATAGTTTAGTTACGATCTATGCTAGTTAGGCTTTCGTTCGTTTTTATTATCGCAAGCTTTATATTCTTAAAGTGTCGGCAACTGATGACTGAAATTCAAAGGGCCAATGAGAATTTGTTTATACAAACGAAGAAATAGATTAAGTATTTTTGTTAATGCACAAATTGATTCGACTCGACACAATTACACATGTAACACACTTAAATAATTTAATTAAAACTATGCCCTCGCATTTCAGAGTTGTTGTATAATGTAAAAATGTATTATTCCAATACTTGTGATTTAAGTCTCAAGTGGTTCATTTAACGCGTATAGGTTACTTTGACCCATTGGAATATTCAGACGATGTGTAAAACAGATAATAGTGTATAGGTAATTCTATAAAACACAAAATGTACTTGTAGGTTATGAGAAATGTTGAAACATATATATGTTTCAACATTTCATATATGTTTCAACATTTCATATATATGTTTCAACAAATTTGGGTATTTCAGATAAGAGTTAATAAATTGAATAAAACTGACTCGTTCAACCTTTTTGGATTTGAATCTACAATAGATTAACCTCATTGCAACAGACTGGTTGAAACTTTCTAAACGGAGATATTTTGTATAGCATACACTGAATCATTGCCTTATTGTGCCGGAACTTTTTATGTGTAAGGCCCGCTACTAATTAACGACTTTTTGGTCGCTCGATATTAAATAATCAAATTATTGTTAATATTTGGTTATTGAATTTTGTTGACTTCTATTTGTGAATAATCTTAAATTGCATTTAAGATGAACGAGAATGTGGATGCACACATTCTAGATAAAGGTTAGCAAATACGATGTATTATAACTGAGGAGTGGGTTATGATGTTATCTCAAGTTGTAGATACTACCGAGTATGTGTACAGTAATCCATAGACTTGAAAGATCTTGTTAGTAGCGGTCCTGGAGCATAGCTTCTTTATTCTGATCAGGTCGTGATATAGTAAAATTTTTATGTTGAATTATTTTTAGTTAAAAATTGACTGAAATGACCATAGTTCAGAATAAAGCAGCTATTTAATGACGAATTGCAACTGATAGTAAATTATTTCTTATCGCAATGTATTATTGCGAGTTTTTATATTAAAAACACCTTCCTAAAATGGATTTATTTTTAAATGAAACACATGTATGGTACTGCTATTCGTTAACATGAAGCATTAAAGTATTTTTATGTTTAATTTATCTAATAATATGTGCTATCACTTTCGTTTCATTGTAGATTTGAATCTATTTCTAATCTCGCTGTTCTGTACTATACATTTTTAAATATCTGTATAATATTTACTGTAATACTTTTCTGCTTCATGAGATATAGGGTTGTTAGAAAGAGTATAAGGAATAAGTATGGGATACACGTTTAATTTGATAATGATAGAGCAATAACGAAGTAGTCGACAGGCAGGTTTCCAAATGTATGTAAAGAATATTATATTGTGTTCATCAAGTGTACCTAATTGTAATATACATTATTTTAATTGTTTTAATATTTTAGTTCCTTTTAACTTGATAACTATGCTAAAATAGATGCTGTATCCACCGTATAATATACAGTTATATGGTTTACTCACTGTAACACTTGTAACTTAAGAAAATTTTAATTTAATTTTGTGACATACCTACCTTGTTATGGTACTAAGTTCAGGGGAAATCTGCCGTGACAATGTTTATATATGACAAACTAGTCGGGATGTTAAGTGATAAAGAACACGTAAAACACCAACCTTTGATATAGTTCTAACTAAATCCATTACTAAAGGATGGCCCTAGATGTTTGCGCTTGAGTATGTAAAATACTATACTATTTATTTGTACTGTGACGGTATGGGATTATATGGAATGTGTGAGTTGGCATATGGTGGTGCCCGAAGCTATGAGCTAAAATTGTTTATTTCCTATCGGATTGTCAGTTCGCAGGCACTGTAACAATAAAAGGATAGAGCTTTATGTCACTAAGTTTTGTATTTTAAATCAATAAACGATAGCAATTGACCGAATAATTTTTATTTTCCTTTACTTTGGAATCCTAAATTTGCGAAGAATCAATGTCATACACCCGTGTATGATAAATTCTCTTTTTCGATAGTTACAAGCTTTATAATGTGGTTAATGTTTAACACACCACACATCAGTAGGCCAAAAATGGCTATACCGACTCAGAAAGAGAACATCGAGGATTGTTTTTTAGATTACGCAAGTGCGTCGCCAAGGGGGGGGTAGGTAGGGGCAGCTGCCCCCCCCCCCTAGAGGTTCCAAAAGGTTCATGTACAGTCGACTACAAAAAGATGTATACATTTGAAAGTTATAAAAAGATGTATCCATTCATGATGTCGCCATTGTTTGTTACAAATACTTAGTAGACATGATGTATGCCAAATTGATGTTCCTATCGAATGTGCCAAATTTATGTACACAGCTAAAATTACACTGTAACGTGCACGCTCTGAAACGAATTAATGTGTTCATATTCGGTTACAATAATATGTATACAGGTCTAATATTCTATTTTTAAATTTTGGAATAGTGCGGGAATACTTGTTTTCTCTTTCATTTCGTGCATGACGTCATTGGCGTGTCATTTGTTTGTCGAAGCTGACTTGCAAAGTTACAAATTATTTTCGCCACTTATTTACATTCTTTTTCTCTCACTCGACTGGTAAAAAGAAGGTGATTTTTATTCAACCTGTTTTTCTTTCCATACAGAAACTAAACTTAACATTATTTGGAAATAGATAAAATTTAAACTTTGAATCATAAAACTAATTTATTGAAACTTAAATCGATGTCTTGCTTTTATTATTATAACTTATCTATGATATTCTTTTACTTATAACAATAGTCGATCTACTTCACATTTTGGCAAGAAATTATCAAACTTGCGCGGTGCTCCTATTTATTTCTGCAGGGTTTGACGTCGACCTAAATTAACCTAAGTTTTTTCTGTCCAAAAGGGAATTACTTCCAGAGATTACCCCCTACATACAAATAAATTTTACCTCGTTATAATAATGAATATTGATTTATAAGTGTCATCATAACAGAAAAAAACTATTATACTTATTATACCATCCAAAGAGTTTTCAATGGTTTTGAAATTTAAAATTAGAACGACAGCTTGTATACATATTTTTGTGACGAAGTGTGAATACATTAATTTGTTTCAGAGCGTACACATTACAGTGTCCATCTTTGACGACACGGTTGGTGCAGTGGCTGAGCGATCGACTGCTGCGCAGCGTGTTGCGGGTTCGATTCCCGCCCAGGGTAAACATTTGTGTGATGAGCACTCGTGTTTGCCTTGTGTCTGGGTGTTGTTTATCCATATTATGTATGTATCTCCAAAAAAAAACAAGTATTTGTGTATGTATATCAGCTGTCTGACACCCATAGTACAGGGTTACATAGTACATTTGACCCCAAACTAGGGAGTAGTTTGGGGTCAAATGGCCGTGTGTGAAAATGTCCCAACATATTAAAATATAAAAATGTCCCAACATATATAAACCAACCCCAATCTTGCTGAATACATTAATTAGGCACATTGAGTAGACATATAAGCGTCATATTTCATGTGTACAATAATTTGTAACAAAGTATGTACACTTATTTAAATGGGTACATGTATTTGTAACTATATCAACTTCCCCCCCCCCCCTAGGCCATAAGCTGGCGAGTCCTGGCGACGCCCTTGACTAGGTGCATACAATAACTTACACTAAGGGTCGACTCTCATATTTTGCTCCTCCGAATAGTAATGGATGCTTTCACATGGACTTCCGGTAAGTAGCTCCTTGGATGTACTTATACGTTCGCGCTACATTATGCTGAAAACAGTAACGTAACAGTAAGTACGAAGCTTATTATAAACTTAGTGAGAACAAAGAAGTCCTTCACCACACAATCCTTATCTTGAAAACTTCATGAAAATACATTTTTTCAAAAAAAAAAAGACTTTTTTTTTTGCTGCGTACCCAAAATGGATTTGCATGAAGAAAGAGAAATAGTCATAAATATAGTCACCAAGGTTAAAAAAATAGTCTCATTATGGTTCCGAAGTTATAGTTATGTTGGTGAGGATTGTAAGGTCGTATTGTAATGTAACGTCTCCACACAATCCTCACCGCAGAGCAAGCAAACGGCTGAGAGTATCGACTTTGTTTCATTCCAAAAAATAGTTGAAAGAAAATGCCAAGTCTCGAAAATAGTCATCTTCCAGAGATATAAAGGTGTCTTGGTGAGGATTACGTTGTGAGCCTTTCTCGCCGCAATTCTTACTGATTACCGCGGAACGCTTAGGTAGGGACTTACGTTTTTGAATTTGATTTTAGTGTATGTACAAAAATAGTCAGGAAATAGTCTTCTCCAACCATGAT
Source organism: Charanyca ferruginea (assembly GCA_947361185.1). Classification (NCBI taxonomy): domain Eukaryota; kingdom Metazoa; phylum Arthropoda; class Insecta; order Lepidoptera; family Noctuidae; genus Charanyca; species Charanyca ferruginea. The sequence goes on along the minus strand of OX376056.1, from coordinate 18,473,702 downwards.
AATTTCGACCGTGTTTACTATAATATGTAGAAGTATGTTAAACTTCCATGTAAACTCTACATACACTGTATGATGTATTACTGGTGTACTGTAACCTTAACTTATGATCAACTAGCTTCTGCCCGCGACTTCGTACGCGGATCCTGTTGCTTATGCCAGCGACAACGGGGTCGGCAAAATCGAAGATCTGAAACGTCTGATGTCGAATTCTAAGAGCCCGGGGACGGGAAACCAACGGGATGCGCGAGACGATTCGAGACGTTCAAAAAGTACAATTTTGAATCATACCTCCGATGGCGGAATATGTGGCGTAGTCAATCTTAAGAGTATACGTAAATGCATTCCGCTCCTTATCAACCCAAGGAAGGTCGCTATGCCCTACGGCTATATCTGAGACACATCCGACTCTTCAGATGATATCGACATTCTGTTCAGAGAATGTCGAAGTCGATCAGAATTCAAACGTTCGTTGCGGTCTTCTTCTGTCTCTTTATGCCGTACTACTATTACCTATTCTTTCGCTCTCACTTTCTAACTGATTATGAATATTTTGTTGTGTGCGTGTTCGGGACAATGTATTATAATCTCGATTAGCAGTTAGTCGTGCATCACGTTCATCACTCGGTCCAAAAGACCTGTTAGTAGATGTGCGAATACGCTGAGAACTCAAGCGTGATTCTCTATCCATGAACGTCTCCGACTCGCGAGACAATGCGTGACGTTCATGATCAGCGGTCATTCGCGCATCACGTTCCCCACTTGTCTCTAGAGACCTAGAAGTCGATGCGTAGATACGCTTGGAACTTAAACGCAATTCTCTATCCGTGAACATCTCTGACTCGCGAGACAATGCGTGACGTTCACGATCAGCGGTCAGTCGCGCATCACGTTCCCCACTTGTCTCTAGACACCTGAATGTAGATGCGCAATTACGCTGGGAACGCAGACGTGCTTCGCGATCTGAAGAGGTTTCCACGGAGCGATTTGCAGCCTGATGTTCTCGAACAGCATCAAGTCTCTCCTGACGCTCTTCGGTAGATTCTTGGGATCGTATGATCCTCAATCTGTTAGCTCCTTTGGAACATTGAGAAAGATTTGACCTCTTTCTAGGCTACCGTGTAAAGGAAATTAAACACTCAAATAACATAAGCAGGAAGTCATATTTAACCAATAAAAAAAAGGGAGTTTTGACCAGTAGAGTAAAATTTTCAATGATATACCAGCGTCATCAAAAATCAGTCCTAAACTGTTACCGCCTTCACCGCGTGGAGGTATTCCCAGCTTATTTTATTTTATAATATACAGTGAAATTAGTGACAGCTTTACAGTAAAATTAGTGATAGCTTTGATTTCCACATCAGATGTTTCTGATCTTCGATTTTTATAAGTTAACAGGAAATGCTCATCAGACCGAACAACTTTTGCTAAGACGTCATTCCTCTAAGTGTTATGGTGTAGCTGGGCTCTTGGAGTTCCACATCAGGTGTTCCAGATCTTAAAATTTATTCTCTTAGCAGAAAATGCTCATCACGTGGAACAATTTTTGCTATGGTACCATTTTTGTATCTCTTATAGCTTAGCTGGTCTGTTGCGGTTCTGCATCAGGAGTTCAAGTAAGTTTCTAAGATAAATTATAGCCTATATGTTGCCCAGACTTAATACCTATACAACAAAAATAAAAACATTCAAATCCGTCCAGCAGTTCCGAAGATTAGCGTGTACAAACAAACAGACAAACAGACAAACATACAAACAGACAGATTTTTTTTTTTTAGATTCGTGCTCTATTACTGTTTCTAAACCCCCCTCAATGATTACTTTTTTAATATATTCAATGTACAGACACAGTTTTTTTTACTGTTTTATTATATGTAGGTATAGTTATACAGTGAAATTAGTGACAGCTTTACAGTAAAATTAGTGATAGCTTTGATTTCCACATCAGATGTTTCTGATCTTCGATTTTTATAAGTTAACAGGAAATGCTCATCAGACCGAACAACTTTTGCTAAGACGTCATTCCTCTAAGTGTTATGGTGTAGCTGGGCTCTTGGAGTTCCACATCAGGTGTTCCAGATCTTAAAATCTATTCTCTTAGCAGAAAATGCTCATCACGTGGAATAATTTTTGCTATGGTACCATTTTTGTATCTCTTATAGTTTAGCTGGTCTGTTGCGGTTCTGCATCAGGAGTTCAAGTTTCTAAGATAAATTATAGCCTATATGTTGCCCAGACTTAATACCTATACAACAAAAATAAAAACATTCAAATCCGTCCAGCAGTTCCGAAGATTAGCGTGTACAAACAAACAGACAAACATACAAACAGACAGAATTTTTTTTTTAGATTCGTGCTCTATTACTGTTTCTAAACCCCCCTCAATTATTACTTTTTTAATATATTCAATGTACAGACACAGTTTTTTTATTGTTTTATTATATGTATAGATAAACTAGTTATTATTGTTATTGTTACACTATGTATAAGTTTACATGAATTTTAACTCCTAGCCGTTTGCTTGCACTGAGGTGGGGTCTGTGTGGAGACGTTCACCCCACAATTCTCACCAGCATACCAACCGTACCGTAGCAGCTCTTCTTAAAGTAACTGACGATATAAGGCGGGGAATGAAAGATACTAAAAGTGTCCGTTTTAATGTTGATAGACTTTTCCAATGCTTTCAATTCCGTCAGTCACGAAGTCTTTTTATCCATTCTCACCTTAAGTCACCTATCTAATGGCACACCCACGACACTCCATTTAAACGAAACTATAATTGCCTACACTTCTACCAAAATAACAGACTGTACAAATACGTGCGTGTGTGTGCGTGTTTACGCGCTGCTCGAACTAAAAGCACAAGCAGTTCCGAGAGCACGTTCCACGCGAGAAGAGATGAGGAGCAGTATTTCCGAGGGGGGGCGGAGCGTGTCGCTACTGTACGGTAGTACTAATACTTGTCTAATGGTCTCTCCCGAGGTTTTGGATTGTATTTTTTCCTATCTTCGGGGGCGTCAGTTCTTGCAGGAGACTTTTCCAGCTGGTGTGATCTTGATGCCGGCGTTCCTCAAGGCGGTATTTTATCTCCACTTTTGTTCTCTATTTTATAGATCTTATAACGCGTATTATTTAGTGCGCATAATCTTTACGCTGATGACTTACAACTCTACAGTCGGGCAGGTGTTGACAACTTATCCGATGCGATTGAGGACATAATCGGAATTAAGCAGTGGTAAAAGAGTTGTCTGATCGTTACGGCGTAGCGGTTAACCCAACCAAATGTCGGGCTATTATTAGCGAAGGCTTAATGGTTTATCGGTGCCGCCGATTACCTTTGATGGCACAGTCATTTCGTTTAACGCCGACGTCAAGGATGTGGGTTTGTACGTTGGCACTTGCTTGGACTGGCGTAAGCAAGTCGCGAGTGTGAGCAAAGAAGTCACAGGGACGTTGCGGTCGCTTTATCGATTCAAAAATATTCTCCCTTCACACATAAAGACAATGCTAGTTCAGTCCCTTATCTTCCCCATACTTGATCATGGTGATGTGTGTAACTATGACTAGAATGCAGATCTCCTCAATAAACTTGACCGACTTTTTAATAATATAACTGCATTCGTGTCGTATTTAATCTCCGTAAATATCAACACGTGTCCGCACATCGGTCGCTCTTAAAATTGTTACCCATCAGACAGCGCAGAGCGTTAAGGGCTTTGAGTTTGACAACCTTGTTTTCTAGACAAACTTAGTTCTCCTTCCTACTTCACTTCTCACTTTCAATGGGTGCGCCAAAGTTACCAAAATTTTTAACTCCGATAATTGGAAATCCGAAAATGTTCTTCCTAACATTTTTCATCCTAACAATCACAATTCCTAACTACTCTGTCTCTTATGTTCATAATCCGAAGCATTCAACTTCATAATGTCAGTAGCAATAAACATCTATTATACTTTTATTTGTTTTCCTATATTTTCTCAACATAACCATCTTTTACACTATTATTCAAAGTCATATCTTTTTTGTTTAGATTTCTTTTTATTCACAAGGGCGTCGCCAGGGGGGGGCAAGTAGGGGCAGCTGCCCCCCCCCCTAGACGCTCAAAAAAAAAGAAAAAGAAAAGTTAAATTGATCAAAAAAGAAGAATATCGATTGAATTCTTCATTATTAAAATCTTGCACCTAATTGAATATTTAATTGCTTCCAAATTCTTTTTATTCCATGATTGTATTATCCTATATTTTGTCGAAAATTCTTTTTATGGTAATAAATGTAATAATTTTCTTAACAATTTTTATTCATTGTATGTACACACGGCTCATTAAGCTATACAATTCCAGTATAAGCTGACCTCTCATTCTATGGAAATTATATACAATGCGAGATCCCCTGATACTGGAAATGTATAGCTTGATATGTACTATCGTGGTCACACCCGCCTGACCACCACTAAGTTCATTTTTGCTTGCACTCAAAAGATGGAAGCGCTATGTACCCCGCCCCGTTGACTTCGCAGGCGCCAAGGGATTTTTTTTTTAACTGAGCAGGCGGGACAGTCCGCTATGGTACACAGTAGCGTAGCCACCGGAAGGCTAGGCGGTGCGATGCATCGGGGCCCCTAAGCTCAGGGGGCCCTCCTCCCCTGGCCTGCAAACCCCGAACTGATCTAGCAACAAATTCTTCCACCTTTAGAATATAAATACAAATTCTGTCTGTTGTGTTGTGTAAGCTATTGTGTTGTTGTTGTTCCACTTCCAACCAATCAGCTGTTATGCAATCGATTTATGATTTTGCGTGATATTTCAATTTCTTTAATTTATATTATCATTTTATGTCATCTATAATGACTCCTTTACTCGATGCTAATGCTTCCTTTAATTCTTCCGCTGATGGAAGTTTTATTTCACACCCTTGATGACTTTGTGCGTCGGAGCTTCAGTCAATAAAAAGGCTTTTTTATGTTTAATGTCTGCCACATCAATGGTCAAAGTGTGTCAAGTCACTGGACCTGTTAGAGACATCTCATCTCATCTTCTCTCTACAACCTACCCTATTCCCAGTTTCGTTCTTATCCGTAATGATACAATTGGAAAGGGAGGAGATGATGTTGCTATTTGTCTTCGTAGCGATTTTCTTTTCAAAATCTTTGCTTCTTCTCCTTCACTTTACAGCTTTGCCTCCGCTGAGTAGGTACCTCTTTCTGAAGATCCATATCAAATGTGTTAAAATCCTACTGAGTGTTGTCCACTGTCAGATACACATTGCGTCAATATGCCCCTTGTTCCCGTAAACTCCTACACATCATCGAGTTTGTTAGTCTCGATGTTCTTCCTCTGCCTATTTACTCATTTTAATATTTCAGGGGATGACACGTGGCTCAACTGAGTAGGTACTAATGACCTCTCTCTCTCTTGTGTTCACTCATGGTCAGTATTCTGCACCTGGATTTTCCAACCATTACCTTATTTTCCTCTCGTATGTTCTAAAACAAATCCTAAACCGGTTCATAAAGGTCTGTATACGCGTTGAGGATGGATGTGGAGAAGCTACGTCAGGATGCGTCGGAACTCGATGGAGGTCACCTTGCAGCTACAACAACCGTAGACGACCAGCTGCGTATCTTCAATCGATCGGTCCTTGCTCTCTACGACAGACACGTTCTTGTAAAGAGGGTTTAGCTTAGGCGTCCACCTGCTCCTTGGACGACGACAGGGGTTAGTCTGGCGATGTGGCACAGGAATCGGGTGAAGAAACCTCTTCAAAGCTGCAAGAAATCTGTAATCATTATACGTAACAACGTAACGCCAAACGCCGCCATATCCTCGAAAACATTTAAATTGAAATTCAATTTTGCCTTCTTCCCTTGCTGGTATCTGGAAATTCTTCGGAATTCTTGGTATCAGCAGCCCACGTCATGTGGACTTCCCGAAGACAATTTACCTGGATAATATCAACGGTCATTTCACAACCCCTGGTCATGTGGGTGCCTAGACGGATCAGTTGGAAAAGGTCCTTAATAACTGCATCAGGTTTATCTTCAACTTGAGGAAATAGGACCATTTTTTTTTTTTTTTTTTTTTTTTTTTTGGTACGGGGTGGAAAATCCTCATGGATGTCCTCCGCCCTGGGGCGGGCGGAGGGGTCTGTCAGACTCTTACTGACTAAAAACCACCCCGGTGTTCCATCTCACACCTACGTCGGGGGTCGCGGGAACTGGAGATACTTCCGCAACCCCCGGCTGGTGCCGGCCCGCTGCAGCGGGCCACTTCTCGGGTCAGGGGGGGGAGTGAGGTGTTAGACTCCCCCCCGGACGTCTTAGAGGGGCGCGCGTGGAACACTACGCGCCGCCACCTCGGGTCCTGGTGTATGTGGGGGGCGACAGACGTCCCCGAGTCTGCCGCCCCTGGACCCATTTAGGGGGGCCGGAAGAGGGCGTTATCCGCCCTTCGCCGACGCCCGGTGCGCCTGCTGCGGGCAGGGTGGGAGGTTGAGATCTCCCTCTCCCTTTCCGCAGCCTCCTTCTGCGACATGACACTTTCGCAGAAGGAAACCACCGCGTCCCAGGACTCTGCGCTGTCGACCATCGACTCTACCACGGCCGACAGCGACAGGTCACTGCCTACTTCTGAGACGAGGGCACGGCGCGGCCCCTCCCAAGCGGCACATTCCGCCAGCGTATGCTGCGCCGTGTCCTCCCGGCAGTCGACGCAGTGGTGACACCGGGCGTCCGGCTCCCTGTTTATGCGACACAGGTACTTCCCGAAGCAACCATGCCCCGAGAGCACCTGCGTCACCCGAAACGACAGGGAGCCGTGCCTTCTCCCGAGCCAGCGCTCGAGCACTGGCCGGACCGCCTCGATGATGGCGAGGCCGGCGGTAGGGCGCGAAAGCCTGTCCCGCCATTCCGCCACCAGGACCTCGCGAAGCTGAGACCGACGCAACTCCATGTGTCGCTGCATCGGTCGCTCGCCCCGCGCCCGCGCTTCCTCGCGCCACCGGTACAGTGACGCGAGTACCTTCGCCTCCAGGTCCCAGGGCGGGGATCCGGCCAGTGCACAAGCCGCCTCGTAGGAGATCGTGCGATACCCCCTGATGACTCTGACGGCCATCGCTCGCTGCGGCTTTCGCAGCACGGCGATGCTTCCGGCCGTCAGGTCTGCCGCCCAGATCGGGGCCCCGTACAGGGCCATCGATCGCACGATCCCCACGTAAAGCCGCCTACAGACGGCGCTCGGGCCCCCCAGATTGGGAAGCAGCGTTGATAGCGCCCCAGCCGCGCCCAACAACTTGGGCGCCAGCCGCTGGAAATGAGGGCCAAAATCCCATCGGCTGTCGAGCACCAATCCAAGGTACTTCATGGTGGACTCGACAGCTATTCTGGCCCCCCCGACCACGATGTGTGATCCCGGCGGCGGCGCCCGCCGAGGACCGTGAAAGATCACGGCCTCCGACTTGTTAAGGGCCACCTCCAGGCCGAGGCGCCGGATGCGGCTCACCACCTGTGAGACCGCAGCCGTCGCCAGCAACGCTGCCTCCCTGTACGAGCTCCCCCGGGCCGTGACCAGCGTGTCGTCAGCGTAACACGTCAGGTCCACGCCCGGCTGGAGCTCGCCCCTCAGCACCCAGTCGTACCCGATGTTCCACAGGGGCGGTCCTAAGACGGAACCCTGTGGAACACCGCACGACATGGAGGAAATAGGACCATGTGTCAAGTTTCAGGTCCGAGCTAAAATAATTGCCCATTCGCCAAAAAAGTTTGCGTGCTATGACAACGCTTTCCTCCCTGGTCCACTGGCTCTCCTCTCCTTATTATCTAATGTCCCACTTTCAGTATCTATGTTCTTCACACTCTAGGAATTTACAGTCTTCTAACAATCTTATCTTGCTTAGCCCTTCTCATACTTCTGATTTTGTTCATTGATCCTCCTTTTATGTCCAGTCCATTCCTTTCTGGAATGCGCTTGCTCTCGATATCGGAACGGCCTCCACTGACTGGAGGCCGTCCTATCCTTCCTTTAACCAGAAGATGTGAGTTTACTTTAGCACAAATAAGTCGAGACATCTTATAAACCTGGCCCCTGGTCTCGTAGTTACGCCACTGATTTGTAAGGTCAAGAGATTCCCATTCCCCATTATACATATCAACTTGCCCCCCCCTAGGCCATCGGCTGGCGACGCCCTTGTTTATTCATAATAATCAGTACTATATACATTAATTTTGCGTAACTTTATTTTCACATAACATGTATAACGGTGTCCCCTTGTTTCGCAGACAGAAATTTCATAGAATTTCGTTTTCCAGAAAATGTTTCATATCATATTTGGTTCTTGTAATTTTATTTCGACTATTATTGTTTCAAAGACTAAAGTGCTTTATAACGAATGATTTATAAGGGAATAGCTCTTTTAAATGTTTTATAACAGCATTCGTTTTACGTCAGAAGTGTGTTTTGCTTATATGGTACATCTGTCATATCACCTTCTCTTACATACGTTTATATAACCAAGTTAAATGTCCTTTATAAAGCAATGGACATAAAGAAGCATATAATATGGTTATTCAGACATATAATATTTTAGCCATGTAGTCTACTATTTATAAAATGTAAATAGCTATTATAAAACCTTTACTCTTATCATGTTTATCAGAATGCTGCTTAAAAGCTAATGCAAAAAGGCAAGTTATAAGACATCTATCAATAAATAAAGTCTTGACTAAACCTCTATGTAACAGTTACAAGAACGTTATTCTTGTAATCATATTATATGCTTCACTTTACATAACTTTATCGTCAGCCAGCGCTGCTTTCCAGGGCAGTGATGAAAGAAAATGTTATGGGTTCCGTAGAATTATTTATACTATCACCAGAAGAGTGTAGGTAACAAATGGTTTTTTACAAATAATAATTAAGTTGTGGAAACGACTGCAATATCATTAGATGGTACTAATATGGTGGTAATAACGTTAAATGTATAGAAGGAAATCGTATTGAAAATGTAATTGATGCTTTCGGACAAACAAATGCGATTTAGAAAATATTAAGAAAACCATGAATATTGATTTTTCGGCAGCTGATAAACTGCAAGTTCGTTATCGTTAAATACAGTGCTGCTATAATTTAAATATAATTATGGAAGACGGGCAAATAAAATAGTATTTTCATCCCACCATCTCGGAAAGAGTATTTTTAATCTTCAATATCTGAGTGGAAAAGCCGTTTTTATTCTCTAGAGGATAAAGTAAATTTATCTTCAATATCTGAGTGGAAAAGCCGTTTTTATTCTCTAGAGGATAAAGTAAATTGAATTTAGAACATCGTGTGCACTAAGTTTGTGAATTAAAAAAAAACATTAAACCTATTTACTGCTACCTCTATGGTGCCGAATATATCATACAACTTTTTTTTAATTTGTTAAAAACTCAGACTTTGTAAACGTTTTTTTTTTGCATTTAGTCATTTCCTCGCTGAGGTGGAATGAAAAGTTACGTGTTGCACTCGAGTGCAAAGATTTTTCACCTCGTGCTCTTTTGATTCCCTCGCTAACGCTCAGGATTCTAATTTTAGAATCCTTCGCTTGCTCGGTCATCAAAATTGAACACGCGGTTAAAAAGCAACTTTGCACTCTTGTATAACAAATAACTATTTCATAAAAAAGGTTTTAATGATATCAATAATAATAATTATTATTAGAAGAAATTAACATCACAGATTAGAGAAGAAAGACATCTGAAAAAGATGAATATTAATTAAGTCTTGATCACTCAGAGGTGGGAGCGTCTTAGAGCGGGAGATATACATAATTGACACAAAACTGCGTTCCTACTTAAATTTCCATACGAAAAAAGAGTGATTTTGTCATTGTCTAATGTAGGCAATTACTATATTTTATAAATCACATATTGAGGCAAATTATACGTCAATAAAATTATGAAATTCTCATATTCGTATTGCGTTTACACATAACACTGTCCTTATAACCGAGTTTTGCTATCAGTTATAAGGGTATTTTGTTACATTAAAGCAGATTTCTTGCCTTCTTATAGTTAATCAGCCATATAGAATGCCTTTACATGACTTGTATAAGGGGGATTAGCTTATTATATGGTAACTATATAATCTCTACAAGGTTTCAATCCTTATAATTTGTGCCCAAATGCAGTCTTATTGGCATTAATATGGCCTTTATAAAATATTTTATTTTAGCTTTACTGATATTTATACAACAATTTCTTGCTAGTTGGGATATTTACTTCAATGAAACATATTTCACAGAAACACAATTCAATGAATTTTTATTCACATTTTTTTGTTTAACAAACTTATCAAACAGTAGAATTATTTTTTAACGAATATTGTTTGTTCAGTGTATTTTTCCATGGAATTTATTTCAACGAAAATATATATAAATAGACAATAACTAAAATATTGTCTCAAAAAGTGAATATGTTGTGCTACAAAAGTTAATGACAGAAACTAATCGCTGCGAAACCGACTCCACGTAGTCTTGTCTGCCCTACCCCTAGAGTGTAATTTAAATCCGCGTAGGCGCGGAGGGGCGAGGCGGCCCGCGAGGTGAGATTATTTTTAAAGTATTAACAATTACCTATTTATTAAAGGAAACAAAACCTATCACAATACAAAACACGTTATTTCGTGTTCAGAGGTAAGTGAGCGAGTGCTGAATGTAAACACTCACTCGTGCTCGCGCTGCCCTTCCTTTGACTTCCGCGCGAAAAACCGTCAATCGAGGGAGCGCTGGCAATGGCAGCGGCATGAGCAGTGGCAGCGCGAGTGACCTGTTTACATTCTCGCGCTGCCCACTTCCCTGCTCACTTCCCTGCCCAACAGGGCTGAGTGTAAACGTGGTATTAAATGTATTTATTATTTCATTGTAGTAAATTTTAAGTAGGTATCTTTGCACCACGATGGACCGACGATTTAAAAAAGGTGGCTGGCAGCGGATGGATGCGGGTTGCCCAAGACCGGGTTGGTTGGCGATCTCTGGGGGAGGCCTACGTTCAGCAGTGGATGGCAATAGGCTGATATATATATATATATATATATCTTTGCACCTACCAAGTTTTGTCTCTGCATCACCCCTAAGGTAGACTGGTAGAAAATGCATTTTCTCCAAGGCATTTTCTACCAGTCCGCCTTTGTACAGTGTTTTTTTGCATAAAGTGCATTAAGTTCAATGAAAAATAAATAAAATCCTCACCAACACAAAGCTATAACTTCGGAACCATAATGCGACTATTTTTTTAACCGACTTCAAAAACGAAGGAGAAGAAGAAGGAGGAGAGAAGGAGAGGAGACAAATAATTTATAATAATATATAATAAAATTATAAATTATTTGTTATAAAAAAACCTTCCCACACAATCCTAACCTTTGAAAATTTCATGAAAATCAATTTTGAGTACCTACGCAATAAAATAGTCAAGAAATAGTCATAAATAAACACCACCAAGGTTAAAAAAGGCAATACAAAAAAAAACAAACAGAACAAAGCCACCGACTTCCGAAACTAAAGTAATGTGTGTTCTGTGCTAAAGTTATCTATCACTTTTTAGTTTTTGAAGTCTGTTCTCTTTTTTCAAAAAAGTTTTTTTCGTCCTCTTTCGATTGATCTGTTTAAAATCCCGAAATTCGCAAAAAAATGGTGAATACAACCAACAATTTCTGGATCGCTAAACATATTTTTATTGCAAATTGTGTCGTAATAATATTAAATTTCTCGTTACAGCAACGGTCGTAGGTTAAATAAAATTCTAAGATTTGGTTGTATGTCCCGTGATCTTTCAAATTAGGTGTTTACGTTTTTAGCCATTTTAAAAATTTGGCTCATGCTTGCCCACAACCCGAGATTTTTTATCAAGTTTGGTGATTACGTCCTAAAGTATTTTAAAATTTTCCTCCCACAGCACACAGGATATACGCCCGTATGACACTGTTTCTGCAAAACAGCATTGTGCGAATCGCTCTCCCGGTTTCCTACAACAACTCCGTCGACTACCATCTACCGCTACCATTCAGGCACAAATGTTGGTTTCGTCCGAGGACAACACTCATCTTCATTGCTCCATTTTGCAATCTAACTAAAGGTATCGAAATATATGCGCTCGTAATTCCGTAGATGTGGGTAAGGTATCATCTTAAACTATACTGAAAAAAGAGCCAGGTTATTTCCCAATCGTATTGTTAGTCCTTCTTGGCGTTTGTTTTACCTCTAGCACGGGGACTACTCAAGTAACCGAGGTGGCCGGATATTGCTGGGGGAAATAAATCTTTAATTTTACCGACGCTGTTCTGCCATGTTTTCCAAACATACACATGTATGGGGCAACCTCCCCCGTTAATATTGTACTATCGCATTTAAGAGTAGGTATCTGTCCTTCAACGCAGAAACATGCTCAGTTTTAGTTTATTTATACCGTGGTTTATATAGCTTCATGGTTTATACCTATATAGCTATATTTATAGGTATAGCTATATTGATTGAGTGAATGGATTTATTTTTTATCACGGGCAACATTTTTAACCATAGTGAAGAAACCGGTGTCAGTGTCATCCAAGAAGCTTATAGATAAAAGTGGAGGCAACACTCTAAATACCTAAGTGAAGCCAACTGTGGGCAGACGCTCTCTTTCTGAATGCATACATAAGATAAAGAAAACACATATCACTGTCTCGTTCTTATGTATGCATTCAGAAAGAGAGCATCAGCCCACAGTTGGTTTCAAGTTTTTGTTCTAAGTGTTGGCTCCATTTATACCTATATCTTCATGGTGTCATCATTGTCATTGTCAAACTTTAAATGAGTGTTGGTATCACTATTGGTATTGACTTGACTGACAAAGTGACAATAACTAACAAGTCTAACAAACAACACAATAAAGATATCTATCTTTACTGTGCTAACAACATCATTATTGCCTAATAATTGCAATTTAGGCATTTGTGATTACATTATTTTATTTGTTTATTTATGTATTATAGTCAATAGTGAATGAATGTTGTGTGAGTGTATGCAGCGTTGCCAACTCTACGTCTTTTTACGTAGATCTACGAACTTTAGGTCTTTCCTGAAAACCTACGAACTTCAGTCCCAGAATCTACGTATTTTCTATCAAATTGTACAAACTGGTAAAATAACATAACTCAATAGGCTGAATGGGCATAACTTCCTTTTCATTCGCGAAAAAAAGTTAATTATCGTTCCGTTTCATACTAAATCAAATCAAAAATCGCTTCCGATATAAAGGCTGATAAACTTATGGTTTACAAGCCCTGACACATTGCTGGACCCAAATCCAAAACCTTCTGGACCATCTATAGCTCAGTTGGGGCAAATGTTTCCAGGTATTTATTTTCTCATTAACTTATTGTTTTATTTATTTATGAGCTGAGTATGCTGCACTTTAACGTTTTGAATAAATTAGCTTTATTTTCAGGATTATGTCCAACAAATCTGTCGGAATTAGACAGGAAATGGAGGACTCTAAAAAATATAAATCTTCAATTTGAATAGCAGACGAGTTTTGGCATCATAATTCAAAAATAAGATGATATGATTCGTCTCAAATATTTCCTAAATTTTGGTCGAATTTGAACAAAATTTATTAATATTGCCACATAACAGTGCCAATGTCTAGCGACTGTTTTCTGCGATCAATTTAATGAAAACCAACACCCGTTTTATTTAGTTTTACCTACCCTGCCCTCTTCATTTCATTTAGGTAAAAAAGTACGTAGATCTACGAACTTTCCGGACGCAAATTTTACTAATTCTACGTAATTTTCTAATATGGTCTACGCCTTTTTCAAAATCCTAGTTGGCAACACTGAGTGTATGTTACTTACTATAAACCGTGCCTAGTGCCTAGTTAGAATCAAATGGCAATGGGTCATAACGATCGGACTAACCAGACTCAGTTTGAGTTAATGATATCGTACATGGAGCGGTATGTATTACATATTGATGCCTTATTTTTTTTGAGAGCTTGAGGAATTCCGTTTAGTTTTAGTAATACTAAAACTGTTGAAAGCTGTTGAAGGTAACGCAATACACACTATTAATCAGTGGCGTAGCTAGGTAACCAAGGGCCCTGGGGCAAATCAAAAAATGGGGCCCCACTGTTATCTAAACTGGTTAGGTTATCAAGTAAAAATATTAATTAGGTATATAAATACTAAGCTACTTGATCATCAACTCTTTTTCGTGCACTGCAGGGCAGGTAATAAAAATATTAAACAGTAACAACATAAATTATAATTAGTACTTGGTGTAGGTATTGGGCAATAAAACGAAATAGAAAAGATTCAAGGGTTTATTATATAAAGATCGGACCTACCAACTGACTAAATAACGATTATATTTACAATCTTTTCCTAGCTTTAGTTTTGGAAAAAGTATCAATGACTTCCGTTAAATCCAGGTTTGATGCGGTTTTGTTTTCAATTGCTATTAGCGATAAATGTCGGAGTCGAGTTTGGCCCATACTATTTCTTAAATAATTTTTTATTATTTTTAATTTGCTAAATGACCTTTCAGCTGCTGCAGAAGTGACAGGAATTGTAAAGAATAATAACATTGCTGTAAATACTTCCGTTAGGTCGCATTCTAGCACTCCATATCTGCTCATTATTTCCTTACATAATTGGTGAACAGTCCATGCTTGAGTTAATTGAGGTAAAACTAGGTGGTAAATATTAATAAATTGAAGTGTAAAGCTAGGGCCTATTATATCTGAATATTTTCTTTGGAATTCGTCACACTTTTGTAATAAAGTTGCTTCATCAACATGTAATAAAAATGTTGTGTGCGTTTCGACCGCGCGGCCACGGCGATATTTGGAAAAAAAAAACTTTTCCAAGATTATGTAAAATTTTGTAAAAGTTGATTCCCAAAACCATAAATTTGTCGAAGATATGGTTAAAAAGTTATAAGGGTTTGAACGTGGCCGCGCCATTGAAACGCGGAGAACCGCGCGGCCACGGAGATCTTTAAAACTAAGCGTAGCAGAGACCTAAAATTCAGGTAAATAACAGATTGAATTTGTAAAAAAAATTTAAAAATACAGAAAAAAATCCTAGGTTTATATTTTAGGAGCTGCAAGACAAAAACCCCATGGCCGCGCCATTGAAACGGTGAATAACACTCTAGCGCCGATATCACGCTGAAAATGCATCGCAGACGTCTGAAATTCATTGTAAAATCTAGATTTGAATTTGTAGAAAATGTAAAAAATATACAAAAAATACCCGGTTTAGATTTTAGGAGCTGTAAGACTAAAACCCCATGGCCGCGCCATTGAAACGATGGAAAACACGTTATCGCTGATATCTCGCTGAAAAAGCATCGCAGAGGTCTGAAGTTTTTAGTAATATCTAGATTTGAATTTGTCGAAAATGTAAAAAATATACAAAAAATACCTAGGTTTATATTTCAGGAGCAGTAGTGCGGTATCGTATAAAAATAAGTTTTGATTATCTATCGAAGAAAGTAAGTATTAGTGACTTTTTTTTTTATAAACAACACCTATTAATATGTAGAACTACCGATAATATGCAAAACATATTTTTTATTCATAATACAAAGCCTTGCAATGTGTTTTGAATATTTCGATAGGGTGACCATGCCTTGTTGTATACAGAAAACTTTCCACCTGTTGTAATAGAAATCATGTCCCAAGGATTCTAAATTGAATTAAAATGAAACGAAGAGATACAAAAACTTAATAATATATCCTTATTTCTTTAAAAATCACATAAATCACAGATTGTTTACTTACACTAAGATATAAACTTCTATTAAAATCACAAATCACAGATTGTTTACTTACACTATGATAAATATTTTTTTTTAATTAAGGGGATAATATTGTCAAAATCATGCAAAAAAAAAATTACATTTCACACAAACCAAAACTAAATGAGGTAACCACCTCGTATAAAACGTCAATATTTTTGAGATTTCTAATAGATGATGATTAACATATTAAAAATCAGGGTAATATTATACTTTACTTTACATTGGGAATAAGCTCGCTAAGTGGGAATATGCAACCACTTTTTTTCTTGACCTTCGATTTCTTGGTGGAAATCTCAAAAATATTGACGTTTTATACGAGGTGGTTACCTCATTTTATAGTTTTGGTTTGTGTGAAATGTAATTTTTTTTGCATGATTTCGACAATTGTCCCCTTAATTAATAAAAAATATTTATCTTTGTGTAAGTAAACAATCTGTGATTTGTGATTTTAATAGAAGTTTATATCTTAGTGTAAGTAAACAATATGTGATTTATGTGATGTTTAAAGAAATAAAGATATATTATTATGTTTTTGTATCTCTTCGTTTCATTTTAATTCAATTTAGAATCCTTGGGACATGATTTCTATTGCAACAGGTGGAAAGTTTTCTGTATACAACAAGGCATGGTCACCCTATCGAAATATTCAAAACACATTGCAAGGCTTTGTATTATGAATAAAAAATATGTTTTGCATATTATCGGTAGTTCTACATATTAATAGGTGTTGTTTATAAAAAAAAACTCACTAATACTTACTTTCTTCGATAGATAATCAAAACTTATTTTTATACGATACCGCACTACTGCTCCTGAAATGTAAACCTAGGTATTTTTTGTATATTTTTTACATTTTCGACAAATTCAAATCTAGGTATTACAAAAAACTTCAGACCTCTGCGATGCTTTTTCAGCCAGATATCAGCGATAACGTGTTTTCCATCGTTTCAATGGTGCGGCCATGGGGTTTTAGTCTTACAGCTCCTAAAATCTAAACCTAGGTATTTTTTGCATATTTTTTACATTTTCTACAAATTCAAATCTAGATTTTACAATGAATTTCAGACGTCTGCGATGCATTTTCAGCGTGATATCGGCGCTAGAGTGTTATTCACCGTTTCAATGGCGCGGCCATGGGGTTTTTGTCTTGCAGCTCCTAAAATATAAACCTAGGATTTTTTTCTGTATTTTTACATTTTTTTTACAAATTTAATCTGTTATTTACCTGAATTTTAGGTCTCTGCTACGCTTAGTTTTAAAGATCTCCGTGGCCGCGCGGTTCTCCGCGTTTCAATGGCGCGGCCACGTTCAAACCCTTATAACTTTTTAACCATATCTTCTACAAATTTATGGTTTTGGGAATCAACTTTTACAAAATTTTACATAATCTTGGAAAAGTCTTTTTTTCGAAATATCGCCGTGGCCGCGCGGTCGAAACGCACACAAAATGTTGGTGTTAGAAAATCGAATATTTGACAGACTGCACTCATACCAGTAAAACGTGTATTTAATTGAGCTATTAATGTGTCTAGTACATTATTGAAAATCTCAATTTTAAATATTTCTTCTCTGTTTGGAAATCGGTGATCAGCAGCTAATTCATCAAAATGTTTTTTAACTTTCCTTTGCCTTTTTTCTTGAAAATGGGTATCTATACCATATTTTCTAGCAGTTTCACTGGCTTTGCACTTGAATAATTCGAAATCATTTCTATAATTTTGCAACTTTGCTTTGGTCTCTGCTAAAGCTTTACTCGCCTCGCCCTAATTGATGTCGCATTTTTGTAAAGTTTTGGATGCATAATTGATGTCATTCAATACACTGTGCATGAACTCGCAAAGCAACACGAACTCGAAATTTAGCATTTTTGTTTTAATACTCTCTGCATCACTACGCTCATCTTTATTAGGACTCTTTAGAACTATTTCTGATAATGCTTTGATAATATCAAAAAAAACGAAGTTTTAATGCAGATATCGTATTGACTCTACTGGACCATCTAGTCGGATTTAGTTTTTTTAGAGTGGTGTCCGATTCGCCAGTGAATTTTGATAGTAGATCCCAACGTTTGATGCTGTTTCCGAAAACGTTATACAAATCTTGCAACGTTGCAAAAAAAATCTGTATTCCCACACAACTGCCAACGGCATCATTTATCACCAAATTTAAATTATGGGCGGCACAATGTACGTACTCCGCGTTAGGCTGGATATCCTTAATATGTTTTTGTACACCATTATACACACCACTCATCACACTGGCCCCATCATAACCTTGCCCCACACATTTTTTTAAATCAATATTTTTGTCGATAAATAATGTAGTCACTTGGTTGACTAAATCTGCTGCGCCGTGTTTTGTGGCTGCATAAAAGCCTAGAAACACTTCGTTTACTTCTATATCAATTGGCTGTCCATTTTCCAATCTGGTTATTACTGCATACCTCACAACAATGCTTAGCTGATCTACCTTCGATATGTCCTGTGTCGTATCCATTATAATGGCGAAAAACGGTGACGCCCTAATTTGTTCTAGTAGATGGGTTTCGAGTTTGGTCCCCAAGCTCTCAATCATTTCATTCTGAATTGTTGCACTCAGATATCTTGTAGATCCTAAAAACATAAAAAAACACAATTTCAAAAAAGTCCTGATATTAAACAGTTAATAATTATAAACAAAATAAAATGATAAGAAACGTAGAAATAATAATTATTACCTTTGGGCATATCCAAAACTTGCCGCAAAATGTGATCATATCGGGTGACAAGCTCTACAAAGGACAAAAAATTTCCATGGTATCCTTCTTGACTTAAGTCTTCCTGATGTCCTCTCAAAGCCAAAGAACTCTTTGCTAGGGTAAGTATGATATCGAATAACCTTTGAAGAACCATTTTCCAAAATGAGGCTTCTTTGCGGATTTCATTTTCAAGTTCCTTGTCGATAGTATTAGTATCATTTTTTTTCCAAAATTCAAACACAGCACATGCTTCCGTATGACCACTCGAACAACTGTGTTGTTTAATTCTTTCTGATAAATGCTTCCAATCCCGAATTCCCGCACACCAAACATTAGTCCTTTGTGAAGAAAATAACCAGCACGATTGACAATAGGCAGCGTCTAGTATTTTGGAATAACACAACCAAAAACGATTAACTGGTCCATATTTAGAACTTGAAACGTAGTAGGATTTTGAAAAACACCTATTGTTCTGGTTGATGTCTGTTGGAAAAGGTAAAGGCTGTAAAGGCCCCAGATCAAGAATTTGACGTTTTTCGTTATCACTTAATATTTTGTTAGTGAAGTTTCCCAAATCATAAGAAGATTTCTCGTACACATTTTCGAAAAATGTGGAGGTCTGTGGTTCCTCCAAATCCTCCGCTCTTATGTGTGCCATGCAAACATCATCCACGTTCACATGATCGACGGCGGAGGTATCTCCAACTGCAATAATTGTCGGATCTTCTACAGTAGGTTTCTCAACCAACACTGCAGTTCCCACATTATTTGAGTCACTATCAATAAAAATATTTTGTCCAGAAGTACTTGCAGAAGGCTGACTAAAAAACTGGTCAATTTTGGGCAATTTTTGTTTACTATCTTCTCTTTTTTGGTGTTGTTTACGTTTAAATGCACCACTGGGTTTCTTCTTTTTGTCCATATTGTTAGTTTTCTAATTTATTTATACAATATTTATATTAGATTGTGCTCGAGTAGGTACTCACTATTCACTGAAGACGTTAAAAGTAAAAGAAAAGAGGAACGTAATAATACGCTACAGCTACAAGACGTCGTTGGGGAACCCCCGGTAAACATTTTATCGCCGCTAGTGTTACCACATTAAAATTTTACAGTGGAGACCAAGAACGATCTTCTCGCGCGCGGGCCTGAATTAATACATCTACTGCGGTGACCTGCATTTCTTTCACGATATTTCGCGTTATGCAATGAGTAGCCGAAATCTATAGATTTGACATGATTTATTGACGTAACGGACATCACATCATTCTATGAGTGGTACTAAAATCAAATAACATTGAACCACTATATTGACCAGAACTAAAAAGTTTATTGACATTAGCTTACTTATTTCAGATACAGCATTAATTTTTTAATCGTTCTTGAAAAAAAAATCTTAACTCGAATTCACAATAAAACGCACATCGATGAATAATAAAACGCACTTAACGCTATCCGTAAAATTGACAACACTGCCAAAGTGCCAACCCACAGAAAGAATTTAGGGGAATTCCCTAGGCATAACTTACGAGTTTCTCTCAACTGAGTTGCCATAATTAAAGTCGGGTTGCAACATGTCATATTTATTTTGAAAATGGGAGAAATTTTCAAAAGTTCCGTTCGATCGAGATTTTCTGGTAAGGATTCGAGGGCCCCCTGAGCTTGAGGGCCCCGGGGCACTGCCCCGCCTAGCCCCTAGGTAGCTACGCCACTGCTATTAATATTTAGTTACAATCACTGAATAAACACATAACTTTCAAGTGGATAGTTATTTTAAATTTCAACTTACACATTGATGTGGATATTCTTACTCTGCCAATAACATATTTGTAAAACCATTATTTTCAGACATGGCGATCTTAATTACCTCTCGGAGAAAATAGAAAGCCATGTGAGATGGATTGAATTGGCAAACTTATTGAATAACAGGTCAATTGGAGAACCTAAACCTGTTAATAAATGGAGAAAGGTTTGTTATAACATTACTTAAAAAAAAATACACAACAATTATTTAAGAAAAATATAAATTGGGTTTTGGAAAGACTGATTTAGCCATGGTGTCCTAAGTTAAAGCTTTTTATCTTTAATGATATCTGGCTATTGACCAATCAGACACAACGGGTGAGCACAGGCACAGGACCTTATGCTCTGGAGTCGCTCTTGCAACCAGGAGACTACAACCCATAACCAATAACTCTTTCTTTTCTGGCTGACTAAATTGCAGTTTATAGAATTTCAAATACTACAATAAGTTACAAACTAATAAGTGCTTTTAAAAATCAAATCTAATTTGGTTTTCAGTGCTGGAGTGACTTCAAGAACAATACAAATAAGAAAGAACTAAGAATAAAAAAGAAACATTGTCGGGTGAATTTAACAAACCTTGAAAAGAGGCTTCTGAAAATAATAGAGATTCAAAAGAGCTCAAAGAATAAGACAATTGATTTGGACGATGATAGTACGATTGTATTTAAGGTATGCTTGCTTTAAAAAGTGTAATTAATGACTATAGTTGTAGCCTTTTAGCAGAGGAGCTTGTGGCTAAGTAGAAGCCATACAGATTAAAAAAGAATGATTGGTCTTGGTTAAGCTACACTTGCCACTCCCTTCTGTGAATGGGTTGAAAATTATCCATATCTTACTGAGACTCTTAGTGCTTCGGAAAGCATGTAAAGCCATTGGTCCCAGCTGTCATTCATCGATCTTTGACAATCGTTACAGGAAGTCTGACAATCAGCCTTATCAGGGGGTATCATGTTACCCTGTAACTGGGGTTCGGGGTTATATAGACAATTGCATTACATATAATACTGATAGTCAGCTACAACTAGTTAAACTTTAAGTAGACCTCAACATAGTTGTCAGTTTATTTATTGTGTATCAGTTGCAATGTTTTACCATGTCAATTTGGTAGAAAAATGAAGAAAATGCTACTTATAGTATTTAGTAAATATGTTGATGGATGTAACAGACATTGATTCAGGATGTTACAGAAGAGTTTTGTTTTCGTTTATGAGATGAATGCTAGGAAAAGTAGGCAGGTCAATGACCGGTATTGCTATTCTAAAACGCTATCTATGATTCTAGTTTTAGGGAAAAATCTCTAAGACATGGGTTAAGTGCATGAATGATAAGAAGTAGCCACTTTAATTAATTTCACAAGTCTGCGGCTTTATTTCTGTTTGTTGCTTAGCCACCGACTTCCAAAATTAAAGTTATTTTTTACTTTTTGTTTTTGTTTCTTTTGTGAAAATGACATTTTGTAAGCAGTGTTTTCAATCTGAGGTCCTCCATAATAGCATCAGATTATTCAATGTCAATAAACAATATGTATATTTGTTCCAGTCCGAAACAGTACTAGAAGAAGATCCTTGTCCGGTGTCACCTCAATACAACATTTGCGATGACCAGTGTGAACCAGCAGGTCACAGAAAATCATCAACATTATCATCCACCTCAGTGCACAGCAATGAAGAAACACCAGCTCCTGAAAAAAGTAAAAGAAGTTTTGAAGACAACCTTAAAGAAATTGCTGATAAATACCTGGATTTTGAAAGAGAGAGAGAAAAGTTGGCACATGACAGAGAAATGGCGAGAATAAGACAGAATGACCAGGTCATCATGATATTTGGAAAAATTGTGAATGTTTTGGAAACTTTGACTCCAAACATACAAAAGTATTTGGAAAGGGGTACTAATGATAATGGATGAAAAGTCATTCTAATGACCATTTTGTATTCAAGGCATCTTTATATTTTTGTTTAAGCCTTTATAGTGTTAAGACTCGGAATTGGATAATTGGATTGGATGCATATTTACCTAAACTCTAGGTGTTGGCTTGGTAGAGATGGGTAACATAGCACAACTTTTTGGATCAACTCGGTAGCTCTAAACTTATGCTAGCACTTCACATGGCATATTTGTGCCAATATAAATATAATACGAATAATACAAAATCGACTTTATTTCTATTGCCAATAGGGTAGATTTTCTATTATCTAAATAAGGCGAATATTTGTACAAATACGCCATGTGAAGTGCCAGCATTAAATTGTGCCATGGCGCAACAAAATGGAACGCGACGAGAACGACGACAACGAACAAGTGAGCTGCGCAGTTCGCGCCTTTTGAACACCGCTCTCACAGGCTCTATTCGTGCTATATGATGTCTAACATCGTCAAAAAGGATGTGTTCAATGACACTCCACTGCATTCTGCGGGCAACTCAATAACCTAAAGCTCATTTCAGACTACGCTAAAATATAATAGCTATAACTATATGTAGCATATAGTTCATAACACAACAATATCGCTCAGCATACATTTATTTAGAACACGCATAATATATACATAGTACCTATAGCAAAGTGTGAACGTGTTCTAAATAAATATATGGTGAGCGATATTGTTGTGCTTTGAACTATTAAGTTATATTGAAGCGTAGTCTGAAATGAGCTTAACATCTTTCAAGTCCTCCCGGACCTGCGCTGAAGTGACAAGTATGCTGTGAGCCAACACATTTCGAAAGTGAGTTAACACATCCAGCACAGTGAACTGAGTTGGCGTAATTCCGCGGCGCTGCGCAGTGTTAGTGCGCTATGGAATGAACTTTTGTATCGCAAAAATCTCGCGATTCCGATAATATTGTCGTGGATTTTTGCTTAATTATTTCTAGACGTTAGTTAGTCGTATCTATACTTTGATACCGAAAATCAAACTCGAGGTAAATATGCATCTGATTATCCGTGTCCTGGTTATGGGCTCACGACATGTTTGTTTTTTATGGATTTTTATCTGAAATAAAATGATTGATTGATTGTAGCAGAAAATTGGAGAAAAAAGCTACTATGCTATGGCTCGACCATTTATTTGGGACCGTTCCTTTTTTTTTTTTTTTTTTTTTTTTTTTTTTTTTTTTTTTTTTTTTTTTTTTTTTTTTTTTTTTTTTTTGCTACGGGGTGGAAAATCCTCATGGATGTCCTCCGCCCTGGGGCGGGCGGAGGGGTCTGTCAGACTCTTACTGACTAAAAACCACCCCGGTGTTCCATCTCACACCTACGTCGGGGGTCGCGGGAACTGGAGATACTTCCGCAACCCCCGGCTGGTGCCGGCCCGCTGCAGCGGGCCACTTCTCGGGTCAGGGGGGGGAGTGAGGTGTTAGACTCCCCCCCGGACGTCTTAGAGGGGCGCGCGTGGAACACTACGCGCCGCCACCTCGGGTCCTGATGTATGTGGGGGGCAACAGACGTCCCCGAGTCTGCCGCCCCTGGACCCATTTAGGGGGGCCGGAAGAGGGCGTTGTCCGCCCTTCGCCGACGCCCGGTGCGCCTGCTGCGGGCAGGGTGGGAGGTTGAGATCTCCCTCTCCCTTTCCGCAGCCTCCTTCTGCGACATGACACTTTCGCAGAAGGAAACCACCGCGTCCCAGGACTCTGCGCTGTCGACCATCGACTCGACCACGGCCGACAGCGACAGGTCACTGCCTACTTCTGAGACGAGGGCACGACGCGGCCCCTCCCAAGCGGCACATTCCGCCAGCGTATGCCGCGCCGTGTCCTCCCGGCAGTCGACGCAGTGGTGACACCGGGCGTCCGGCTCCCTGTTTATGCGACACAGGTACTTCCCGAAGCAACCATGCCCCGAGAGCACCTGCGTCACCCGAAACGACAGAGAGCCGTGCCTTCTCCCGAGCCAGCGCTCGAGCACTGGCCGGACCGCCTCGATGATGGCGAGGCCGGCGGTAGGGCGTGAAAGCCTGTCCCGCCATTCCGCCACCAGGACCTCGCCAAGCTGAGACCGACGCAGCTCCATGTGTCGCTGCATCGGTCGCTCGCCCCGCGCCCGCGCTTCCTCGCGCCACCGGTACAGTGACGCGAGGGCACCGTTCCTAACCCAAGGTATCTGTGCGGTGCGGGAGGGGTATGGTGACGCGACGCGAGATCTCACTGATATGCGTCAACTTGTGACAACTATCATCCCTCCCGCACCGCGCAGCTACCTCAGAAACGGTCTCAGTTAAGCGATCGGGCATTAGTGAAGAGTCAAATATTTTTTTGTTGATTTTGTTCCACTTAATAAGTAATTCCAGTAAATAACCCATTATTTACTGGAATTACTTATTTATGTAAGTTTTCAACAAAGAAGATGTTGTTTTACTTAGATAAAAGGATATATTTTAGTCGTATCGTAATAGAGAGCTAGTTTTTCTTTCCATAATTTCCGCAAGAAATTGATCTACTAAATAAGGATGTCTTCACAGTATTGTAATATCTTAATTTTGTTAATTGAAACAATATTGTTCAAAGAAAATTATTATTATTGTGGAATAAAATATGTGTACAATCGTTTTAAATTTACACTTATTAAGAAAATAAATAGATGTTAAGATAATACTATAAATACCTAATTTGTTTTATTGAATACCTAAGTACAGAGGCCAGCACATTAAGCTACTACAATCTGTCAAATTTCTTTGATAGATTTTCAACTTTATAACAAAAGGTTGGAAACAAAAGGAGGAAAATTTGACAGTTTGGTATAGCTTGATGTGCTGGCGTCTGTACATTGGTGGCTTCAAATTCGTATTTTGATCACACACGCTTATGCAATTTTTGAATGCTAATAGGCTTGCGTTTAACCGCATCTGATCTTTAAGTGACGATGTGGCCTAATAAGGTGTACCACGCTTGCTTAGGATGAACTGGTTCACATGTGCTTTGATACAATGCAGATGTAGTAAAGTAAATTTAACGTACAGTACGGAAAACGTTTCATTTGAATCGATCCTTTCTTGTTTATTTACCATTTTGGTACATTGTAAGATGATTGATCATGCTGATTTTCTCTAAATCCAAAGAATCTTAGAAAATAATTATTTTATTGATGGGAATCATCTAACGCGGTGGGTTGGACTAACCGATGGAGTTAGCCGTCTCAGTCGGTCTGAACTGAACCTATTTTAAATTTTCATTTCTGTTTTTTAATATGGCATTAAATTAATACCATCATCTTCCTGCTGGTCCCATGTTATTTGGAGCTTTTTTTTAACCGACTTCAAAAAGGACGAAGTTATCAATTCGCATGTTTGTTTTTTTTTTCTATTTCGTTTCGTCAACCGTCATGCTTTCATTGACTCCCTTTTCATTCATTTAACATTCATTAAATTAAAATGTATTTTGAAAACAAAATGTTTCTTATAAAAATTAAGATTTTGTTTTTGATTGTGCCATTTTTATTTCATTTAATAAACTATCCTTTCATGCATATTTTCTAAATTAAACAGTTTGATGTTTCACATTTGCCAGGCGTCCCGCGACATCTCATTTTTTGGACAATTAAAAAGCCTTAAAAAGGCATTTTGGAAACCTTTTCACAATTGACAACATTTCAAAACTGACACGACCGTAAAACAAAAATACCATTTCTTTATTTTCTTAACCTGAGTCCAAATATATATTTTTTTATTTCTTCATTTCGGAGAAAATAAATAAAATCAAAAAACATGTGATGACGTCACATATACGGTGGAAAGAGGTAGTTTTACCTTTGCAGCGGGCCCTTGCCTTTGCATAAGCATTTCAGTGGTTTAGAGGGAAACATTAACGTCAAATAAGACACGTGTCAATGTCACGTGTAATAATAATGATAATAATTTTTTGACGGGTCACAGTAAAACAAAGAATAAAACGCTATTCCACCGTGAGTATGACGTCATTTGGCGCTTACGTCTTAGAATATAGGTACCTAATTTCAAAGTTGAAATTATGAATGGAAAGTACATAATTTCGAAAAACGGAAAAATACGGGTGCCCTAGATTTGTATTTAATTTTATATATCGTAATAATACATGCAGGTTAAAAATTTGAAATGTTGTCAATTCACACTAGGTACCTAAAACTTGCGTCCAAAACACTAATGTTGTGTGAAGTGAGTTAAAAATAATATTAAAATTAATTATCATGAAAAATGATAACCCGTAAAATACATACAATATACATGAGCAAATGATGCTTTAGTTGGGATCCGGTATTTTTAACAAATATATAACCGCTCCGATAGCCGTGATCGTCTAGTGGTTAGGACCCTACGTTGTGGCCGTAGTAACCCAGGTTCGAATCCTGGTCACGGCAGTGTCATACACTGTTACGGCGGAGTTATCTTTTTGTGTTTTAGTATAGATTAGCTGACTATTGTATTTTTTGACTGTTGTATTTTTTTTTATATTTTTTAAGCAATAATTCCCTAAAACAAAACTACATTCCATACATGAAATAAAAACGTTTTCCTTGTACCGCGGCTTGCGGCTTGTGTTAGCTTGCCATGATTGAGAAAATAGTAATATATTAAGTTTTAGAACTAACTAAATCGTTAAACTTGAATTAACTGTTGATTTGTTTACCATTAATTAGTTAACCTACAATGTTTTATATAGCGCCATCTAGGTTTCGTTACATAATTGGTAGTTTACAAGAGTTCACCGGAGTGCATTGACACCAAGCCCCACATGTCTTTGTATTACAAAAAGTTCCAACAGATGGCGTTACGGGTATTTGTTTTGGTACAACACACGCCGCAGCTGTTCGCTATCACAGAAATCCGTGAGAGAAAAGGAGTGGTGATTAGGTCTGTCTTTGCCTAAAAAATACGTTTTTTCTATGATTCATTAACATTTTGTGACTGGTGACTGTTAAGTGTGTAAGTTAAAGTTGTTTTACATGCGATATATTGTTCGCAGCATCGAGAAACATTGCCAAATAGTGTAATTAACGATGTAAACGTTGGTTATGACGTTTACTACGGTGTATTTGTGTGTGTGCGTGAGTGACAGCATTGCCGACAAACGTTGAAGCGAATCTTATAACGGCATAGGTACATATTGGATGTGAATGCTGTTTTCGGTAAGTTATATTGTTTTGACGATGTTAGACATAACCTATTTGCCTCATGCCTGTGTTGGAACGTTCTATATAAGTATGCATCTACCTATATATTGTATGACCTCGATACGGCGCGATCTCATTCGCTGTTTCCCTTTGAAAGGCAATTTCTCGCGTTAGTAATTTTTTCTGCACCAACCGCGATGTTTCCGCACGAATGTTTTGTTTCATTAGCTAATTTATAGTTACGGTTGTAACGATGTAGATTAAACAAATAGGTAAGTAGAAGGTAGGATCTGTAAGTCTTATCATCTCTATGTTGTTCGGGATAAGGTTGTTTATTGGTTTTATTATCGACAGCTGATTTCTTGCGGGTCGTGGTCGATTAATTTTTGAGTTTTAGGAAGTTGTCTGGCTGTTGATTGTTAGTTAAAAACCTGTATTTTGTAGGTACCTATTTATCTAATGTGCTGTATTATAAATTGTTAGCTGTGTGCACTTGCCTGTATCGAGTCGACCCCACATGTTGAAAATTTATAATATTCCTACACTTGCCGGTCTGTCGAACCCGGTAGCCAGTGCGTCGACACCTGCACGTAGCAACCCACATAATTAAGAGCAACCATTGAACAATTAAAACCGAGTCTAGCTAATTAGTTCCAAATTAACATTTATTAGACACGTTGGTGTTTTGGAATACAGTTATACCTAGGTGTATTAGTTCGTCTTGAAATAGATCGATGCAAAACTCTGCAAGCAATAAATAACTACGAGAAATGAAGTCATATCTACTGGTATTTGTAGGTACCGATAATATATTAAATCGCTTTGGTACCAAGAAATTAACATTACGGGTCATGGAACCACGGCATGGAACCTATAAAATCGTAGTCGTGACCAGCTATCAGACAATCTACCTACATACTTTGCCCACCTACTCGTAGCTAATACAGCTAGTATGTAGGTACTGATTTAAATCGAAATAGGTAATTATTGAACACTAGCATCCATAATATGCTTGTGTGTGTACTTAGAGTACATCCTTCAGAGCACTCAATTAGTATGAAACTTAATTGATAGCCATCTATCAATGTAGTTTCTATCATTATACTAATTGAGTAGATACCTACTCAATACAGAATTATTCAACGCTTTTTAGCCTTGTACAACATCTACGTACCAACACATCTATCTACTTAAAAGATATATTATTGACT
The DNA here is from genome assembly GCA_947361185.1 of Charanyca ferruginea. NCBI lineage: Eukaryota > Metazoa > Arthropoda > Insecta > Lepidoptera > Noctuidae > Charanyca > Charanyca ferruginea. Next base: position 18,445,058 of record OX376056.1, on the reverse strand, counting down.
CAAGTAACATCGATAGTTCAATCATCTTTAGCGACGCAATATTCCTAAACGATGTAGTTATGTGTAACTAATTATTACTCACGACTTTTCTTACGGTCCGATATAATACAAAATATAGATATATAAAATATAGATAAAGGATAACGTAGTTTCCTGTTAGCGAAAGAATTTTCAAAATCGGACTATTTGTTCCGGAGTTAAGGGCGTTCAACCAAAAACGCTTTAGCTTTATATAATTAGTACAGATAAACCAAAACTCCAAACAGGTTTGATCCACGACGCTTTGATGATGACATGCTAAATATTTGTTCATATCTCACTAAACAATCTAGGTACCTAACCAGTTTGATTTGCGTCGGTATAAAAGTATTGTTTTTGTTTCATTGTTGTGAAATATCCTTGTCTCATTCCCCCGACTCTTTTCCAACTTGCTTGGGATTTTCGTAGGAACCAATCTCACCAGATCTGTGACCACTGTCAATATTTTACTAAGAGCTTGTCATGTGTTCTAAGATTATTACTTAGAATAGGTAGAACTAGGTGTATTGTTTTTCATTATCCTTGAAGTAGCCAAGGGATCCCTCCCTTGGCTACTAATATATAATTTACAGTAGTTACGAACAAGAAAGATTTAACTGTACCTAGTGATTCAAGATCGCAAAATCACCCAAAACTACGTCATTTTAACATTCCCCAGTCCATCACCCCGATTACTGCAGGAATCTTCCTGAAGTACATTTTAGAAACTGGCAAAAAACCCAAAATATTGCTGAGATTTGAGCCATACAAAAACTAGATTAGCCTAGAGCGGAGATTCCTACCTGACAAATCTTATAGTTTTAAATTAAGATTCACGATGACTAAGGACCCAATACTAAACACTGGCCTATAAAAACGACAGATCTGACCTGACCTGTGAAAGGCCAATGATAATGCTGTCGATGTATCTAAATGTAGGTTAAAATAAATTTAATTTTAAATATTGAATCATCGACACGACGACGACGTTGACCCATTTGATAAGTAGGTACCTACTTCAAAAGACGTTAGAATAAGTAGTTGAATAGCTGTTCCTCATCTGCCTAGCCTTTTCGCTACTATGTTGGAGTCGGTTTCCAGTCTAACCGAATGCAAGTCTGCCACAGCCCACACTATCCCCAAACCACTGCATCTCCTGTAAGCCAGATAAAAAAATACCCTACCAAAAAAATCTAATTAATCCGTCAGATAGATTTCCAAAAAATATTGGACAAGTGTTTTTTCTTTTTTCACGTAAACAAAAAATGAAGACGATACAGTGCGTCGAAAACTCGTTGACGTCACTATGTCAGTACACTTTTACTGGCGAAGTGACGTCACAAACCCGCACTCTTGATCTTTGATGCGTTTTATCCTCGTCAGCTTTATATTGATTTAATAAAACAAAAAATACGTGTCCAATATTTTTCGAAACTCCAACTAACGGACTAATTAGATTTTTTTGGTAAAATACCCTATTAACAGTGGCGACCACCAGAAAAGCGCCAAAGCAATGAAGCTCGCTCAGTCCCAGAGAACCGAATGCAGCTGAATATCAGTATTTTATATGGAGCGACTGCCTGTCTGACCTCCAGAACCCAGTTACTGGGTAACAGGATACCCAGTACCTGTACCAGTACCACTTGGTACCTGTAACGGTTAATAGCTACTTCTATAGATGCCTAATTGGCACTAGAATCACCTGTTGCAGTACCTAAACCGTCAATTTTGCAATAGACCTTCTAATGACAGGTGCTGAGTTAAACGTTAACCCCATCACACAATGTGAGTGGCACTCACAAATCTGTAATTTACACTAGGTAAGTTAAACTTTGGTTCTCAGCAAATTGTATTTACCTAAGTTGTGTTCGTTTCTATCTAGATATTTTAGCCTTCATGTTCTTGTGTTGAAAAATCTATACTAATTTTTAAAAGAGGTAAATCTCCGAAACGACTCATCCGATTTCAATAATTCTTTCACCAATAGGAAGCTACTTTATCCCTAAGTGCTATAGGTTATAAAGCATTATCAAAAAATTAGGGATCCTTAAGAAAATTCACGCGTACGAAGTCGCGGGCAAAGTTCATACTTGTGTAGTGTTACCTACTTCTTTCTTGTTCTGGGCGACGATCTTTTTCGCTAAAGTGTCACCCTAACATTTCGTTTTTTTGGGTCTACATGGTTAATAAATTGTGTAGCTTTATGCGCGCTAACTGTACGTCAACCGCCCACAAAAAATGCGTCTTCACTATTTTTCTATCACCAAAAGAATGTTGCTAAGCATAACTTACTGTGTTTAAATTGTAAATATGTATGAGACTAGAGGTCGATGATCTTGTACCAACTGCTCTAGTGTTCGCTAGTGTAAAGCCATTATTGTCTACGAACGTAGGTAGATGTAATCACAGGCTGATGTAGAACTTTTGAACCGAAGATTGATGTATAAAAATATAATTTATAAACACACTTTAAGAAATCTAAAATTTTGCCTTTTAAATTTGGCCATTGCTATCGCATATAAAACCATGATTTTGGTCGCAAGTTGCATTCAATGAAACTAGTTTATTGGAATTCCGACCAACGTTTTGCATTTACGATCACTATTAACTGTTTCAAATAACTTCGATGTCGTTATTTATTTCCAGTTAGTTCCGAGTATTTATTGCACCGCACACTGCTGGAATAAAGTAATTATCAAATTTATGTAGGTTTACTTCCCATCTACGCATTTTATAGTTACGTGGGAAGACTAAGCGTAGGCAGCCAGTATAGGCGAAATTATAGCTTGGAATTGTGTTGTGATTTAGGACCCCAAATCTAATTAAAACTCAACATGAATCGACTACTTATAACCTTTTCAATTCTACACCATAAAAAAAGAATAAAAATCATTCATTGGGAGAAACTTCAAACAGTGACATTCAACAAAATTCAAAGCAGGAAAAAGGTCACCAAAAATAATTTTATTTGTTCATCCCATTTTTCTAAAAACGGCAAAATTTTACGTTTCCAGTCTAAACGTGTTCTAAATATCTGTAGAAGTTTTAAGGGTTTCTTCAAGAGACTGACAATGTCAACTAAGAAACCTCCTATAAAAAAACCGTGTGAAGTTGTCGATAAGACTGATCTGCCAGAAGTGGCTCTAGCTGCTATCGCATCATATAAAAAACAAAAAGAAGTAGCCGATTTCGTGAACTTCCTACTAGGAGCATTAAATAGAAACTCTAACTGGCTGAACACCATCGTTGGTAGGCAGAGCAACTTCAGATGTGTACTAATGGTCGGAGCCGGCCCCAATCGCTACCAACTTCAAGAAACAATATACCCGACTGGAGGCAGTGACATCAATCTAGAAGTTGAACTGAAAGACTCGGAAGACTACGACAAAATTGCTATCGCTGCCATAGTAAGACTTACCAATTTTGAGTTGGACCGCCTTCTGAAATACGTCAAGACTCGCTTATGTGACAACACCCTACTGCGCGAAGATCTTTTGAAAGGCAAAGCCTTGGGCGTAAATTTTGCCGTTCTCAGACCCATTTCGGAGAAACATTACCGTGTGATAGATAGAATTGTAATCGGAAGTTCCATGAGATGCGTCGTACCCGTGATCAAAAAGCGTCGACAGGACGAGAGAATATTAACTGGACCTCCTTTTAAGAAGACCAGAAAAGTCACCTAGTATATACAACTATGGCAGGATTATCGGTTACAAAAACATTTTTGAACGAAATGGACAGTCGTTATGGTGTACCGCCGTGTCATGTAGCATGTAATGGCAGCAATTTGGGTAGACTGTAAAATGCGAAGCTCACAGTAAATTATACTCATTTTTGCAATGATCGTTTCCGATTACCTATGATGGATGAGGGCGCATTTGTGGCGAAATGGCTACTACATTTTAACGGATATTCATTTCTTTTTACCCTTGCAATATACCTTGTTATTACAGAAATATATTCAATCAAAACCCGTCCTTTGGTTTGTTTTTTGAACACAGTGATGAAGTTTAGTTTAGTAGTAGGTAATTAATTGGTCCATTAATTAATATGTTAAGCTAAATTGTTTACGAAGGACGTCGAAAAGTAAAGAAGGAAAGCGTAATTAGATTCTGGTGTTCCCTTTCGTTAAACTGTGATCGTTTTTCTTCCCTCGACGGAGCGCGTCCGACTTACAAAGATCAATATCTGTGGAATCAGGGCACCGTGCGCGGGCTAACTTATAGCCACAAATCCTTCCGCCAATAACTTATTACAATAGCACTCGGCGTTACGCAACTGAAGAGTGAAACAATAGTTTTTCCCACTCCGTGTGAGCTTCTGAAAATGGTTAGTTGGGAAAGTTTTCGATCTGCTTATCGGCGGGCATAAATCAATTTGAATCATGGAGGCTGAGTATAAGTTGGGTCGCTTCTGAGCCCTTTTTCTAACTTGGGACCGAGCATACGGATTAAGGGAAGCCTGACCGTTGCGTAATTGGCGTAGGTAATAGTTGTGTGATTTATCTTATCTTCGCATTTGTAAGATATCTCATATATTTATAAGTACCATAAATATAACTGCAATATTATTCCCACTTCCTGTACCAAGTTTCCATGGCTTATAACCTAATTTGCAGTGTCAAAACGAATGGAGAGCAATAATTATTTGATTCCATAAATGTATTTGAACTAATCAACAAATTATTAAGTAGGGTACAAATTAGACCTATAGATTCTTAAGTAGTTTAAACTTTATTACAGGTTCCTAATAAACGAAGATATAACAATACATATGTACATAATTATATAACGAAGATATACAAAATAAGACAGTGTTTTGTGAAAATATCTTTAATCCACAAATTTTATTTGGTATTAGCTTGATTTTGGCATACAGACTTTTTCTGTGCTGTTCATAATTCATCCGGTACAGGTGGGCCCTCAATCCTCTATGTGGGAACTGAGGCCCCAACTTTACAGTCCATAACCCGCTTATTTGACTTTCACAAAGTCTGTTCTAACTGTCACAATTGGGAATGTTCACTAAATCCTAAGCACATTTTCAAAGAGTTTTAACAAAGTGGCCCTCACACCACACGCACATAATTAACCCTTCGGCTCACAGATTTTTAGAAAGAAAATAGTATGCCAGCACAGCATGACCAGGGTTAATACATTACCTACCTTTACTTTGACGGCCAACACTTGACCTAGACTAGCTCAGTAATTTTCTTCAATACGAACATGTAATTCAACGTATTATAAAGATTTATGTCGTCTGTTCTCGTTATTGCCACTGAGCTACCCTCGCCAAGACTTATAACGGTAGTAACCATTGAAGAACAAACACTCACCTAAGTTACTAGCACAGTAAACATGGTTTATATCATTAGAGCTAGCTCTTGAACCAAACGAACTGTTAAGAAAAGATCTTAAAAGCGTCCTTTGTTCTCAATATTTATGAAATATTGTGCAGCTATGGAGAATCGAGTTTGGGGAACAAGAAATAATTTTAACTTAGAATATTTTTTATTTGAACATTGGAATTTTGGGGGAGATAGTGTCTTTAGAAAGGTTTTGATTGCATATTCAGTCTTTTTTCTTTAAACAGTGGTGGCTTATAGCAATAATATTGTAGCAGCAGCTGATACTTACGTACGACAGACATACGATTAGGAGCGCACGCAGCCGATCGCCGCCGCGCGCCCGCGCATACTAAGCTAAGCAAATGCAAACAGTGTTGCCGTTAGGACAATCTAGTTTGTGGCTACATGTAAGAAAAAAGTTGCCAGTTTTGTAAATAAATCTCTTTCAAAATTCCGCTAGAAGTGGCAAAGTCAAAGTCAAAGTCAAATCATTTATTTCAATTAGACCATTATAAGGCACTTTTGAACGTCAAATGAGAAAAAAAAAAAAATTTGATTCTAGGTGCCCATTCCAAAAGGTAGTTTTGTATGGAGAAGAATGGGCAAGAAACTCCATACTTACTCTTTTAAAAACGATGTTAACAATATTTGCATTTACAGGAATTATATAATTATACGTGAATACGATGTACCTTGCATAAAAACACTAGGTATTTGAAAGTGTGTACAAAGTATCACAGATTAAGGAATGACAGACTAAGTTATATGTACATAGATGCACAGTGTTCACATATTATTACAAATGTTGAACCAGTAGACGACCACTCCTTATATTTTAACAAACAATGAATCAGTATGTGAGCCTGAGCAGTGTATAAAAAAGAGTCAAATATATATAAATGTACATATTTATACTAAGTATGAAATTAGGTATTTTAAATTAGCAATCGGTTCGATTTTGTCTAGACTGTCGATCGTCCTATGGAGCTAGACCAGCATGTTTTCAAGCATTCTTATCTTGAATATAGTCCTCTAGATTATAATAAGCTTTTTTACAGAGTGTACTTTTAATATATGATTTAAATTTTGTTTCACTTAGTTGTAATATATCACTAGGAATTTTGTTGTAGCACTTAACACAGTACCCCATAAAAGATGTATGGACTTTAGACAATCTAAAATATGGTTGAGCTATTTTGTCCTTGTTTCAGTCATGTCTATCACTTACTTTATTAAACATATGTAAGTTTTTTCTTACATACATAATATTTTCATAAATAAATTGGCAAGGTACTGTCATTATATTAATATTTTTAAATAGTTCCCTAAGAGATTTGCGGCGACGTAGATTATAAATGGCTCTGACAGCTCTTTTTTGTAAAATAAAAACGGATTCAATGTCAGCAGCCCGACCCCACAGTAAAATACCATACGACATAATGCTGTGAAAGTAGCCAAAATAGACCAAACGCGCAGTTTCTACATCTGTTAACTGTCTTATCTTTCTAACAGCATAAGCCGCGGAGCTTAGTCGCCCCGTAATAGATGTTATATGAGGTCCCCATTGTAATTTCTCGTCTAGCGTGATTCCTAGGAAAACCGTTTGACTAGTAAATTCCAGTTTCTCTCCATTAAGTATGATGTCACATTTACTATTCCTAACATTTGGTAAAATGAATCGAATACATTTGGTTTTTTTTTCATTAAGTACCAAATTGTTTACCGTAAACCAATTTTGAACCTGAAGAATAGCGTCATTTACGTCGTCTAGATTTTGTGACCGTCTGTTTATTTTAAAAATCAATGATGTGTCATCGGCAAATAACACCATTTTTGGTTGATTTTGAAACAATTGGGGTAAATCATTTATATAAACTAAGAATAGAAATGGACCCAATATTGAACCTTGAGGAACGCCCATAGTCATTTCAGACCCCAATGAGTTCACGCCGTTAACCTGTACTTTTACCCGTCTATCCCTCAGGTATGACCTTAGTAAATTAAGAGATGTTTTACTAACCCCGTAGTGCTCCAGTTTCAGCAAAAGTGTCTCATGGTCAACGCAATCGAACGCCTTTGAGAGGTCGCAAAAGATTCCAATGGCATCTTGTGATTCCTCCCAGGCGCTAAAAATGTTCTTTATTAGGGTGACACCGGCGTCAGTTGTACAACGCCCTTTGGTGAAACCATACTGTTGTTCATGAAAGATGGAATTTTTATTAAAGTGACGCAACATTTGATTGAGCATTAACTTTTCAAACACCTTGCTGAGAACTGGCAGAATCGACACAGGCCTATAATTGTTGGGGTCTTTACTATCACCGGATTTGAACAACGGTACTACTTTACTGTGTTTCATCAGATCCGGAAAGACTCCTTGGTCTACACTGGTGTTAAATATAAGAGCTAAATAGGGCGCAATCGTTTCGATAATAGATTTACAGACTTTTACAGACATTCCCCAGAGATCTTCTGTTGATTTAATTTTAAGATCTTTAAAGGCTCTTATAACAGCCTGGGGGTTTGTATGTTCAAACCTAAACTCCGAACGGCATGCCTTAACATTCTTCCTAAGTAAGGCAGCAGAGAGCGCGGGAGAGGAATTTAAAGCTTCAGTAGTTTTAATGGGAATATTTCCAAAAAATGCTTCAAATTCCTGAGCTACTTCTATATCTGAATTTATGGGGCCATGTGCAGTCTCTAAATTAAATTCAGTATTACGCTGTTTTTTCCTACCTGTTTCATTATTTATTATTTGCCAAGTAGTTTTTATTTTGTCATCAGCTAATTTTATTTTATTTCTAATATAAAGGGATTTGGCTATTTTGCAGACACTTTTAAAAAGTTTTGAATATTTCGCAACATACTGATGAAAGCTTGTATTCATTACATGTTGCTTTAGACCATAAAGTTCAAATAGTTTTTCCCTGCTTTTACGAAAACCTGGAGTCGCCCAATCGCTAAATAAGAACTTTGTGCAAATACTTTTAGTCTTTAGTGGAAATGTGTCATTAAATTGCGTGTTTATTAGTGAAAAAAACTCAGCGTAGAACTCATTTGGGTCATCTATATTATTAAAGCACTGAACACTTAGTTTACTTTCCAATGAACTATTAAATTTATCTAAGTTTTTACATGTAATTGGCCTAAACCTTATTTGAATTTTTTGTAAAGGAATGTAGGCGCAAAACGTTATTGTCTGTCCACTATGATCAGATGGCAGCTTATTTATAATTTCTTTATGTAAATAATCACAATTACAAAATATATTATCAATACAAGTGGCAGAAGAAGCTGTCACTCTGGTTGGTTCCATAAAAACATTTGACAAATTAAATGACCTAAAAAGACTCAATAATCTGATACTACTGGAGTTGTTTTCTAACAAATTAATATTAAAGTCACCACATATGATGATTGATTTACTACTAGTACAGTCAACAGCAAAAGTAGATGATCAAAATCAGAAATTCAATACTAATGAACGGAGTTCGCGTCAGAACTGTGTGGCGTCGAAGTGACTTAAAACTATGTGTGTGACAATCACATACTTTTAATAAATAAACTAGTAATAAATTATATAAATTAGTGTTAGTAAATTAGTATTGAATTGCTGATTTTGATCATCTACTTTTGCTGTTGACTGTACTAATTTTTTTCAACACCTCTTCCATTACAGAATCAAATGTAGATAAATTCTGGTAACTGGGGGGTCTGTATACACATACTATAATATGCTTATCCAGCTCAACACAGGACAATTCAACAGTATGTTCTACTGATAATCCAACGATGTCTTTTCGTTCTTTACACTTAATAGAATTTTTAATTAATATTAATGACCCACCATGTATCATATGTTTTCGGCTAAAATGGCTAATTACACAATAATTTTCATAATTAATAGACATCACTTGATTATCTGTTAGCCAATGTTCTGTTAAACAAATAATATCATATTTGGTTATTTCTAAGAACATTTCTATTTCAAGTAATTTGGAAAAGCAACCTTGAATATTTTGATTAAATAATTTTAAAGTATGTTGCTTTCCTTTATTTGTTAGGTTGCCAGAAGTTACCTTTTTATTATTCAATAATAATAAATGATTATTTGAAGGTGTAACTTCTGTTGTCTCACAACTTAGTTTAAAGTGTTATCCGGAGTGACCTCCACAACTACATTTGAAGAGTTCATAGTCCCTGTTTGTGATCCAGCAGGAAGAGAATACCCTATATCTGACTGGTTGTGGCATCTAAGGATGTTGGCATTGTAGGTGGACCCTCCTTCGTACTATATGAAGATTCACAAAAATTTATCCCTATGTTGTTAGTGCAACTCAGTGTTGGGTCAATCAACTAATTTTTTCAATCAATTGATTATTCATGACTAATTTAGTGATGACTTATTTAGTCATGATTGATTTAATCATGAATAAAAATAATAATCATAATCACGATTAAATAAATTAGTCGTCAGTCATTCAATCATCATTTTTGTTTGATGATTAAACTAAAAAAACTAAGTTAGGTGACTCTATTTTAGTTTAATTGAACACATCTATAAAACTATAACTGATCACCACCTTAAGTTGACTGATAGAGAATAAGTCCATTATTTATAAAATCTGTTTTTCTTCACCTTTTTTTTAGATTAATACTTACTACTATTGTAAAAAATTTAAAGTAAATAAGGAACGGACGATTTTTGAACTGTGCGTCTCATTACGGATACGTGGAACAGGTGGCGTGATAGGCCACGCACTCACCAATCATGCGCCGCTCACGCCACTAGCGTCTGTTCGTCAGTTCGTGCAACTGGCAGCCATTTTGTTTTGTTCAGTTACCAAGCATTCGTAGCATTCGCATTCGTTTATTATTTTTAGTTAGTCATTAAAATGTTAGTCATGATTTAATAACTAACACTAACACTAATTAATCTTCAATCACGACACATGATTGATTTTTTTTTAGTCATTATTCATTAGTCATGAATAAATAATTTAATCTTAATCATCAATCATCAATCAAACTAAATTTTGCCAAACACTGGTGCAACTAGACAACATAAGTTTGTCACTTAACCTACAGTTTGTTATATTATTATTAGCTATAACATTGTTAATATTATATGCTGTCAACATAGCAATTACATGTCTACATTCTCCAGACAGAAATAAAGTTCTCTGAGTTAACTTAAAACCACTAATAAAGTTATTAGTGTCAAAATATAATAATTTGTCACTATGACAACATGTTTTTTTTTTTTTGCTGGCCACACTGGTAGCCGGTCGTCAAAAAACGACCTCTTCGTTAAAATAATTTGTAAAATGTTTAAAAGTCCTTAATTCGCGATAAATTAGTGTAATGTAACTAGAACTAAGTAATAAGTTTGACTTAAAAGTGTTTATGCAGTGTTTTGGTCGCGAGAACTTTGCAAAATAGACATAACAAAAACCGGCTGTCAAGTCACCACTAACGGGTGAAGGATTTGAAATATCATCGAACCCGGGGAGTATTTTGTTTTATCTAAGTTGTATTTACATACCACTGAACATCACGAAATACTGCTCAGGGCTCTGAGCTACGTCCATCACACACTGGCTCGGTTTATGTCTCCTTTTGCTTGACAAGTTGTGGAAGCAAAATCGACGACGAAACATTCGCCCAGACAGTAAACACTTCATAATTTACTACACAAAATAGCCTTTTTTATATATTTTTTAATTTCTGTGTTATTATAATAATAATAATAATAATAATATCATTTATTTCGGGTAACAAAAGACCCATAACATATATACCTTACAGACTATCAAACATATTTATAAAAACCACAAAAATATTACTACTATATTTACTTTAGATAAAACTTCCAAACTTGTAATGTGCCTTAAACTTGTATACTTGTTAAGTTTAAAATAGTGTTACTAAAGTAGTGTACCTGTTCTTTACTATTCATGTTATTTTACTTATGTTTAACATTCCCTTCTATTTGTACTTAACCTTATCTTGTTGTATTATATATCTGTTAGCAACTCCTCACTTAATTTTCATTTCATTTATTTTCCCTACTACCTACCTTCTTTTACTATAAATAAAAGAACATCTCTTGCACTATTATTGAGCTGCACAATTACACATATTCCAGGTGGCTGATATTTTGAACAAAATGATGACCCGCAGTGCTACAATAAAGGAGATGGAAGCAAAACTTAGAGCAACATTAAAGGACCTCGGGGCTTCCAAAGCCTTATGTAAACAGCTGCTCCAGGAAAGAGATGACAGCGAGGTGGAGGTGAAGAACATAGTCGACAAGAACACCTTTCTCAAAAATAAGCTGGCCGAGCTGCATATTCAACATATGGACTTAACTGACCAACATACTCAACTACTCAGTAAGGTGTCATCATTTCAAGAGTGCAGTGACATCCATGAACTGGCTTTAAACAGAATTTCAGAGCTTGAACAGGAATTGTGTGATGCCCATAAGGCCCTATCTCACTCAGAGATAGTAAAAGTCAGCGAACAGGTTGCAAAGACCAATAACTTGTTTAAGGAGTTGGTAGGCAGTAGGTCAAAATCAGTGTGTGAACCAGGGGTAACAATAGATTTGACTGGTGACGATACCTTGCCATTATGTCCTGTTGTAATGAGCCACAACAAACTTAAAAAATACATTAAAATTAAGAAATTTATTAAACGGTCACAAAGATCTATTAAAAAACAAAATCTTCTAAAATTTAATCTTTCCCTTAGAAAGCAACGTGTCACCCTTTCAAAAAACCTAAATAATTGTACTATGGAATTAGATAAATATAGGGAAAAATATGACACAGATATTCAACTACTCCATAATGATTTGCTTTATAAGGAGTACTTGTTAAAGGATATTTTTGAAAAGTATGAGTTGTCACAACAACAGCTAAGTGAACGCTTGTTTGAGGCTGGGGAACTACTGGATTTGGTGAAGTACAATGCTGAGAGGTATGAGTCTTTGACTAATAATCTTTCATGCAGCAGTGCCAACCAACCAGCATCTCCTCAGCCTCAGCTTGACTTGCCTTCACCGGTGTTGGCTCTTCCAGCAAACACCTGCGTTAATACACAGAAAAGTAATAAAATTATTTTATTTTCCGATGAGTTAGGTTCAGGCTTTGGGAAAATACTACACAATTACCTTAGCCATAGTTTTACTAATCATAGTTACCATAACATAAGTTTTAAACAAATTATTAAGAGAATTAAAAACACAAACCTAGACCATTACTCTACAATGGTCCTACTTTTCGGCAATAGTATTGGTATTAACAAAAAGGACATAGTGGATGGTGTGGAAGCCTTATTAAAGTTAAACATAGGAAGGCTAATGCTGTGTGCATTTCCTTATTCTGACAATTTGTCAGATGAAGAGAACAATCATATTTACAAATTGAATAGTACTATTCATATGTTGACATGTCATAGTGACAAATTATTTTATTTTGACACTAATAACTTTGTTAGTGGTTTTAAGTTAACTCAGGGAACTTTATCTCTGTCTGGAGAATGTAGACATTTAATTGCTATGTTGATAGCATATAATATTAACAATGTTATAGCTAATAATATAACGAACTGTAGTATAAGTGACGAATCTATGTTGTCTAGTCACACTAACAACATAGTGATTGATCTTTGTGAATCCTCATATTGTACGAAGGAGGGTCCATCTACAACACCAACATCCTTGGAGGCCGCTACCAGTCAGTTAGAGTATTCTCTTCCTGTTGGGATACATACAGACAGTTTGAACTCTTCACTTGTGGTTGTGGAGGGCACTCCGGATAACTGTTTAAACTAGTTGGTACGACAACAGAAGTTACCCCTTCAAATAATCATTTATTATTACTGAATAATAAAAAGGTATCTTCTGGCAACCTAACAAATAAAGGAAAGCAACATACGTTAAAGTTATTTAATCAAAATATTCAAGGTTGCTCTTCCAAATTACTTGAAATAGAAATGTTTTTAGAAATAACCAAATATGATATTATATGTTTAACAGAACATTGGTTAAAAGATAATCAAGTGATGTCTATTAATTATGAAAATTATTGTGTAATTAGCCATTTCAGCCGGAAACATATGGTACACGGCGGGTCATTAATCTTAATTAAAAATTCTATTAAATGTAAAGCACGAAAAGACATTGTTAGATTATCAGTTGAACACATTATTGAATTGTCCTGTGTTGAGCTGGATAAGCATGTTATAGTATGCGTATACAGACCTCCAAATTACCAGAATTTATCTATATTTGATTCGGTAATGGAAGATGTGTTAAAAAAAATTAGTACTAGTAGTAAATCTATCATTATATGTGGTGACTTTAATATTAATTTGTTAGAAAACAACTCCAATAGTATCAGATTATTGAGTCTTTTTAGGTCATTTAATTTGTCCAATGTTTTCATGGAACCCACTCGAGTGACAGCTTCTTCTGCCACCTGTATTGATAATATATTTTGTAATTGTGATTACTTTCATAAAGAAATTATAAATAAACTGCCATCTGATCATAGTGGACAGACAATAACGTTTTGCGCCTACATACCTTTACAAAAAATTCAAATAAGGTTTAGGCCAATCACATGTAAAAACTTAGAGAAATTTGATAATTCATTGGAAAGTAAATTGAGTGTTCAGTGCTTTGATAATATAGGTGACCCAAATGAGTTCTACGCCGAGTTTTTTTCACTATTAAACATGCAATTTAATGAAGCTTTTCCACTAAGGAATAAAAGTATTTGCACTAAGTTCTTATTTAGCGACTGGGCGACTCCAGGTATTCGTAAAAGCAGGGAAAAACTATTTGAGCTTTATGGCCTAAAGCAACATATAATTAATACAAGCTTTCATCAGTATGTTGCGAAATATTCGAAACTTTTTAAAAGTGTCTGCAAAATAGCCAAATCTCTCTATATTAAAAATAAAATTAAATTAGCTGATGACAAAATAAAAACTACTTGGCAAATAATAAATAATGAAACAGGTAGGAAAAAGCAGCGTAGTACTGAATTTAATTTAGAGACTGCACATGGTCCCATAAATTCAGATATAGAAGTAGCTCAAGAATTTGAAACCTTTTTTGGCAACATTCCCATTAGAACCACTGAAGCCTTAAATTCCTCTCCCGCTCTCTCTGCTGCCTTACTTAGGAAAAATGTTAAGAAATGCCCTTTGGAGTTTAGGTTTCAACATACAAACCCCCAGGCTGTTATAAAAGCCTTTAAAGATCTTAAAATTAAATCAACAGAAGATCTTTGGGGAATGTCTGTAAAAGTCTGTAAATCTATTATCGAAACAATTGCGCCCTATTTAGCTCTCATTTTTAACACCAGTGTAAACCAAGGAGTCTTTCCGGATCTGATGAAACACAGTAAAGTAGTACCATTGTTCAAATCCGGTGATAGTAAAGACCCCAACAATTATAGGCCTGTGTCGATTCTACCAGTTCTCAGTAAGGTGTTTGAAAAGTTAATGCTCAATCAAATGTTACATCACTTTAATAAAAATTCCATCTTTCATGAACAACAATACGGTTTCACCAAAGGGCGTTGTACAACTGACGCCGGTGTCACCCTAATAAAGAACATTTTTAGCGCTTGGGAGGAATCGCAAGATGCCATTGGAATCTTTTGCGACCTCTCAAAGGCGTTCGATTGCGTTGACCACGAGACACTATTGCTGAAACTGGAGCACTACGGGATTAGTGGAGTATCTCTTGATTTACTAAGGTCATACCTGAGGGATAGACAGGCAAAAGTTCAGGTTAACGGTGTGAACTCATTGGGGTCAAAAATGACTTTGGGCGTTCCTCAAGGCTCAATATTAGGTCCATTTCTATTCTTAGTCTATATAAATGATTTACCCCAATTACTTCAAAACCAACCGAAGATGGTGTTATTTGCCGATGACACTTCATTGATTTTTAAAGTAGACAGACGGTCACAACATCTTGACGACGTAAATGACGCTATTCTTCAGGTTCAAAATTGGTTTACGGTAAACAATTTGGTACTTAATGAAAAAAAAACCAAATGTATTCGATTCATTTTACCAAATGTTAGGAATAGCAATTGTGACATCATTCTAAATGGAGAGAAACTGGAATTTAATAGTCAAACGGTTTTCCTGGGAATCACGCTAGACGAGAAGTTGCAATGGGGACCTCACATAACATCTATTGCGGGGCGACTAAGCTCCGCGGCTTATGCTGTTAGAAAGATAAGACAGTTGACAGATGTAGAAACTGCGCGTATGGTCTACTTTAGCTACTTTCACAGCATTATGTCGTATGGTATTTTACTGTGGGGTCGGGCTGCCGACATTGAATCCATTTTTATCTTACAAAAAAGAGCTGTTAGAGCCATTTATAATCTACGTCGCCGCGATTCTCTTAGGGAACTATTTAAAAATATTAATATAATGACAGTGCCTTGCCAATTTATCTATGAAAATATTATGTACGTAAGAAAAAACCTACATTTATTTAATAAGGTTAGTGATAGACATAATATTAATACTAGAAACAAAGACAAAATAGCTCAACCATATTTTAGATTGTCTAAAGTTCATAAATCTTTTATGGGGTTCTGTGTTAAGTGTTATAACAAAATTCCTAGTGATATATTGCAACTAAATGAAAGAAAATTTAAAACATATATTAAAAGTACACTCTGTAAACAAGCATATTACAGTTTAGAGGATTATATCCATGATAAGAATGCTTGGAAACATGCTGGTCCGGGCTCCATAGGACAATCTACAGTCTAGACAAAATCAAACGGATTGCTAATTAAAACTAATTAATTTATACTTAGTATATACATTATATTTAATTCTTGCTTTGGGTCACACACTGGTTCATAGGTTCATAGTTTGTTGAAATGTATGGAGTGGTGGTCTACTTTTACAATAATTGTAAATAATAATATGTGAACACTATGTACCTATGTATACAACTTAGCCTGCTGTCATTCTTTATCTTGTAATACTTTGTACATACTTCAATATAGTGTTTTTATGCAAGGTCCATCGTATTCACGTATAATTATATAACTGAAAACTGTAAATGCAAAATATTGTAGTTACACATTTTTTTTTAAAAGAGTGAGTATGGAGTTTCTTGCCCATTCTTCTCCATACGAAGCTACCTTTTGGAATGGGCAACTAGAATCAACTTTATATTTTTTTATTATGACGTTCAAAAGTGCCTTTTTAATGGTCTAATTGAAATAAATGATTTGACTTTGACTTTGACTTTGACTTTGTCAACATATGAATAGTACTATTCAATATATAAATGTGATTGTTTTCTACTTCTGATAAAGTATCAGAGTAAGGAAAGGCACACAGCATGACCTTTCCTATGTTTAACTTTAATAAGGTGTTCACACCATCCACTATGTCTTTTTTAGTAATACCAGTACTATTGCCTAAAAGTAGAACCATTGTACAGTAATGGTCTATGTTTGTATTTACAATTCTCTTAATTATTTGTTTAAAACTAATGTTATGGTAACTATGATTGGTAAAACTATGACTAAGGTAATTGTGTAGTATTTTCCCAAAGCCTGAACCTAATTCATCACAAAATAAAATAGTTTTATTAGTTTCCTGTGTATTGATACAGGTGTTTGCTGGAAGAGCCAACACCGGTGAAACCATGTCAAGCTGAGGCTGATGAGATGGTGGTTAGTTGGCACTACTGCACGAAAGATTATTAGTCAAATTCTCGTACTTCTCAGCATTGTCCTTCACCAGGTCCAGTAGTTCCCCAGCCTCAAACAAGCGTTCACTTAGTTGATGTTGTGACGATTCATACTTTTCAAAAATATCCTTCAGCATGTGTTCTTTGTGTAATAAATCATTATAACGGAGTTGAATATCCGTATCATATTTTTTCCTACATTTATCTAGTTCAACAGTACAAATATTAAGTCTTTTGATAGGGTGACACGTTGCTTTCTAAGGGAAAGATTTAATTTTAAAAGATTTTCTTTTTTGATTGATTTTTGTGACCGTTTAATGAATTTCTTGACTTTAATATATTTCTTTAGTTTTTTGTGACTCATAACAACGGGACATAATGGCATGGTATCATCACCAGTCAAATCTATTGTTACCGCTGGCTCACACACTGATTTTGACCTACTGCCTACCAACTCCTTGAACAGGTTATCGGTGTTCACAGCTTGTTGCCTGACTTGGACCTTGATATTCTGAGTGAGATAGGGCCTTATGGGCATCACACAATTCATGTTGAAGTTCTGTAATTCGGTTTAAAGCTAGTTCGTGGGTGTCACTGCACTCTTGAAATGTTGTTAACTTAAACTGTAATTGAGTGTGTTGGTCAGCTAAGTCCATGTGTTGTGTATGTAGCTCAGCCAGTTTATTCTTAAGGAAGGTGTTTTTGTCTACTTTATTCTTCACTTCCACCTCGCTGTCATCTCTTTCCTGGAGCAACTGTTTACATAAAGCTTTAGAAGCCTCGAGGTCCTTTAGTGTAGCTCTAAGTTTTGCTTCCATCTCTTTGGTTGTAGCACTGCGGGTCATCATTTTCTTTAAAATATCAGTCACCTGGAATGTGTGTAATAAAGTGCAGCTAAATGATAGTGAAAAAGAAAATGTTTCTTGTTTATATTAATAGGAGGTAGGTGGTAGGAAAAAAAAAATGTTTTAAATGAAAATAAGTATTGAGTTGGGAACAGAAAGATAATACGATTAGATGAGGCTGTTAGAATTGAAGGGAATGTTAAACATAGATAAAGTAAGATGAATAGGTGGGTACAATACCTACAATAGTAGGTAACACTTTGAAGTGAAATTTTAAGTTTCTACAAGTTTAGGGCACATTACAAGTTTGCAAGTTTTATCTAAGGTTTATAATTATAATTACATACAAATAATAATAAGCCTATTATGTGTAGTACACTATGAAGTGTTTACTGTCTGGGCGAATGTTTCGTCGTCGATTTTGCTTCCACAACTTGTCAAGCAAAAGGAGACATAAACCGAGCCAGTGTGTGATGGACGTAGCTCAGAGACCTGAGCAGTATTTCGTGATGTTCAGTGGTATGTTAATACAACTTAGATAAAACAAAATACTCCCCGGGTTCGATGATATTTCAAATCCTTCACCCGTTATAGTGGTGACTTGACAGCCGGTTTTTGTTATGCTTATTGTGCGAAGTTTTCGCGACAAAAACACTGCATATGTACTGTACGTATCACTTATCACTTAATTTTAGTTATATAACACTAATTCACGTAAATTACAGACTTTTACACATTTTGCAAATTAATAAAACTAGGAGGTCGTTTTTTTGACGACCGGCTACCAGTGTGGCCAGTAAAAAAAAAAAAAAAGCTAAAGTACTTCTGGCCTGCTACTGCTATCCTATTACTATTGATAGGTATTACAATTTAGGCAAGGGGGATAAATGGGTTAAATAAAACAATTTTAATAGCATTAAACATTATCAAAAGCTGATTAAAACAAAGTGTACAGCTAGTGAAACCTAATGACGGTAAATTTTTTAGTTTAAAATTAAAAATCAATTTCAATTATTAATAATAAACATTCATTGGGGAATCCCCCGCCGTAATGCGGAGTGCGGACTACTATTACTAATTGGTGGTGTTGCCTGCAATTAACCATTTTAGTTTGGTGGTAGATTGACACTGTATGGTGATATTAGTCGGCAGACTTCTAATAGTAATGACAGTAGGTTTAACAATCTAAAAATCAGCCAGAAGTAGCTAGATTTATTTTGGTGGCTAAAATGGTTTTCTTTTTGGCTAAAACCGTTGGAAATCCGCTAGATCTAGCCACAAAGTGGCTAAAACGGCAACACTGAATGCAAAAGGAATGCGGGCCGGCCGGCCGTATCATCGCGCTCGCTAAACGAAAGGAGCGCGGCACACTCTACCGACATTACTGTTTTGTGTTAGTTACAAACGTATATAATGTACCCTATTTATTATGATTTATTTTGACTAATTTTGTATATAAGCAGCGCTCCCAAATAAACGACACAGGTCATTATTCGCCTTCTCATTTGTAACACGCTATCCCTAAAGTGGTGACCCTGCGTTGAAAATGACTTCGCCCGTATCGAAAGAAGACAAGACTACTACGCCTGAAGATGTCGAAGCAATCAGCGTCCAGTCCAGAATACCTAAGTTCTGGTGCAACAGACCTAGGCTTTGGTTCGCCCAATTTGAGGTCATTATCTACAACCAGAAGCTCGGCGATGAAGGCAAGTTCGCACTTGTTGTGGCTCAGCTGGAAATCAAGGATGTCGACCAAATCAGCGATATCATCTTGTCGCCGGCCAACTCCGGCCTATACGAAGCTGCAAAAAGAAGACTGCTGGAGGTTTACGAAGAAAGCGAGGGTATTCAGCTACAAAAACTGCTGAATGAAATGGATCTCGGCGATCAGCGACCATCACAATTGCTTCGCCGAATGAGAAAACTTGCTGGCAATAAGATGCCAGATGACACGCTGAAAATGTTGTGGCAAAGACACCTACCCGCTTCTACCCGCGCAGTGTTGGCTGTGAGTGAGGAATCGAAGCTGGACTCGTTGGCTGCCATGGCAGACAGAATGCAAGAACAGCTGAAAGAGGTGAACGCCGTGTGTTCCTGCCAGTGCCAACCTTCCACGTCAAAGGCCCCAGCGGCAGCGGCGCCAGCCGAAATAGCGGCGACATCCGAACCAGCAAACCAGAAACTGTGCAACATGATTGAAGCCCTGACCAAGGAAGTAGCAGAGCTGAAAACGAATCGTTCCCGCAAATTTCAACGGCGATCCCACAATTTCAGAAGCCGTTCCAGCTCAAAATCTCGGGACAGAAGAAATGCCGTGTGCTATTTCCATAAGAAATTCGGCAAGGCAGCATACCGATGTAGAAGTCCGCGCAGTTATAAAGGAACAACAAGTGAGAAGTCGGAAAACTAACGGAGAATCAAGCCGTGGCGGTGGCTGAAGTCGATGATTTATCCACATACCGCCTATTTCTATACGACAAATCAACCGGAAAAAAGTTCCTTATCGACACTGGTGCGAATGTTTCTGTTTTACCCGCCACTGCACGCGATAAACAGCGAACTCCAACCAACTACTTGTAAGCAGCAAATGGAACACAAATACCCACATACGGCGAGCGAACCATCGTTCTGAACATCGGAATGCGGCGTGCCTACAGCTGGCGATTTATGGTTGCAACAGTCAGTCGGCCGATATTAGAAACTTGGCAGTGTGACCATTTGTGGCAGATTTCTGCCATTTTGGCAGATTTCGCCCCAAAATTTTGTCTGTGGCAGATCATGCTGACGATTTACAAAAGTGGCAGATTTCGGCAGATTTAAAAGATCGAGAAAATTCACAAAACTTAATATGAATTTTCAATGAATTCATCTTTTTTTAAAAGTAATTACATCAGGTTTTATATATATAATTAGATTACAAATGATTACGAACTAGCAGCTTTTGTTTCATGGCCAAATTACTTATTCCCGCTTGTTCTGTTTTGTAACAAGTGCGTCATATGATTATGAACTGTAATCAAACTATAATAGTGTTCATATTCTTATTTTCTTTGTAGATTTGGTTTCTTTTTTTCGGGATGTGTATCGTGTGCGGTTCTGTGTAACGAATAATTAATGATGAAGAGAAAATACGAGCGTTCTTATCGACCTTAGTGGGAGCAAAATCCCTTGATATCTTCCTGGTAGTCGAGGGCTTAGGATGATCAGGATGACGTTGCATTTTGTAAAGCTTCCAAAATTATGGACGTGAATGGGGCAACAAAATATCCAAACATTACTAACGCGAAAGCGTTATTTGTTTGACGATGTCCAACGCTTCGTACGAAAGAATCTTCTCACAGGTGAATTTAAACAAAACAAAAGGAATAGCTTGCAAAATCAACATGATACGTAAAGGAAGTAGTGCATAGGTATGATAATGCATAAGAAAATTGTTTAATATTTTTGCTGATTAAAGAAATTTCATTGAATACGTTGTGTATTTTTTCCCGTTTCCATGAAGGCATATTTTTGGCATTTTTGATACCAAGTGTGGCAGATTTTGGCAGATTTTTTGCCCAGTCTGTGGCAGATTCGCCATTTATAAGATGGTCACACTGAAACTTGGAGAACACTGGCAACACTGCCCGAGTGACATGTCAAAATTTTAATCCGTATTTAAAAATTAGTTTTAATTATTATTTAAGTATTTATAAAGGTGTATCAGTATATGTTTAAGCAAATAAGTGCATAAAAATTCAGGATTATTGTTTTTCCTGCAAAGTAACAAAGTACAGTACGGTCAACGTAACTTGGCGCGTCTGAAGTTAGCCGATTAGCTGCGCAGTACACAATTTCGTTCCTAAAAGTTCCATTGCGCAGCCAAACAGCTAACTTCAGACGCGCCAAGTTACGTTGACCGTATTGTAAACACAGTGTTTTGGTTATTCACCGTTACCGGTAACCTATACCGGTCAGCTGATGTCAACGTACGGATTTAAACGGGGAGTATTGTTTTACTTTTATTCCATCGTAGCCAGATATTAGCACACAAACAAGCGTCACTTATTGTATAACACGCTCTTGTTGAGTCCCAGCATCATTTATTCTGGGAGATTTGGTGGTACTTTGCAATAGGGCCTTGTCACTTTGTTCTCATACAAAAGACATAACTTATTTCGAAATAGAGTTAATCTTATAGTTTAGTAGAATACATTACAACAAACAATAACGTGTATTTTTCATAATTTGCATTGTAGTCTTGATATAAAACTACAACTTCAATCTTAGGATCCTACCCACATAGAGGGATAAATAAAATCACAAGACAATTTTGAATTAGTTTAGCTTTGCAATTAATGTGATTACAGCCTACCTCATTTCTTCTCCTCAAGTACTAAATTTCCCATCTTTTTCTTTCATTTCTACCATTCCTTTTTTGTTTATTCGATTAGTTCTCACCGTTTCTTCAATTCTAATTTCAGTACTAATCCTGAAACCATGCCTGTGATGACCCGTAAGGCTACTGCTCAGGATTTGGAGCTCAAATTGAGAACGGCCCTACAAGAACTAAAGGCGTCTGACATCCAATGTCAACAATTATTACTGGAGAGAGAGGAAGGTGAAGAGGAAGTTAAAAAGATTGTTGACAAAAACACCAAATTGAAGCGGGAGCTTGTAGACCTTCATCAGCAATACCTGGATGTTGTTGAGGAACGGGATAAACTGCGGGTGGTCACAGATGGTTTCAACAGCTGTAGCAGCCTATATGAGGAGGCCTTGAGTAAAGTTAGGGATCTAGAAGAAGAATTAATTCATGCAAATGTGCGGTATGCAAAATTAGAGAAGGAAAAAGAATGTACTCGGGTTATTGAAACTAACCATTTATATAATGAATTGTTGAAGAGTAATAGTAACCCAAATTCGTTAATAACAATTGACCTTACTGAAGATTCTTTACTGAACCAAAAAACTAGTAATTATAAAATCAGTCACAATAAAATGAAAAAATATGTTAAGTTGAACAAAATTATTAAAAAATGTAATAAATTTAGGAAACAACAGAAACACTATTGCAATAACATAAAACTAAGGCGAGAACGTGTTTTTCTAATAAATAAATTAGACAATTTTCAAATAAAGTTAGAAGATAGTGCAAACATTTATAAGGTTGACACTCAACGGTTACAGTCAGAAATTCAGGTACTTGAAGAGTCACTACATTCTTTATATAGGAAGTATGTGCATTCTCAAAATCAAATAAAAGAACATATCCTTGCCACAAATGAGTTAGTAGATATGTGTAACTCCAATGCAGGCAGAGTGGACCCGCTGCCTCTCAGCACCTCTCAATGTACTTTCCAGAAGGAACCAATCTTTGAGGTTCTCCAATCTGAGGTACCAGAAGACCTGTCCCAATCTGAATGTACCAGTGAGTGTATGCTCAAAACAAATGTAACAACTGATATTGTACAAGCTTCATCTACTGTTGCACAGGCGGACAGTAGTTTACTCACTTGCAATAATGTTTCGAATAATGTTTGTTACTATCCTATTATGTTTTCGGACAGTTTAGGGAGAGGGTTAGGTAAATTAGTAAATAACAATCTGAGTCATTCTGTATTAAACTATTGCACCCCTGGGAATTCATACAAAGAAATAATATCTTCTGTAATTAAAAAAGAATACAACTCTAATACAATTATTACTGTATGTGTAGGTAATAGCTCAAATATTTGTATTAATGATATTGTAACGAGTATTTTCTACTCGCTACATAGTGTCGACCTCTCTCGTCATTTTTTGGAAGTTTTCACGGTAATGCAGTACACACACTTTAGATATTTGATAGATTGGCTAGGATTTAGTAGAGTGATCGATAAAACCATAGACCATCAGTTTGACAGTTGGACCTTATTTCCCCGTCTGTCAGATTATTTTGACGTTTCCGGTTTGGGATATGTAATTTTCACTTTCCGACCGAAGTCACCAAGATGATGCACGAATAATATTCTATTCCGTGCCAATCATTAGATTGGAATATTTCAAGGGTCCACCCCTGGCTGGAATCACTTGGTAGTGATGTCAGCAGCCGTGCAACAGTAATATTTTGGGAAATCCACCTATATCGCCATCGCGTTTTGGTTGTGCTCATGGCACGAGCGATTGGCGTGCATTGTTTTTGTTTTCAGCCCCAAAGGCGTTCTTACTTATACTTTGGATTTTTTTATCTTAAAATTTAACTTCATCATGGATGAGCTGATGCGCTTCACCTCGTGTCTCCAATCAGGTTTAATTTAAATAAGTTTTTCTCGAAGCCTGTGGTACGTTAACTTAAAATCTTTCTCGTAGTTTCCACTTAAAAACGTGCAATACTGACAACTTAATTATAATTTTTGGTTATAGAATTTAATGGTTATAAAACAACTTGCCCTTCAAAAGGGAGGAATTTTCTATTATTGTGTTCGCCATACTACCTGCGATAGAAATAAATGAGCTTTTGTTAAAGAATTTGCAGCTTAATTTCAGAAATCTCCGACCTAGATTAGAAGTCCTGTCCCTTTACCTATTAGCTATCCCGGATTACCTTTGTTTTAAATTACCTAGTGAGCTCTGGCGCCCGAATCTTATTCCTTTTAGTTATTTTTGTTTAATTTTGAGCTCCCTAACTTCTCAACTTTAGAATCACACCCATAGTTTGTTAGTTAGTTAAATAAATTTAGACCCCCTTTAATTTTTTTATTACAATATAACTAACAGTGTCACTGAACTTTTAAACATTAATTGTCATAAAATAATAATATGCGCATTTCCATACTTTGAGCACCTGTCACATAGGGAAAATATTAAGATACATATTCTTAATAAACATATGCATTTCCTAGTTAGTCACTATAGTGACAAGCTTATGTTTTTAGACACCAACAGTTTTGTTGAAAAATTTAAATCGACTAGAGATACAGTGTATCTGCCCATTAGATTTAGGCGTCAGATAGCATGGCTAATACTTTTAATATTAACTCAGACATAAGTAATATGTCGAAGTCATCTGTAATTGACTCCACAGTAGTTAGTAATAATACTAATAAGGTGCTAAGCACAAATAATAGTTTAAACTAGTCAGTAAGACAACAGAAGTTACCAGTACCAATATAGTTAAATTTATCAAAAACAAGGTATCTTCTAGCAATCACTTAGTAAATTGTAAAAAAGGGTCAAAGCAACATTCCATGAAATTATTTCACCAAAATATTCAAGGTTTTTCTTCTAAGCAATTAGAAATTGAGCTGTTTTTAGAAAAGACAAAGCTCGACATTATTTGTTTCACCGAACACTGGCTGAAGGATTATGAAATGTTAATTAATTATGATAATTATACCATTGGCAGTTGTTTCAACCGGATAACTATGATGCGTGGTGGTTCACTAATCTTAATAAAAAATAATATCAAATTTAAGTCTCGTAAAGACATAGTGGAACTATCGGTTGAACATACTATTGAACTGTCCTGTGTTGAGCTAGATAGGCATGTAATAGTGTGCGTTTACAGACCCCCTAATTATCAAAACTACTCAATTTTTGAGTCAATAATGGAAGATGTTTTGACTAAACTTACAAATGGCAATAAATCAGTAATCATTTGCGGTGACTTTAACGTTAATATTTTAGAAAACAATTCAAATAGCAGTAGATTAATAAGTCTTTTTAAATCATTTAATTTGTCAAATGTGTTTTTAGAACCAACACGAGTAACTACGACTACTGCTACATGTATTGATAATGTTTTTTGTTGCTGCGACTATTTAGAAAAGGCTATAGTGAATTATCTCCATCCTCCATCATCTGAATCCAACGCTCCAATACAAAAAGTGCAGGTACTGTCAAGACCAGTAACATCTGGCAATTTAATTAAATTTAATAGCACTTTAATGAGTAAGTTAAACATTCAAGGCCTTAATATACTCATATATAAGAAGAAGATGATGAAGATGATGTTTGTATGAAGAATTTTTTTTAGTTGTGCAAACAGAGTTTAATAATATTTTTAAGAAAATACCTAGAACTATTAGCCCTAAGTTTTTATTCAGTGACTGGGCAACTAAAGGTATCAGGAAAAGTAGGGAAAGACTTTTTGAGCTGTATGGCCTTAAGCCTTATATAAACACTGAAACTTTTAATAAGTAAGTTGCTACTTACTCTAAAACTTTTAAAAATACTTGCAAGACAGCTAAAGCTTTATACATAAGCAACAAGGTAAAATCAGCAGAAAATAAAATTAAGACTGTTTGGAAAATTATCAATGATGAAACCAATAGAAACAAAAGAAATAAAACTGATCACACTCTGGAGACACCCTGTGGTCTGATAAGTACTAATATCGATGTTGCTCAGGAATTTGCGAAATTCTTTACTGATATTCCAATTAAAACTACTGAAAATTTAGCTTCCTCGCCCTCACTTGCTTTTGATTTATTAAAAACGAATGTTTTAGCCTGCCCTTCGGAATTCAAATTTAAACATATAAACCCTGAGGTTGTTATAAAAACTTTTAAACAACTAAAGATCAAAGTTACTGAGGATTTGTGGGGAATGTCTACTAATGTTTGTAAATCGATTATTGAGACAGTAGCACCCTATTTAGCTTACATATTTAATTTGTGTATAGACCAAGGAGTTTCCCCAGATTTAATGAAGTACAGTAAAGTTATACCACTTTTCAAATTCGGCGAATGCAAGGACACGAATAATTATAGACCCGTTTCGGTTTTGCCAGTATTCAGCAAAGTGTTTGAAAAAGTAATGCTTAATCAAATGCTCAGTCATTTTAATTGCAATAACATCCTACATGATCAACAGTATGGGTTCACCAGAGGGCGTTGCACTACTGATGCCGGTATTACTTTGATTAAGCATATCTTTAACGCATGGGAGGAGTCACAGGATGCCATTGGCATTTTCTGTGACCTCTCCAAAGCATTTGATTGCGTAAATCACGAAACACTGCTTTTGAAGCTTGAGCATTACGGACTCGGTAAACTAGCGCTCAGATTAGTAAAATCGTATTTAGATGATAGGCTGCAGCAAGTTCAAATAAACGGTGTAAATTCATCGGGCTTGAAAGTAAAAATAGTGTTAAATGAGAAGAAAACCAAGTGCATAAGATTCGCTTTACCGAATGTTAAAAGTAGTGAATGTAACGTTTTATTAAATAAGGACGTACTTGAATTCGTCGAAAAGACAGTTTTCCTAGGGATTACGCTTGACTCAAAGCTGCAGTGGGGTCCTCACTTAACATCTCTTGCAGGGCGGCTAAGTTCGGCCGCTTACGCTGTCAGAAAAATCAGGTAATTGACAGACGTGGATACCGCTAGACTAGTCTATTTTAGTTACTTTCATAGTATCATGTCTTACGGTATTTTGCTTTGGGGACGGGCTGCAGATATAGATTCTATCTTTATTCTGCAAAAGAGGGCTGTCAGAGCCATCTATAATCTCAGCAGACGCGAGTCTCTAAGAGAATTGTTTAAACAAATTAATATCATGACGGTACCTTGTCAATATATATACGAAAACATCATGCATGTTCGTAAAAATCTTCATCTGTTTAGTAAAATAAGTGACAGACATAACTTTAATACTAGAAATAGGAACAAATTATATCAACCAAGTTTCAGATTGTCAAAAGTACATACTTCTTTTATGGGGTATTGTGTAAAATGTTATAATAAAATACCGCTCGATATTTTGCAATTAAATGAAAGGCAATTTAAAACATGCATTAAACGCACACTATGTAGGCAAGCATATTATAAGTTGGAAGATTATATCAATGATAAAAATGCTTGGCATAATGCTGGTCCTGCTCCACAGCCTCTTTAGGGAATTTCTTAATTGCAAGAAAATTATGTTGCTCACCCCTTATTATTGACATGAATAACGTGTACCGTTATTATTATATTTACTTATTATATTTTATCTGTCGAATGACATACTTACATACATTGGAAATTTTAGCTTTGTATAAATTAATAGCATTATTTCAATTAATATGTAAATGTGAGAACTATGGATCCATTTATTTATTCAATGTGTTTGACATAAATGAGCATGGCAGTTGAGAGCATTGTCATGCTCGCTCAAATGTCTCACTGATGGTGGCGTGCGGGTTGGATCATTCGGTTCCCTTCAAAATGGTTGAGCTAAGTGGTGCTGATCCGCGCGTCGTGTTCGTGAACGGGCGCTGTCAGTTGAGATTGGTCATCTCTTAACTGCCATGGCTTTTATATTAATTTATTTTTAATTAGAATGTTTTGGATTTCTCTTCACTTACATTGTTTTCACATATAGAAGCAACAAGAATAATGTAGCCTGGATTTTGTAAAAGCTTGATTGAAAAGAGTGTCCGTGGAGTTTCTTGCTCGTTCTTCTCCATAGAGACCTACCCTACGTTTTGGAACGAGCAACTAGCTTCAATTTTATTTTGACTATTCAAAAGTGCCTGCAAATGGTTTAATTGAAATAAATGCTTTGACTTTGACTTTGACTTTGACATTAGGCGCTGATTTTTTGCACCACCACGCACTTATGGTGGATCTTCATGGACGACGATTGGTTGACAAAAAAACCAATTTATCGGCACGAGGTTTCCTGTCACCCGCAGCTGAGGGAAGCATCCGAACTATCGATGACAACCTTCCCTACCACGACCTGTTGGCCAAGTACCCAGACATCACGAGACCAAACTTAAAGAAACTGGGAAATATTGAAGTCGAACACTATATTGAAACCACCGGCCCGCCGATATTTACAAATGCAAGACCACTACCGCCACATAAATATAATGCTGCAAAACAAGAATTCGAACTCATGATGAGCCAAGGGATTTGTCGTCCGTCTAACAGCCCATGGGCTAGTCCATTACACATGGTTTTGAAGAAGGATGGTACCTACAGATCCTGTGGTGATTATCGTAGACTCAACGCGGTAACCACGCCCGATCGATATCCTATACCACGACTACATGACTTCACACATAACCTCCAAGGGAAGAAGATATTTTCAAAAATTGATTTGCAGAAAGCCTACTACCAAATCAAAAACAGAGAAGAAGACGTGAAGAAGACAGCCGTGATTACTCCTTTCGGCTTGTACGAGTTCACTAGGATGTGTTTTGGTTTAATGAATGCAGGCCAGACATTTCAACGTCATATCGACAACGTGCTCCGCGGCCTACCTGTTTTCCCATTCGTCGACGACATTCTCGTAGCTTCTGAGAACCAAGAAGCACACAGAAGAGAACTGCAAGAAGTGTTTAAGCGACTCAACGACAGTGGTTTAAAAATAATCTTCGGCCAGTCAAAACTCGACTTCCTGGGATACACAATAAGCCCTGAAGGCATTTCACCAACGGAAGAAAAGGTACAAGCAATCCAGTCCTATCCATTGCCAAAGACGATCCAAGAACTACGTCGATTCGTCGGAATGCTGAACTTTTATCGCTCGAGTATACCCCATGCGGATGAACATCAAAAAGAATTGAGTAAATACTTTCACAACGCCAAGAAAAACGATAAAAGAAACATACAGTGGACCGAAGAGGCAAAAGAAGCATTCAATCAAAGTAAACAAGACATCAAGAACTGCGCATTATTGTCCTACCCATCACTGAGCGAGCCTTTCGCATTGATGACGGACGCCTCAAACACATGTGCTGGTGCCGTTATACAACAAAAGATCAACGGCAGCTGGAGACCACTGGGATTTTTCTCAAAGAAGTTCAGTGACGCACAACAAAAATATAGCACATACGACCGTGAGTTGCTATCCATATACATGGCAATACGTCACTTCCGCCGTGTGTTTGAAGGACGAGAATTAATTGTTTACACGGACCACAAACCGCTGTGTAACGCAATAATTTCAAACAGCAAGTCTGAGACGCCCCGCCGAACGAGATACCTTGAATATATCGGACAGTTTACGTCAAATATTCAACACGTAACCGGCCAGGACAACCAAGTCGCAGATGCACTATCTCGAGTTGAAACAATAACATGCCCGACACCACTGGATTACACCGAGTTAGCAAAAAAACAAGACCAAGACGAAGAATTAAAAATACTAATAAACAATGGAAAGTACCTATTCAAGAAGATCGCCATTCCCAACTCAACCGCCAAACCCGTTACCTGCGAGATGTCATCAAGCACTGCTCGTCCATATCTGCCACCACATTATCGTAAAGTAGCATTTCAAGCAATTCACGACCTTAGTCACCCCGGCATAAGGGCGACAAGAAAATTAGTCACTGCCCGCTACTGGTGGCCCGCCATGAATAGTGACGTAAATGAGTGGACTCGAACGTGCGACGCGTGCCAGCGTTCTAAGGTGCAACAACACACGAAGGCACCTATCGCAAGTTTTCAACAAGCAAACAGACTGGAGCACGCCCAAATTGATATTGTCGGCCCACTGTCAATTTCTGACGGCTATCGATATCTATTGACCATGATAGATAGGGCTACCAAATGGCCCGAAGCCATTCCGCTGGAAGACATAAACGCAGAAAAGGTTGCTAATGCATTCTATGAGGGTTGGATTGCGAGATTCGGTTGCCCAGTAACCATAACCACCGATCAAGGGAGGCAATTCGAGTCCGACCTTTTTAAAAAATTAATGCAACGCATGGGAATACATCGCACCCGCACCACTGCCTACCACCCGCAGTGTAACGGCGTGATAGAACGATGGCATCGCTCACTCAAGACATCACTCACCGCAAGACTGAAATCTACAACATGGTCACATGAGCTACCTACAGTACTGCTAAGGACTGCGCGCTTCTATAAAAGAGGACGTAGGTGCAAGTACCGCCGAACTACTTTACGGCCAAACGCTACGATTACCCGGCGAGTTCTATGAGGAATCAACAAAACATCGCGATACCATTTCAAACTTCATGAATAAGTTGAATGGAGCGTTAAAGAAGGCCCAGGCGCAGCGAAAATCAAATCAAAACCGAGCGACATTTATTCACGATGACCTACATAAATGTTCGCACGTTTATCTACGCAATGACGCATCAAGCAAACCTCTGACGCCAACCTACACTGGCCCGTACGAAGTAATTAGTCGCAACGAAAAGTACTTCACTATCAAGTTACCCAATAGATGCACTAATATCACTGTTGACAGACTAAAGCCCGCTTTCCGGATCAACACAGAGCCAGAAGCACCAAACACAGATACGTATGCATACGTCACAAGGGCAGGCAGGACATCGAAGCCCTGCGTACGCTTCACTAGCGGGGGAATGATGTAGCAGCTGATACTTACGTACGACAGACATACGATTAGGAGCGCACGCAGCCGATCGCCGCCGCGCGCCCGCGCATACTAAGCTAAGCAAATGCAAAAGGAATGCGGGCCGGCCGGCCGTATCATCGCGCTCGCTAAACGAAAGGAGCGCGGCACACTCTACCGACATTACTGTTTTGTGTTAGTTACAAACGTATATAAAAATAAATAAATAAATAAAATAAAATTCATTTATTTCAGGCAAGACACCCATACGACAAAATTACATAAAATTTAATTGAAATAAAATATTGAAATTGAATTTATGAATATTAATTATATGAATATTGAATTAAAATAAGATTAAAATTTAATTAAAATTACATTATTGTTAAAATATTAATTAAAAATAAACAATTTTATAAAAAGAAAATTAAAAAATAAATATTGTTAGCAGGAATATTGACAGCCATATATAAAGAAATAATTAGCTTCATATATGGCTCTCAGTATTCCATTGTCCGAATCGTGTACACGGCTCATAAAAGAGGCCCTCGCTTTTCGTAATACAGCATGGAAATCATCTACTCTGTTCTCTGCAAACATGCCAGACGCACTACACCTCCACGGTAGCCCAAATATACACCTGAATGCGTTGTTGTATTGCACACGTAGGGTGTTGTAAGCGCGTTGTGTGTGCTTGTACCAAAGGTGGCCAGTGTAAAGCGACCGACAGTACGCATTGAACAGAGTGACTTTAACTTGATTGGTACATTTAGCGAATCGCCGAGCAAGCATGTTACTTTTCGCTGCCAACATTCTCCTCTGTCTTTCTAAATCCTCATCGTCCCGCAGTTTATCCGTTACGATATGACCGAGATATTTAAAACTCTTAACAACTTTTAGTTTGGTGTTACACAATGATATATCAGGCGTAGGTAATGGACTGTTATCGTATCTAAATACCATCAATTCCGTTTTTTTAACATTGTATTTGAGACCATGCTTACTAGCGTACACTTCACAGATGTTCAGTAGCTTTTGCAACCCCTTGACAGAGGGGCTGAGCAAAACCATATCGTCTGCGTAACTGAGATTATTTACAGAGACATTATCAATAGAACAGCCCACACCGGCTCTGCTCAGCTCCTCTATCAAGTCGTTAACATATAAATTAAATATTGTTGGCGATGTCAAACCACCCTGTCTCACTCCGGAATTGAGGGTGTATTCACCGGATAAACTTTCTCCCCACTTTACAACGTTAGTTTGACCCTCGTACCAATGTTTCATGACATTAATCACTTCAGGTGGTATACCTGCATTGTACATCTTGTTCCACAAGACATTGTAATTTACGGAGTCAAAAGCACGACTTAAATCAAGAAAACAGGCATAGATATTTGTTTTTCTGTCCAAATAGTACTGGACAGTTTTCTTTAACGAGAATATGGCGGTATCAGTCGAAAGATTTGGACGAAAACCAAATTGTGCATTGTGTAACTTTATGTTTTTCGATAGATATGGGTGCAATAATCTTTCAAATATTTTAGAGAACACAGTTGCTAGTGAAATAGGTCTATAGTTATTAATATCCGATATGTTACTTTTTTATCTTTAACGAGTGGCATTACTACAGTTTTCATAAAACTTTTCGGCAAATAACTGTGCCTCAGAAACAAATCGTACAGCACAGATAGTTTTTCAGCTAACTGAGGACCTCCTAGAAGAATATGATCCAGCGTCAGACCATCGTGCCCCGGCGACTTACCGCGTTTCATTCCACGCACACATTCCCACACCATATCAGGTGTTACAACGACACTCAGTTGATTCACCGCCGGCGCACAACAGCCGACACCTGCATCACACGGTTCACTAGCGAAACCTGTTTTAAATTGCGCGACAAATTCCTCCGCGATTTGTTTTGGCTCCTCAATTGCATTTATACTTAACGCGCGACTCGGTTTGTGTGATAATTTATTTGTTGATTTCCAAAATTGTTTAAAATCACGGGAGGCTCTTTGCTGCGCAATAACATCCATTTTTAATTGCTCTTGGTGTTGTTGACACCATCGTAATTTATTTTTAAACATTTTCCTGCTATTATGCATGTTCTCGAATACGAGCCCATGTGTCGGCCTACCGTGCAGCGACCAAGTGTGAAAAGCATCCCGAGCAGTTGCATGCAATGATTTAACGTGATTATTCCAACCTACAATAGTTTTACATTTATTTGAGAACTTTGCATGCGAATGCGAATAGGGTATTTTACTCTAAACGAGAAAAAATCTATAAATATGTTATTGAGACAGTTTAGGCATAAAGCAGTCGGAAAATGTAAGTTTTAGTTCATAAAATAACAAAACAAATTTTTAAATTCAATTAAAAGTTTTCAGTATTTTTAATCTGTTCTAAAACACCATGAAATCGTAGCGGCCATGTTATTACGCCATAAGGCTGTGTAAACAAAAAATTGTCAACTGTCAGTCAACCGATTGGCGTAATATAGGCTTTGTACTTTTATTATTTTCGTAACCAACGTAATTTTTTCATTATTACACCTACTACAAAATATGCTTTTAATTATTTTTAAATGATATACAATTGTCATATTTAATATGAGCTCATTTGATACAAAACGAACTGACGTCATTTACGCTGAGCAATATGGCGTCCAGTAAGAGGCGTTTTCGTCAAACTACGCGCGAAATTTGAAAATTTATAATTTAGATGCATTTTTATGGCACTTATCGATTGAATCAAAATTTTGTGTTTTTTTTGGTGGCATATTAGCACTACAGAATTTCATTGAGACACTTTTCAAAAATGGGTGTAATACCCTATTCGTCGCTGCATTTGTAATGGCACGTACTAAATCGTGATAGTATTTATCAATTAAATCATAGCATTCATGATCACTACACGATGGCCCCTTACAGTCTTTACGATATGAGTCAATGTCAATATAGTATAAATATTCGTCACATAACCGTCTGTACTTAGAAAGTTGCGTCTTATTTCTGTTGCTAAGCGATATTGTATTCTTAATCGGCTGTTGAGTAACAATCTTACGACTAATAACATTAAAATTACATTCAATCACTAGTGGAAAATGATCCGACCAATTTACTTCATTCAGAACATAAACATTAGAAATAGTGTCCCAACCGGCAGACGTCACCACACAATGGTCTAGCCAACTTGTTGTACCATGGGCGTCACTGAGAAATGTATAGGTGCCTGATGACTCACCTAAGTACTGAATGTCCGCACAAATCCAATTTTGGTCTTTACAGTACCTTAACAAGTCCCTTCCAAACATGCTGCCATTGTTTGCATTGTAATATTTGTAATCACCCAACATGAACACACACTCATCATCACAGTCCTGCGTTATCGAATTTATTACGCCTAGACACTCTGTAAACAACGGTAGATTATCTATACAATCGGTAGGCATATACACTGACATAACCACAACACACCGGTCCGGTAGATGCAGGCGCACAGCTATCCGCTTTGATTCACAGCGTATTGGAACCACCTTCTGGAATAAACTTCTCCGCCATAGGATTGCTACGCCTCCATTCGGTCTTCCTCGTATAGGCCCCGCTGTAGTGTCCATCGCAGACACACCAAAGTACATGAAGTCTGAGTGTATTTGACTGAGAAAGTCTACGTCATCCGGTAGCAACCATGTTTCTTGAAGCGCTACAATGTCATACTTATTACATAACTCCTTTACATATGTCATACTTCTTTTAATACTTTTGCAATTAAAAGTCGTCATTTTTATAGTTGTCATGCAGTTGTTTTGGTCCATTATGATTTAGTTCTAAACGTTCTGAATACTATTCCGGTTAGCCAGAAATCCTCTTTTAGAATATCCTCTAAACTTTTCTTCTCAACAGCTATCTTGAACGATGAAAAATTAGTGGGGTTCTTTGGTGTTAACTTTTCCACAGTAAATACTGATTGCCCATTCTCACATAAGTACGTTTCAATGTCTTTTTCGATGCAGTCATTCTGAAACCTAGATACATAGATCCACACTATATGATCAGCAGCCTTTAACTTCTCACTTATCTTCGTTCCTCTTCTATTTCTCACAATATTTTTCTTTTGGGTACTTATCGGAACACTATCTGTGATCTGTTGTTCCGCGATTCGGGGCCTTTTTCGCTTGTAGGTAACTGTTTGGAAACCGTCGTCAATGTCATCATGCACACCCCGCTCCTCGAATGTACGTTTCTGCCCTCCTCTCGTGACTTTTGAAAAAGTTGGTCTGTCTGGTGTCTGATCTGAGGTTGCTGTCATCGGGCTTTCATAACATACTGCCTGTCCTTCCTTCTCGTTCCCTGGTTCAGGTGCTTTTTCAGGCAGCTCAACCCACGATGTAGCATTATTTGCCTGAGTCTGACTTGTGTGTATGTTTGAGAGTCTATGCGATCGATCTTGTCTAACGGATAATAGTCGTGTTTCGGTTAGGTCATGCTTGCGGGTATTTTTCAGTAGATTTACTTCGTCATTCAGCCTTGTAACCTCCTCGTGTAATGTGTGCTTCAACGTCAGTATTTCAGTCTTCATATCGGCCATCGTTTTTAAAATACTGGAAACATCCAAATGATCGAATGTAACGGGGGGTACTCTGTTCAAATCTTTAGCGACAAAGACCGGTAATTTTTCGGCTTTGGTTTCCCCCAGTATCTTTATTATGTCGGAAATATTATTAACGTGTTTCTTCTCGCCTTTACGCACGATCTTTTTGGTATTTGTCACCTCACAAATAAGCACCTTTGCCAATTCGATCTCATCTTCGGAGAACCAGGAGCTGCATATTTTTATGACGCTCAAATCGTCCATTCCATCACATTTCGTAGCCATGAAGGCCAGTACTTCGTTAACAACTAAGTTGCACTCGCACGGCATTGTTAATCGATCACATTACGCGAATAACTTTACGTGTCAGCTGTTCGCAAACTAAGCTATGCGGTAGGTAAGGGCACTGGCGCGCGCGCACACCGTTCGGCTGCCCGAGCGAGACTTGATATAATGTACCCTATTTATTATGATTTATTTTGACTAATTTTGTATATAAGCAGCGCTCCCAAATAAACGACACAGATCATTATTCGCCTTCTCATTTGTAACACGCTATCCCTAAAATATGTTCTGTGTGCTTATATCTTATAAGTAGGTAGGTAAAGTTTGCTAGATTACTTAGACTTTATTGTTCGAAATCATCGAAATGGTCATGTTTGTAGTACAGACACCATCATCGCACATCAAACTTTACCATGCTGTCAAATTTTCCCAATTGAATATGATCCTTAGTTTTTTGTTGTGTTTTGTTTGTACTATCAGACAAAGACCTGCCGTGTGTGTGAGCAACCTAATACTAAGACGTGATCGATAGCGCACATAATCTTACTTATAAAGATTGAGCGTTATTTTAAATGATGTATTCCATGCATGTTAATTTAAAATAAATAGTTTGAATTTTTTTTTTTTTTTTTTTTTGTATTAATGTTGAAAATCTATCAAAGACATTTGACAGATTGTTGTAGCTTGATGTGCTGGCCTTTGTACGTTCTTTTCTATCATGTATGTCATTGGATGGTAAACAAGCTTACGCTACATCTGATGTTAAGTGGTTACCGCTGCCTGCGTTGCCATCCCAGAAACAAAGACCCTTAGATTGTTGATAGGTCGCTCCGACTAGACACTGCACTACCTAAAAACAATAGCTCCATGAATAAAGCAACTCAATATTGTCACCATCATCATCATGTCAACCTTGAGACGCCCACTGGTGGGCATATTTCACCCCCAAGGGGGGTTCAGTCATAATCGCCATGCTTGGCCGATGCATGTTGGCGATCGCAGTAGATGTTAAGGTACTCAGTAGGATGCTGCTGCCCATCCTCTGGTCAATATCCCTTAGTCGTCTTCTACGACACCCACGGCTAGAACTCACCACACAGCAGCACGGACTCAATATTGTAGTGTGTGTAAAACAAATTGCAATGAGGGTAGTGTGCGTAAAAATTGTGCATGAAAAATACTCACCACCTGATACATTGGTTGCTAGGAGACAGGCTCGAATACCTAGCGGGTTTTCGCAAGGTATTTGACGTAGTATTTGTTGCTTCATTTGACTAATACGTCGGCGGTATCCAGTCGTAGCGCGCGCACACCTATTAATAATTTAAGCAAACACCATTTCTACCATAAGAAAATGTCTGCCTGCAGTGGGACGATCACAGCATACTTCAACAACCCACTATAATTATTATTTACCTGACATTTCCCCAAAGGTACACAAAAATAAAAATATCAAGAGAGTAAACACAAAAATGTGTGCAATTGTTGAAAGCGTTTCTTCAGGCGAGTCCCGAGAGCGACATATTACATTTGGAGTGTCGTCACAAGTGTCGAGAACAAATGTCGAGTGTCGCTATGTCTGTTTGTAACATGATGCACTGTTTCAATGATATACGAATTTAGGAAAATATTCTGGACTTATTTTTTGAAGGAGTTATGGTCTTTTAAAAGGTTTGTCTTGTGCTTTACTATACTTATTTCTGACCTACTGTTAGATGTTTTTTCCAATGAAAAAGCGGAAAATAAAAAGCTTTTTACAAAAAAGACAACCGCCTTCAAAAACTAAAAAGTGAAAAATAACTTTAGCACAGAACACACATTGACTTTAGTTTCATAATTCAGTGGCTTTGTTCTGTTTGTTGTTTTGTATTGCCACCGACTTCCGAAACTAAAGTCAATGTGTTCTGTCCTAAAGTTATTTTTCACTTTTTAGTTTTTAAAGGCGGTTGTCTTTTTTGTAAAAAGCTTTTTATTTTCCGCTTTTTAGTACCTCCTTCTCATCCAAATCTATTAAGAAGAGATTGAAAGTTAACTACTACAAAGATTGATGAAACTAAAACGTCTATGTAAAATTTTTGGGTATTTGTTGATTTTTCAAAAATGCTGAATCAATTTCAATAAAAAAAGAATTTTTAAATTCGCTTTACATTAGCCGGAGAAATCACGTAACAAATATACAAAAAAAAAAAACGTACTGTCGAAATCAGAACCTCCTTCTTTTTTAAGTCGGCTCTTTTTTACCCTATTGCTGTGTCCGACAGAGTCCATAATGATTCCATTTAATCACCTACCTCCTAAACATATTTGTACTTATGGAAAAGCAATAAAGATATTGAGTATTGAAAAAGTCACATTGGTAGGTACTTGCCCGCGGTATCGAATGCGCAATCTCATGCATGAGAAGCAGTTTTGAGCCATTGGCCTTCTATTTTTTGAACAACGTATTCTAAAGCTTTTAAATAGGAAAATTTACTTTAACGGGATTGATAAATAAATAGCAGCTAATATAAAAAAAAAAAATTAAAACACGTCAGGATTGAGTTAAAGTCAAATTACTGATTTCAAATAGACCAATAAGAGACACTTTTGAGCGTCATTTACAAAAAAAAATAACTATTAACTTAAGACTAATTGAAATCATATGCAAAAATTATATGCAATTTTTTGTTTTATTTATTTATCAAAACATATTATTTGTTGAGCAATCCCAGAACAAAATATAAATACAAATTGTTTGAAATAATAATTAATACCTATACAATTAGCTTAATAATACGTGGTATTACTAATTTCAATGAACTTAAATTTTAACATTATTTTTATCATTTGAAAATAAATTCTTCATTTTCATTATTCATTTATCCATATGAAAACATAAAAATGTTCAATACTCACTTTTATATTGAACAGTAATCCTTTAATTAAACGATTACAATAACATCCAAACTATAAAACCACTTAAATAAAAATGCTGAACTTTCCACGTTGCCAATTTAACCTTACTTGTACAACACGGTCCACTTACGAATATAAATGTACTGCCATCATAGCATGTTGGTGACGTGAACTCATGAAATTATACCCATCCAAACGTCCAACGCGCACATGATACAGTCAGAGATATTTAACGTATTAGTGTATACGTGTACACAGGCCACAGCACGTGCGCCAGCCTGACTACTCATAGCTATAGATATACTATTAGCATTAGCATGTCGGTGACGCGAACCTATAAGTTTTCCCCTCTAAAAACGCTCAACGCGCCTAAAGAAGTTTTCACTTCAAAAATCTAGTTGTTCCATCATTTTAGCATGGCTGAAACTTTGAGTAGTATAATTAGTTAAGAAGGTATTTGCTAGTTTCAATGCTGGATCATTTTGCAGAATATATCGAACAGTAATATTCTCCTAAATACTGTCAAAATGTCAGCTGTAGTAAAATGGCGTAGATCTGGCTAATCTAGGACTTGATTCATTCTTTTTAGTACCGAAAAATAGTTAATTACTTCATACGACGATAGCTCCATGGGAAGAACGAAACAAAACTAAAATAATG
Organism: Charanyca ferruginea; assembly: GCA_947361185.1. NCBI lineage: Eukaryota > Metazoa > Arthropoda > Insecta > Lepidoptera > Noctuidae > Charanyca > Charanyca ferruginea. Next base: position 18,405,379 of record OX376056.1, on the reverse strand, counting down.
TAATAGTGTTACAATAATTTATGAGACCACTACTTACTACTATTAAGGAACTCAGTGAATGTGCGAACAATTTGCTGAAGAAAAACATAAAACGAAACCAAGACAAAGCACAGCGAATTCAGCGACGTATATTTTAAAAATGTAAGACCTCGTACAGTATTAAAAGCAACCCGCAAACTTTAATACCGAACATCCCACCGACTTAATATAAACCGCTGGTGAAAAGAAAGTACGAAATTGTGGAACGAGGTAATAACAATTTTATAAGAACAAATAAATGCATCTACGATGCCGCAGGGCATAAAGAACCTTCATAAAATGAAACTTCTTTTAGGGTTAAATTTTTATTTTAAACATAGAAAGGGATTTTGATGGCCCTCCCACGTCGTTGGAACCAGTTATCTTTAGATTTAGTACTCACGCAATAATAATACGCAGTGGAAATGGTGATTCAGGGCACCATCGTGCAACTGAGTGAATATGTCCCTGATTTAGTGGTGGCATTCTCATAAATTATTATGATGAAGAAGTGTTATTAATGAATGCCTTTGATGCAAATAAGCAATTCGTTGCGCGACTGTTTTTGAACAGAGACTTTAAAGTTTAACAAACGATTTTCAGTAAATGCGAATGCGTCTATTTTTTTTGTCTGAGACTATACTCCATTTATTTTATTTGACAAAAATCTGCCGAAAAAACTATAGTTAATAGGTTATATTGTTGAAATAACTGAATTTTAGTGATGTTTTTTAAATGTATTCTATAACAAATAGTTTACTTTGCTTTGTATGCATCGTAAAATAACGCTTACTATCCATACTAATACAATATTATTTATTTAATATTGTAAATGCGAAAGTAACTCTGTCTGTTACGTTAAAACGACGGCTGAACCGGTTTTTAAGGAAATTAGGTATGAATACTATAGTTTGAACCACAGGTTAAAGCGTCCGGCGCTTTAACCTTAAAATCTATAAACCATTATTTCCTCACAGTATTTCTACTACACATCCATAAGGAGAGCTGTTTTAAACATCCAATTATTTCAATGTCAAGTTAACGTCTCCTCAGTGACACCTTTGCATTTAATGGTGATACTAATTTAACAATAATGGTGATTAGTGTAGGCCTTCCGGCACTGTTCGTATAAGTAATTGGTAAGTAACTGATTTCCAAGCTATGTTTTTTGATGAGGTAAATATGGGTTAGAGGACACTTTATTTGTCTAGTGGGCGTCGTTCAATTGATGGTGATATTTAAATATAAGTCGACGATTTTGTTTTTATGACCAATAAGGCGAAATATTCTATTGTCCCATCGGAATATGGGAGTGAGGGAGGAGTGAGTGCACATGTTTGCGTTAAGACTGAAGTTACATCAGGAATTGTTTCGGGGAAAAGACTTTGAGATAACAACCTCCGATAGAATGTTATTCGAAGTAGAGTATCAAACTCCGCGCGCTAAATGTAACATTATTGGCGTAAACATTTTGCAGTTTTTAATTGGTTGGTTTGGGATTAGTACAATATACTGAATTACTAATATTATAAACGCGAAAGTAACTCTGTCTGTCTGTTAAATTTTTACGACGAAACAGGTAAACCAAATTTGATGTTTGTATGAGGATAGCTTGAACTTTGAGAAATGATGTAGGCTACTTATTAACCAACATGCAAGACGGTAGAATTCGTGGGAAAAGCTAATATATTTACAAAAAAATTCAATAAGATTCTGGTTTTGCTCAAACGAGTTTTTTCTTGTGAGCCACATAGTGTGCCATGTAACCTTAAATGTGCTGTTAAACGAGTGTATTATTACGATATACGTAAATACGTTGTATTTACGAAAAGTTTTGGACAGTTTTCCTTATAAAATGGTAGTTATTTTGTGCTAAATTTAACCAAAACCATAGATATCCGAAGCAAAACGCTTCGACACGACACGCTAACTATTTTGTGCCATAAATGACAACTTCGACTTTCGACACGATACTCGTTATTCCGGTTCTTATGAAACAACTCAAAACTAATATTTTTACAACATTGATTTCATCCACAAGGTACACATTTTCCGAGCAATTTTTCCCAACTACACTTACGTGCCAGAATGTTAGGACAATCGGCAAAATTAAAAAACAATTTTTAAGTAGACTATCAGCTAGTAATTAATATAAGTCCAGAATCGTCAATCCGTCGATTCTATATCGTGATCAATGCTCGTGCCTTATCTATACGAGATGTGGCATTTTCTCTGCAGTGGAACAATTTTATGCCACAAATTTTTTTATTATGCTTGTAGTATTATTATTATATGAAGATCATAATATACGCAGCGCCTGTGCATGTCCTCATACACATACTAAAATTCGAAATCAACGAGAAAATAGTTTTTGAATTTTGCCGGTGTCCTATTTTTTTGCACGTGAGTATACATTTACTACAATAAACAAACACATCACTATATCCTCTCGGATGACGTATAAAAGATGTGTGGGTAGTTAAAAAGCCGGCGACACTCACCATCTGTCCTCGGGTAATTCATCGACCCTTTGTCCACCTGCTTCCCCGACGTACCTTGCTTTATGGGATAGGCCATTGTTTGATGTGTTTTGGTGAAGTTGTTATAGCTATGTGATAGTGATAACGGAATTGGCCACACTTTAGGCTTGAATTTTTTTTATAATGTATTAGTAAGATCAAAATTTGTAATAATTAATTACGATCTAGCCTAACAGATTAATAAGCAATTTAACTGTAACTTAATATGTTACGTGATAGATTATGTTAAAACTAAGAATATTGTCCATTTGAAATTTTACACAAGTTCGTAGCACTTTCTTAGAGTAATATAATTTATAGAAACACTATGTTCATGTGCTATATGTATAGCACACCATTATTACTACTTATTATTCATTCAATATATACACTTATTCAAACGGTTTAGTTCTTTTTGGCCTACGCACTAAGTCTGTGTTGTCTAGCAGCTGGATTGCCTCAACATTCACGTGTCGGTGAAGTCTGTGTTAATGGGCTTCAGCAAATTTTTGAATGCTTTTGAAAAAAACTGTGTCCTCTCATTTTTTAATTTGGTTTGTTTTACATTCATAGTTCTTAGTTAATATTGTTTATTACGAATTTAGGGAATTTTACAAAAAATCCAAAAAGAAAATGACATCCACAATTAACTTTGTGTCACGTTGTGTTTTACTTTGTCTTCGTATCCATATTATCCACTGTGTCAAAATATACACTCTGTACACACATTACTCTCGTATCATCTCGCTCAAGTAAAGTGTAGTTGACATTTTTAGGTAGCATAATAAATTCATCGAAGGATCTGGCCTTTTAAAAGGCCCACCAATTTTATCCGGAGACTGCCCTTCCCCATTTTTGATAAACGAGACGCTTGATCGAACCTCTGTCCGTAAAGGGGTTCTTTTTTGATAATATCTCGTCACAAGACAAATTTGTATGTGATATTGGCCAAACTGCGCCCATTGCACGATAAACCCTTGCTTGATAGGACAGATACTTACTTCGTGGGACAGACGTATGTAGACGATACGATAAAGTGCACACTGACTTAGATGCTTTCCTAAAGCAACGTAATGGATATGCTCTTGGACAGGCGTTTCTAGATAAGAATATTTGATACAGAAACCAAGGATCTGTGATTATATCATAGATAAGAATATTTGATACAGAAACCAAGGATCTGTGATTATATCAGTTGATGTCTTATTTGACATCGTTCTGAGAAACGATAATACAGTCCCCAGACCAAGCTTTTTGAGTGTGCTGAGTGTAGTCAGTTTTTTAAGAAAAAAAATCCCGACAGAAAATATCTTAGTACAATTGAACAACCTATTTACCAAACCGGCTAAAATATTCATATTTCACTACACCACCTATTTTTATTTTGTCTTACATAACTTTTAAGCTTAAGACATACTTAAGTAGTAGTAGTAGGTAGTAGTAGTATGTCTTAAGCTTAAAAGTTATGTAAGACAAAATAAAAAAATAATACAGGTAGTGTAGTGAAATATGAATATTTTAGCCTGTTTGGTAAATAGGTTGTTCGATTGTACTAAGATATTTTCTGTCGGGATTTTTTTTCTTAAAATTCAAAGTCAAAGTCAAAGTCAAAGCATTTATTTCAATTAGACCATTAAAAAGGCACTTTTGAACGTCATAATAAAAAAATATAAAGTTGATTCTAGTTGCCCATTCCAAAAGGTAGTTTCGTATGGAGAAGAATGGGCAAGAAACTCCATACTTACTCTTTTAAAAAAAAATGTGTACAACATTTTGCATTTACAGTTTACAGTTATATAACTATACGTGAATACGATGGACCTTGCATAAAAACACTATATTGAAGTATGTACAAAGTATTACAAGATAAAGAATGACAGCTAAGTTGTATACATAGATATATAGTGTTCACATATTATTATTTACAATTATTGTAAAAGTAGACAACCACTCCATACATTTCAACAAACTATGAACCTATGAACCAGTGTGTGACCCAAAGCAAGAATTAAATATAATGTATATACTAAGTATAAATTAAGTAGGTTTAATTAGCAATCTGTTTGATTTTGTCTAGACTGTAGATTGTCCTATGGAGCCCGGACCAGCATGTTTCCAAGCATTCTTATCATGGATATAATCCTCTAAACTGTAATATGCTTGTTTACAGAGTGTACTTTTAATATATGTTTTAAATTTTCTTTCATTTAGTTGCAATATATCACTAGAAATTTTGTTATAACACTTAACACAGAACCCCATAAAAGATTTATGAACTTTAGACAATCTAAAATATGGTTGAGCTATTTTGTCTTTGTTTCTAGTATTAATATTATGTCTATCACTAACCTTATTAAATAAATGTAGGTTTTTTCTTACGTACATAATATTTTCATAGATAAATTGGCAAGGCACTGTCATTATATTAATATTCTTAAATAGTTCCCTAAGAGAATCGCGGCGACGTAGATTATAAATGGCTCTAACAGCTCTTTTTTGTAAGATAAAAATGGATTCAATGTCGGCGGCCCGACCCCACAGTAAAATACCATACGACATAATGCTGTGAAAGTAGCTAAAGTAGACCATACGCGCAGTTTCTACATCTGTCAACTGTCTTATCTTTCTAACAGCATAAGCCGCGGAGCTTAGTCGCCCCGCAATAGATGTTATGTGAGGTCCCCATTGTAATTTCTCGTCTAGCGTGATTCCTAGGAAAACCGTTTGACTATTAAATTCCAGTTTCTCTCCATTTAGAATGATGTCACAATTGCTATTCCTAACATTTGGTAAAATGAATCGAATACATTTGGTTTTTTTTTCATTAAGTACCAAATTGTTTACCGTAAACCAATTTTAAACCTGAAGAATAGCGTCATTTACGTCGTCAAGATGTTGTTGTGACCGTCTGTCTACTTTAAAAATCAACGAAGTGTCATCGGCAAATAACACCATCTTCGGTTGGTTTTGAAGTAATTGGGGTAAATCATTTATATAGACTAAGAATAGAAATGGACCTAATATTGAGCCTTGAGGAACGCCCATAGTCATTTTAGACCCCAATGAGTTCACACCGTTAACCTGAACTTTTGCCTGTCTATCCCTCAGGTATGACCTTAGTAAATCAAGAGATACTCCACTAATTCCGTAGAGCTCCAGTTTCAGCAATAGTGTCTCGTGGTCAACGCAATCGAACGCCTTTGAGAGGTCGCAAAAGATTCCAATGGCATCTTGTGATTCCTCCCAAGCGCTAAAAATGTTCTTTATTAGGGTGACACCGGCGTCAGTTGTACAACGCCCTTTGGTGAAACCGTATTGTTGTTCATGAAAGATGGAATTTTTATTAAAGTGATGTAACATTTGATTGAGCATTAACTTTTCAAACACCTTACTGAGAACTGGTAGAATCGACACAGGCCTATAATTGTTGGGGTCTTTACTATCACCGGATTTGAACAATGGTACTACTTTACTGTGTTTCATCAGATCCGGAAAGACTCCTTGGTTTACACTGGTGTTAAATATGAGAGCTAAATAGGGCGCAATCGTTTCGATAATAGATTTACAGACTTTTACAGACATTCCCCAAAGATCTTCTGTTGATTTAATTTTAAGATCTTTAAAGGCTTTTATAACAGCCTGGGGGTTTGTATGTTGAAACCTAAACTCCAAAGGGCATTTCTTAACATTTTTCCTAAGTAAGGCAGCAGAGAGAGCGGGAGAGGAATTTAAGGCTTCAGTGGTTCTACTGGGAATGTTGCCAAAAAAGGTTTCAAATTCTTGAGCTACTTCTATATCTGAATTTATGGGACCATGTGCAGTCTCTAAATTAAATTCAGTACTACGCTGCTTTTTCCTACCTGTTTCATTATTTATTATTTGCCAAGTAGTTTTTATTTTGTCATCAGCTAATTTAATTTAATTTTTAATATAAAGAGATTTGGCTATTTTGCAGACACTTTTAAAAAGTTTCGAATATTTCGCAACATACTGATGAAAGCTTGTATTAATTATATGTTGCTTTAGGCCATAAAGCTCAAATAGTTTTTCCCTGCTTTTACGAATACCTGGAGTCGCCCAGTCGCTAAATAAGAACTTCGTGCAAATACTTTTATTCCTTAGTGGAAAAGCTTCATTAAATTGCATGTTTAATAGTGAAAAAAACTCGGCGTAGAACTCATTTGGGTCACCAATATTATCAAAGCACTGAACACTCAATTTACTTTCCAATGAATTATCAAATTTCTCTAAGTTTTTACATGTGATTGGCCTAAACCTTATTTGAATTTTTTGTAAAGGTATGTAGGCGCAAAACGTTATTGTCTGTCCACTATGATCAGATGGCAGTTTATTTATAATTTCTTTATGAAAGTAATCACAATTACAAAATATATTATCAATACAGGTGGCAGAAGAAGCTGTCACTCGAGTGGGTTCCATGAAAACATTGGACAAATTAAATGACCTAAAAAGACTCAATAATCTGATACTATTGGAGTTGTTTTCTAACAAATTAATATTAAAGTCACCACATATAATGATAGATTTACTACTAGTACTAATTTTTTTTAACACATCTTCCATTACCGAATCAAATATAGATAAATTCTGGTAATTTGGAGGTCTGTATACGCATACTATAACATGCTTATCCAGCTCAACACAGGACAATTCAATAATGTGTTCAACTGATAATCGAACAATGTCTTTTCGTGCTTTACATTTAATAGAACTTTTAATTAAGATTAATGACCCGCCGTGTACCATATGTTTCCGGCTGAAATGGCTAATTACACAATAATTTTCATAATTAATAGACATCACTTGATTATCTTTTAACCAATGTTCTGTTAAACATATAATATCATATTTGGTTATTTCTAAAAACATTTCTATTTCAAGTAATTTGGAAGAGCAACCTTGAATATTTTGATTTAATAACTTTAACGTATGTTGCTTTCCTTTATTTGTTAGGTTGCCAGAAGATACCTTTTTATTATTCAGTAATAATAAATGATTATTTGAAGGGGTAACTTCTGTTGTCGTACCAACTAGTTTAAACAGTTATCCGGAGTGCCCTCCACAACCACAAGTGAAGAGTTCAAACTGTCTGTATGTATCCCAACAGGAAGAGAATACTCTAACTGACTAGTAGCGGCCTCCAAGGATGTTGGTGTTGTAGGTGGACCCTAATTGTAATAAGGCATATCGCGTCAGTCAATTTATTTACCATAACAATATGGTACGCTAGTGTATATTCACCGTCCACAATCCCGTCACCCATAAAACATCCAAACTTTAAATAGAAAGAGAGACGAGAAAATCGCGGCAGTTTTTCATGGCGGCAATAAATATTATTAGATAAATATGTATTATTGTCCCGTGTCATGCGGTGTATCGAATTTTTGATACAGAGGAATGGGGCGGGAATTCAAATAGTTTTGAGTTAGAGAGCAAAGGGCTTCAGACTCGGCTTTGTGCCTTCAAAGAAATGTTCGCCCTTTGTGTTACGTGTCAATGTGTCGTTACGTGTTGTTTTGTAATAATATATCTTATATTTGACACTCACGCATGAGTTTGAGTTATAACAAGCATTGGAATCGTGTCTCATATATAATGTGTATTTTCTTACCGTCAAGGTTTCCTTTGAATTTCCATACATGTGCCAAAATGAAACGTTGGATAATGCAAACAACGGTGGCATTAAAATAAATGTAGATTAGTAGGTCTTTTTTGTAGTCACGTTTTTAATCAAATGGAATTTATAGGCAGTGAACGTAACATTATGCAAGTCACATTTTCACATGTGACTTGGTCGACTTTATTGCTTTCACGTATTACTTGCAAATGGCGCCCAACATGGTACACGGAAATATTACAACATTTTAAAGACATATTACTTTTGAATACGTAACAAGTAAAACTCGTGTCACATATTCCAGTCAGCAGATGTTATACAAAATACATAGAATTTCTAACTTGACAAAAACAGATAAATCGAGGCCCCCGGTATAATTTATGTGCGGAAAATAAATCTGTAAGCGGATACAAGTTTATCCGTCCTTTCAAAATAAGGGTACATGGCGCAGGTCCGCCGCGCTCGGAAGTCGGATGACGAATGTCCATATCTTTGCCCTGGGACGGGTTATATAATGCGTAAAATTACTGTCTTCAACTATCTTCATATGTTTCACGTATAAAGTTCTCTTCTGATATACGTTTATTTATTTAGGCTTGTATAAATCACTTTTGGGATGCACATATATAGTTTTAGCGTGAGCTTGTTACGGCAAATGCCGTTTTATTTGAAATTATTTGAGAGCTGTTGAATTTATTTTTCTTCTCGCACTGTATGAAACTTGTAACGGTTTTGAAATTGAATTTGTAAGTTTGCTTTTTACAGTGTTGGATATGAAATACACAGTTTTGGTATCAAACACTGTGTAGTAAAGGTTTGGTGCTAAAGTCTAGTATACAAAGTAATTTATAGCTCCTTACTATGTAAATACAGTCATAAAGTGTTACAACTTCACTTCCTACTTGTAAATGCTGTAGTGCATTGTTGAACCTCCTGCTGAGACAATATATTTAACATGCACAGCACTGAAGGACGGTCACGTGCACAGCACTTCGGTTTAATTAAGTGGTGATTAAAGTTCTGCACCGAACAATACTGGAGCCCAACGTGGGACCACTTTATTAACCTCCTATTACGTGTTACATTCAATTTTTCACAGGTTTTCTAAGAAACTGTTAATAATAAAGCGTTTTAATATTACCTGAAGCTTACCGTCATAAATTAAACATGTTTGATATGAAGTTTAATAAGGGTAAACGAATTTATTGCCCACTTTTCTGTGTTATCTTGAATCTCCCGCTGAGACAGTATTTGGAGCATGTGGGGAGCTGGATATCGGTCACGTACGAGTGAATCGACTTTAATTAAGCGGTGATTAAAGTTTTACAGTGGACTTCGGTGGAATAGACTCACATGGTCGACTTCAGCTCAACGTTCCGCCTCTCTTTCATTCATTGTTGTTTACGCGGTGCATTGAATACAAAGGTTTAGACAAGTGTTTAATCTGCTTCATTAAATGCAATGTCTTTTATTTGTATCTGTACTAGCTTTTGCCCTTGAGTTCGTTCGCATGAATGTTAGTTATCGTGGAAGCAGACGAAGTAGCGGATTTAAAAGTAGCTTACGTCCTTTCGTAACAAATGAACCTACTCACTTTCGTTTTTTTTATGATATTATACTATATAATCATCTGTTTATGTCAATTTCTGAAAGAGAGGAGCACGTGGCCATGATGTTTAAGTTACACTTGCCGCGGTAGGTTACTCAATAAGTTAATCTTTGACATTCGTAGACAGAAGCTAGAAATTCTGACACTTAAGTACCTACTTACATTATTGTCAAACGTACAATTTAGATAAGGTCTTATTAGGGAACAAGTTTAAAAGTATAAATTAATTAATTGTAAAGTTATGAGCGTTCAAAAACACCTAATTACGTATGATGTATATTAATAAAACGACATTATAATTCTGCAGGCACGCTGTGGAGAAACTCAGAGGCCTCCTGTTCAAAATATATTTATCGTTTACCTAATTAGCCATTAGAAGGTCCCTTTTTCCTGAGAAAGCAATTAATTTACAATTATGTACGAAGGGCTGCACAGTCTTATTAAATAAAACGTTTCAAAGACCGCTTCCCCCATTAATTTTGGCCAATTTCTTTCACAGACGAATCTTTAATTATCAAAGATTTATAATTTCTGAAAAATTCCCTTTTACACCTCTTCACTTTTACTTTCTTTGCTTTGTGTTTTTGATTTTTGTATTTTATTAACATCTCACTAACTTTAATTAAGTAAAAGATTTATTTTTATGATTTTAATTCTCCATCTCATTTTATTCATGCTTATTACTTTAAAATTACCAACAATCCCTGTACGCATTTATCTGCTATAATTTACAAGTACCCACATTTTCTCTTTACAAACTACGTCATACCATTTAACCTCTCATTATTCTAAACGTCCTAACTCATTAGATAAAACTCCATAATTACCTCGTCGGTATGATATTCAGCCGTTTCTAGAACACTATAACTAGTGAATATAAAATGTTCAATCAGGATCCTGAAGATCACTTACCGGCTCCATCTTGAAGCCCACTTTATCTTAGTATTTGAATTTTTAATAAGAGTAAAGTCAACACAGCTTTTATACGCGAAAAATGTTCGCCAAATATACGCCTAACGAGTTTCTGCGGTGAAGGAAAGGTAATAGCGTGATGATGAAGTTACTTAACATTTTTTCGATATAAAATATGGTAAGTTTGTTTCTGTTAGTTTGTGTAGGATATTGGGATAGTTAAGAAGACGTTTGATGAAGTAGGTGTAGATTCACCTCAATGAAATTACGAGTAAAAAATGTAGATAGCGATTAGCTCGTTTAAACTTGAAATAAAGAAATAAAGAAGTCATTAATGATCGCTTCTTAAATACTAACTACTAACCCCGCCATTTCCATGTTAATAGTTTAAATGGAATGCAAAACATAAACTAGCACTTTTCATGCTGAGCTGACGAATCAACCGTGAAACTGTCGTCTATCGATAGGACACCTCAAATAGAAGAACAACATCTAAATATACATATAACCCAAGGTTGAACGAGCAGGAATAACAAACAAAGGTTCATTTGAAAATCAGTAAGTATCTGTCTGGCATTATTGCTGAAATGGATCTATTTGGTGCGGCCGTGGGGCATCCATGATCTTATATTTTTAAATCATGCTATCTTGTAATCTTGTTAAACCGTGTTCCTTCACTTCCTTCTTTGTATCAAATACTTATAGTTTTTCATTCTTTATTTTTCTTAACAATGTACGCACTACACTATTTCCATAGATAATGTTCAACCACAATCTTTATCAATAATCTCTATAATAAAGCTAATATCAGAGGGCGCCACCGAACTATACGTAAACACTTTTAGCGCGGTATAATTCCTATTTTTTAACCGACTTCAAAAAGGAGGAGGTTATCAATTCGAATGTTTGTATTATTATTTTTTTTATGTATGTTCGGGCATAACTCTGTCATATATTGACGGATTTTCTTTTTTTGTCCGAAAGGGGTTTATTCCGAAATGGTCCCATATAAATTTTCCCAAAATTGATCTAGCCCTTTTTGAGAAAATCAACAAATTCCCAAAAAAGTTACTTAGTTAGTAGTAGTAGTTTCTTCAATCTTTGGAGGATTTACAATCTCTTTCAAGTGTGTCGTCGTTTCTTAATGGATTTGGATGCTAAAAAGCTAAAAAGCGAAAAATAAAAAGTTTTTTCAAAAAAAAGAAAACCGGCTTCAAAAACTAAAAAGTGATAAATAACTTTAGCACAGAACACACAATTCTTTACTTTCGGAAGTCGGTGGCATACAAAACAACAAACTCAAAGCCACCGCCACCGACTTCCGAAAGTAAAGTAATGTGTGTTCTGTGCTAAAGTTATTTATCACTTTTTAGTTTTTGAAGGCGGTTGTCTTTTTTTTGAAAAAACTTTTTATTTTATATCAGTTGCTTTATAAGTGTTTTTTTTTTTATTCTAATTTTTTGATTGGCTTGTAGTCACAAATAAGACCACGCCAGCCCCATCGTAACCTAAACATGTACATACTTATTCTAACCTATTAACTATTTTATAAAGTAAAACGGCTCCTTCCGACAGAGGCGCTGACAAAATACTTTGAAAAATACCAACATCTATCTATATATCATCTATCTACGAGAGTTTTGTTGTAATATATTATCAAAAATAGATGATAATAACAAACGTCTAACCATTTCGGAAATAAAAAAGTTGTTTCGGAAGCTAAAAAATGTAATTTTGATGCAGTGACAAAGTGACATTGACAAATATCATGTCAGTGTCACTTTGTTTATGTTATAGTTCAGTGGCACCTTTAACGGAAAAGTTTGGAAGTAATATTCCTAATTGACAAACTCCATCATTATGTTAACTTACCAATTCATTCACCCTTCACTCGTTCACTCGCGTCTCTCGTTGCACTAGAGAGGGAAAAAAGCTGAAGAAATATTGGATTTCTCAGCTCACGAGGTTTCAATCGTGGCTGTATTAAGCACACTGTAATTAAGAGTATCCCATGGGGGTTTCCCTGTAACCTGGAGATTTTATTTTGCTTTGCGTCTGGTAACGTGATTAAGTAAATAGTGGTTTTAACTGCTATGAATATGTTATTATGTATTCGCTAGTAAGTATGTGTTGCTATTAAAATGATGCTGTGAGTGAATGGGCCTATAGTTACGTACAGACATAAATGTTATTCTTTATAAGTACCTACCTTGTTTGGTTTGTGACCTGCAATGCTATATTGTTCAAAAATCTTAACCGTTGATTTTATGAGAAGTGAGCATTGACCTGTCATCCCATCTAATTCTAGGGATTGACAGCTAGCTTGCCTGAAGCTAAATTTCTTTTTATTAAAATCATCATCTAGCTTAGCCTTTTCCCAACTATATATTGTGGTCGGCTTTCAGTCTGACCGGATGCAGCTGAATACCAGTGTTTTACATGGAGCTAGTGCCTATCTGACCTCCACAACCCAATTACTGGGTAACACGATACCCCTTGGTAAGACTGGTGGTCAGACTTTTTGGGTTCTGACTACCCATAACTACTGCCAAAGGTCTACAAATGACAACCGAGACCAACGGCTTTACATACTTTCCGAGGCACGAAGGGAACTCGGTATGAAAGGGATGGTTATCCATCCACAGACCGACCCCGGCTAGCTTAGCTTAACCATTGACCGATCGATCTGCACGGCTCTAACTTAGCCACAAGCTCAGTTCTTTTTTATTATAATACCACCTAGCCTAATTAGGCCAATAGTTATTTATACTTTCCAATACGACATTTATCTAAGATATAACAAAACAACCCTAAACATGTACTTCTTACATGAGACTCAAATAAAAAAAAAAACAATTTTTGGATAGACGCCCCACTTCATGTGTATTCATGAAGTGGGGCGTCTATCAAAGAATTTGAAAGAAAACAATAAAAACTATTCGTTAGCGTTGACTAACTTACCTATAAAGACTAAGACTTTAATTAAGTTTCCTCTCCAAGAACAAAACCTCTGAGAATTCCAACTAAAAAAACAAAAGCTTCGTTTTCAGTAAAAATAGAATAACTTTCCTCTGTCCGAACTAAATCTAAATTACTGTCTATTATGGCAATCGGACGGTTTTTTCCTATTCAAATTGAATCACTACGTCTGTTGCCCAGGGGATCTGCGAGATTAATCCAGCCGGTTGCTTTGTGCCCAGATATTATGAATTATTGTGGCCCACTCCGTTTAGATGGGCAACTAACTAACTAACGCCCCTTTTGTTCTGATTGTGTGTTTGTTGGGGGACTTCTGGGGGGACATACTAGGTTGTATGTTAATTGTGAGGATGTGGAAGTATGTTAATCATAGTGATAAGTTTAGCTGTAGGCATAGAAGCAAGTACATATCCACGAAGGGAGTTTTTATTTAAATTTTGACGTTGCATTTCACTTGGAAAATTATAAAACCATCATTCAAAGAATACTTCGCATCCCAGAAAATGATATCATACATCTGACAATATTTCTCCCATTTTTCGAAGTATTTTGGACGTATAACGCTAAATCATTCAAAATCTGTTGCAAGGATAAGTTTTGGATGGTACATTGAAATAAGACTACACTGGACAACGATAACTGGAATATTGAAATAATTATGACGTACTTAACTTTATTTTTGAGATGTTGGTTGGCTTGTTTTGCCAAAATTACCATCTGCCTAGCCTTTTCCCAACTATGTTGGGGTCGGCTTCCAGTCTAACCGCATGCAGCTGAATACCAGTGTTTTACATGGAGCGACTGCCTATCTGACGTCCACAACCCTGTGTAACACGATGCCCCTTGGTGAGACTGGTTGTCAGTTTTTCTAGCTTCTACTACTATTGTCAAAGGTCTACGAGTGACAGCCGGAACCAACGGCTTAACGTGCTTTCCGAGCACGGAGGGGTCTCGGTATGAAATGCATTTTCACCCATCCACGGACTGACCGCGACAAGCGAGAACTATAATGACCGGTTTTTACTTAGCCACGAGCCACCCCTACAAATACCGAAGTTTTTGATCCGTCAAAGCGAAGGACGAACGCAAAATAGCAATGAAGAATGTAGACGAAAGAATAATATATGAACTACAGCATTTTAGCATTTCATGACAGTCTGTATTTCCTAAATCGAAATACAAGCAACAACGGATTTACTAGCCGTAAACATGCTCATAGATAGAAATGACTCTACGATTATCCTGATATATGGTAAGAATGGCTGTAACTTTCCCAAATGAGATAGTTTCTTGGGAAGGATCGGGAATATTAGAATATTTTCAAGAGAAAATAAATAGTAGTAAGTAAGGAAAAGAAGATTGCAGTCCCTTCGGCAAAGAGCGAAGCAAGATGAATGAAAAATGTTTAATAAACTGGAAGCTCGCAGAGTATTAGCGAGCGAACAAATTGATTGATAGTAATATCCCGGGGCTTTGTCGATATTAATTTAATGTGGTACTCTATGTCATTTGCAGACTTTTCGATGTTGAAAATGTTTATCATAAAATTGATTATCATGTAAATTATATAATGTAGATAATTTTATGTCGAGAATTTTATGAAATGTTCAGATAATTTATTACCATAATCACGATTCGCATAAGTTCCGTTATGCTACGTTATAATTTAGCAAGCAAATAATTTTAGATAAAATTTTATCTTTAAATTTCCTTAAATATGGATTTTATTAGCTGTCATCAACATCGTCATCAGGAAAACGCCCACTGTTGGGCATAGTTCTCACCTAAGATTTTCCAAACGAACGCGCGCGGTGCCTCTTTCCAGGTCATCGAACCACATCGTGTTGCTTCATTATTCAATAGCATAAAGTAACTTCAAAGAAATATTGATTTCTCAACTCGCAATAGTAAAAGCCTTGGTATTCTGCAAACGGTATTTACTACTGCACTACTTTATCCGTCATATAACAGATCGTCTATGTAATTCTATTCTAACAGTATTAGTTGTCCCTTTTGTATCCGCCGGGACCCAGGTGGCTATTGAATTGTTTCTGCACAAAACCATTTAGTTGCTTTGAACTGGACACTCCCTTAAGGCGACGATATACGACTTTTACAGATTTTAAACTGACAATCACGTCAAAATGTGCAGTGTAAATGATTTGAAAAAAATATATGTTAAACTAGAACATTCTCTTAATCATATAGAAAGTGAATATTTTTGATTAAGTTCATATTAAATAGTTTAATTAACTCGTGAAGTTGTGTCTGACGCGGACAAAACATAGACAATCACACAAAATCTACCAGGTATAATTAAACGAAACTTACACCATCTTACAGACAATTTTATTATCTATCTTTTAATATACGCCTTTTTTTTAATTTTGAAAGAATACTACTTTTATTTAATTTTTTCGACTAAATTTTGAAAGTTTTGGACGCAGACGGCGTCCGTTCTGCATCAGTTTTGCGTCCAAAACTCTCAAAGTTTAGTCGAAAAAATTAAATAAAAGTAGTATTCTTTCAAAATTAAAAAAAATCGTCGCCTTAAGGTTGTATTGCTATTAACTAGTTTCTTATTGTTTATTTGTAGTACGTTTTTCTAACATTGGTCTTAATTTTTATCGGAACCGGGACGCTATTTAAGGTAACCAACGTGAATTCTTTTGTGTTATTCATGATGTCCATTTGGGGTCATGAAAGGTTCTTAAAATGTGTTGTTGTTTCAGTGAATTGTTACTTTTTTAACAGAATTGATAGTTTCAAGACCTATTAACTGATGCCTTTTTAGTATACTTTGTAAAGACAACCACTTAACAAGGTACTAAAGAAAAACGCTTGATTTGGGTCAGCTCCTTTTAACAGTTCAAGTTATTAATAGCATGAACCTTTTCAATCCTACATTCTAAAACTTTTAACAACATATTTCCTTCACAATACAGAAATGGTCCATCATCCCGACCTCTCCTTGCCTCAATTTCTTCTTTCAAGAGCTCTCAGGTACACATATCAAAATAAACTGCTCCAACTTCACGCCAGCCGAAATCACATCATTTCTGAGTACCGACGCCGTACTAAACTTGAGATCCTATTCATCTTACCCCACTTTAGCTTGAGAGGCCGAATGCTTTCTTCAGGTTCGTGTGTGTATAAATTATGAGTAGCTTTTTCAAAAGTTTTGTCCGGAAATTGGATGTGTTTATCAATTGTTTTACTGTTACTTCACCATTTAATACAACATTGTTTTCATTTGTTTATATCTGTTTATCCCTGTAATCTGTATAATTCGAACCTGTGTTTCATGTTTGTCCTTTTTGTCGTTAAGCAAAACGCAAGTTCCGCATACTTAAAACCTATTTATAAATCAACTGCAAAACATGAACAACTTTGAGTTTAGTACCTCTGCAGCACCACAATGAGACTAGATTATAATCCAATATTGTGATTATTGTAAAACGCTTCCAGCCCTACAGATATCAAAATGCGGCATTCTAGCTTCTGTTGGCTTTTCAATGCATTCCCCAATCTATTGTGCGATATGGTTTAAACGACTCTCATAGAAAGTTGTCAATGGATTTGGGGCCACATACATTGTGGCGTCTATATATTAAAGACTGCATTTTGAATGGTTTTTTTGAACGATTTTAAATCCGTAGAATGAATTTTAAATTGAAATGCGATGTTGTGTGGTGAAGGGTAAAGATTTTTTTGGACCTATCGATTTGTTTTGGATTATTTTGGTGTTGTGAATTAAAAAGTCTTACTGAAAGCCATATTCTTGAACAATGTTTAAAGACTGAAAAAGTCATATGTATTGAGATAAATCTATCTACAAAAATAAAAATCAATTGCCTCATATGTATAAAAGATCATCACTTGAGAACGCGTCGACCGATATCGCTAATTTTTGTTGATTTCGTAATTGTCAGGACAACAGGGTTGCTACTTCTCTAGTAATATCTATAACTACCTTCTTAAGTACTTTCTTATAGACTCATAGCATGTGGGAAGAATAGGTCTACTCATGCTTTGGACTACTTTGTCTAGCAATAAAAGTTTGAATAATTAGAAAGTCCCATTGTCTTGAAGCAGTTATTACCGTTATTAAACTCTATGAATCTACCTTGTCAAGAGCAGTTTCAATAGTACTAATTTAACTATCTCCCAGCTCCATAAACCGGTTAGTAGCACCGATAATAATTGTTAAAGCTACTGAAACACCTCCGGTGGCTGTAATTTGATCAAGTCGTGGACACGATGTCTCAATTAGTTCCCAGTTAACAATGGTGAAGTTTTTACGTCGAAACTTGGACAGACGTAATTCGGAATGTTTAATGGTAGGTAGGTAAGGTACTGCTAATTATATCGGATTACTGGTGTCGGTGACTGACTCAGTGGATATAATGCAGTTCATGATTTATTTCTTCTATCTCTGTTTTTCTGTGTTACGTTACAGTAGGTAAGTAACAAGTTTGTTTGAACACACGACGTTTATTACAATGAAAATTAAACCTGTTCAAATTTAATTTAGCTTCTGTAAATATTCTTTGATCTTCAGTTTTATCTGTCTGTTATTTTCCTCATACAGTAGATGTGAAAGCAGCGTATTTTTTTCACAAAAGAGTGCTCAAGATTTCCACGTCATTGAGACAGCTGACTTATCTTACATCCCAGCTTTATTCGTACGAAAACTTAAGAAAAATCTAGATCTAGATTTTAATATTTCCAATGCTTCGAGTCTCTTTGCGGGCTTCGAACAACCATTGTATAAATCCCTCAGACGAACGCTTTTATCTTTGTCTCCAAAGTAAATAGAAGATGGAGTCTTGGTAACGCCACGGGTGTCCCCTCAGATCTGATAACTATAAGCTTTTATTGGATTTTAAACTTCAGGTTTCTTATTTTAAAAACAATCTTGTTTAAACGATTGGGATTAGTCGGTTTGTACTGATTCTCTCTTCTCTTTTTAGGGGAATTTATTCAAATTCAAATTATTTATTTGTAAACATAGGTTATAAGATCTATTTTTAGTGTTAGAATCACTATGTTCAGCCTAATAGGCATACAATGTTTAGGATACATTTTATATAATTATACATTATTACAATACTAATTTTAAATTATTATTTATGTGCATTGATAAATTTAATTATTTAGTTATATTTTATAATATTAATACCATAATATAGAATTGAACTTAAATAAATCGGACATTTGACTCACACAACGACTTAACTAATTATTATTTATTAAAATTATCTGTTAAAAGTTCACCAATAGAATAGTACGCTTTTTTAACCATAAAGTCTGTTAACATTCTTTTAAATTTATTAACATCATTCTCAGCTCTTGTATTCTTGGGTATCATATTATAAATTTTTGGGGCCATTCCCAGAAAGCTTTTTGCGTATAATGCTGTTTTGTGGGGCCTAACGTGAATTTTGTCCCGGTGACGTTTATTGCGTCTTCAGTTTTGCTTTGTTTTTTTGGGAGAATGCTATACAGTATAACTTGTGACAATAAAGAAATGAAATGAAAATGGCGGAGCTTATCATATCCTCTCTATCACTCGCTATAATGTGCGAGTGAAATGACATGAGAAGTTAGTTTGTTCGGCCGCCATTTTTAATTCGCTTCTTTAATGGCGCGAGGTAACTGTAGGACAAGACGTTTTGTTAACGTAGAAAGAATTTATAAACGAATGCTGGCATTTAATGCCTATGTAATGTCTGCAATATTATCCTAACGAGTTTCAAAAAGTTCCATTACAATAGATGCTAACTAGATTTAGATTAACAGTAATGTAATTAAAGAATCAACAAGTTAGACATAATCTAGAACGAGATCTGTGCAAAACTCATTGTCGTGCCTTTCGTTACCATTGAGGCATAAAATGATAAACATTTAAGCTTTAATTTACTAGAAATTAACAAAACGTTTTGTGGTTTAGGATTAGGAGACGAAGCGGCCCAATCATGAAGACAAAAGTGCAGAAGCAAGAGCGATGGAAAGAAATGGGTCCCTAGAGCCTCATGGCCGAATAGCGATTGTATATATAACTGAAATGAATAAAATATAAGATTCTAGAAGAAATGTTTGATGGCATCTCAGATGTATTTATTTTTCTCTATGTTTATTTTAAGACTCCTACATAACGTAAATATTATTACAGTACTTTTTCTAACTGCACCAACAGTGTCGTAAAAATTGTTTTTTCTTATCTGGTGGGATGAAGCCCAGGGTCGGGAATGATGGAAGGCATGGAAGGAGGCCTTTGCCCCGGAGTGGAAATGTGGGACAAAATAAGCTAACATTAAAAAAATAACAACACGGTTAGCTCAGTCTCAGTGGCTAAGAAATTGGCTCCTACGCTGCTTGTCGTTAGTTCAATTCTAGCACTAAACATATATTTGTATGGCCTACAAAAAGTAGTTCCGGGTCTCTGATTGTTTGTTTGTCTAAGTGAGTTTATATGTTTGTAAACGCACCCACGAGGACGCGATACAGGAACGTTATGTTAAAAAAAAAGGTATAGAATGGCAACTCATCTGCGCATGAGGCCGTTTGACATACACACACTGGCCAAGTGTGAGTTGGACTCGCGCACGAAGGGTTCCGTACCATTTTATCTATACAACATTAGACATCGAGCAGAAAAACGGCAAAAAATCACGTTTGTTGTATGGGACCCCCCCTAAATTTTTTATTTTATTCTGTTTTTAGTATACCGACAACAGAAATACCTACATCATCTGTGAAAATTTCAATTGTCTAGCTATCACGGTTCATGAGATACAGCCTGCTGACAGACATATAGACGGACAGTGGAGTCTTAGTAATAGAGTCCCGTTTTTACCGTTTGGGTACGGAACCCCTAAAAAACGATAATATCAAGTCCGTTAAAAATGTTTTCTCTATTGGATCAAACAAGTTTCTTCTATGTAAGTAGGTAAAAGGGGCGTTCAGGTGAAAAGGAACGAATATACTCTTGGTCAAAGGGCTTCTACTTCATAATGGCTGACCCTTGAACTCAATACATTAGAGAACAGCGAGTAATTCGACACACTACACGTGTACGGTAGTGACAATCTGAGGGACGAAGCTGACAGCTGACCCGAATTAAATAGTAAATTAATGTTTTTTTTTATTCTGCAGTATTGTTTCTGGTTCCTGTAATTTTGAATCAGTAGAATCGTCTTTTGAATAATTGAGCGTATTTCTGCTGCTAAAACGATCCAATCCGACGTCAATGACTCTCGAGGTAATTTTAACCACTTTTTGACTTTTTACACTGATTAAATTGAAATCTGTTCTAAGTAAAGTTTTGAATGTACCTGTAATGAACACATTTGGGATAATATGGCGTATTAAATTGGTTTGCCGTTGTTAATTTAATTATTGAGACATTGCAGGTTGGCTGGCACGTATTTGCGGGAACTATTATAATTATTAATTATTTTTAACCTGTGTCCCTAGCCTCCCTTTCTCCGTTCCAACCCTATAATGTAGACCAAACATGACTAAGTTTCGAGCTCATCCTGCACTTTGCCTGGGTCTTCCAGGATATCGTTGGACAAAATCCTAGTTGATTTACCCCATAATCTAGTTCGTTTCGATAGAATTAAGCTCAATTAGGTTTCTGCACAAAATCTTTAATAATTGCTCTCTTATCCTTTTAACCTGAATCTACTTTTTCATTTCTTTCTGGAAATTAACGGTTTTTGCAGCAATCATCGTAATTTATATATGTGCATTTTTATGTTCCAAACCTCGATTTTTATTATTTATTATCCTATGTATCCAAACGTTTATTCCATATGAATAGGGTACTTACTTGAAATACTTCTCAACAGTATAATCTTTGCTCTATAAATCATTTTGCATTTGAAAATGCAAAATGACACAGAGTCAACGGTGCGACTACGCAATAGACCAGTGTGGCTTCGCTTGTCGCGTGCACCGTTGCCGTTCGCTCGTGTGTTGCCAGGCCTTTATATGCGCTGGCTTTTAATGGTAATCGCCAACCTTTGGAAAAAGTCTAAAATGACAAATGTAAGAATAAAGAGATACAGAAAATACGATTTCAAAGCACTCAACTACTTTGTAAAGCAATAATACACAGTACTTTCTTAGCTATCTCATCGCTTCCGAGTCGATGGGAACCCGTTTCTTTAAGTGGAATATTACAACTGGCGCAGCACAGTTAAAGGCTTATTGCTTCGCTTGTTTTTTTCTTACTTTGTTAAACATCCCTTGACATAACAGTTTATGAAAAAAAGTATGGACTGTTAAATATAATGTCAAATTTTGAGGTACTAATTTTAGGTAATACAAAAGCGGAATAGCTGAAATATGTCATACATATATGTATGACATATTTCAGCTAATTATTTTCAGCTGTGTAAGCATGAAAGATTAACAAACATCTATTCATGCTCACAAATTGTTACATTTATAATATTAGTAAGGTAAGTAGGATTTGAATTGTCAGACGAATGACGGAGAAAATAAAAGTACCACGTGAAGACGCATAATTAAAAATGTTTTTTTTAGGTACATGCTAGCTGACCCGGCGAACGTTGGTTTGCCATATAAATAAAAAAAATAGTTCTCGGACTTGCCAAATATACATACACAAAAAAAAAACATAAAAATCGGTCAAGTCGCTTCGAAGGAGTTCGATAACAAAATGGCATACTTAGACACGAGATCTTTATATATTAGATTTTTCAAGAAGAAGAAACTAATAATAACATCCGTAGTCTCTTTTGACCCAAGCCCTTCATCCTACATGAATATCCGAACAACCCCTCTTAGTTAAGACCTAGAAAACTTACGCTATGTGGAACACAGGTCAAGGCCAAGTAAGTTTTTTTGAAAGCTGCCACTTAAGCATGCGTCTGAATATAAAACTTCTTGGTAAGAACTAAGTTTGTGGTCTTTTTTATTTGCAAGGCCACACATCTGGAGAAAAACTACTAAAACGTACGACTTTTGTTCTTTAGGGCTGTTGTACACGGACCCGCTGAGAAACCGCGAGTCAAGGCCTGTCGGGGGAGCGGTGAATGCTTATGCGAATCCCGCACTCCCCGGCCATAGGCAGAGGTGGAATACCGCGGTGGTTTTAGCCGGTAAGAGTCCGGCATGCCCCGCCGTCATCCCCACGATGGAGGAAGTTCATAAGGATTTCCACCGCAAAACAAAAATAAAGGGGCGGTGTTACACTCTTCGAATTTTTCTTTTTTCAGATATATTTTGTTAAAAGTACATTATTGGAACGTACTCGTAGTTCCTTATCGCGCGTTGCGAAAGGGGGCTAGACGGAAAAAATGTAACGACACTTTTCGCTATAGTTGCAAGCCGTGCGGCGTGCGCGTGTTTCTCTGTCCAAGCCAGTTATTAATTGTAAATAATAATAAGTAAATAATAAATAATAATGAACAACAACAACAACAACATGTTGTTGTTGATTGTTGTGTTGTTGTTGTGTTGTAGTTTGTTTTGTTGTTGTTGTTGTGTTAGTTATAGTTGTTGTATTGTTGTTGTGTGTTGCGTGTTGTTGTTGTGTTTGTTGTTGTTTGTTGTTGTTGTTGTTGTTGTGTTGTTGTTGTTGTTGTTGTTGTAAATTGTTGTCGAAAGGAACTTTGTTCCATCCGGGTGGCTCTTGACACCTCTCAAGTTTTTTTGTTTCAGTATAAAATTTTCTGCTATCTTTTCGGATATGGAGATTCCTATTTCCGTACGCAAAATACGCGCTAACATGTAGAGTTAGTTGCGTACACCAGTCCGTTATAAAGACAATACAAAAAATACCGTACCAGATATAGCTATATTTAGATTATTTACCAATTTAAATATGGCTATATCTGGTACGGTATTTAACTGTATCAGTATCGTATATTATATCAGATCCTAATTAGGAATTAATTAAATGACTTGGAAAAATTTAAATCCATTCTTTATGTTGGTCTAAGTTGTTAGATTATATACTACTCAAAACAAAATAAGGGCCTCGAGGTATTTTTTCATTTTGGGGTAATTTATTAAACATTTACATATTGAAAGTAGTAAAATATTGAGTAAACAAACTCTTTGATACCTAAACTTTTTAAAATTGTAGTATTCATCTAATGCTGGCAACAATTTTAAATAAAATTTGATTTAAAATCCTTTTTGAAAATTTTGATTCCATTTTCTTTGACGTTTTGCTTTCCTTAGCTTCTTGGTTTATTAGAAATTATCAGAGTTCATTGATATCTCGAGTCAGAAACATCTTTTGCAATATGCCACAAGCACGCAGGCGTCATATGGACTCGCTGACAGCAACCAGAGCCGTTACGATGATTGAAGAAGGTCATTCGCAGCGATCTGTGGGTTTGCAATTGGGATTTTCTCGAAGAGCTATTCAAAATCTATGGAATCGTTTCCAAGAGACCGGCAGTATTAGAAGAAGACCTGGTTCGGGCAGAGTTCGCATTACAACAGCTCAAGAGGATCGTTACATTCGATTAAGTGCGCGCCGAGATCGCACAACGACGGCCCGCAAGCTGCAAAATCGTTTACGGCTGACAACGGGTACCTACTCGTGTCAGTGACCAAACTATTCGCAATCGATTGCATGAAGCTGCTGGTCTTCATGCAATCGATTGCGAATAGTTTGGTCGTGATAACGCATCAAGAAGGCGAGTTGTCCGTGTTCCATTAACTAGAAATCATCATGCAAATCGTTTAAGATTTTCCCGTCAACATTTGGACTGGGACATAAACCAATGGGGCATGGTGCTCTTCACAGACGAATGCAAAGTTAATTTTTTTAACGATCGGCGTATTAGAGTATGGAGAAGACGCGGCGAGAGATTTTCAGAAGCATGCATCTATGAAGTCGATCGTTTTGGTGGTCCAAATGTAATGATTTGGGGCGGGATAAGCTTACACGGCAAAACTGAGCTCGCTATTTTAAATGAGGGTACTGTTACTGCTCATCGGTATATTGAGGAAGTTGTCAGACCACATGTGATCCCATTTGCACAGCGAGCGGGTCCTGGATTCATCTTGATGCAAGACAATGCTCGTGCACACACGGCTCAAGCGACTCTGTTTGTACTGGAAGACTCTCAAATTCAAGTCTTGCCGTGGCCGGCGAACAGTCCGAACTTAAATCCAATAGAGCACATGTGGGATCAGTTGAAACGAAGAGTTAGAGACGGTGATCAGGAAATCCACAACCAACAGCAACTCATCAACGCTGTGAAAAGGACCTGGGAAGAGATTCCAATGGAAAATGTCAGGCATTTGATTGAGAGCATGCACTCCAGGCTTCAGGAGTGCGTAGCTAAACGAGGGGGGCATACCCGTTACTAAAAGATGAGCATGGAGTATTTTCTTTTGTTTTCAGTAACTTTACGTTGTTTTTATTTTTAACCTAAAATGTGTTTTTTCTTTCAAAAGCAAATAAACTTTTTAATCATTATTATTTGAATAAATTTATTGGTCTACATGGTAAAAACAACATTAGTTTTCGTTATGGAGACAAAAAATATATATTGGTTTTATTATTTTCATGGTACAGACAAAATACCTTGTGGCCCTTATTTTGTTTTGAGTAGTATATATATTTTTCTATACAAACACTTTAAACATAAATATTTTCTCTTAAAACTGTCAGTCACGAAACACTGGTGCCATTTTATTACAAATATAACATTACTCGCTACCTACTACTATCACTTTGCCCGCGACTTCGCAAGGATTTTGTCGAGGATCCCTATTTTTTTCAATTGATAAATATAATTTATGTTAATCAGGGATAATGTAGCATTCTACTGGTGAAAGATTTTTTAAAATCGGACCAGTTTTTTTTGAGTTTATTCGTTACAAACATTAAAAAATACAAATCTTTCCTCTTAATAATATTAGTGTGTTTAACAAAAAACAACCACTTCACGCTCAACTTGAATCACGCTCTGCTTCAATTCCTCATAATTACACACCCAACAAAAGTACACACTAAATCTCAGTATACTTATAACTATTCTTCTAATAAAGCCTGCAACATTTTATAGGTTCCGTGAATTCCCGTGTCTTGCCTAAGTGCAGTAGGTGATTGGAGGCAGTGAATTTATCGCCACGTACTTACGGGCGATACAGAAGTAAAGAGTGCGATAAATCCTGGTGACGTATTAGACTGGCGACATCGTATAGAGGGAAAAATCCGAACGTTCTGGATTAATATGGAAAAGGATTGGTATTGAGATTTTTAGTTTCTGCGCCAAATGTTTTAAAGTCACCTTCAGTGGTGTTCTGTAAAAACCTCTCTCGATGAATATAGGTAAGTGAGCTTGTGGTAAGTTGTAAATCCTTAGCATTAGACAGCCAATTCCCGTAATTAAATATGTTCACATCTAGTCACAATCTTATATTGTCGACAATCAATGTCAAAAACTTGTAACAGATGTAGGAAAATTAGTAGCGTTTTGTCAGATTAAACGTTCTTAAAATAAAAATACTAGAGTGAAATCCCTCTTATTAAACTCTCCCCCTATCGAGTCCCCCTCGGGTGGGATGCCAGGTGAGCTGTCATCGAATCCCCCTCAGGTGGGATGACGTTTGCATGCTAATCTTAGTCATATATAGACAAATAGTAATTTGCCTATAACTGTAATGCTACCACTTCACATGGCGTATTTGTGCAAATATTCGCCTTACTTGGATAATACAAAATATACTTTATTTTAATAATAATAGGGTACACTTTGTATTATCCAAGTAAGGCGAATATTTGCATAAATACGCCATGCGAAGGGCATAACAAGTTTTTGACATAGATTCAGCGACAATCAATGTCAAAAACTGGTTACAGTACAGATGAGATGGCGACTTGATTTAAACACAAAAAAAAGAAACTTTACAAATTGTTTTTTGTCATTAGATCTGTGTAAACATCCATAAGCATTAGGCAAAAGCAGTTAATTTGATATTACAACAAGCTCAGATTTTAATCATGCGAACATAATTATCACGTCGTTCTTCAACAAAACGTCTATCGTATCGATAATAATCGGCCATGAATGAACGAATCCAAAGACACAAAAAAAAAAATACTTCTTCAGTTTTTATTTGAAAACTATTAACTGCGAAGAAAACTCTGCTCCGGATAAACAGGCCATTCCATTATGAGAATGACCGGCACAGATGCGGGGCGCTGTAGACTTGTTTCAGTGGAAAATACTCAATGAGCTACTAGTACCGTTTGCTTGAAGCTTTCTTACAATTCTTTGTCGGTTCAATCCATACTCCATACTAATATTATAAATGCGAAAGTTACTCTGTCGGTTACGCTTTCACGATGAAACGGCTGAACCGATTTTGATGAAATGACAATGCCAGATCCTGCCCCACCCATTTGCAGAAAATGTAATTTAATAAAATAATTGTAATGATCATAGAATCTTATTATAATAAATTGTTTTGCTTTAGAACTTGCGATTTTGCGAATTTGCGTTCTTGGTTTGTTTCCACGAGATAGGCTCTAGTGTGGAGTTGTGTGGAGTTCATTAGCAAAATGCTTCCTTTGTGTCTTATATTTGTTTTTTTTTGAGAACCTAATTGATAATGTAGACTATTGTAGATTATAAGGAAATGTAAAGAACTTTTTTGTTGGCAAATGAACAACATTATTATTATTACTTGCGGATTACAAATCAATGCTAAAAGGAATGCAAATACAGTTTTTTGATTTAAACAGAAACGGCAAGTTCTGCAGCCATTAAGACTAATGTTTAGTTATCAGCAATGAATAAGCAGTAAGATGCTTCATATTGCAAGCTTGTACATGACTTTCATTGAGTGGGGCAAAGTTCTATAGAGTTTCTGGCATTGTCCTTTAGTATGAATATATCTTCAACCCCGGGGAAGGACATAGGCTACTTTTTAACCTGGGACTTCTTCTACATCCACGATAACCGACATTTACGCGGACGAAGTCGCGGGCAAAAGCTAGTATCTAATATTTCATTCTTCTTTAACAATTTTTAGGGTTTTTTTTTGGCACAAGCCCGCCACGTTATTCCCAAACCAGTGCAACTCCTGTAAGCCAATCAACAGTGGCGACCACCAGAAAAGCACCGAGGGAATGAAGCTTGACGAGGCCAAGAGACACGATTCAACAGTCTTGGATCCCGCAACGAAATTTTTAAGTTATAGAACCCTAAAATTTACCACCTAAAGCGTGCTAAAGGGTTCCCTATAACTAAGTCTCCGTTGTCAGCCTGTCCATCTGTCACAGGATTGTATCTTCGGAACCGTATAGGTAGATATTTTAAAATGTTCACAAAGAAAATATAAATAAAATAAAGTACAAAAACACGGACGGGACGACACGGTTGGCGCAGTGGTGGAGCGATTGACTGCTACGCAGCGTGTTGCGGGTTAGAATCCCGCCCAGGGTACCTAAACATTTGTGTGATGAGCACTTGTGTTTGCCTTGTGTCTGGTTGATATTTATCTGTATAGGTACCTATGTATTTACATGTATTTGTGTATGTATGTCAGCTGTCTGAAACCCATAGTACAGCGTCTCCCTAGTTTGGGGTCAGATGGCCATGTGTGAAATGTCCATATAATATGTGAACATATTATTTATTATTATTATTATTATTACTTTTTTGCATAAAAGACAACCGCATTCAAAAAGTAAAAACTAACCTTAATTTCGCTAGTCAGTAGTTTGGTTCTGTTTATTGTTTTGTATTGCCACCGACTTCCGAAATTAAAGTTATAATTTAATTTTGAAGGCGGTTGTCTTTTTTTTGTAAAAAAAAGTATTTTTCACTTTTTAGAGCCTACTTCTTCTTCTTCTAATATAGAGTCCTTGTACAACAAAATTAAAAAACCAATAATCACCAGTTTAAATTCAATTCGACAGAAACCAACATCAAATCAAGAGACCATCCCTGCTCACATTAAATATCTTATTGCAAGAAGAAGTGAACTGGTTCAGAAGAAATCCCTAACAAAAGAAGAAAAAGATGAACGTACATACCTCTACAAAACCATCTACAAATTAATGAAACGGGAACGCATAGAACGCAGAATAAAATAAATTAAAATACAACTCGAATCATCTGGTAGTTTAAAGAAAGGTCTTAAAAATCTTAATACCACCAAACGATGGATACCTTATATAAAAGATGATACTAATAATAAAAAAAATATTATCAAGATCTGATATTATAGAAAAGGCAACAACATTTTATATAAACTTATACTCAGTAAAAGATACCACTCCGGAAATTGAAATGACCAACCAGGACTCTACTAATCTAGCTAGATTCTCTACACTTGAAGTAATAAAGAAAATCGAATCTCTAAAATCCGGCAAAAGCAACGGGCCAGATGGAATTCCAAATGAAGCCTTAAAATTAGGGAAAATTATACTAGCACCCTATATAACAACTTTATTTAACAAGATTCTAAATGACAGAGCAATACCAAGTGAATGGGCACAATCGGACATAATTTTACTCTACAAGAAAGGAGATCCTGCTGATATTGGAAACTACCGACCAATAAGCTTACAACCAAATATGTACAAGTTATTTGCTTCATGTCTTGAGCACCGTTTAGCTATGTTCACAGAGAAATTTCAACCTCCGGAACAAGCAGGTTTCAGAAAAAACTATTCAACAACAGATCACATTCACACTTTAAATTTGATTATAGAGAAATATATAGAGCACAAGAGACCGCTCTACCTGGCATTTATCGACTACGCCAAAGCCTTCGACTCTATATCTCATAAGAGCATGTGGAGAGCTCTACATGAGTGCGAAGTACCATCGGAAACTGTTGATCTTATAAAAGACATCTACAACAAGAGCAAAAGTCGTGTAAAGCTAAAGAGACAGGGTCCTGAAATAAGCATTTGTAGAGGCGTCAGACAGGGTGATCCCCTGTCTCCTAGAATTTTCATAGCTGTGCTTCAAAGTATAATGAAAACTCTGAACTGGGAAGGGAAAGGAATTAATATAAATGGGAAACTCCTCAGTAATCTTCGTTTTGCGGATGACATCATACTCTTCTCTGAAACAGCATCTCAATTACAGAAAATGATTAGTGAACTAAATGATGTAAGCAATACGATCGGCCTTGAACTAAATGCTACCAAGACCAAAGTCAAATCATTTATTTCAATTAGACCATTAAAAAGGCACTTTTGAACGTCATAATAAAAAATTATAAAGTTGATTCTAGTTGCCCATTCCAAAAGCTAGTTTCGTATGGAGAAGAATGGGCAAGAAACTCCATACTTACTCTTTTAAAAAAAAATGTGTACAATATTTCAGTTTACAGTTATATAACTATACGTGAATACGATGGACCTTGCATAAAAACACTATATTGAAGTATGTACAAAGTATTACAAGATAAAGAATGACAGCTAAGTTGTATACATATACATAGTGTTCACATATTATTATTTACAATTATTGTAAAAGTAGACAACCACTCCATATACTTCAACAAACTATGAACCTATGAACCAGTGTGTGACCCAAAGCAAGAATTAAATATAATGTATATACTAAGTATAAATTAAGTAGTTTTAATTAGCAATCCGTTTGATTTTGTCTAGACTGTAGATTGTCCTATGGAGCCCGGACCAGCATGTTTCCAAGCATTCTTATCATGGATATAATCCTCTAAACTGTAATATGCTTGTTTACAGAGTGTACTTTTAATATATGTTTTAAATTTTCTTTCATTTAGATGCAATATATCACTAGCAATTTTGTTATAACACTTCACACAGAACCCCATAAAAGATTTATGAACTTTAGACAATCTAAAATATGGTTGAGCTATTTTGTCTTTGTTTCTTCAAAGTCATGACGAACCACCATGTTATACCAATAAGGGTCAATAATAATACATTAGAATACGTTCAAAGCTATGTTTATTTCATAGAATATTTCTATGAAATATATGACCAAGTTTGAGGTATACGTCATACACTATCTATTAAAAAAAGAATCACCGAAATGATACTACACTGTTAAAAGTGATACGTGATGGTAAATGGTCAAACATATAAAAAACATGTATAGGTAGGTACTTGTCGAATTATTGAGAACCTTTTTTTGAAGTCGGTTGAAAACAGGAATTAATGTATTTTTTTATATTGTACGGAACTACAGATCCTTTCGTGTGCTTATCTTTGAAAATAGAATTTTATTTTCTGACTTTATCTCCGAAAACGAACATTCAAGTCAATATTAAGATATCTAGTAGAGCGTGTCCTCCGGCAGCGTTCCTCGTAAACCTTCAACTAATTTCGCACTGCAGAATGTCTGCCACTAATAAGTCTCCGTGTTGTTCCAAGGCGGGGTGAATTTGCGTTAAATTATAAAGCTTATTAACCATCGTTCCCTAGTGTGTCGTAACCTGCCGCAATGAATTGCTCCACTGTATATAGGTACGTTACTTCATCCAAGTTTCTCGTTGACTTCACTTGAATTATGTATTTAGATACCTAAGTATAGCGTGATGTTTTGATTAATTAAATTCTGAATGCGACATTTTTCTTTGTCTGCTCGTCTAGACAGGAGTTATGAGTCTCATTTCATCTTATTTGGATTAAATTCTCAAGAAATCGCAAATTATTTTGTCTCCGAAAGGTGCTAGCACAGGGGCCAGAAGAACCTTTGAGCTTAAAAATGGTTATAAATAGTTATGAGACAGGATTAAACCTTGTTACCTTCAACTCATTGCATCACATTACATCCAGAGACAATTTCACGAATGTCACATCAAAGAGGTCAATATATATACTGTTACATGATGTCACCGTTACAGTGGCAATAATAATTCAAATATTTTCTAATGTTTATGCAAAAATGGAAAAATCAAACAGTCAAACTTCACAGCAACTAAGTTCTAGAGTTAAAGGTGATAGCCAAATAGATGAACAACCTACAACGTCAAGGAGAGATGACCCCGATACAATTTTGCACAACATGAACGATTTCAAATCATTGGATGTTAATTCTGCTGATGAAGTAAGGTGAGAAATTATATAATAAATCCACGAACTTTATTATACTGTAAACATGTGTCAGTGTAGAAAACAATCATCATCTGCCTCATCTCGTCATCTAGCCTTTTCCCAACTATATTGGGGTCGGCTTCCAGTCTAACCGGATGCCGCTGAATACCTGTGTTTTACATGGAGTGACTGGCCTATCGGACCTCCACAACCCAGTTACTGGGTTACACGATACCCCTTGATAAGACTGGCTGTCAGACTTTCTGGCTTCTGATTATCTACCCGTAACGACTGCCAAAGATCTACAAATGACAGCCAGGACCAACTGGCTTTACGGGCTTTCCGAGGCACGGAGGGAACTTGGTATGAAAGAGATGGTCACCCATCTACAGACCGGCCGCGGCTAGCGTAGCTTAACCTTGGACCGATCGATCTGTACGGCTTTATCTTAGCCACGAGCTCCTCAGTAGTGTAGAAAACAATACAAATGGTAATTTAAATTTTAGGCAAGTAATGAAGGCGGTTTTAACTGGTCACTTGCCACCGCAATCGTTTTTGGAAGATGATCCTGATGACGTTAGAGTATTCATCAGAAAACCACAGTTCGAAACTAACGAAAGGAGCAACGCACATAAAACTGTACAACGTCAATTGCAGCGAAGCTTATTTTTAAATATGAAATCTGCACCTGATGCTTTTACGGGAAATCCATATAGATCCATGGGGCTGAAAAGACGTGGAAGACCAATGAAAGCAGGCACTTCTAAATCGGCTAAAAGACAGGAAAAGGATAGTGTATTGTATAAAGGGAAATTATCTAATGTTGTCCAATTTAAGCGTCCGTGGGCGTCCGAGAGCGAATCTGATGCGGACTCAGTATTTTACTAAGTATTTTAGAATCTTGTTTCGTTTCGTTTGTTAGTCTTATTGATAAACTGAACGGTGTACGTACAGTGGAACAACGTAATTAGTTTACACATTGCACGCACACGCGGTATGAAGAGTTACATACACAAACATTAAATAAAACGAACGAGTTCTGCTTTTTATTAGTGTGCGTATGTCGCGTCACTAAGCAGTAACTATAATATCAATGTATGTATCGTCATCAGTAATCTGTGTAATTGAATAAGTTATAATATTTCGCACCCAATCATTGTAACAGGTTTGGCGCAATGGCTAACGTATCTGGTTAGTCATTAAGAAGTCTTAAGATCAAATCTCGGTTGCAATACATTCTTTTTGTTTTGTAAACATAATTTTCGTAAAACTTTCATTACCTAGTTGAATTGCTAACAATTCAATTCCGTTCACAGATGAGTAAAATAACGTTTGAGAAGTGCGCACGGAACTCTCAGCCAATTTATTTTGACCGTTTAGGATATAACTACCCACAATTTTTGTTTATTTTTTCATACTTCCACCTTAGTTTATAAAAAATGAGCATTCTTAGTTGTCAGTCTACGAATATAAATTGCAATCCTAAGTATATAGATGAACACACATATTTCTGTGCGTTCTTTGTTTCTGATCCAATTGTGCTTCAACTTCTTCCAACCATACAACAAGACGCAATTCATTGTTTTGCATGAGCAAAACGTTTTCATTAGTGAAATTGCAAGGTGATTATTAATATCGGTGAGTAACAAAGCTACTCGTGACAATGTTTTCATTACGTTAGTAATATTCCAACTCAAATTCTTAACTTATCTCACCTTTGACCTATGACTAAATTAATGTAAAATAATATTTAAATATATCAGAATTTGATTCTGATAAAATTTACTTATGCCAGTCTGTTTTTGTCTAACATAAAACATTTAGTCGAAATAAAAACTTTTAAATTATGTAATTAAAATAGTCATGAAACACGTTTATCATTTATCTAATAAATAAATAACGGTATTAAGTTTTATTACAACGAGGCAATATAAGACAGTCAGTTAATTTATCTATGATTATTATCCACCAATTCACCATTGTTTATCTGCATTATTTTAAATATTATTTTGTTTTTATTCATTAAGGAGAACCGTGCAGTTATGTGTCCATCGAAGTGCGTATTCTGAAGAAATAGACCATCATCGACGTGGGCCAAAACCGAAGGCGAATTCTTCGGCTCGTTACCACGACATCGTGGCAAGGCTGTTTACGGGAATAATCCGTTTTTATCCACCCGCATAACTGCATCAACACATAATGACATGTGTGCTTATAAACAGTGCGATATCACCTGCTGACCGGCATGAAGCTGGTTTAAGTTGCAGTAAACCACCACGGAAGATTTTTCTGTCCAACGCTCACCGGCAAAAACAAATTCTATTCGCTAGGTCATATTATTATATTCATTTTAATTGGGAGAACAATGTGTTTATTTTAGTGATGAGAAATGTTTAAAGTCGTTTATGGATGGCGTTAAAATACTGTAAACGAAGCCGAATTACTATTAATATACTTAGGTTTAAAAGCTACTTCATGTTGCCGTGATTCTCTTATAAACACCTAAGTTATTATGTATAGTCCGTAGTTGACAGTTATTTGCAGTATATATTTTGAAGTGTAAGTGATGTTATTGTTATTCAGTTAGAAGTTAAATTAATTTCTTACTATCTAACATGTTGATTCACTTCACTTTCAATTCCACTTTGTTTAAATTTGTATACATTGAAAAAACAATTACGTCCATTCATATTCAATAAAAAGAAAACTTTGTCTTGTCTTATAAACTCTTAATGAAGTTGCCAATAGTGTTCTAATCATAAAAAAGTTAGGTATCAATAGCGATATAATAATATTTTTACAATAGTTTGCGTTATATAAATAATTGTATTGGTTACACGTAGTTTTTTATTTGCTAATATTATAACCCATGCCAAATTGAACCCTAAGCCAACTCTTGTAAGAAACATAATAGTCGAAACGAGCTGGCTCATTCACTAATGACCCAATAGCGATAAGGAACAATAGGATTCCGCATTCCATCTTTTATTAGTGATCGATGATTCCAACGCCTAGGTTATTTAATAAAATATTTTGATTTATTTTATTGGTTTTATTTAATTACCTTTTTATTTTTTTGTTTAAGTAATTTTATTTGACACAAAATATTAATGTTTTATAGGACAAAGGAAAAATAAAAACCCAAAACCATAACACCTGCCGGGGTTTGATCTTACGACACGAGGCTTATCTATGCCAAGTGCTTTCACCGACCGGCTACCTGGTCCTTATTTAAAAGGTTGAAATATTGGACTTCATTCAATTAAAATTGGTATACGTGGGTATATCATACGCACACAAACAGTTAAACTTCATAACCGACCAACCGACTAGTTCATTTACACACACAGTGACAATATCCCGTATGTGTGGCCTGTAAATCAATTACGTTGGCCGAGTGTACGTTGTGATAATAAAATAATCCATTTGGATTAAAGAATTTCTTTGTGTATAAATTGTAGGATCAAAGATTTGTTTATCAGCTTGAGTGGAGATCGTTTGTGTTCAACGTGTATCGGTGAGCGGTGCTTTCGTATTTCAGCAATCTCTTAGCGGATCGTATCATATCGGAAATTGAATTTCCGATTGGCTCTCGACTGCACAGCAGACTGTCTGTAATGGATGGTCCCGTGGTCCCTGTTTCGCGGAGTTCATGAGAATGATAGATAGAAATACTTGGAGGCGTATTTCAAACGTTCCGATGTGGAAATTGAGGAATATTGATCTTCGTTTCTGTTTATTTTGCTGCTTTTTTTTTCGAATAAACAGTCTTCTTTTTAGTGAGTTCAAAGCGGTCGGTTTGGACTTGGCCTGTTAATTCAACGAAGATAGTTACCACAGTTGGAAGATAGTAAAATAATGTTCACATAAAATAATCTAAGAAGTCCAGTATTTTTGTCTAAAACCCTATACTATATTTTAAAATACATAAACGCTAAAGTGGCATAACAAGATTGTTGCTTCAATTCACAACACGTTATACAGCACGGCTCGCGTTGTTTGTACATGTTTTGACAGGTAATGTAATATGTAGTGAGAGAAATTGGGTTTGAGCCGAGCAGTATTGACGCGGGCACCGATATTGATGTTGACATGTTCGAAATAAAACGTGCTGCGTCCTCTAGATAAGCTATTATTTGAACATGTTTCATTGGAGCGTGCTTTAGAGAAAAGATACTATACTGTGTTGTCACTGCCTTGTATTCTAAGTGTGTTTTCTTTGGAATTGCTTAAATCAGAATATTGCTTCTTTTGTAATTGTTTTGATTGAGACAGTAAGAAATTCTATCTATTTATTATATACACACAATTTATTTTTTCTTTTCTTTGTAGAGATTGTCGTTGTCTCGTCTGAGAATATAATTGATAGATTGTTTTCTGTATACTTGGGTTGGATTAATAGAAACAAGCTGAACAGAAAATTAAGATGTCGGATCCGGTCTTCTGCCTATTTTGGACAACATTCAAAGGTTTCCAGAAAATTATCTTTAGCTATCAAAGTTATACGTAGTCACGGAGGGCAGTTTATGCTAATTAGTTTTCGTCTTTGGGAATCGGCTGGAAAATGAGCTGGCCGAACTTTGGCAATGATTGCAAAATGTTTCAAGGTTCTTGTTTTTAAGAGGTTTTGATTTTGGACGCGAAGCTTCCATTCCATTGATAAATTAATTTTTTTTCTTCCCGGTTTGGATAGTCCAATGTTTTCTATTTTTTGGGGGGAAACTTTAAGCATTATTGTCTGTACTGTGCTCAATAGCAATCAGTAATGCTCATTACTTTATGTACTTAATGGGTGTCTTCTCTGCACGATGTTTATTTATTTTTTAACCCTGCTGTTTGCTGGCTTAGAGCATTTTTTAGGATGTGACAGACAAGACAAGGTCGATCTTCAGCGTTCATTCACGTTTATTTCAGAGTTATTCGTTTATCATCGGTTTGAACGTACATGGACTGCCCCTTAGACTAACAACTGAACCAAATCTAACAAAATACACGGCATTCTGGTCTCAAAAATATTTTAACACATTAAGTATCATGCCTAAAAGTCAATGTGACTTTATAAATTCATAAATATTATGTACTTTCTCTCTCTCGCCGAGGTGGCGGCCGCGAATAGCACCACCCCATTTCTACCCGTGGGTGTCGTAGAAGGCGACAGAGAGATACCTTCTTCGATCGCTAACATGGCCGATGGGCCAAGCAGGGTGCCCCCCCATTGGGAGAGCAGCAGTGGGCGTCTAAAGGTTAACATGATGATGTACTTTCTAACGTTTACATTGGACATCACTAATCATCAATGATGGGAAACATCGTAAGGAAACCTGGACTTATCATTATAAGTCTGAAATCGCCAATCCGCCCAAGCGTGGTGAGCCTTTCCTTTGCCCTGCAGTGGGACAGTGATAGGCTGGTATTATAAATGTTACAGTCAAAACTCTTAAGACTGCACCAAGCAAAATAATTCAAAACAGTCGTCACTGTTAAAGTGATATAATCAATACTTTTACCGTAATTACCATAAAAATATGTAATGAATACCACAATGAATGTGTTAACAGATTATGGCTGGCAAAAAATAAGAATAGGTACTGTTTAATTTAATAAACAAAAATACGTAAAGTTGTACAAAAATCTTTAAAAAAAGCTCGTGTTTAGTTGAGCTTTGATAGTAAACTGTATTTTTTTTTCACAAAGTTGAATTTATATTAATCTTTAATATTCATACTACAATTTGTAGTCTTTACATTTTCGAAATGTCGCTTAGTTATTTTATTATTACTATCAAAACTCAACTAAATACGAGATTTTTTTACAGGTTTTTGTTCAACTTTACGTATTTTTGTATATTAAATTAAACAGTATTCTTATTTTTTGCCAACCATAATCTGTTAACACATTCATTGTGGTATTCATTACATATTTTGTTATGGTAATTATGGTAAAAGTATTGATTATATCACTTTAACAGTGACGACTGTTTTGAATTATTTTACTTGGTGCAGTCTTAACCGGTCAAAACTACTTTTGACTGCCTTCAGTCAAAAACCTTTAAGAAAAAACACGATTTCGCTTTAGAAAATTATTAATACGGATGATAGATATATGAATCACTATAAAAGTTTTTAAAAGGGTCACGAAAAAAAACCTACCAACCTAATGGGTTTCTGAATAGTAAGTATGAATTTAAACTGGTCATATGGACTTGACTGTTGTTTGTAGTCTAAAGTAGTTTTGACTGTGACATATACATACTCATGACCCTTTGTCTTCATCCTAAGAACCTGCTTACACAATCCCTACCCTAAACAGGTCGACAAGCAGAATTTAACACAGCTTAATACACCGCCGCGCATACATTACAAGAACTAAGTAAGTAACTTATCGGCTATCTGTAGCTGTCCCTCGGCACATTTTACAAGGGGAACTCCATGCAACTGAAGAACTTGGTCAATGCTGTGGAGCCGTAAATTTAGACCCTCCATCAACCCAAAGTCAACCTTAAAATATGCAGAGCAAGGTTGATTTTTGGATCGAAAGGGTAGATTTTTGCCAAGCACCTAGTGAATATGCTTCCCCAAAATTAGGTCCCGGTAGTGAAATGTCCTCTAATAATGAACTATGAACCTTGGCCATAATCTACGAACCCTGGGCACAAGTTTAAATTGCATTGTCCGACCTAATTTGGGCAACGTGTGTTAATTGTTGCTTTTATATAAATATCATCACGCTTTCGCCCTTAGGAGGGGTGGCAGAGTGCTTTGATTAGAGTAATTGGAATTTAGTAGATTTTGTTGTTTTCTTGTATACACCAGAGAGCTACTTACACTGCTCCACGCAGGAAGTACCCATGTTTTTATGTTTTCTAGCAATTAATTTAGTTGTACTTGAACCAAAAGAAATATTGCCGAATTTAACAGAACCACACTAGAGTAATGTTAGTGATGACAGGATCAGTGATAGTCCACATAGCAATCAACAGTTTTGGCAAAAAGAGCCAACACACAATCTCACAGTAATTAAATTAATTAATTTAAATTGAATATGCCAAATGTGTCTGCAAAAATAGATCAATGCGTTGTGTATTGATCTATTTTTGCTGATTGGAAGTCGGTGGCTTTGTTCTGTTTGTTGTTTTGTATTGCCACCGACTTCCGAAACTAAAGTCATGTGTGTTCTGTGCTAAAGTTATTTTTGTTGCCGTTTTTTAATGGGTTTGGGTGAGACACAAAAAAGTTGGAAAATAAAAACTTTTTACAAAAAAGAGAACCGCTTTCAAAAACTAAAAAGTGATAAAAATAACTAAAACAGAGATTCAAAGTCCTCCAAAGATGAAAGAAACGAAAACGTCTTTTATGTATATTGTTTTGATTTTTGTTGTTTTTTTCAAAAAGCGCTGAATAAATTTCGGTTTTTTGTATTTTTAAACCTTCTCTAGAATGTAACATTTTTCTGAAAACCACATCAAAATCATTTCAGCCAAACGGGAGATAATCGCGGACAAACATACATACGGGTACTACACACAAACATACAGGTCGAATTGAGAACCTCCTTTTTTTAAAGTCGGTTAAAAACCAAAACAATTCGTTCAAAACATACGAGATACTTTACTTACTTACTACCATGAAATGGTAGAACTAAGTAACCTCTTTATTTGGAACCACCATAGCATTACCATACCTACCTATTGGAAGGGGCAACTAGAATCAAATCTTTTAAGACGTTCAAAAGTGCCTTTTAATGGTCCATTAAAAGGAAAGAAATGATTTAACTTTGACTTTTTATACTTTGAACATTCTGACATTCTTAATCTTAATTTCTTGTTCCTCATATGGATGTTATCGTGAGATGAATCTGAAATAAATGATTTATTATTATTCACATTTATTCATTTGATATACATATTATATTTGAAAATATTGGGGAAAAAAATAAAAACATTTAAAAATATAAAATATAGTAGCC
This sequence comes from Charanyca ferruginea, assembly GCA_947361185.1. Lineage (NCBI taxonomy): Eukaryota > Metazoa > Arthropoda > Insecta > Lepidoptera > Noctuidae > Charanyca > Charanyca ferruginea. Next base: position 18,365,693 of record OX376056.1, on the reverse strand, counting down.
CACAGGTATCGGGAACAGGGCCCAAGTTCCGGTGGTCAGGGCTCCTGAGAGAGGAATCTCCTATTATTATTACATAAATGCAACATAGATAAATAAAACTAACAATATGGACAACTTTATTATAAAAAAACCAGCGCCCACATACCTCAAGGAAAGTTCCACCAGCCATAACATAGATTAGCAACTAGCCACGCACCCCTCTTCACTCCCAATACGGCTGGTCCCCGCGGGAGTTGTAGACCAAAACCCTCCAGAGAAGAAACATTTCCCTACAAGCAACTCTACAAATATAAATGGAAATAATGTTCTATACATAGCAACATACAATGTTAGAACGTTGTCGAGTTACACTCGTTTATTAGAACTATCGGAAGCACTGATAAACATAAAATACGACATTTTAGGTCTCTCTGAAATCAGAAGACTTGGGAACTCAATTGAAGAATACGATGACTTCATCCTTTACTACATAGGGGAAACACCAGGACTTTACGGTGTGGGATTCATAGTTAAAAAGTGCCTGAAAAATAATATTGAAAGTTTCACAGGATTGTCTGAGAGAGTAGCGCTACTAAAGGTAAAATTCAACAACTTCGAAATAACCATAATACAAGTCTACTCTCCCACTGAGGTTGCAAGCGAAGATGAAATAGAAATCTTCTATGACACTGTTGATAGAGCTTTAAAACTATCAGGAAGAAACATAGTAGTCATGGGCGATTTTAATGCGAAAATTGGTCAACCGAAGTCAGAAGAAAAACTAGTCACGAGAAGTCACGGCTATGGTATCAGAAACAGTAGAGGCGATAGACTCATTGAATTTGCTTATGAAAACAACTTAGCTGTAATGAACACCTTTTTCAAAAAGAAAACCAATCAAAGATGGACTTGGAGATCTCCTGACGGTGCAACAAAAAACGAAATAGATTACATTTTAACTAACAATTACAGAAGTATCCAAAACATGCAAGTTTTAAATGTAACGTTCCCCTCAGATCATAGACTTGTCAGAGCCACACTACTACTACAGACTAAAACGAAAAGTCGAAAATACTTTGGAAACTTGTCAAGAGATATACTTAAAAACGAAGGAAATATAACAAGATATAGAGAAACACTAAACAGCTGCTCAGAAAACCTACTACACAACTGGAAAGATACCGATACTGTTCAAGAATACTATGACAAAATAATAAGTGCCATAGACAATAGCCTGAAAGAAGCTCATGTGCCTCAAACACACACAGAGGAAAGAAGTATTCTGTCAGCCCACACGAAAAACCTGATCCACCGAAGACAAATACTACAAACAACCAAGCCAAAGACACGATCCATGAAAAATGAATTAAAAGCTTTGTACAAACTTGTAAGTAAACGTATTAATAACGACTATAAGGCCTATCGCACACGAACCATTGAAAAGCATCTAAATGTAACGGGCAGCGTCAAGAGAGCGTACAAAGAACTAAGATCACACAAAACATGGATCGAAGGACTTCAAGGGTCAACTAACACAACACATAATAGGTCAGAAATATTACGAATAGCAATGGATTTCTATAAAAAAATGTATAGTCCACAATACCAAACGAGCAACCTAGTCGAAACACAAGTACCAATAGTTGAGGAAGTGATAAGCGCAATAGACGAAACGGAAGTGATCAGAGGAATAAAATCATTAAAAGAAGAGAAGAGTCCCGGCCCTGACAAGATCACAAATGAAGCCATTAAGCTGGGAAGTACACACCTAACAACACCACTCACGCGACTGTTTAACATGGTACTAAATTCAGCAAGCACTCCCAGACAATGGTCAGAATCAGACATAATCTTGCTCTACAAAAAAGGTGACCCAAATAACATTAATAACTATACACCAATTAGCCTACTGCCCTCATTATACAAACTTTTTTCATCTCTTATGGAAAAAAGGATAAGAAAAGCCATTGAAAAATATCAACCAATTGAGCAGGCAGGTTTTAGAAGAGGCTTTTCTACTGTGGACCACATCCACTCACTAGAAATGCTGATTGAGAAGTATCAAGAATTCCAAAAACCGTTATACATAGTGTTCATTGATTACCAAAAAGCTTTCGATACCATACTCCACTCAGCGATTTGGGAAGCTCTGTACTCTCAGCAAGTAGAGATGAACTATATAAGAGTCTTGAAATGCCTTTATGACAACTCTACGAGCAGAATAAAACTGGAAACTACGGGACCACCTATACAGATAAAGCGAGGAGTTAGACAAGGGGATCCTCTATCTCCCACCATCTTTATAGCGGTGCTAGAGTCAATCATTCACAAACTAGACTGGAGCAAACTCGGCCTAAACATAAACGGCAAGTATATAAACCATCTGAGATTTGCGGACGGCATAGTCTTGCTATCAGAAAATCCAAAACAGATACAGTCAATGATAAACTCGCTTTACGAAGAAAGCAGAAAGGCAGGTTTAGAAATAAACCTAAACAAAACAAATATAATGACAAACCACATCAAAACCACCATATACGTTGAAAATACACCTCTGACTTATGTAAACAGCTATATTTACCTGGGAAAACAGATTTCTTTTGACAGACAGAATAATGAAATGGAAGTCGATAGAAGAATTAAAAATACGTGGAAAAAGTTTTGGAGTCTCAAAGAAATACTTAAAAGCGACATGCCTACAAAAATCAAGAAAAAAGTTTTGGATACCTGCCTACTTCCCTCACTAACATACGCGTGCCAGACATGGAAATTTACCAGGAAAGTGAAAAATAAAATAAGGTCATGCCAACGGAGTATGGAAAGGAGTGTCATGAAGATAAGAAAACTGCAGAAGATACCACATACTCGTATAAGACGTAAAACAAAAGTTATAGACGCTCTCAACTATTCGCATAAGTTAAAATGGCGATGGGCTGGGCATATAGCAAGACTCAACGACGACCGCTGGACTACTAGAGTGACGTCATGGCCAGGCCCATCAGGCCAAAGAAAAAGAGGAAGACCTATAGCACGCTGGGCGGATGACATTATACAGATCGCAGGTACTAGCTGGATGCGAACAGCAAAAGATAGAGACCGCTGGTCATCTCTGGAGGAGGCCTTCACCTTCTACTGAGAGGGGTTCTTGCCAAATTTTATTATTTTAATCATATTTTCAAGTCAAATTATTAATCAAATTTCAATCGTAATTTTCTTAAAATTCATAGCATTCACAAAATAATTAAATAACTTCTTAATACTTTCTAAATAAAATAATAAATACTTTTTCTATTTCATATTTGTTCAAATAGAAATTACAGTGAATTGAATATGAAGTTATGATTACATGCATGTTGATTCTTTATAATTATTATGTAAATAAAAAAGCCTTTTATTTCTTGCATTAAATGCAAGAAATAAAAGGCTTTTTTATTTTATTTATTTATTTTTATAAATGCAACATGCAACCATCATTTAGAAGTTCTACAAAAAATACTGTATATTCTGCATATCTACGTAAAAACTTCAAAACTTTCTATTTACCCCGTTACTGAGCGTGTATTAATAATTAATTAATTAATGCATCGCTTGCAAGTTCCGAGACGGTGCTGGGAACTTGCCTCCCTCGGGACAGGGGCTTCGGTATGTATTCAGGGCTCCTGTACATGTGTATACCGTGTTGTGTACTTGTGTAGTTTTGTGTGTGTTTGTACTTCTCGATGCATGCGACTATACGTGCAAGTTTGTGTGTTGTGTGAGTCGTGGAGTGGTTTGTGAAATATAGGTACTTATGGGATTATTATTAAATTTATGTTCATGTAATATTTGGATGTAACATACCTTCTAATTCTTTCCTTCCTTCTAAAACTCCTAATTCTATAAATGCATTTGTTTAATGTACTTAAAGAATATTAACGCATTGCAATTGGTACTTTCTCAGCTGTGGTTTCCTATATCAGCGTCAGGTATAATTTGTGGGTACTATATCTCAAAAAAGAGAAACCAAAACCCTACACTTAACATCAGATGGGTCGTCGGCCGGCGGCGGTATACAGTATGCCAAAAAATAAACTTTAGTCTATCTATTAAGATTTTTTTCGTTACTATTTGACCATGACTGTCAACAATTAGGCATAAATCTTTCATGATCCGTGGTATGACGATATATAGATATATATATCACATTTACAAATCGAAGTTGCTATACACTTCAGGCAATATGCCTGAAACATCAAGACAAGACCAAATACATACTACACCGAATTTATTAACTCAAACACGGTCGGTTGTACGCAATCAGGTACAAAGAACACGTACGTAATACGTTCACGAGCAAGAACATGTAGCTACCTATGGAATTACATACAACAAGATATAAATATATATATTGTTTTAAATTCTATACTACTATGTATAAAAAAGTTATATCTCAAAGACGCTACCTACTCTCCTATTTTCCTGTTCCACGAAAAATACAACCATTTTCTATCTCCCTTCAAACTATTAAACGATCCGTCTGAACCAGGATTTACGTCTGATTGTCTTCCTTATTACGAAAAAAATACCTTTCCCGCCTTATGTCGAGGTAATCAGTTACCATGGGCTACCATAAAAAATATTCCATCATGCCAAATAAGGCGTATTTACTCAATATAGCCATAGAGCCTTTTTCACGGTATGAAAAATTGTTTACGGCGACGGCGACACGCTCGCGACTTAGGGTTCCGTTGTAAAAAACCCTAATTTCCGTGCACCCTTTCATTTATAACCCGGCAATCTGGAGGCCCCGTAGCTTATTTATAGAGGTCTCGGCCATTTGATGGGTGGGAGTCAGAATGTGTAATGATAAAGGTTGTAAAAAATTAAGCAGACTTGCGACTTTGCATTTGCGTTTTTTTTTGGCTATAAGTGAGAGCTAAGTTTGTCAATTTTAATGGAAGTCTTAAACGTTAAGTTAATTAAGAAAGTATTGCTTAGTCAGTTAATTAAGCTCAGTGCAATGCGCATTTTATTACATAGTTTTTAGCTTGTCAGAACATACTAACTTTTTTTATTTTATTTTCTTATTATTTGATAGGCATACGTTTGACCACTATCTGCCAGAACATGCATACTATTTCGTAATCCAACGATCTGTTTTATTAAACATGACTAGTTTGACTTTCATTCGTCGGAGATCTTTGATAGTCGTTATGGGTAGTCTGACAACCATTCTTATCAAGGCGTATCTTGTTATCCAGAGTAAGTCACTGGGTTGTGGAGGTCAGACAGGCAGTCGGTCCATGTAAAACACTGGTATTCACTCAACATATTTGAGAAAAGGTTAGACAGAAGACTAATTTTACGTTCTTTCTAATAATCTTGATGTACGGCCCTTTTATAATTTTTTAGGTGTAAATAATTACCCATAGGTAATTTTGTTGCAATGTTCCTAATAGGTACTACAAAACCTCACAACAAATAGTCGCGCGTCTGCTCTCCCCACAGAGCTCGCTGCATCTTCATGTCGAGCAACTTTACGAGTGTTAGTTTGGCTGTTTGGCCGTCTCGATGATATGTTATCATCGTTTGCTATTTTTGATGCGCAGTCCCTAAACCCGGCACCCCTATCTAACCCGGTATTGTGTCGCGACTCATAGATAACCCCTATAAGTGGTTCTTTTCGTCACGTCACACCGAAGACATGGACGAAGAATGGATTCTGTTTTATGATTTTCTGTGGAGAATAGTAAAGCCGTAAAGTTTTGGTGTTGAAGAAAGTGTAGAATATAGGTGTGGTAAGGATTTTTCTTGCATATAACGCTATATGGATGTTTTAACCTTGTACACATAACATCTACCGCTATACATATAAGTAGATTGACTGCTTCAATAAAATAATGGAGACCAAAATAGCTAGGAGGGTCTAGTCAATTGGAGATCAGAGAACCAAAGTGTAAATATAAGTGTGACAGTGATTCAATATTAGAGAAAAGTGTAGGTCGTTAAATATTACGTTCTTATTGAATAAAAATATGTGTTCGATCCAAATAGTCTCTGGTATTCCAACAATACCAACAAGAATTAAATATTTTCGAATTTCGAATAAAGTGCAAAGCCTCGATGAATTTTAAACCCATTCCTCACTATGGCTAAGCCGGACTTATTTAAGTCAACTTTTTTCCCTTTTACGCAACAATATATTAAGTGGGACCTTCTTTTCGTGAAATCCGTTCAAATTACTCGCACCCCGTATCCGGGGGGTTACCCCACGTATAAAAGCAGGGATTTTAATTATATTTGGACTTTAAAAAAGTGGGCTCGCAAAGTGATTGCTCCGCGTTTTAAAGAACTTGCTGATGTTTTAAATTAGGTCGTACTTTATTGTGTTTGTGGACTGTTTCTTAAATAAGGTGTTGAAATTTATGGAATTTATAATAACACTAGCTTTGGGCCGCGACTTCATCTTCTCTCTTCATACTTCATTAATCGTATATTTCTTAGTTATTTTTGGATGAATATTTATTTATTTATTCATCAACTTTACATTTGTGTCGAACAGTGGTTGTAACAATAAATGTAACACAAAATTGAATAATCATCATATTATTATCAGCGTGGATTATTAGCAGTCATTACGGAAAGGAATCCGTAATACCTTATGGAGCTGAAACGTGGACACTCACCGTGGGCCTGATCCACAAATTAAAGGTTGCTCAGCGTGCTATGGAGAGAGCGATGCTCGGGGTTTCTCTGATGGATAGAATTCGTAATGAAGTAATTCGCCAGAGAACTAAAGTCACCAACAGTGCTCGTCAAATAAGCACGTGGAAGTGGAAGTGAGCCGGCCACGTCTGCAGACGGACAGACGGTAGATGGAGTATACACGCTCTAGAGTGGAGACCGCGTTTGGGCAAGCCTAGTGTAGAACACCCTGCGGCACGATGGACCGACGATTTGAAGAAGGTGGCTGGCAGCGGATGGGTGGGGGCTGCCCAACACCGGGTTGGTTGGCGATCTCTGGGGAGGCCTACGTTGAGAAGTGGACGGCAATAGGCTGATATGAATAATGATTGCTATAAGTTTTCTCTTACTTTTTATGAAAACTAGCTTCTGCCTGCGACTTCGTCCGCGAGGAAGTTTACACCATAAAACATATCCGTTACAATAAAACAATAATGTAGCTTTCTATCAGTGACTATCACTGAAGGATTTTTTGTAATCGGACAACACTTCCAGAGATTACCTTATAAAAACAGAAAAATTAAATAAATAAACTATCTTTACCTCTTTATAATGGGTATTAGTATAGAAGTATACGAATATGTTGCATCCGATCAATAGTACGAACATGCAACGGATCGCAAGCCCGCCATTAGTGACAACACGTGATCTACCACTACCATTTTGGCGCGCTTCTACAGAGTCGTGATGTTTTCAGCCCACAGAGAGGAGAGCATTCAGAATCCAGTGTCTGATCGTATCGGAGCTAAGACGTCCCGGAATGTACTCGATTCGTTGTGTTTAAGTGTTACTATGTCTATTTTAATTTGAGTCTGAGTTTATTTTAAATTGAGTTTGTGCTAAATAGTGGTTTTAACAAATGCAGTGTATTGTACCCCAGTGTGTTTGCATTGCACGAAACCCAACTTCTGCCCACATGATGACCGAATTTAATGGACTAAATCCTGACGATCCGACAAATATATGATCAGCTCTATTATCTTCCGTTCATTATTTCAGCATTTCCACACAACAACGAAACCTATTTTTACAATATCGTCACAAAACCTACCTCATTTATCTATATACATCAGAACGTCACAATTCAACGTGAGGCATACAAAATGTTTTGTATACCGCCTAACTGTCAGAGGGTAAGTAGATATGACAGGTCAGATAAGAGTCGGACAGGCGAGGGTTCAAGATACTGTCAGCTTGTCCGGTTTTGTCTTCTGTTGATAGGTATGTAGGCAAGTTTTGTTTTTTGGGGAATTTCCTTTTACGTAGTGGCCTAATTTGGGTGAAGTTTAGGGTCATTTAACAATACCGGAATTTTAGCTTACTATAGTGCAGTTTAGCACAGAATAAGTAATGTAAATAATTTAAAAAAAAAATGTGTGGACCTTTCACACATGGTCACCTGACCCCAAACTATGCGGACCCTGTTCTATAGGTGTCAGACAGCTGATATACTTACACAAACACATACATAGAAACGTATATAGATGAACAACAACCAGACACAAGGCAAACACAAGTGTTCATCACACAAAATGTTTGCCATGGGCGAGACTCGAACCCGCGACCCTTTGCGTCGGAGGCAGGTACACTACCACTAGGCTACAGAGACATGTACTAACAACTTTACTTAACTTTACTTTGGTTTAAAAGCTTGATTTTGTACTGCGTATTTACTAAGGAAGGGCTCGGTGTTATGTAAAAGTCGGACAAATCGATCTGCTATTCTTGCCGCGGTTAGTCCGTGGATGGGTGACCATCCATTTTATACCAAGACCCCTACGTGCCTCGGAAACATGTAAAGCAGTTGGTTCTGGCTGTCATTCGTAGATCTTTGAGAGTCGTTATGAGAGAGAAGCCAGAAAGTCTGAGAACCAGTCTTACCTAGGGCCACACCTCGGACACTTCATACAACACTTACAAAATTATTACCTATTACTACTACAAAACCAAATGACGTCTGTACACGTGCAAATGTGTGACCGCCCTGGCTAAAGAGTCGGCGATTAGCACCTCCAAGTGCGGGGTGAGGTGCGGTATCTGATATAGCGCGGGGAAGGGAGTGTCCCTTCTGTACGTAGTACTATTAAGTATTCTGTGCTAGGGCACAATATATTAGTACCTACTACAGTACAGTAGCGACACGCCTCGCCTCCCTCCGAAACACTTCTTCTTCTTCGTATCGCTGGCACGACAGTCTTAACTTAAATCAATCCCAATAAAACCGAACTAGTCATGTTTACCCACAAACGTGCACTAGGACCCTACCGCCTACCAAAACTATTCAATACCGAGCTCCAGCTGGCCAACGAAGTAAAATACCTCGGGGTCATCTTAGACAGTAAGTTAAACTGGAGTAACCACCTAGACAACAAATTAAACAGGGCCTGCATCACCTTTTGGCAATGTAGGAAAATGATAGGTAAGAAGTGGGGCCTATCCCCTAAAATAATACTATGACTGTATAGCGCGGTAATCCGCCCCATGATTGCTTATGGGTCGGTAGTGTGGTGGCCGAGGACCAAGCTAATCACAGCCGCAAACAAACTCCAGCGTATGCAAAGACTAGCCTGCATGGCGACCACGGGCTGCATGAGGACCACTCCGACGGCAGCACTGGAGGCGATGTTAGGGCTCCCGCCGCTTCATTTATTCATCCAACAAGAGGCGACAACGGCTGCATTACGCTTGAAAACACTAAATCTCTGGAGCAAGACTAGCACTAGACACTCTGCGTTACTAGAGGAACTTAGTAAGGAGTTTCCTATAACTAAAGCTATTAACGACAGAATTCCTAAATAATTCTTATTTGACAAAAAATACAAAATCCAACTGCATGAGGATCGGCGGTGTGAGGGCCTTCGCCCGACAGAGCTGCGGATCTTCACAGATGGATCTAAAACAGGTACCGGCACGGGGGCCGGCGTTTTCTCGGAAGACCTCAACATACATATAGCAATGCCGCTGGGTGCTTACAACACGGTGTTCCAGGCCGAGTGCATGGGCATCTGCATGGCGGCCTCAGCTATACTAAACAGGCAGGTAGTAGGACAACCAATTCGCATACTGTCGGATAGCATGGCTGTACTACAAGCTCTAAACAGCTACACGGTCAACTCCGGGCTGATACACGAATGCCATCAGAGACTGAACGAGGTGGGTATTCTTAATAATACAACCATTCAATGGATAAAAGGACACAGCGGTTCGCGCGGCAACGATGCTGCGGACGAGCTTGCCAGAAGGGGATCGAGCATGAGCGCGGTGGGTCCGGAACCCATAGTGCCTCTCCCCTTCGGACACCTACGCACCATGGTAAGAAAACGTACCAAGGATCTAGACCAAAGACTGTGGACCGAACATGGCGAGTGCAGGCAAGCCAAGGAGGCTCTTCCTGCAATTGAGGGCCGCTTCACGAGGCAAGCCCTCCGACTGTCCAAACAACAGCTACGCACGGTCATAGCCGCCATAACTGGTCATGGGTCTTTCAATAAACATCTTTTTGTCATAGGAGTCACAGACAGCCCATTGTGCAGAGCCTGCATGGGGGCGGACGAGACAGCAGCCCATGTGCTTCTGAACTGCCCTGAGGTCGCTTCATACAGGGCAAAGTACTTCGGTAACCCAGGTAACCTGCGGGAGATCGCCAGCGACGTCAAGGCGCTGCTGGCCTTTCTTGGGGAGCTCGGGTGGATCGAATGACCTACTTCCCACATGTACGCAAAATACGCGCTGAGACGTGGAGTTGCGGACACCGGCCCGTCATACTACTACTACTACTACTACTAGGTACTACTTTTCAATTCCAAGAATGAATAATAATATTAATTAATTAATAATTATTAATAATATTATTCTTTTTTTAAATTATTTTTTTATAATTATTAATATTATATATTTTATTATTAATTATTATTTATTAATAATAATATTACATAATAATAATAATAATTATTATATTATTATTATAATAGCAATATTAATAGCTGGTAATGTTGGTATGTTATTATTACGGAAGTTTTAATTGTATTATTATAAAACGACGAAAACTTGGAAAATAAATTAATCATCAAGATTAAAACTAATAAATAAAACCTAAAACAAAATAATTCGCAAAATTGTGTGTTTGTGTCAGCAGTACCTACCTACAGCGCTGCAGTTCTTACGATTTTGAGCGCCCTGGCTAAATAGTCGGCGATTAGCACCTCCAAGTGCGGGGTGAGGTGCGGTATCTGATATAGCGCGGGGAAGGGAGTGTCCCTTCTGTACGTAGTACTATTAAGTATTCTGTGCTAGGGCACAGTATATTAGTACCTACTACAGTACAGTAGCGACACGCCTCGCCTCCCTCCGAAACACTTCTTCTTCTTCGTATCGCTGGCACGACAGTCTTAAATTGGTTTGGCCCAGAACTTAGCCACCTCCACTGCGTCGTCAGTGGCAGCCGCATAATTCACTCCGGTCGCATGTTTCGTTTAGAGCAATATCTACTTCCTTGGCGTGGGCGGAACGGTGCCATACTGGACACGCATATTCACCTGCAGAGAAGCAGTTCCTCACCTCTTCCCGCGTCGAATGTGCTCTCGAAACTGCTTTTACTTTTCGCGGCGCGTAAACACGCACGCATTTGTACAGTCTGTTATTTTGGTAGTAGTATAGGTAATTCAATCGTTTCGTTTGTATGGAGTATCGTAGGTGCGCCAAGGGGTATCGTGTTACCCAGTTACTGGGTTGTTGAGGTCAGACGGGCAGTCGCTTCATGTAAAACACTGGTATTCAGCTGCATCTGGTTAGACTGGAAGTCGACCCCAACGTAGTGTTGAAACGGCTAGGCAGATGATTTTCAAAACGAATTATTTTCTTAATTAGTTTATTCTGCATAATAAATGCAAAAGTATTCAAGTATTTTTACCATTTGAACGCATTGCACTATTAAGAAAATAATTCGTATATGTTATAATTATTATAATTCGTGTTTTTTAGTATTGCCTTAACATCCAAATTCATTAAGACACGGCGACACACTTAAAATAGAGATTGTACGTCCTCCAAATATTGAAGAAACTAAAACGTCTATGTAATTTTTATAGGGTTTTGTTGATTTTCTCAAAAAGAGGTGAATTAATTTTGATAAAATTAATATGTAATAATCCCCTTTAGAACAAAAATTTGTCAATATATGACAGAATTACGTCCGAACATACATAAAAAAACCGAATCAATAACCTCCTCCTTTTTGAAGTCGGCTAAAACAACGCATTTTTGTAACCCAATTTCTGACATATCTGCCACAACTTTACCCAACCCCTTTCCTCGTTTACCTTGTAGTAAATCATTATTCTTAGAGTTTATACTTTAATTTATCGCCACAACAAACTATCACAGTGTTCTTCAAGAAACTTTAATCGCAAACACAAACTATTATGACTAACTTCACTTCGTTGTGTATCTTTTTGCTGAGTCGATTTAATTCACGATAACTTAAAGGAAAACTAAGTTAGTTGCTTAGACAAGGTTACTAATTGTTACTTCTACTGTGTAAATTGTTAGCTTTGAGATTTATGGTCTTTTTTTGAGTTGGTTTGTGCAGAAAGAGTGTTTGGTTTTTTACCGTTGTTCATCTTGAATTTGTTCCAATTTCACAGATGAAACCAAAACCAGTTTATTTTTTCTTTAATCTACCTGGTCCCACTGTTGGGCAAAAGCCTAACCCAAGATCTTCTAGGTACTCTTTTCCTCGTGCCACTTTTAAACAGTCCACGTGGTAGGCGTCCAAAACATCTCGCCACCACTTTCTGGGCCGTTCTTGGCTATTCATTTATGCCTCTCTAAATTACAAGTAATTGAATAAATACATTGTCATTCAATTGTAGGTACTTACCATAGATATCCGTGGTACTTACAAATATTAAGTCATTGCAGTAGGTATAATGATAAAAAAATATATGCAAATAAAAAAAAGAAATATTGCATGTAAAACAAATAACTGTGACCTGCAACAATGCTTAAAATAAGAAAATTGAAGATAAAAATAAATCTAATATTAAATATTTAAACAGGTACTCCAAGGAAGGCAGGGGAGCAGCGTCCTTTGAGTACTATAACACCTACTGCGATCGCTAACATGCATCGGCCAAGCATGGCGATTACGGCTGAACCCCCATTGGGGGAGACCTATGCCCAGCAGTGGGCTTCTAAAGGTTGATATGATGATGATGATGAAATACTTCAAAATAAGCCCTGAGTAAATTATGACCTAGATGTCGAAAAGATTCAAAAACGAAGTCCGTAATAATATTGAAACACATCAAACATTAAATCTTAAATAAACGTTATTTCTACTAAAGTAGCTAAAATATAACGTTTAATATTGCAAGAAAACATTCATTACTTACAATTAACTTGCTTTTTAATATCCCTTCCAATCTTCTTTTCATCCTTCCCTGAATTAAAATGAGCTGCAGCAAAATACTTTTAAACCAAAGGATTTTCCTAACTTAGTTCTCATTACTGCATAGGAGGAACTATCAGAGAGAATATCTGAATATAAAGATAGCTGAAGAGAAAAGATAAAGTTAATGAAATCTCTTCATTGCAGCTATTAGATTTGAATCTATTCGTTTTAATAAGATCTAAAAGAAAAGGTATTTTCTGGAATGCATTTTAAATAGTATCCAGAATGTTTGCATGGGAATTTCAATTTTGTATTTTCTAGAGAGGAAATGTAGTTTCAACTAAGCGTTTTTATGTGGTGTAAAAACCAAATAGTTTTCTTCTTTTCCAAACGTGGAATAAAAGCATGTGACTTGTACTTTGTAAGGTAAGGGTATCTATAAGCTTCATGGGTAAGGGTTGCCCACTTAGTGTAAAATAACGCTTCGATCTGTCAAAACGATATTGACATAATGTCGAAGCGTAAGTTTACGCCTTTACGCTAAGTTTCGGTTCTATATCTTACTCAAAAGTTTGCCACAGAAATAAAATGGATTGTGTAGTAGGTTCTGATTTATGAAATGTGGGTGTGCATTTATTGCTTTTACTGAACTGCATATGTACTTAGTAGTTAGCGAGTGGAAGGTCCAAACTGGAGATTCCGATATATTTTCAAATATCTTAGCATATCTCCTTCTTTCTTACAACTACTTATGATCTGTACAGTATCAGTATGACCCCTGGAGTTACTTTCAGTTACATAAGTACGTACTTGTCAATCAGATGCATAGAAAAAATATCTAGGTACTGTATACTATTTGTCCTCCGTTGGCGATCGTGACACTTTTCTGTCAATTCTCTTTTTCCAACTACCAACTGACTACTGGATGCAGCTGAATACCAGTGTTTTACATGGAGCGACTGCATATCGGACCTCCACAACCCTGTTACTGGGTAACACGATACCCCTTGGTAAGACTGGTTGTCAGATTTTCTGGCGTCTGGATACCCATCACGACTGCCAAAGATCTACGAATGACCGCCGCGCGCCGGGACCAACGGATTTACGTGCTTTCCGAGGCACAACCGTGACACATAATTTTGATATCTTGCTTGTGTCTGCTATTTCATCAAACTGGTTTGTTAATAGACACAAAAGAGAAGGTATTTAAGAAATAACTCGTAACAATGAAGGTATTTCATTCTCTTGAGAAGTGATTGTATGTCCAGCGCTAATTAATCATAGTCTTGAATACTTGTCGCGTGTTCACGAAACGTTGGCAGTAATCTGTTGTAGTAGATGACACAGCGGATTCAGATTCCAAGTTTAGAATGAGGTCTTACAGAATCACACCCCTGCTAGGACGGCCGTGTTGGCGATTGCCGCACTCTCTTTACAAAGTTAAGGGTGACCTCACCGGAGCGGCATGGCGGCCCTCGGCGAGACGAAGTGCTTGCGCTGCTGTATCCTGAGCCGGATGTAAACACATATGGGTGTTTAGCTAGACTTAGTTTCAGCCGGGACCAACGGCTTTATGCGCCTTCCGATGCACGAAGGGAACTCGGTATGTAATGGATGGTCACTCATCCACAGACCGACCGCGGCCAGCGTAGCTTAACCTTGACGATCGATCCGTACGGCTATTACTTACCCACGAGCTCCTAAGGCCCGGACTCCACCGGAGCGGAGAGGAGAGGTCTCGAACAACCAATCGGCTTGCGTTGTTGTCACATCTTACCGCTTAGTTTCAACGCAATACAGTGTCCCATTGGTTATTTACGAGACATCTCCTCTCCTCTCCGCTTCGGTGCAGCCCGGGCCTAAGAATCCTTTTAAGTAACTTGGTAATATTTTTAGTTTTTTTTTAATATTCTAATTGTAGGTATGCATTTGACCGCAATTCACCTGATCTTAAATGATTGTGCGGCCTAAGGTGGAACACGCTTGCTTGATCTCATGAGTCTGTTCTTTGTGCATCTCTGGTGATTAAGAGATTCTGCAGTTAAGCAGGTGATAGCTAAATAGACTGCTTCAATCGACCCACCTTTCCCTTGTGTGTTAAAAAATTACTCTTCAGAATCAAATACATTAACAGATATCTCATTTGTCAGTACCCCAGTCAGACCGGCCACCGCATAAAGCATTATGATATAAAATGATATAAATGATATAATATAAAATCTTCCTCCGATCACAGTTGCAACAAGAAACTGTGCAAAAGATATTCTGGAAACTATTATTATATTACTGCAATCAATCTAATCATTCATCAATCAATTTAATCCAAATAAATTGATTCTTACTGCATTTCATGTTTCTGCAAATTTCTTTCTAATCAGCTGCTAAAATAGAAGAACGTTTTTGATACCTGTTCATAGTGTGCATTTATCTTACACTGTTAATAATTCTGAAGACCAACCTCCAAAGAAAAAAAACTAATTATTACTACATAAAAGTGAAAAAAAAAGAAAACCGCCTTCAAAAACTAAAAAGTGATAAATGACTATAACACAGAACACACATTACTTTACTTTCGGAAGCGGTGGCGGTGGCTTTGTTGTGTTTGTTGTTATATATTGCCACCAACTTCCGAAAGTAAAGTAATGTGTGTTCTGTGTTGTAGTTATTTATCACTTTTTAGTTTTTGAAGGCGGTTTTCTAAAATAACTTTTTATTTTTCGCTTTTTAGTTTTGCCTTAACATCAAAATCCGCTATGAAACGGCGACACACTTAAAAAAGAGATTGTAACTCCTCCAAAGATTGAATTTTATTAAGAAACTAAAACGTCATCCAAGTATTTTTGGGATTTTGTTGATTTTCTCAAAAAGGGCTTGAACAATTTTGATAAAATTTATATGGGACAATTTCAACCAGAAGCCAGAAACTGACAAACTTCTCAACGGGTATCGTGTTACCCAGTAACTGGGTTGTGGAAGTCCGATAGGCAGTCGCTCCATGTAAAACACTGGTATTCAGCTGCATCCGGTTAGACTGGAAGCCGACCCCAACATAGTTGGGAAAAGGCTCGGCAGATGATGATTTAAACCAATTTTATTATAATTTTGAAATCTGCATCGAAAAAATACAAAAACAAATTATTCAAAGAATGTCAAAATGTAACAACCATTGAAAATCGAATCAACATCTAATTGTCGTGCATAGCAGCCGTTAATCAGCGAAGCTATGCAATAACGTGTGTGTCAGAATGGCTGGTTGCCTGTGGCTTTGGTCTATGAGAGTTGATTAGAAAATTGCTACATAATTGCTTATATTTGCTACATTTAATAAATAATTGCTACATACTATATATATTTAGAAATAACATATTTTTTTTGTACAGCCATCCTGACGTTTGGTTGGCTGGTCGCCTCCTAGTTTAAAGCCAAGCATGCAGAGTTTCCCGAAATGTATTGCGTCAATAATTGCTACATATTTGCTTCATTTATCTAATTTAGTTGTATCTACAAACATATGTTAAATAAAGGATGTAGCAATTATTTTAATTATCCCATGGAAAAGTGCCTGATAAAACAATAAAGGCAAATAGTTGCAGTGTATCTTCAGTACTGTACTGTTTTATCAGGCACTTTTCCTTGGGATAATTAAAATAATTGCTACATCCTTTATTTAACATATGTTTTTTAGATACAACTAAATTAGATAAATGAAGCAAATATGTAGCAATTATTGACGCAATACATTTCGGGAAACTCTGCATGCTTGGCTTTAAACTAGGAGGCGACCAGCCAACCAAACGTCAGGATGGCTGTACAAAAAAAATGTTATTTCTAAATATATATAGTATGTAGCAATTATTTATTAAATGTAGCAAATATAAGCAATTATGTAGCAATTTTCTAATCAACTCTCATAGACCAAAGCCACAGGCAACCAGCCATTCTGACACACACGCAATAATAATAATAATATTTTCACACACGGCCATCTGACCCCAAACTAGGGAGACCCTGTACTATGGGTGTCAGACAGCTGATATACATACACAAATACATTTTTTTTTTTGTAACTTGTTATTTTTAAAATAGCTATTCCCATACATGTCAAGATTGAGTGCTTAGCTTGTAATAGTCTTTGGCTTGTAGGTAGGGTGTGATTTTGATTTCGAAGAATTTCATCTGCACGCGTAGCATGACCACCGCTATGTCTACGGAAGAATAGACATACTGACAGGAAGAATAGACAAAATGACGGTCGTAAAAAGATTTATTACGTTGCGAGCATGGCGATGAAGAGAAGAAATGTTTCTACTCTACAGTAGACAAGAGTCTACAATGCCGAGCATGACGACCATTTTTTTCTCTACTTTTGACATTTGGGTGTAGAAACTTTTCTTCTAACAAGTGTCAAATAGTCTACATCACAATTGACCTAGACAAGTATATTTCTATGTAGACAAGGATCTATATTGATTTTAAAAACTCAATTCAATATTTTTTACCATCTAAATTTGTTGTTATTGAATAATCTCCTTCATTTGATGGCCAATCATGATAAGTACTTACGTGACATTGGCAAAATTGTGGTGACTCTTCCACAAAAGCAGAGTTGAAGTTGTTTTTATAAACTTGTTGGAGGACTACCGTCACCATCCTTTCAGTTTTTTTTTGCAAAGAAGAATGCATTAAACCGGGGCTCACGTTCTTCACGAAAACGAGGCTTTGGAAAATTATGAAGTTAGTAAAGCGAAATGCAGAATCTGTGCCGGGAGCTGAGCAAGATTCTGTCTCCTAGAAAATCTCAGAAACTGCCTATTCTTGTTAAAGTAAGTTCAACCTATTTGAAGATTAGGAACCCACGCCTTCCAACTGCTTCTAATACAAATAGGTCAGAAATATTACCTAGGTACGGTGGATCCAACAATGTCTAATCATTTGCTGGGTCTTTGATTGCTGAAAGTGAGTAGGTAGCCGTTTAGTTGGATAGATTTCTTACTGTAGGTACTTACCAAATAAAAAAAAAGTATATTGCACATAATAGGGTTGTACTTATTTTCAAACTGGACTTCCAAACGAAGTAAAACTTGTAATATGGAAGTCAAGGCGCTCTCTTATATCTAGAACAAGAATACAATAAACGGCAAAGGAAGCATGCAAGACCAGAATACTTGGCAAACTAGTAAAAATAGTAGAAAATATTCATATAAGAAACTTTATACTATATTGTATTTAATTTATTTCAGTCTGAAACCGGACTTATTAATAATTTGAAATAATAAACAGTCAATAGGTGCATAGTTTTATTTATTAATATAATTATAGTATGTACAACTAGGTAATTCATTTTTGGGCCTCATATATCGATTCACCATTCAGGAACTATGTTATCTGTAATAACAAAACACAAAATTAATTATTTATTATTGATTTTCAGGAGGTTCAGGCTAAACTTTGGAACCAGCTCATGACTTGAATGCTTATCATGGTACACCCTGAAGCACGGAAGCACAGAGGTAGCCCTTTATGGAGGCACATAGGTAGAGGGTCTACAAGTTGTAACTCATGGAAGAACTGACATTACTCGTATAATAAGAAATTGATTTTAAGTACTTAAATAAAAATTGTACCTTTGTAAATGGCTTTGTCTCATTTTCCTTTCAGTAAGTTTGTTTTAAATAAACTTATTGTCACAGATTAACTAATAGTTCCTTTGGAAATTGTAGTCCACCAACAACATCTCAATCTGAGGGTTGGTACTTCGCACACTGCAAATAAATAATTAATCATTTTTAGTATGTGAATGAGGTAAGAACACTAACGATAAGTAATAAAGAAAAGAAAAAGCATGCACCTATCATATATCACTTGCTATGATATAAGATAGGTGCATGCTTTTTCTTTGATTGAAGATAAAAGTGAAGAATTTTCCTTTGTAAACCAAGAATTTTTATCAGACGATGCGACTATCTTCTTTCAATCCTCAAATAAGATTTTCAACTAATCGAGGACTACATTCTCTTAAATTAATCACACGCAGTAGGTACACCAATGCACAATGCTAATTATTTAGTAATTTCTTTCACTTAGATTTACTCGTACTTACTTTTTTTTGCCGTAGTCCCAAGTCTATTTATTTTCCAAAATCGAAACATTTGGACAATTAAATTTTGAATATTGTTTTCTAAAATATTTTGTTATTGTATCATTTATATCGATCCGACAGCCGTCACAATAAAAATAACGTTTCGTTGTTGCTTTGATTGAATAACATTACAATGTGGATAAGAGTAGTGTACATAATATTTATTTGTTACCTTTATTATTAAGTTCTAACCTATGTCTACTTATTATTACACTGTTTGTTGTCTCTAAGTAAATAAATAAACGTTCAAAATGTGATAAAACGTATCGATTGACACATTTTTGTCGACAACGAAACGCAATTTTATCGTAAAATTTTTAACGTCTATCTACAACACAGCACTCCGGCGTTGCTATGGAAAGAAAAGATATGTCTTTCTCTACGTAGAAACGCGAGTCTACCAGTCGGCTCATGCTCGGTTGGATAGAGATGTCAAGTAGGATAGAAAGAACTATGTCTATTCTACGTAGAGTAGAGATAGAATTGTCATGCTACGCCTGCTGGAGTATTTGCGTGATACTTCAACATACATACCAAACAGTCTAAAACTCTTAACACTATATTTTCGGCATCAGAATCGTTTCCCGACCTCGTAGCAATTACTTTTAAAAAAAAATTCAATGTACAGTTTTAAACGCTGAAGCTGAAACTCAATTTGATGAAATCGGGGTTGACTAGTCCGATCTAAATTTGGTATAGGAATGTGTTAGTTTATTAGATTAGGTATAATAAAAGCATATTTTTACTTTAGAATGTTTATTTTTTCATTACTGTAATAATGGATTGACAAATAATCAGAATAAGCAATTTTGTTTTGTTATTTTGCATTAAGACAATCATTTATAAACATAACTCTTTGTTTGACACAGTGATGCGTTGGCATTTTGAGTTATACATACGTTTGACCTTTTGTATTTACAAAATGATAGAAAATAAAATAACAAATATAGAATTGTTTGTATGACCAGTCTTTATTTAAAAAAAAAACGCAGGGGAAATAAATAATAATAACATCAAAAGGAATGATAATAAAGAAAAACATTTTCACGTTCCAAAAAAAAATATAGGTCTTGTACTTTCATATTTTGAAACTGTAAAATTTGACAAACTTAGTAAAAAAATTATTCCTGGCCTAGAAAGAGACGTACAGTATTAAAACTAAAGATGTGTATATTATAGCAATAGTTTATTTCCCGCTATCCTGTGAGCCTTGTGATGAAGATCCTGCGGTCGCCCCACCGCTACCTCCACCTGAGTAGAATACAGTAGAACCTTAATTATCCGAATTTCGATTATCCGAACCCTCAATTATCCGAACGCTCAATTTTATCCGAACGTTGACGCGAATTTTGTTTCATCGAACGTTGTTAGTTCGCTTTCGAATATTCCGCGCGCAATTTTAATGTATGTATGGACCTATTTCTTACATCGCGCAGAAAGAAACATGTTTTTATGTAAAAAACTTTATTAAAATGAAAAACAACCGCCTTCAAAAACTCAAAAGTTATTTGTCACTTCATAGGTTTTGAAGGCGGTTGTTTTTTTTTTGAAAAAAGTTTTTATTTTCCGCTTTTTAGTATCGCCTTAACGTCCATTAGTAAACGGCGACACAGTTCAATCAGAGATTGAAAGTCCTCCAAAGATTGAAGAAACAACGTCATCTATGTCATTTTTATGGGATTCTGTTGATTTTTTCAAAAGCGCTGAATCAATTTCTATAAAATTTGTATGGGACCATTTTGGAATAAACCCATTTCGAAAAGAATTTTGCAAATCCGTCTATATATGACGGAGTTACGCCCGAACATACATAAAAAAAAAATACAAACATCCGAATTGATAACCTCCTCCTTTTTGAAGTCGGTTAAAAAGGTGTTGTATTTGTTTGATCTTGGTCCAAAACACCCACATTTCGATTATCCGAACTTTGATTATCCGATATAGTTTCGGTCCCAATTAGTTCGGATAATCGAGGTTCTACTGTGGAGCGACTGATCTCAATAGGGACTAACCAAGTACGAAGGAGATACTATAGTGCACAAGTGTGTGCGCAGACACAGGTGCACTCCCTCTTCCCTCAATCTCATAGTCCGGTGGGACGGCAATCCGTCATGAACGGGGAGAGATCAGGCGCAGGACCAATGGCTTAAAGTGCTTTCCGAGGCACGAGGGTACATACCTCCTCCTCTATGGCCTCCACCACCACCTACTTCAAAATCTGAAAATAAATGAAGAGTCAGTCTCAAGCTTGGCATTTGTTAGTTTAATAAACGTTATAAAACTTTTTTACAAAATGATAACCGCCATCAAAAACTAAAAAGTGATAAATAACTTTAGCACAGAACACATATGACTTTAGTTTCGGAAGTCGGCGGCTTTTGTTCCGTTTGTTGTTTCGTATTGCCACTGTCTTTCGAAACTTAAGTTTCGTATTGCCACCGACTTCCGAAACTAAATTCATAATATGTGATTGTGTTCTGTGCTAAAGTCACGAGTATTTACCACTTATTAGTTCTTGAAGGCGGTTGTTTTTCTTTTTATTCTTCTTAACGCTAAAAAAATAATTTTCGACATCAATCCACAATTGCCAGAGAAATCGCGTCATAAAGTGTGTGAAAATCAATAAAATTAAGTCGCCTAGTTTTCCACTCTTAAAGGTGAAATTATTTTTATGATTTTTATATGGAACCACCCCTGCCCTGAGGCATACCCTATCCAGTCAAACTTCGTATATTTTCCTAGGAGGGAAATGTTGACTACACCTGAAGTGTCACTTTAACGATGACATTTCTTTGTTTACATTTTTGATCTCGAATTTCATTTCTGGGTATAATAAAAAACTATAAACATTCAGTCTAATTGTGAACCGAAGGAGGTTCTCTTTTTAAGTTGGTTAAAAACTGCTCATACTTGCGCCCGCGTTGCTGTCGGAACTTGCGCCTGAGGTTTGCTGTAAGCTCTGTAAATGAATACAAAAATCGATAAGTAACAAAATATTGGTATACTCATCGTTTATTTTTTTTCACATATACAAATAAAACTAGCGACCCGTCCTGGCTTCGCACGGGTGCAATGTAGATGAAACTGTACGTAAAAGGATCCGTTCACACAGACCGGCTCGGACAGCATCGGCCGGCGCTGTTCTTTTCACACAGACCGGCGCGAGTTGTACGCTTGGAACAGTACTGCCGGTCGGCCGCGCGAGCACGCAATCGGGGCCGATCGGCTCCTCTTATTATTTCACACTAAGCGCGTTAGGTTTGCTCTTAAGCATTCTCTATAATAAAAGAAGTGACATGTAAAAATAAACCTGATGATACAAAACTCTGTTTTAAACGTGATAAAAAATGTGCTCTCCTCTTCGAGCCGGTCTATGTGAACGGACCCTTTACCTTCCTCTTGAATCTATCTATTGAAAGAAAGAAAGAAAGAAAAAGCGTTCATTCGCCGCCCAGGACAAAAGCACACAAAAATAACATAATAAAAAAAAAAGAAACGAAAATCAAAACAAAAAAAAACAACAAAAAATCCACATTACAAATCGTATCGTAGTTTAAAAGATCTAGGCGTGCAGAGGGATAAATGGCGGGAAGCGACATGGTTTACACTATGTACAGTTACAGTATCATTTTTATTTCTACAAACGCCAGCACATCAAGCCATACCAAACTTCCCAATTCAATATGAAATTTATATTTTTGTTATAAAGTTGAAAATCTATCAAAGAAATTTGACAGATTGTTGTAACTAGATGTGCTGGCCTCTTTACAACAAAGGTGGAACAGGTGTAGGTACTAGTGTAATAAGTATGAAATACTAATAACTGTGAACGTGAATTTGTTTGTTTGTGACGCTTTTACGGCTATTCTACTGAACTGATTTTGATGAAATTCGGTATCAACAATGCTTAAACCCCAAGAAAGGGTCTACTTTTTAATCCGCGACTAAGGAAATAGCTATATTTATTCAGCTCCATTCTCGTTTCGCTGAACGATTTTGGTTACACTTGAAAAAAAAACCGTTTTCTCAAAATTTTAAATTTACACTTGTGTCGGTAGTTCCCACGTATTTTTACCAGCTTTTTATTAGCTTCACCTGTATGTTTGTATGTTTGTTTGTAACCGACTTCTTTGGGCGCGATTTTGACCCACTTTAAACGGCCAGATTTCGTTCAAACTTTGTAGATTTATCGAGGACCGATGACAATACACTAATTAGATAAAATTATTTAAAAAAAAACAAAAAAAAAAAAAATTGCTTGTAACCGACTTCTTTGGGCGCGATTTTGACCCACTTTAAACGGCCAGATTTCGTTCAAACTTTGTAGATTTATCGAGGACCGATGACAATACACTAATTTGACAAAATTATTAAAAAAAAACAAAAAAAAAAATTGCTTGTAACCGACTTCTTTGGGCGCGATTTTGACCCACTTTAAACGGCCAGATTTCGTTCGAACTTTGTAGATTTATCGAGGACCGATGACAATACACTAATTTGATAAAACTATTAAAAAAAAACAAAAAAAAAAAATTGCTTGTAACCGACTTCTTTGGGCGCGATTTTGACCCACTTTAAACGGCCAGATTTCGTTCAAACTTTGTAGATTTATCGAGGACCGATGACAAAACACTAATTTGATAAAATTATTAAAAAAAAAAAAAAAAACATTTGTCGTTCAAAATTAGTTGCCGAAAAAACAGCTATTATATATATACTAGGAAGGTACTGCATAAGCGCCCCTGGTAGAATAAATGTACATAATATTTATAGATATAACCAAACTAAAAAGTAAAAAATAAATAATAGTTTAAAAAAACTAAAAACACGCTTTTTATAGAAAACCAAACTAAAAAAAAGAAAATAAATTTTAATAAATTACATATTTTATTTAAAAAAAAGCGTGGGGTGCATGGTGTCAATAGTTATAAATATTTTATTGACAGATATGAGTAGAGTGATTATCATTTTGATAATATCTTAAAAAGCACCCCACGCTTTTTTTAAAATAAAATATGTAATTTATTAAAATTTATTTTCTTTTTTTTAGTTTGGTTTTCTATAAAAAGCGTGTTTTTAGTTTTTTTAAACTATTATTTTTTTATATTTTAGACTTGGCTCCCTTATAAAAGGTGTAACATATTCATGACTAATTTCAACCCCAGAAAGAAATGGCTTATGTTTAACGAACCTCCAGATCTACTAAATGATCACCAATAATAGTAAATAATATAAAACCAAAAATTGTACAGGTATGTACACTATACTGCTGGGTTGGTGAGGAGTAAAACACTGATGAGCTTCTTTCTTCGATTTATTAGGAGGAGAGTTTCCCTCTAGATAGCTTGCTGTCGAATGTTAATATTGAACCGAAATGTTCCTGAATTTATACATTACAATATTTCAAAAAACGCGGGAAAAACTAAAATCCAATCAAATTAAAACAAATTAGCGGGAATTATTAATACAAATTATCTATAGTATCGCGAAACTTGACCGTAACGAGGACCGCGTGACAATATTTGCGTTTTTCTCTAATTATTTCTATATAAACATATGTAAAACTATATGTAATCCTATTCTATGTACCGAGATTTACAAGAGAAAAATATAAAACTATCACTAAACATTACATAATAAACTTATATACTCTAACGTTAAGTCTACTATGTACACAATACAAAATGTTAAAAAAACTATCGAACTATAAACTCTAAACTATTAATTGAGCGTTGTTAATGTTTATATACATTCCTATCATTACCTATATACCACTATAACACTATAGACTATATAATTCACCTATGAACTGTATTTTCACTGTACCGCACAGTTAGCACTGTTTATGTACATTCCTATTAGTGTCTATTGCCTATGTAACACTATTACACTATAACACTATGTATTTTCACTGTCCCGCACATTACTCCCGCCGTGCGACCGCGTCGCATCAGCTACCGGTGCGGGCTCGACGTTCGTAGGCAGGGGCAGGATCACCAGCTTCCTCACTGGCCGGCGCAGGATACCTCCTTTGGTCAGCACGTCCACCGTCCGCGCGATGTTGTCGGGTCCAGGATATGTAGCGACGACTTTTCCTCGGATCCACACATTGCGGGGCAGGTTCGGGTCGACGATCTGTACGAGGTCATTTACTCGTACTGTTTGACCTCGTCCGTAGGGCTCCCGCCGGTGTTAGAGTTCAGGAAGATACTCCTTAACCCAGCGGAGCCAGAAGACGTCGGCTAGTCTCTGTGCGGCACGCCAGCTGGATCGTGAAACGGTGTCTTGCTCGGTGAAGGTGCCTAGCTGCGGCACTCGTCCTGGCCCTCCCAACAAGAAGTGGTTAGGAGTGAGGGCTTCTGGATCTTCTGGACTGACTGAGACGTGAGTCAGCGGACG
Source organism: Charanyca ferruginea (assembly GCA_947361185.1). Lineage (NCBI taxonomy): Eukaryota > Metazoa > Arthropoda > Insecta > Lepidoptera > Noctuidae > Charanyca > Charanyca ferruginea. The sequence goes on along the minus strand of OX376056.1, from coordinate 18,340,062 downwards.
ACTGTTGACGGTGTACTCTACTTCTGTAAGTAGGGTCGTGAGGACTTCTTCTGTTGGGTGACGTTAATGTAACGTCGCGGTGAGTGCCGTTTTTACTGAGCGAACCATTCGCTCCCAGGCTCCGCCCATAAAAGGAGCTTCAGGGGCGGAATGTAGCGCCAGGAGATTGTCTTCTTTGCCGCTTCGTCTGCAGTCGCTGTATCGATCGCCTGTCTTATTTCCTTGTCAGCAGCCTTAAGGTTGGTGCCGTTGTCCGACCAGATCTCAGTCGGGCAGCCTCGTCGCGCTATCAGCCTTCTGACCGCCATCACCGCGGAGTCGGCGCTGAGTGAGCCGGCGACTTCCAGATGTATCGCCCGCGTCGTGAGACATGTGAAGATGGCTACGTATCTCTTCTGTCGAGTTCGTCCGACGGTCACGGAGAGGGGTCCGAAGTAGTCTACCCCGGTGAAGGTGAAAGGTCGCTTGTGATGAGCTAAGCGACACGCTGGCAGGTCCCCGGTTCTCGGATGCGGTGGTACTTGTGTTTTCATTCTGCAAAACAGGCATTGTCGTAGTAGAGTGCGTGTGATAGGGCGTAGTCTTAGTACCCAATACTGCTGTCTGCACTCGTTGACTGTAGCTTCTACGCCGGAGTGATGTAGTTGCCGATGAATACCCAGCACCCAGAGCTTGACTGTAGGATGATCACCATCGATTACCAGCGGGTTCTTGACTTCTTCCTCTATGTCTTTGACTGCTTGAATGCGACTTCGTAATTTAATTGTACCGTTTATAGATACAACGCTGAGCTGGCGAAGGCGGCTTTCTTTATTGATAGGCTTCCCATTGTTCAGGCTGTTTATTTCTTCTGTAAATGACTCTTCTTGAGAAGATCGCATCAGGAGTTCTTCTGCTGTTTTGAGCAGCTCTGCTGTGACCGGTAGCAGCTTCTTCTCTTCTTGTGACGACTTCTTTGTCGTCGTAGGGGTTTGCCTTTTTACTGTCGTCTTGTTCTTCTTCCAGCCTGGATCAACTTCTTTATTTTTCTTTGTTCTTCTGTAGTTGATTTTCTGTTTGTTAGCTCTGCAGAGTTGGATAAACTGCAGAACACGCGCTGCTGAGTATCGGAGTCTGTCCCAGTTGGAGAACTTCGTTGGGTCAGGCAGACCCTCTGCAAGCTTCGGTCTTGTCTTGTCGCTCACATGATGCATCTTCTCTTCCTCGGAAGATTCTTCTGCTATTGTTCTTGTGGTTTCTGTTGGCCATGAGTCTTCTGTCTGGTATAAGAAGTCAGGCCCTTTGAACCACCGATGATTTCTGTTGAAGGCTACTGGTACGTCTCGTGTGGCGTCATCCGCTACGTTTAGCTTCGTCGGAACCCAGCGCCAGTCGTTGACTTTGGAACTCTCTTCTATTGCTGCTAGACGATGAGCCACGTAAGGTTTGTAGGAACGTGACCCTGTCCTTATCCATGTTAGGACAGTCTTGCTGTCTGTCCAGAACACTTTGCGGTCGGGCTTCCTTTCATGTTCTTCGACTACTGTCTCTGCGAGTCTGGTGCCCATAACCGCTGCCTGTAGCTCCAGTCTGGGGATCGACGTCAGCTTCAATGGCGCCACTTTTGCTTTGGCTATGACGAGGGATAGGGCCACCTCGCCATCTGCTGCTACTGCTCTCCAGAAGAGGACCGCAGAGTAGGCAGACTCGCTGGCGTCGCTGAAGACGTGGAGTTCTAGAGAGGCAGCGTCACTGTAGTGTAGGTATCGCCGCGGGATTGATACTTTGTGGAGGTTCTTCAGGTGTGCCATCCACGTGTCCCACTGCTCCGCCAGGTCTTCATCGATCTTGTCGTCCCATGCTGTCCCTCTGCGCCAGACTTCTTGAAGTAGTTGCTTCGCCCTAATTGTGATAGGCGAGGCTAACCCGTTCGGGTCGAAGAGCGACATTACTATTCTCAGTGCTTCCCTCTTTGTCGGCTGTTTACCTTCTATAAGTGTTGAAGGTATTCTGGCTAAGTTGAGGTTGAAGGTGAGCTCGTCAGAGTCAATCTTCCATATGACGCCCAGGACTCGTTCAGTCTTCTCTTCTGTTTTGTAGAGTTCTATGTCTTCTGTCTGACCGTGTTCTCCGAGTTTTTCTAGGAGCGACGCTGAGTTTGACTTCCACTGTTTCAACTCGAAGCTGGCCTTCATGTGCACTTCTCGCACACTCTTAGTAATGCGTTCAGCGTCTTCGAGGCTTCTGAAACTGTCTAAGTAGTCGTCGACGTAATGCTTCTGTATGATTGCGGTGGCAGCTTCGGGGTGAGTTTCGTCATGCTGTTTGGCGTTCAAGTTCTTTACGTAGATAGCTGTAGATGGCGAACTTGATGCCCCAAAGATCAATGACGTCATTCTGTATTCTTCTGGAGGTTGGCCGTCTCGTCGATCTCCGCGCCATAGGTACCGCAGTGCATCTCTGTCTTCTGTTTTCAGTTTTACTTGCATGAACATCTCCTTGATGTCAGCTGTGACTGCGACCATGTGTTGTCGGAACCGCATGACGACGCCTGGCAGCGGCTGTAGTAGGTCAGGACCTTTAAGCAGCATGTCATTGAGTGCCACCCCTTTGGTCTTGGCCGCCGCGTCGTGTACTACCCGAAGTTTGTCTGGCTTCATCGGGTTGATTACTGCAAAGTGTGGCAGGTACCACGTCTTGTCAGCTGTCTTCTGTTTCGGGGCAGGTTCAGCGTATCCCTTTGCGATGAGAGCGTCCATCTGTTCGACGTACTTTTTCTTTAGTACGGGGTCACGATCAATCTTCTTTTCTATGTTGAAGAGCCTCTTCAGTGAGTTTTCGTAGTTGTTCGGGAACTTGACATCTTCTTTGCGCCAGAGAAGACCGGTTTGGAATCTTCCTTCTTCTGTCTTGGTCGTGGTCTTCTCCAGAATACGAAGGGCTTGTTCTTCTAGATCAGTCTTCGGTCTCTTGGGGTTTAAGCAGAGTGCGTCCATCTCGAAATATTGCTTCACGAGGTCTTCTATGTTTTCTTCTGGATCTTCTGCGATGTGTGACACGAAGTCTATCTTCTGCCCGAAAGTTCGTGTCTGACTGCCGTGAAGTACCCAACCCAGCGGCGTGAGAGATGCCACTGGGTGGTTGTTGTCCCCTCTTCTGGTTTCCGATGTCAGCAGAAGATGCAAGTTGTCTTGACCGATAAAAACTCGTGGCTTCGCATTCGCATATGTAAGGTGTCCTTTGATGTCGCGTAAGTGTTGACATCCATCCACCATTTCTTGTGGAACCCGTTGAGACGAAACTTGCAGATTCTTCACTGTGCGTGCTTGTATTTGCTCTTCATGTTCGTTGAGCCCCTTTAGTTTGATGGTGACTCTTCTGGATGCTGATTCTGATGTCTTCATGTCGTTGATGGTTTCTATCTTCAGTGGATCTATGGGTCCCGTTGCTCCGATGCTTGCTGCCACGCTGTCGTCGACGAGCGTGACTGTAGACCCATCGTCCATCAACGCGAAGGTGTTGACAGCCCCTTTTGGTCCCTTCACTTGAACAGGTAGGATCTTCAGATAGGATTGCTTCTTGACTGTCCAAATCGAATTAATGACTTCTGTTGCTTCTTTATCTTCTGTCTTCTCTGCTTTCTTCTCGTAGTGCAGCATCTTGTTATGAGAGTACTTGCAGCTGTTGACACCGCACGGATTAGGTTTGCAGTGGTGTGTCTTGGTTCTATAGCGAAGACATCTGAAGCAGAGGCGTTTGGACTAGGCCATATCCCATCTTGCATTGGCGTCCAACTTCTTGAATTGTTCGCATTCTGTTGCGTTGCTGTGCCCCGTGTTTTCACATACGATGCACATCGAATTCTGTGTCTTCTCAGTCACGTTGTTGACCCTTTGCGTCTTTTTCTGTGGTGCGGCTGAAGTAGGTGCTGCCATCTGTTCAGGCAGCGCGTAAGGTCCGCACAACTCCGCTTCCCTTTTGAAGAATTTTTCTATCTTGATGAGGCAAGGATCTTCACGTGGCTGTGTGGCTGAGAAGTCGTAGTATCTGTATCGTAGAGTCGGCGTCAGCTTGTCCACTATTGTCTTCGTGAGTTCAGGGTTGTACATGTAGTTTATTTATTTATTTATACTTCATGCACAAAGGTACAAAGGCGGACTTAATGCCTTAGGCATTCTCTACCAGTCAACCAAGGGTGATGAAGAGATAATATGGCGGGTGCATAACAAAAAGTAATAATTAAAAAGTTAAAAAGATGTAAACTCATATACATAATTATATATCTGGATACCATATACCTACATAAACATATACATACATACATACCTACATATATATAATATGTAAAAGAAAAGGGGGTTTTGAGATGACTCTGCTTACTTGTTCTGAAAATAAAATCTCAATTTCCGCTTAAATGCATACCGAGTGGTGGCCATCCTGATATCGAGAGGAAGTGCATTCCAGAGAAGAATGGCTTGAATATGAAAGGAAGAATGAACGAAATCAGAAGTATGAGAAGGGCAAAGTAAAAGAAGATTGTTAGAAGACCGCAAATTCCTAGTGTGCAAAGAACATAGATATTCAAACTCAAACTCAAAAAACTCAAACTCAAATCATTTATTTCAAATAAACCATTTACAGGCACTTTTGAATTGTCAAGGAGTCAGTCAGTCAAAATTGAAAGTGGGATATTAAATAAGAAGGAGGAGAGAGAGAGTTGAGCAGGGAGAATAAAGTTGTTAAAGCACGCAAACTTCTTCTTTGGCGAATGGGCAACCATTTTAACTCGGACCTGTAGCTAGACACATGATCATATTTCCTCAAGTTGAAGATAAACCTGATGCAGTTATTCAGGACCCTATCCAGCTTATCCAACAAAACCGCATTCAAGTCAAAGTAGCACACGTCACCATAGTCGATTATAGGGAAGATTAAAGTCTGCACAAGCATCGTCTTTGTCTTCGCAGGCAAAAAGCTTCTCAGACGATACAAAGATCGCAAAGTTCCGTTAGCTCTTTGACAGACACTAGAAACCTGACTTTGCCAACCAAGCGTCGAATCAAGATGCAAACCGAGATCTTTTACGCTATTGCTAATGGGGATGACGGTACCATTGAAAATAACTGGAGGAAGAGAGCTAACCGCCACTTTACCCATCATACGTGAGCTTCCGATTATAATGGCCTGACATTTTGAGGGGTTTACGGCCACACCAAATCTATCAGACCAATCTTTTATAGCATCCAAGTCTCGGTTTACATCTTCTATAGCGTCCGATAAACCTTCTACCCGGGCAGCTGTATATAATTGAAGATAATCGGCATAAAGATGATACGAACACCGAAGACAGTGAGTAATAAAATTAATGAAGATAGAGAATAGCAATGGAGAAAGAATACCGCCTTGTGGAACGCCAGCATCCAGGTCAAGCCAACTTGACGAGCTCTCGTCAACGCGGACCGACTGCTGACGTCCCCGAAGATAAGACGAGAACCATTCCAGCGCCTCGGAGGAAACCATAAGATGTGAGAGGATGGATATGAGAATGTCATGATTGACGGCATTAAACGCATTGGAGAAATCTATTAAAACCAACACAGTAACCTTAGTATCACCCATTGCCTCTCTAATGTCACCAGTCACTTTGAGGAGAGCGGAGGTAGTGCTGTGCCCAGGCCTGAAGCCAGACTGGAATGAGCTTACAAGGCTGTTCCGGTGGACAAACCCTGAATGCTGCTTGTGCACACAGGCCTCGAGCACTTTAGACAGGAAAGGAAGAATGGAAATTGGACGAAAATGGTTAGGAAGTGAGGGCCTAGAGACTTTAGGAAGTGGACGGACATAAGCCATGCGCCACTGGGAAGGGAATTGTCCGGAATCAAGGGAAAAGTTGATAATGTGGGTAATTGGTGGAAGAAGAAGGTCGAGGAGCAAATTTACCATATAACGACTGATGTTGTCATGGCCCACCGCCTTAGATTTAATAGATAGGATGGTCCTCCTAATTTCATCCAAGGCGACTGGAGAAAAGCGAAATGGTTCAATAATGGAACCAGGTAGGCCAGAAATGAAATCCACCGTCGGAGACAACATGTGGGCATCCATATGACAAGTGGTTGTAAAGTGACGGTTGATATCATCCAGGCCAATGGTCTTCGGGAAATCCACAAGACGTGGTCTACCGATACCCAGAGATCCGAGAAATTTCCAGATATCAGCAGTAGAAGAAGATGAAATGTTTTCGAGAATATGGCGGCGTTTGGCGTTACGTATCATCTGATTACACCGATTTCTTGCAGCTTTGAAGAGGTTCCTATTTCCTTCACTGCGATCCTTTTTTAACTTCCGAAAGGCCCGATCCCTGCGCCTCATCGCCATACTAACACCAGTCGTCATCCAAGGAGCAGGTGGACGCCTAAGCTTAACCGTCTTCACAGGAGCGTGTCGGTCGTAGAGAGCAAGGACCGATCGATTGAAGATATGCAACTTGTCGTCTGTTTGTTGCATCTGCAAGGAGTCGCCAATCGAGTTCCGACGCATCCTGACGTAGCTTCTCCACATCCATTCGCGCAAAACAACGCGTGTGCAGAACTTTAGGAACAGGTTTAGGAGGTTTTAGGACATACGAGAGGGAAATGAGGTCATGGTGGGAAAAACCAGGTGCAGGACACTGGCCATGAGTGGACACCCGAGAAGGAGAGGTTGTTAGGACTAAATCGAGCCATGTGTCATCCCCTGAAATATTGAAATGAGTGGGTTGCAGAGGAAGAACATGGAGACTAACAGACTCGATTATGTAAAGAAGTTTACGGGACCGAGGGGTTGGGTGCGCAAGGTCTGTGTTGAAATCGCCCATGATGACACAATGTGCATACTCTGACCCTACAGAATCCAGCGCCAACTCAAGGTTGGGAAAGTAATCAACGACGGGAGGGCAATAGACAACGCCAAGTAGTGCTTTGACACCTTTGATATAGATCTCCAGAAATAGGTACTCAGCGGAAGCACTATAAAGTGAAGGAGAAGAGGCAATGATTTTGAATGGAAAATCGCTACGGAGATAAATAGCAACACCACCTCCACCCTTTCCAATTCTATCGTTACGGATAAGCACGAAGCCGGGAAGAGGGTAGGTGGTAGAGAGAAGATGAGGTTTGAGCCAACTCTCGGAAATCAGGACGGCGTGGACGTTGGCGTCAGAGAAGGTATCTAATAGATCACTGTAATGACTTGGCAAACTTTGTGCGTTGATGTGACAGACATTAAACGAATGACCTTTCTGTTCACTGAAGGCCTGACGCACAAAGCCACCAAGGGTGTCGGTCAATGAACAATAACTTGCATCAGCAGAAGAATTAAAAGAAGCATTGGCAGAGTGAAAAGAGTCATTGTCAGACGACATACAATAAAAATAATAATATAAATAAAATAATATAAATATCACGCGAATATGCGATTAAATTTTTTAAAACTATATGGCTTCGGTGCAACACCACTATCTGTGCACCACCCACCAGCAACACCAGTACAAAAATACTAACAATAATAACATGAAAGAGAAAACATATTACAAACACGAATCAAATAATACAGTTATGATGACAGACTACAAAAAGTTAAACGTGGAACAGGGCGACATGGGACGTCATATTGACAATATATTGACAGGAGACAGTGACATTATTTTAAGTTATTAGCAGCGTGACCACTTTTAGTAGATTTCTACTTTTTTGGTAGATTTGAGACAATGAGAACGATGATTTAGTAGTCGGATGATTTAGTAGTAATTTCAGTAGAAAATCGGTATAGTTTAGTAGATTCGATAGAAAACCGGTGTTTTTGAACATTCTAAAAAATGGTAATCCAAAATACAAGTACCCAGGCCAAAAAAAACAAAATGTCAACACTATTTACCTAGGTATGTCTTCATGATATCACTATGAATGAAGCTATGAAGTTAAGCACTGAAGACGAGGCGGTATACGTTAGAAAATCGCTAGCTATCTCGGTCATTCGGTTCAGCATGGGCATTAGTTCATATTATTTGTTTTGAAATTAAAATATTGTTGCGTGCGTAGTTCAAATTCAAATTTTCAAATTAAAACAAAAGTGAAGCAACCGCAACGTTTAAATCATGAAAAGGAAATACAACAGCACTATCGTGCTGAATGGCAGGACAATCCATCTTTTTCAGCGTGGCTGTGAAAATTTCGCGAAAGCAAAACACATAATCTTACATGTTAGAGAGGGTTTAAAAAATGCTGGAAAATATACGAATTTTAAACCTAAAGTATCGATGACACAAGTCATGAAAACATATTACTATACAACCTTGTATAAAAATGTCAAAAAGGATAGTGATGCTAATGCTGAGAATAAATAAATAAGTATGAAACAACAAAATGTTCATAAATATGTTTTATTTTATGTACCAAACACCTAGAAAAAATTAATTATTAATGGTAGAATTTAAGTAGAATTTGAAACAGGGCTTGGTAGATTCTGGTAGATTTTAGCAACATTTTTGGTAGATCGTGTGATGAAAAAGTGGTCACGCTGGTTATTAGTGGACTTCGTGGAGTGACATTACAAATTCACAGACATAAATCAATCAAGAAATTGTAAATAAAAAGACAAAAGTATTAGTTATAATCTAGAAAAGAGAATAGTAAGCGGGTAGAAGTGTACAATTAAAAATTATAGAACAATTACACGAAGTATGACTACAGTGAAGATATTGCAAAAATGTATGATAATAAATTTTGAAGAAAGCTCTGAAGATATCAATTAATTCTTACGACCGCCGCCGCCAGACCTGCTACCTGCTACGGATGACTCCTCGGTCTTCTTAGGGAACTCTGCCATCAAGGGATTGAGTTCCTCTAAAGTAGAAAGTTTGTGCCGTTTTCCGTCAGGGGTTCTTATAATTATGACCCCATCCTGAGTCCAGCATGCCGGCATCCCAAAGTGCAATCGCGCCTTACTGAAGACATTCTGCCTAGCCCGCGTCAGGAACTCTTTTACTGTGACTGCGGAGCCCTTTAGCGCTGCTTTTGCCTTCCAAACAGCAGACTTATGGTCAACACTAGTGAATCTTACCAAGATCGGTCTGCTACGTGTGGCATCTTTGTTGGGAGTCCCCAGTCTGTGGCACACCATGATAGATGATGCAGTAACGTTGGGCAGGGCCAGCTTGTTTTGCAGTACGTCTAACACGAGAGCCTTGCAGTCCTCCTTGTCAGCTTCAGCGAACCCGGTAAAGATGAGGGCTTTCCGACGTGATCGTGTCTCCAACTCATCAACCGCTCTGGAGCACTCTGTGATCTGTTTCCGAAGAAGACCCAGCATACCGAACATAAGGTCCCGGAATGAACGGAACTCCTCAGCAATTTTAGCAACAGTGTCCTTCGCAGGTCCTGCAGATTGAATTTGTGCCTCAAGCTCACCCATCTTTTTTAGAAAGCAATCCTCTAAGCTCTTCTGGGCGAATTGAATATCATCAAGCTGAGACATATTAGTAGATTTTGTAATAGTTGATAAACTTCTTGAAGTGAGTGATAAAAAGTACAAGTGAACAGCTGGCAGGAGGTGTAATTTAACTTTATGTCACATGGACTGTTTTACCAACGTTTGTAATTATTAATTAGTGGTAAATACAACCAATATTATTATTAAAATTGTTAAAAGTTAATTAATTATATTAAAAATTGAAATTGTTTAACAAAATTGTGTGTTTACTTTTATAGCACCTACCCGCGAAAAAGTAGTTGAAACAACCCAAAGTTTTCAGTGTCGCCACCGCGTTGGATACTTTAGTGGCGAATATGCAGATGTCCCTCGGCGACTCAGTAAGGCGCGGTAAGCTTCGAAGCGTCTCCATCTCTAGCATGGCTATTGACTCTGGTCTTCCGAATCTTGACTCCAAAGTCTTCATTACTTCAGCTGGATGCGCGTTGGTTATCAGTAGACCTTCGACCGCTTCTCTGGCTTTTCCCTTCAGGTTTCTTCTAAGTCGATTCATATTTTCAACTGAAGTGAACATTGCTTCTGTCTCGTAGTAGGCGGCGCGAAAGGGTAGCCACTCTTGATGAGACCCACTGAAGAACGGTAACTCGACGAACTTGGGTCGCTGCGTGATGCTGATAGCCCGAGTAATGGCTTCAGCTAGGAGGGCCATGTCGGTTTGACCTCCCGCCGGTGACTGACGTGTTTCTTCATGCTTCGCTGGCCTTGATTTTTCTATGCGGACGACCATTGGTTCTTCTGGGGGTTTGTGAGGTTCGTCGGCGATTGTTAACACCGGACGAGTCACTTGCTGTTGTTCCAACCAGTCGCCCACTCTTTCGTTAACTTCTGACTTCGAGTAGAGAGTGACGTCATCTTCTTCCTCTTCTGAGTCTTCCTTCTCCAAGGCAGCTAAGCGTGCTGCGGCTAGTTCCACTTGAAGGCGCAGTAAATCTTCTTTCGCCTTCGCAAGTTTGAGTTGCTTCGTTCTGCTGTGTGTAGACCCCCCCTTTCCCTCCTTCTTGCTAGGGGGGCGGAGGTCCTGTAGTCCGGCGTTGCTTCTCATAACTTGCTTCACTGTAGCGGTTTCTGTTTCTTGATAACTTTCTTTGTTGACAGTAGCGGGCGGCTTCATCAGCTGTTTGCCCTTCGCTTCCGCAGTTAGCGTCGTCGCAGCGGAGGGGGTTACGGACGGGGCGACGGCGGTAGCGGGGTGCGAGGTGGCGGAGGCGGTTGCTGATGAGGCGGCGGTCGCAGCAGTCGAGGTGGTTGCATCGGTGGCGGAAGTCACGGTGGATGGGTCAGTTGCCGCGGAGGTGTCTGTTCGTTCTGAAGTCTCCGTGGCGCTCGTCCCTGTTTCTGTAGATTCTTCCGTGCTAGCTTCCGCGCTGTTGCCGGTCGGCGAGCTTCTGGTCTCGGTCGATGACGGCTTCTGTTCCCCAGACGGCTTGCGGCCCCTCCCTTCTGAACGTGTAACCGGCATGCTGTCCGCTGATGAATATCTTGAAAACTCTTCCTAATGAATCTTCCCTATTAACTGTAGCACGACGTCTTCACGTAGAGAAATCTTCCCTAATAACTGTGGAACGAAGTCTTCCCTATTAACTGTAGCTCGACGTCTTCTGGTGGAGAAATCTTCCCTAATAACTGTGGGACGAAGTCTTCCCTAATAACTGTAGCTCGACGTCTTCTGGTGGAGAAATCTTCCCTAATAACTGTGGGACGAAGTCTTCCCTAATAACTGTAACTCGACGTCTTCCTGGTGGAGGATTCTTCTTACCGTAGTACGAAGTCTTCAAGTCTATTCCCCACTATATCCGTGTCGAAGAACCATTAATGTATAGGTATGTACACTATACTGCTGGGTTGGTGAGGAGTAAAACACTGATGAGCTTCTTTCTTCGATTTATTAGGAGGAGAGTTTCCCTCTAGATAGCTTGCTGTCGAATGTTAATATTGAACCGAAATGTTCCTGAATTTATACATATTTTTTACAGGTAATTCACCAATCAAATTCAATTACAATATTTCAAAAAACGCGGGAAAAACTAAAATCCAATCAAATTAAAACAAATTAGCGGGAATTATTAATACAAATTATCTATAGTATCGCGAAACTTGACCGTAACGAGGACCGCGTGACAATATTTGCGTTTTTCTCTAATTATTTCTATATAAACATATGTAAAACTATATGTAATCCTATTCTATGTACCGAGATTTACAAGAGAAAAATATAAAACTATCACTAAACATTACATAATAAACTTATATACTCTAACGTTAAGTCTACTATGTACACAATACAAAATGTTAAAAAAACTATCGAACTATAAACTCTAAACTATTAATTGAGCGTTGTTAATGTTTATATACATTCCTATCATTACCTATGTACCACTATAACACTATAGACTATATAATTCACCTATGAACTGTATTTTCACTGTACCGCACAGTTAGCACTGTTTATGTACATTCCTATTAGTGTCTATTGCCTATGTAACACTATTACACTATAACACTATGTTTTACTGCCCCGCACAAAAAATAGTAAATGGTCACCAAAATGGTTTGACTTTAAAAATTTGATTCTGGCGTAGGGTCACAGTTCTACCCTAACCTAACCATGTCGGATCCGCCCCAGGGGGGTCAAAAAGATTTTGGTTATTTTGCACACTAAGATTTTGTGACCATTTAGTACATTTGGTATAATTTTGTATATTTTTTTGGTAAGGGAGCTTAAGATCCTAAAGTATTTTTTGGTGATCATTATATTTATACCCGAAATAAATCAGTGGTTAATAAATTAAGTTGTTGAATAGAATCTACTTACATTTCCCACCAGCATCGTAACTACGAAAATAATGAGGATATTCTTAAACATTTTGATATAAACTATCAGCTAACCGTTCAGTTCTACCCTAACCTAACCATGTCGGATCCGCCCCAGGGGGGTCAAAAAGATTTTGGTTATTTTGCACACTAAGATTTTGTGACCATTTAGTACATTTGGTATAATTTTGTATATTTTTTTGGTAATGCTTAAGATCCTAAAGTATTTTTTGGTGATCATTATATTTATACCCGAAATAAATCAGTGGTTAATAAATTAAGTTGTTGAATAGAATCTACTTACATTTCCCACCAGCATCGTAACTACGAAAATAATGAGGATATTCTTAAACATTTTGATATAAACTATCAGCTAACCGTTTGGTTCAAATGGACACTTCAATTTGATCCACGACCAGAGCTACATGCTTTTATAGACAAAAATATCACCCACCGTCGGAATTTTTTTATAAATTATGATGGCAAAATGATTGTTATTTTAATACAAGGACATAATTATTTAATACTAATATTTGCTCGCGACTCCTCCCTTTGACCCGTAGCATCCAGTTAGTCTGGAAGCAGCATAGTTGGGATACAGTGAGTAAGTTTCGCACTTCCTCCTTTAAAAAAAAACACAATCATTTGATTGTTTTTGCATCACTTGACAAAATGTATCACTTGACTTTTTTTTGAGATTTCTAGGTTGGTCCCATAGTGTAAATAAATTGATCATAATTATGAGTGCCAATGACCCTATGTCTGGTTTTTGGTAAACAAAAAAAAGCTTGTAGAGTGGAAGTGTAGTTTAGTAGCATTAGAGGTCTTTTTGAAGGAGCTAGTCCAGGGATGCATTGCCTGCCACCACACTCTTTTCTGCCGTAAAGCAGCGTTGCTGTGACCAGGGTCGGATTAACCATGTCGGGGCCCCTAGACAGTGCAATTCTTAGGGCCCTTTTAACCTTTTCTAACTTTCTAAGAACATATTTTCTACCACAATTAATTTTATTCATAATTACTCTATTTTTGTATTATTTATAATATTTGTTTGCATTTTCAACATTTTCAATTTTTTTTCTCGGGGTCTGGCCTATAATAATAATAATAAAACCATTTATTTTCAGGTAACAAAGACCCCTAGAAAAAAAAACCTTATCTTAAGTATACATATAACATTACAACAATTGTGTTAGTAAATAAAACTTAAAACTATGTTAGTATCACTTAATTGCCCTATGAGGGGCCTCTAGGCAGTTGCCTAATCTGCCTTAAGGATACTCCGACCCTGGCACAACACACACACACACGCACATGACACACAACACAACTCACACACACACACACTCACACATGGTGGTGGTGGCGTGCATGTGTGTGTGTTGTGTGTGTGAGTTGTGTACATGTAGACACACAATATATTTTATATGTAGAGATCCTTTATAATGTTTAACAAATAAATGATTGTCGCTTCGTCACCTATTATATAATTTTAGCATGCAACTATTGCATTCCATGTACAAAAACAAATTACAGCTGTTGTGTGGTATTTTTCCATTTGTATAGAAAACACAAATAATAGAAATTGTAGCGAATTGTAGCGATCATCGACATCAATAATATTGTGTATATATCGTAAATATGTATATTGCATGTTTGCTTTTTTAACCGACTTAAAAAGGAGCTTATTAATTCGAGACGTAGGTATGTATGTAATATCATTGCAACTGCATACTAGCGAGACACCCCGGATTCGCAGGGGTGCAATGTGTAGATGGTGCAAACTATACTACGTATAAACCTTCCTCTCGAATTACTCTATCTATTGATGTAAACCGCAAGAATATCCATTGCGTATAGTACGTGCCACGAAAGATGAGATTTGACTTGCGCAGTACTCGATTTAAAGGTAAGAGACCTTTAAGTCGAGTACTGCGCAAGTCAATCAAGTCTGTGCCAAGTCTCATCTTTCGTGGCGCGTACTATACTTTAAAAAGCTTTTTACAAAAAAGACAACCGCCTTCAAAAACTAAAAAGTGAAAAATAACTTTAGCACAGAACACACATTGACTTTAGTTTCGAAATTCAGTGGCTTTGTTCTGTTTGTTGTTTTGAATTGCCACCGACTTCCGAAACTAAAGTCAAAGTGTGTTCTGTGCTAAAGTTATTTTTCACTTTTTAGTTTTTGAAGGCGGTTGTCTTTTTTGTAAAAAGCTTTTTATTTTCCGCTTTTTAGTAGGTACCTCCTTCTCATCCAAATCTATTAAGAAGAGATTGAAAGTTAACTACTACAAAGATTGATGAAACAAAACGTCGTCTATGTAAAATTTTTGGGTATTTGTTGATTTTTCAAAAAGTGCTGAATCAATTTCGATAAAATTTATATAGGACCACCCCTGAAGCATACCCTATCCATAAAAAAAAGAATCGCGCACATACTTAATGCAAATATAAGACTTATACGGTTTTCTCATGGATGCCATTGTCAGAACTGGACCAAATTAAAATGGGACCACACAGGAAGCACTAGCTTTCAAATAAAAAAAGAATCATCAAAATCAGTTCACCCAGTCCAAAGAAATCAGGTAACAAATATAAAAAAAAAAGAATACAGACGAATTGATAACCTCCTCCTTTTTTGAAGTCGGTTGAAAAGATCTAAGCGTATAGACGGCGGGAGCTACTTTGTTTTATACTATGTAAAGATTGATAATCTATTTGAGCATGCGAACAAATATACGACCTGAGCCCATCATTCGATGGTTAGTATGTGTACCCCCATAGATATCCGTGTGTAAGTACCCCTTTTTGTTTTTGCTTCGTTAAGTACTTGGATATACCAAAATGTATCCACGAGAACACTGCCGACAAACTGTACAGCAGTTTGGCATATGTGTATTTTCCTTTTATATTATACTTTTCTTGAATAATTAATGATTAAACGAACTTACCTGTACGTGAAGTTCTATCATAACTATACGAGCGCCGAGTCCGAAGAGATTAGTAATTAACACATGTATAGTTACGCATAGTTGTCACCACTCATGCACTAAGTTGAGAATTATATTCTATTTTTCTTAATGGCAATTCAACTTGCCATTACAGTTTTTTTTTTTTTGTGGGTAGGTACTTTGTCCAGTTCCGCTCTCATACGATTGTCGCCAGTCATTTAGTTTAGAGTTAAAATAAGCGATCCTGTGGACCCTGTCATTCATTGATGTATTTCTAGGACACTAAATATTTTGGGTGTGTACAGCACTGGGAGGGCGGGATTACTAATCTCTTCGGACTCGGCGCTCGTATAATTATGATAGAACTTCACGTACAGGTAAGTTCGTTTAATCATTAATTATACGAGCGCCTCGTCCTCGAGATTAGTAATTAACACATGTAGACTTTGAGAGTATTAGGAATATCATTAATGAAAAGTATTGTTTGTAAATAAATCAAGATATTTTAATTATGATTTATTTTTGTACAATCAATAAACAGAACGAGCAAATCTGTATTTCAAGAACTGAAAATAGTTATTGTATTTATTCAAGGTGTAAAATGAATCATGAGTTAATGTAACTATAATAACTAAGGAATATTTATTCTTATAATAGTTATCACAGCCAGTTGTAATACAATCACAAAAGTGTAACAAAACATTGATGTAAATATATTAATTTGCTATAATTTGGGCATAATCATTAATCATGACTTGAGTTTAATATTGATTCGGCTAAGGTAGTATTATCATCACCAACAATGATTCCTTGATAACATTTTGCGAATGTGGTAGAATTCCTACTCCATCCTGCTGTCTTAAGGATAGTTATATCTAGGCTAACACAAAGTACTCTGTGGCTAACACCCAGTGAGTGCGCGCGCGACGATGATGCATGCCTCGTGCTGTGAGCACTGAACACGCGTGTGTCGACCCCGCACTCACAGAGTGTTTTCTTTATCCAGCGGCTAAGCGTTTGCGTTCCAACTGGTTTATGAGGCTTCGTAATTCCAACAAATAATTCGTAAGATGTTCTTATTAGTGAGGTACGCTCTAGGTATATAATACAGTAATGTAGTGGCTGGGCACATGGCTGACTTTTCTACAATGAAAGGTAAATTAATAACCGGTTGTTAAAATCCAGGTCTAGAAGTTTTTATTATATCGGCGATTTTAATTGTGATACGCTAAGAAAAGTTTTGAACATTGTAAACTTTTATCTTCGACAGGGTTTGAACTGTGTGCTGTCGATAAAGCCAGTAAGGTACTTAACGGTTTTATTCGTAAGCTTATCGAAAGTTAATTCTTCATTAGGATGCCATGAATTTAACTTATCTACTTTATACTAGGTTGGTATCCCAGGTAACATTATATTTTGGTCTTGGTGGTTTTAGTCGGAAAACCCCTTTGAGGAATTATTTAATTCTATTGTCACTAACTGATACAGGGCTAAGAACCAGCGAAAGAGTAGATCTGCACGAATTGAGTGTATCATATTGGCAGCCGTCATTAAAGAGTTGAGTTAAAAAGTGAATTATCGTGGGTACAGACGCGTCATAAACGTGTATCGAGTTATTTTTTCAGAAATTCCACCATTTTTTCAAGTGAAATTTGTATTGCTTCATAGAGTTAGGTGCTAATGATGCTAGCATTATGTCTAGGGATGATTCAGGAATGTCTCTCCTTGAAAATGCGCCCCGGATTATATGCCAGCTACCAGGGTAATCGAATCGTGTATCCGTCTGGAGCTGGAATGAGACAATATGGCTTGACTAATGAGGAAATGTTACAGATGAATAAGGTGGAAATGTTACGGTTTCCAAAATATAAAAGGTACGACTATACCCCGTGCCTTGTTTGTTGTTATTTTTCGAAATGTTTTAAGAATAACTGAAAATGGCGGGATGGCATAAATTCATAATTTGACCATGAAACTGTAAAGAAGTCTATCGCAAGAACGTCTGGGTCCCGGTGCTACGATATGTATGTGGTACATTTATTATTGATGCGACTTGCAAACAAATCGATTTTTGGATGAAATAATGTGCAGGTGAGATTGTCAAAGGCCCAATCGGCTAGCTCTCATTCTATGTCTGGATGTGTTCTTCGAGATTCGTAATCTGCAATTGTATTATCACTAGATTTAATGTACGAGGCAAAAACGAAAATCTTTTTGCATTCACACTAGTTCCAAATGTCACAAATAATTATGCTACTGCTGTTCAATTGTCAACACGTAGTAATAATTGGCACATAAAAAGGTTTTTTGCAAAAACTTCTAAAGCAATGAATGCGGCAAGGAGCTCTAAATAATTTATGTGTCGGTCTCTTTCGACAGTTGACCAAGGCTCGCTCGCAGACATTCCTTCTCAGGCAGCCCCCCACCCCGTCGTTGAGGCGTCAGAAAATAACTCAATTTGATAAACATCAATTTTAATTCGATGGAACGAATGTTCTATTTTATTTAGCCATCAATCAAAGTTGGTGTGAAGTGAATCAGGTAAATTCATAGACTTTTGTAGTCATCATGACCTTTCAAGTTGAGATATTTACATCTTTCCATTTCTTTAGTATGCAGCCATCTGTATTCGATGGCTGGACATGGAGAGACTAAGCCCAATAGTTACGCAAACGACCTAATTTTACAACGCTTTAATTTAGAAAATATTTGGAGTTGCGCTTTAATTCGAAACCTTTTATCTGTTGGCAAACTAACTTGAAACTCGTGTAAATCTATACCTAAGAATTTGCATTTGGTCGAAGGAAAATGTTTTTTTTTTTTTTTTTTTTTTTCATTTGTATTGAAAACCAAGTGAAATTAAGAATCTTTTAGTTAGATCTATGTTAGTTATACATTCCAGACGGGAATATTCAAACAATAACCAGTCGTCTAAATAGACAGTGGACAGAAAGCCAGCAGAGCGTAATAATTTAGCTGTAGGTTTACATATTTTTGTGAAAACGCATGGGGCTGTACTTAGCCCAAATTTTATGGCAAACCATTAAATTAAAATCTTAGATATTTTCGAGATTTTGTTGTGCATTCGAATTAAAAATACGCGTCTTTCAGGTATTACAATTTTTAATGTTATTCTTAAATCCTGTAATTTAAAACGATTTGTTTTAATAAAATGATTATGATTTTTTAGATTTAAAATAAAGCGCATCTTGCCATGTGGTTTTAGAACCAGGAAAGAACTTGAAACAAAGTGCTTTTCACATGGAGAACATTCAGAATTAGCTACCATTTTATGCAGCTTATTTGTGTCTTCTACATAATGCGGTCTTTCACTAGGTGAGTAAGCTGGTATAGCAGGGAGTGTATGCTGTACAACGGGTGATGTAAATGGTATTTACAAACTCTTATCCAAGATAGTATAGTACCTAAGATCTCTCGTAATTACAGTCCACTGTTAATAGAATGTTTATATACGGCCTGCGTACTTAACTGTATCCAGTAGCGGCGACGTTGATATGTCGCCTGATGGCCCCACGATGACGTCTTCGATGAGTGCACGTGCGTCTGCGGCGGGGGATACTGAGCGGGCGGCGCGGCAGCCTCGCGGCGCCTCGGCGCTGGCGGTGCCGACCCCGCAGGCGGCCTGCGCGCCTACGGGGGAGCCTTGCGGTTTAAAGCTCTTGGTGCTGGTCCTTTATAATAAGTGTGACCACTTATGACCAGTCTTGTTGCTGTATTCGGCTTACAGTTCGACCCCTGATTTATTCAGCGCCTTTGCTGACCTTAAAGTCTCAGCTAAATTTTCACCGAATAGAAGCGTGTCTATCTTAGTGGTTTTAAGTGGTTTCAGTCATTCTTAAGGGTCAATAAAATGAAATTCCTATGTGTGATAGATTTTGCATGTTGTAAATCGCACAAAATTCTGCTTACCTACATCCATTAATTTTTGCAACGTTTCATTATTTACGGTTTTTAAATTGAATTGAGAATTCATAATGTCGGCCAAGCAAACTATTGCACTAGACATTTGTTTTTGTTTGTTTTCTATGCCTTTATCGCGTTTGACTGCGGCATCAGCAATTGCCGCCTTAATTTCCAAATTCATTTTATGGGCGTTAAGTTGAACACAATTTGACGGTAATAAATATTTAGACATTAAGTTTTTTCGAGTCTACTTATTAGGACCGTTTATGGCAATGTATAGTAAACGATTTGCAAGTTCGTTACGTATTTCAGGAACATATTTTTCAGTGTTGGTAGGGTCGTCGCCTAAAATCTCTAGAATATGTGTCTAGGTCAGGAATAGTGGCATCATGAGCACTAAAATCTTCGCAGGATGCATCTATGGCGGTACTAGAGCCTGGCTGAGGTTCACGGGTTTCATTCATGTTATGAGGTGATTGCACCTCAGGCCATTCTAATAGCCAATCGTCTGGTCGCAGAGCGGGGTATCAGAAAATTATCATGAATATGATAATTTTAAAACGTAAGTTAAACAACTTACAAAAGACTATTTAAAAAGCGGACTTAAAGAAGTCCATGACCAACTGCCGTTTTTAAATGTTGAAACAAGAATAGGAGTATACACTCCACTATAACTGTTGTAAATTATTATTCACAAATTAGGCATAGTCAGATAGTCATATTAAGTTAGGTTACAATCCCCAGCGGAAGGAACGCCAACCGTATTTGAATGCGTTGAAACAATGCCAGTGACTGTTCAGATTGCATTTAAATATAATCAGTACGTAAATACGTAAACAGGTGAAGAAACGGTTTATAAGTAAATAGGTACATACCTGCTCCAATATTCTTCTCGTTTAAAATTAGAGGTGTGATGTACTTTCTAAATCACTAATTTGCCGTTCGCGAATTTTACGTTTTTTATTTTTATAATGCTTAATGTCCTCTTCACCGGACCTGGAATTTTTACGTTTTGGTATTTTATGTTTAAAAAGGACGAACAGTGCGAAGACGCTTAATAGGTGTTGAGTGGTTGAGCACTAAACTGCGAATGACTGGCGACAATCGTATGAGAGCGGAACTGGACAAAGTACCTACCCACAAAAAAAAAAAACTGTAATGGCAAGTTGAATTGCCATTAAGAAAAATAGAATATAATTCTCAACTTAGTGCATGAGTGGTGACAACTATGCGTAACTACATGTGTTAATTACTAATCTCGAGGACGAGGCGCTCGTATAAATAATAAGGGTCTTCAGTAACTTTAATTACATCTTGTATGTATATAAGTGTATCTTTACCTTTATATTCCAGCTATTCATCTTCCCACACATATTAACCTCTGCATTGCAATCTAAACATTGCCATGGTGTGGCGCCAATGAAATGTACTTCTTCAAAGACGCTGTAATTTATTTTCTATTTATTTTTTTTTTTTTACGATAGACTAGAAAATGAAAGAGTGTTTACTTCAAACAAGACATAAATAGGCTTACTTGGAGCTATTCATGTAGTCTTGTAGGTACTCACTTAATTTACTTCTTTTAAAGAGCTGGTTATACGCCGTTGACCTTGTTCCTTGCTCCATCGGGCGCTACCAGTGAAAATGTCCCATGCACGCTATTTTCGAGTATCGATGACGTAAAAAATGGTTTAAGAATAAGGCATGTATTTAACGCGGCGACAAACTAATCTGATTTAGGGTTTTAAAAATAATTAAAATGGATAGCAAAAATAATAGGTTGGCAGCTACAGTGAAGTAGCATTTTAAGTATAAAGTAGCAGCTTTATATTGAGTTGTAAGCTTTGTTTAAATTTAAATTGACTGTAAAGAGCAATTTGGTTCTGGGCGTAGGGGTCACAGTTCTAACCTAACCTAACCTAACCATGTCGGATCCGCCCCAGGGGGGACTTAAGGGTCAAAAAAATTTGGTGAACATTTATCCATTTTGACGTCAGTTCGACGGAGCCCCTGCGGGGCTCCTATTTCTGTCTGCAGAGTTTAAAATAACCTAACTAAACCGAACCTCGGGGTGCTCGACGGTCTTCTTCTGGTTTTAGTTGCTAAGTCATGATTTATAGCTCCTCAAGTTATTTAATTAGATGCAAACACTTAGTCGCCTTTTAAATTGTCACCTGGAAAATATTAAGCCTAAGAATAATTAGGAAAGTTATTTGCAAAAATAAGCCGATGGTTCCGTTGGTGTTGTAGGTACTATATAATATACTGATGACATTAAAAAAATCTTATGATTGATAGGTTAGGGCCTGGGCAGACTAGCTACTTTTAGTATCGGAATCGCGCGTTTTAGCGATTGCGCCGATGCTGCATCGCGTTTTGGCGACTCTTTGCGTTCGGACGCTGGTCGCCTGTAGTGTTGCTGACCGTTAGTCGACTATCGATAGCTTGCTGATTTGCAATGGTATTGATTACAAAAATGATAAATTTCAATATTAATTTAATTAATCAATCAATCAAATCAAAAATAAAAAAATCAACAATCAATCCATTCAATCAATTTTTTTTTATCTTTATCCTTTTTTAACTGTAGCAGTAATATAGGTCGGTAAAAATATAAAAAAAAACTATAGTAGTCTAATTGAATGGCCTTCCTTTAATACATTGCTGTTTATACATAGGTAAACTGTCATTATTAAACGTAACGTAAGTCGTCATTAAACGTCGTCTCTTTCGTCATTAGTGAAACTGTAAGGAATACATAGGTATTCCCTACTGAAGATTGGTACTGGGTGGAAGGGGAGAGATAGGAGCAGCGTGCCCATCTAGACGTGTATCAGAGCAGAGCGTTATCGTTAGCAGAGACCTACATTACTTCTAAACAGTTATAAGTATTTTTATTTGATTACTTATAATAATTGTTGTTATATTTGTACAGATAGAGTGTCTGATAATGAGTGTCTTTCTTCGTTATAAATTATACATTAGAAGTTTAATAGCAGTGATTACTTTGAACATAGAGTATTATGCATTGTCACAACGATTGCTTTTTGTGCGTCGGGTACGATTGTGACATATTCAGGGTACGCTAGTAACATAAATAATATTACACCTTTCTTCTAGCTAACTGGCATAATCACGCTCGGCCGCTGTGCTGCGTGTCGTGCTGGATTGACCTCGGCATTGCATCTAACAAAATTACAGGCGATCAAATGAAAATTGTCACAATCGTACCCAGTCTACCCTACCCTACCAATTTGCAATAGGGATAGCAAATTGGCAACCTATTGATAATCTACATTTTATTATTAATATAATATATAATATATAATATTAGTATTACACTCATTCAATAGTATTGCCAAGGTACTATTAGTTTATCTGGTATTGCTCCGTTCTGAGCTATCGATAAATATCGATACTACTACTATCGATAGGTCGATTGATACTGTATATCGATAGTATAGCAACGTTAGTCGGCTGGCGGAGAGGTGAAGGGGGGTGTCCTTCGCGCTTGCGCTGGGTGCACAGTGCACATCTACCAAATTTTTGGTAGATCTAACTGTTTTAACTCCATTCTACGTTACATTACATAGGTACATTATACATTCAACTTCAGCCTCAAATATACTTATTTATAAAAGGGAAATAATATGTGCAGCAATAAAGCAAATTATTTTAAGAATTTATTTGTGCATGTGGTGTTTACCTATAAGTAATTGTTGCGCTGTAATTTAGTTTATTGAATGTATTATGTCTCTGTAATCAGTGTAAACAGTTGTTGGTAAACCTAATACAATAAATAAATAAATAAAAAGTTTTCTTTGGCACCTGCTGCTTGCATTCACCGGCCCGCGACCTCGTACGATACGCGATGAAACAAATAATATATAATATTTTAAGCTATCGATGTTGCCATGACAAATGGAACGCTTTAAGTGAGTGACAAGTGACAATTACATTGACAGTGGCAGGTAGCCAACTGACATATTTTGTAAATCAATTATGTACTCTGTGTAAATACCCATTGATTTTACCGCAGAAAATAAATAAATAATATAAAAAATGACTGAATTGTATATAATTTTCTTGACGAAAAGTAAGTATGCTTTGCTTGCATTGCATTTGCACCAATTGTAGTACTTATTGTAATTTAAGACCCCATAATTGTGCTGTTTTAGTAGTTTCTGACAATAGCGAAGAAAATAATAGTGGAGAAGAAGGATAACGGAGTCAAAGGTTAGAATCTCCAGCTCAGAACATTAGGAAACGGTACTATGACCAAAACTATTTGAAAACATGGAAAACGAAAAGGACTATGCAGAATGGCTTCAACAAAGTGCCAAGGGCGATATCTACTTACTGCATACGAGGCGATTCATTTCTAAAAACGAAGAGCTAAGTACAGAACATTAAAACTTTTCTCTTCTCTCTCTTTGAAATAACATTACCACCATCGTCCGTTTGCAACTCCAAAAAATCCTGTCGGAGAAACCTCTCAAATTTAAACACAACTAGTATTTCATTTGTTTATGTGGTAGGTCAGTACGTAATTGGTTCGGTGAACCTCTGATAACCAATGAAATACTTCCTATTTCATTCACAGACTTCAACTTTCTGACTAACTGATTCTCTGACAATTCAAAAGTGTCTATAAATTAATTGATAGAAATGCTTTGACTTAACAACCTTTGTACTTGACAGTTCCAAGAGCAATATGGTACATAAAAACGAATGACTCAGAAACATCACATACCAATAATTAATCAACTTTAATTGACCAACATAACTTGACACATGTCAACATTAAAATTTTCTCAATCTGTCATAGTTTTGACAGACAGCGTTGAAATGTATGCTTGTCAATTATGGTTAATGAGTAAGTGACGAACCTGACGTACCTCAGTAAATACCATTTTTTTTAATCCCCTCTCAAAGGGCCGAAATATTCCGCCTCGCCACTTATGAGACATGTTTATGTATGAATTCTCTACATATTTTATATTCTTACGAAAGTTTTTGGCTCTAACCCCGCGTTTACACCAAGATATAATACATGTATTCTACAAGTTTTATGCAATGTCTGTAATATCGTTCACACTCAAATACAAGTATAAAACATGTTTTAGACAAAACTTGTATTTAATACTTGTTGTGCAAATACATGTATTGGACAAGTATAAAACATGTATTTGTCGTTGGTCTTCTACAAAACTTGTATTATACTTGTTGTGCAAATACATGTATTGGACAAGTATAAAACATGTATCTGTCGTTGGTCTTCTACTACTTGTATTATACTAGTTTTGTCATGCACGTCAAAAGAAAATATTTGTTCTTGTTGAATTTATTGACAATGGATATTATGGACGCACAGGACCTTTACCTCATGTGTGTAGGAATTTATTGACAATGGATATTATGGACGCACAGGACCTTTACCTCATGTGTGTAGTTAATGTATACCTGCAAGATGAATCTAGCCTACCTACCCAACCTACCTACCCTATCTATCTACCCTACCTACCCTATCTACCTACCCTACCTACCTACCTACCCACCCTACCTGCCTACCCTACCTACCTACCTACCTACCCTACCTATCTACCTACCTACCTACCCTACCTACCTACCTGCCCAATCTACCTAAAATTTTCTTAAGTACAAACCTTGTCCTGACTATAACGACACCAAAAAAAAAAGAATTATCCAATTCGGTCCAGCCGTTCGGAAATTATGCGCTTACATATATATCGAGGATTCTTTAGAAAATTGGACAGCTATAGCTTCCAACGCATCCTTTACCTATTTTCTTGCGGTCTTTATAATCCTCATTTTTTGCATTCCATAAACATGTTCATGTAAAAGCTCAATTAATTCCAAATTTTGTGTTAACGACCACTCCATTGCATAAGATACATAAATGTTATCCAACTAGCACGGATACAGTCAAAAACTTGTATGCAACAAGTATTTTACAAAAAGCTCAATACCTTACACAAGACAAGTATAAAACATGTATTTATGACATGTATTTTGCTGGTGTGAACGCTATCATTGTATGAGACAAGTATAATCTTGTCACAGACTCTGGTGTGAACGAAAAAGTGTTTTATACATGTATGAGACTTGTAGTCTAATCCGGTGTGAACAAAAGATAAAACAAAACATGTATAATACATGTATTCTACATGTCTCAGACAAGTTGTGTCAAGACATGTATTGGACATGTTTTATACAAGTTGTGTATTTGACATGTATTATACTTGTTTTTTGGTGTAAACGAGGGGTTACACCCGTTTGTCCTTTCTGTGAGAGCTATTAACTCTCACCAAAGGCTCTATAATGGTCTTGGAGGGCATTAGTGACCCTGCTGTGCTAAGGACCTTCGGCGTTTTGGCCCTCCCGGAGTGCTTCCGGCGGAGGCACTATGACGTCATATCCGCCCTCTTAAATTGCTATTAATAATTTATTTGTTTTTGATGATTTTTTTTTAACTATTGCCCGTTAGTGATTGGTGACAAAAAAAGACAATTATAATCACATGGGGTAGGAATTTGAAAATGGTTTTCTAACGGTAAATAGTTGTTGATAATAAATTGTTCACGAATATTGGAAACTTTCTATCCTTTACCCTCGATTAGCATAATAATTCCTTGCCCGAAAACTTTCAAACAATTTCATTCAAACTCAAAACACGCAACTGTTCTAAAAACTTCGATTCAACAACTAACCGGGAATAAGTCTTCCCATAACAAACCGCAAAAAGTCAAACTATCTAACCATTGTATCTAAGAAATAAAATATACCATATTTACGTCGACTATTTCGATTCTCACACCATTTCTTCAAATGCAATCCGATCCGCGTATAAAGTTTTTATTTCCCGCGTATCCCTTTGGTCCATCGTTCGAAAGAAATAAGCGTATACAGAACCTAATATACAATTTAAATTGTGTCCCAAACTCGTAAATGAGAGGTCCCGGGTACATAAACCCTTTAGTTTTTACAGCCCTCGATATTTCGGCCCTAAATAAGTTTCGCGATATGGTTTTGATGAGCGACTTACATTATTTTGTGGGTTGTGTGGTGGTTATGGCATGTTGTTGGTTGTTATCCTGGTGAATGATAGAGACAATGTTGTTATTGTTGAGGACTTGAGTAGTTCACCGATTGTTTATTGTACATTCACAAACTTATCTTGCTACGTGAATGTTTTTGAGGATAGATGGATAAATCGATTGAAGTTTGTAACTCTTTTACGCCTTAACGGCTGATCAGAATTAACTGAAAAAAACACATATACCTAGATGTTTACAGTTTTACTTAAAAGCTAGTTATTAATATTAGTTCATCATCTTATCGAGCTTTCTGTACTGGGTCTATGACGTTTGAACTTTGTGCACGTAGTCCACGATGTGACCTTCTTCACTTACTCCTCTTACCACTTAAATAATCATATGGTACTTATGTGATCGAAAATTTTTGTGTCAAATTGTAAAGCTTCCTTAATTAAGCTGCTGTATTTTTTTTTTGTTTGTTGTTAATAATTCAGTAAACCGAGCGTAAATGTAGTACAGGTTTATAGTAATCACTCAATCGTAACCGTAATTCGTAAATTGCTTCACTATTGCTTCTAAAAGCATGTAAAGAGCACATTATCGCATTTGCAATTGGTAATTATGTGCAAATGTGCGTCGGTTTCTGATTGTTCTGCGTCTATAAAATATGTTGTTGATTGATCAATTGCCAATGGACCTTGTGTGAACTCTGCTTCTAGTGATTGCTTGGTAATAGGGTTCAAGGTTATATTGGCTGATGTTATTATATTAATAACAATACGAGCATTCCTTTTGTATTTAATAGTGTCGTATACTACAATTATATAGTCGTCAGTTTCAATCTGGAATTATGCGTCATTTATAATTTGATTAGTTTCTTATTCTAGCTAGATTTTATCCTCGACTTCTTTTTCATAGAAGTCGAAGATTCCATTATCTGATGTCTTCTACCGGCCAAATTTCAGTTTCATGAGATTACCAATCTTAGACGTTATAAACAAGCAAGCAGAGGTCAGAATTTGGAGCCCTTTTTGACCTTTCGCTTTTATATATATAACTATCCTAGATTAAGCGGTCTTTGATGTGTGTCTCTAAATATTCTGAAAGCGTTTACAATTCTCAAATTCCTCTGAATCCCTTTATGTTTGCCTCAAGCATTCTGTCTGTCTCCCAACTTTTGTAACACAGTGAGAAACGTGTTCTAACATTTACGAACCAGAAATAAATGTAAATACTGTAAATCCGCAAGGGCGTACGAGAACTTAATAATTACAGTAACAGCACAACTTCACCAATGTTAGTCTAGAATAATTAAAATATTGTACTTGTATATGAAGGGAAACACCGGCTTCTTGCTCTGAATAATTGTGTGGTACAAGTTTTAAGCGATCGCTTCAATTAGTGTTCATGCAGATTCTAAGGATCCCACTTCAAGTCTGACATACTTTGGCGTTATTATCATTTGAAATGTGTATTTCAATTCCAAAGAATGAGCAGTACTAGAAATATCCTTATAAATTTATTTACCCTGTTAAGATACAATAAGACGTTAGCTTGACGTAGTCAGCAGGTAAATTCCTGCCTTCTTTCCCTTGGACCTCTTCAGAAAGGGTAATCCTGGGCCCTTTCGCAAACTTTGCCAACTGCTTCCCAGGGAGCGATAGCTGGAGTTCAGTAATTTTAACTAATGACACTTCGTGAACGCTCGCCAAAGCCTGGTTTAGGCCAAAATTTGGTGCTACTGGATAAAGGATTTCGCCTTCAGCCGGTCCCAGATTTGAGAAATTACTCTTTGCCAAGACTTGTGTGGCTGCAACTCTAAATGAAATGTGTTGCTTTAGCGTTTTGCTTAATGACGAATGTTGTGTGAATTGCATGTTTAGTCAGTTAACGCTACAAAGCTTCGACTTAATTTTGAGCGCGTTGTGTTTATTTTGTGAACGTGTGTTTCAATGCTGATGTGTGTTGTTGTTATTTAAATTTTCTCTGGAATTATCTGTAGTTCTTGCGCCTTTTAAAATTGTGGTTTGCCTCAACACTTTGTCTGATACCTTGGTTTTCTTAAAAACAGACACCTAGTAGGTACTATATTACGAAACGCGAGTTTGTGAGGATGAATGAATGTTTGTAATACTTTCCCTCGGAATTAGCTGGAATTTGGCATACGTACAATCTAGATTAACAAGAAGAATTTACGAATAATAATAAAAACAATAAGCCCTGACCACCGGTAGCTTGGACCCTGTTCTCGATAAAGGTGGGCTACTATTTTTTATATAAAAAAAATATATTTTATACACACATTTTAAAATGTATTAGAATATGTATATAGAATGAATAAATGAGAATAATACCAACCTATTAATTGTCCCACTGAAATGCAAAGCCCTCTTCTCATACAGAGAAGGCACGAGCGTTGACCCCCATGCTTGCTCAAGGCGAATTGGCGATTTCAAACTTATATGAAGTCCAGGTTTCCTCACGATGTTTTCCTTCACCGATGTCAGTGATGTCCAAGATAGACAAAATAGACAAAGTACATATGAATTTGAAAAAGTCACAATGTTCGTGTCGAGCCCAGTTGCGAACGGTTACGCGGACGTTATTATTATAACCCAGTTTTTGTGTTCCCGTAATTTAGGACTATGACCAAAGTGCCCCTACACCTGCACCTTAGAGGACATTAAAACGCCACTAATGCTGCGATAAATGTGGCTACTTACTGGGCCCAAGTAGTCAAACAAAAAAGACAACCGCCTTCAAAAAGTATCAAATAATTTTCAATTCGCAAGTCGGCGGCGTTGGTTTTGCTTGTTGTTTTGTATTGCCACCGACTTGCGAATTGAAAATTATTTGATGCTTTTTGAAGGCGGTTGTCTTCTTTGTTAAAAAAAACTTTTTCGCTTTTTAGTGCCTACTTCTCTTCATAGAAATTAATTACGAAACGGCGACACTAAAAAAAATCTGTCATCCCTTAATTGTCAACCCTTAGGGGTGGAATATTTTCTTGAAATTTATGGGACCAAATTTGAGGTATACTCTATCAACTAAAAAAAGAATCATCGAAATCGGACTACACTGAAAAAAGTTATGCATGGTCAAACATAAAAATAAATATATAAAAAAAACTAAAAACACGCTTTTTATAGAAAACCAAACTAAAAAATAGAAAATAAATTTTAATAAATTATTTTATTTTAAAAAAAGCGTGGGGTGCTTTTTAAGATATTATCAAAATGATAATCACTCTACTCATATCTGCCAATAAAATATTTATAACTATTGACACCATGCACCCCACGCTTTTTTTTAAATAAAAGAATTTATTAAAATTTATTTTCTATTTTTTAGTTTGGTTTTCTATAAAAAGCGTGTTTTTAGTTTTTTTAAACTATTATTTATTTTTTACTTTTTAGTCTGGTTATATCTATATCTATAAATATTATGTACATTTATTCTACCAGGGGCGCTTGTGCAGTACCTTCCTAGTATATAATAGCTGTTTTTTCGGCAACTAATTTTGAACGACTAATGTTTTTTTTTGTTTTTTTTTTAATAATTTTATCAAATTAGTGTTTTGTCATCGGTCCTCGATAAATCTACAAAGTTTGAACGAAATCTGGCCGTTTAAAGTGGGTCAAAATCGCGCCCAAAGAAGTCGGTTACAAGCAATTTTTTTTTTTTGTTTTTTTTTAATAATTTTATCAAATTAGTGTATTGTCATCGGTCCTCGATAAATCTACAAAGTTTGAACGAAATCTGGCCGTTTAAAGTGGGTCAAAATCGCGCCCAAAGAAGTCGGTTACAAACAAACATACAAACATACAGGTGAAGCTAATAAAAAGCTGGTAAAAAATAAAAAAATGTTCATAAAATGAAAACTACTGGGCTAAATAATGTTAAATTTGTATGGGACCAAATGGCAACAATTCTGCATCAAACTAAAGAAGAATCACCTAAATCGGATCACATACCTCCTCCTTTTTGAAGTCGGTTAAAAAAGGAAAACCATCGATTCGAAAAGAAGAAGAAGGACTATGACTTAATTTTAACGAGTAGTTGTAATATTTGTAAGGTTTCTGTCTAAAGAAATTACTAAAGTTAAAGAAACTTATAATCCAGATTCATCTTTATCATCATATCAGCAACAACCCAGCAGGAATTAAGTGGGCTCTTGTATCCCTTTAAATTCCTGTTGCAAGAGTTGTTAAGTTTCAATTCTCTAGAAGTAAGACGGTCGCGCGATCAGATGACTGTAATATTAAAAATAACTTAGAGGGATTATTGATGTCTCTGATCTGCATGATGAAATCAGCAATCTATTTGTTCCAGACGGTTACTGTTGTAGCAGAAAACACAGCTTACTGGCTCACCACGCACATTCGAAGTCCGTTATAGCCGCTAAAAAAAAAGAATAAATAAATAAATAAAAATCAATCTATAGCCGTTCACTGTTGAAATATTCCAGAATGTTCATTTCTATTTCCATCATTTCAAAGCAATTAAAACATCGTTTCTCAACTTCGTCGATCACAAGTGGTCTCGTTATTCATCGGCCGACATTGACAATATGATAAACTTGTCTAATTTGCATGTAAATAATTGTAACAGATTAAGCCGTCCGTTCCAAGGTAAATTGTATTCATTTGTATAATTCGTCCTCTGAAACTCTGGTTGTTATGTAAAATGGGTCTAATTTCGATATTGTTTCGTTTGTAGGTATTAATTTTCCCATTTCATTCGATTCTACCTGCAGAATATAGGGTTTGTTTATGGGTTCTAAGGACATCCGAAAGTCCATACTTTTAAGTTTCGTACGTACTTATGATAAGAGCTTCTTGCTTGTTGTTCTCCATTGAGACCTACCTACATTTTGATCGCAACTAGCTACATTTTCTAGCTAACTAACCGACTCATTGACAATTTAAAATTGCCTGGTTTAATTAAAATTAATCCTTTGACTTAGCCGTGTGGTGCCGGCCGCGAATAGCACTTCCCTATTTCTTACCGTGGGCATGGGGTCTCAACTCGAACAAATTATAATTAGTTATGAAAAAAAAATCATAGATGGCAGCCTACGTAACCAGTCGGATATTAACAATCACTAAAAAGTGTTTAATGGCAGATTTTGACTGAAGTAAGAATAAGTAAAAATCAAAACTTCATTGTTTAATGTTGGTTTATCTATTTACACACAGAAAACACGTATTTTCAACAAAAAAGATAAATGAAACATTTTACCTCAATTCGATTTTACAGAATGATAAAAGTAGCTAACAGTAGCCATCTGATAGTAACTTTGTTTAGAAGTCTTTGCAATAGATGGCGTTTTACTCAATTAGTCCCGTAGTCCCTCCATAATCGGTAGGTACTAATTTACGTTTAGTGGTTTCAAGGATTTTTAAAACTTTTTATACGCCACGTGCCAAACACTGCGAGTCGGACTCGCGCACTAAGGGTTCCGTACTATTGTCTATAAAAACTTCAGACACTACCTACCTATATTAAAACATTTATTTTGTTGTATGGGTTAAGTTAAAGCCGTACAGATCGATCGGTCACAGGTTAAGCTACGCTAGCCGCGGTCGGTCTGTGGATGGGCCCTTTCATATCGAGTTCGCTCCGTGCCTCGGAAAAGCACGTAAAGCTGTTGGTCCCGGCTGTCATTTGTAGATATTTGGCAGTCGTTATGGGTAGTCAGAAGCCAGAAAGTCTGACAACCAGTCTTACCAAGGGGTATCGTGTTACCCATTAACTGGGTTGTGGAGGTCCGATAGGCAGTCGCTCCATGTAAAACACTAGTATTCAGCTGCATCCGGTTAGACGGAAGCCGACCCCAATATTGTTGGGAAAAGGCTAGGCAGATGATGATGATGGGATACCCCCTTAAATATTTATTTTATTCTGTTTTTGTTGTTTGTTGTTGTAACTTTGTTATTAGGTAAGTATAGCGGCAATAGAAATACATCATCTGTGAAAATTTCAACAGTCCAGCTATCACGGTTCATGAGATACAGCCTGGTGACAGGCAGTCAAACGGACAGTGGAGTTTTAGTAATAGGGTTCCGTTTTTACCCTTTGGGTATTGTTACGTCTCGCTTTTACTCTTGGGTGGTTTAATAAAACACAATTATATTTCTATTTGAGTGTGTGCGACCGTCCGCTCGTCTCGACTGCTGTCAATGCAATGCCGAGCGGGCGGGTCGCAGGACCCCATATTTATTTAATTATTTTACAGTACATCACATCTCTCCCTTTCAATATATTTTTTTTAACTAATCAAATTAACTACTCTGAATTTGATCTTGGTTAATAGTCACTATTTAAGCTACACATGATTTTATATAATTCTGGTATTTAAAGAATTTAAATCTGATATTATAATTTTATTATTAATCTTAATACTATCAATGATTATTATAATACCAAATTAATCATCCGTGTCTAATTCTACATCACCATCGTCTTTTTCTTCGTTTTCATTGTGAATTCTCCAGTGTCCCTCTATTTTCTTGAGGTGAACTATAATTCTTCTTATGTTTTCACCTGTTTCATCATTTTTATATTTATGTGGGATAAAGGTCAAAGAAATAAAATAAATCGCTGGTTTATAATGATACTTGTATTATTCACTCTGTTCGTCGTCCGTCCTAATCTCAAGTAATCCCTACTCCTTTCATTAGTTTTTCATTCCTGTCAAGTGTCAACTGTCAATCTGCATCTGTCATCCGTCACCTTTCACTCGCACGTACTTTCCCTCTCGCTCCTTCCTTTTACGTTCCGTTCCCACATTCGGCCGTCCTGACTGTATGTCTGTCCTCAGACATCCATCTCACATTCATTATGTTTCATCTTACAATACATATCGTCTCACTTTCATACACCTTAATTTCATACCTAACAATTCTTTGAAACACTAAACTAGGTACACAATAAAAGTCAGTTCACAAAAATAAAATTAAGCTTATGAGATTTTCTTAAACAAACAGTTTTCCGTTACATTATTTAAAGTTTTTTTTTTTTAAAGAATAGTAATAAGGGAAGAGAGATGACATCTTGTGAGAGTATATACAATGCTCCACAGTGATAATGATAACTGTAACTAAGTAACAAGTAAATTAAATAAAATCTTACAGTTATATTATAACGCTATCTTATAGTTACAAATTAACAAGTCTGTCATATACCTATAACAGAATACAGCTTATATATCAACCAAAACATAACCAAATCTTGTTTTGTTATTATTATCAAAATACAACTTAAACATCAAAACAACCATATATTGTTATGTTATTATTAACTGAATATGTTACCTTAGAATAAAACAATACACAATATCTGCAATACATATTCCATGACAATGAACACAGTACACAGTGAGTATAAATAAACCAAATAGATTTTCATACACCATACATCCATCATCTCATGCTATCTGTGTAAACTAAAAATGAATACCTACTCATTATAAACTGTCTTCATCAGTAGGCCACCTCTTCATATTATCAGCCGAGCTTGAGGTCTTGATGGGACCATCAGTAGAACTCTCTGATTTTTCTAAATCATAACGGTCATTTCTTTTCACCTTCACTACCCTGTAGGGTCCTAGGTATTTCGGTTTCAGTTTAAGTCCTGAACCAAACTGAGTCCTCTTTATAGCTACTTTATCTCCAATATTATATTTAGAACTTTCCTTTCTCTTTCTGTTGAAACTTCTTGTATTCTCATCCTGAACTTTAAGTATCTGTTCTTTGGCTTGTTTTCGGAGATCTTCTCTGTCTACATTATACTGCTCTATGTCTTCTTCCTGTAGTAATTTCTGTAAATGGATATCTTCTTTGGTACGCATTCTTGTGCCTGTTAATAGTTCAAATGGCGTCGTGTTGATGCTTCTCTGGAAAGTACTGTTGATGGCTCTCTGCACCTTGCTTATGTGTTTGTACCAAAGGCTGGAATTCTCTAGACACAACTTTGTTAACAGAGGAATGATGATTCTATGTATTCTCTCCACCTGGCCATTGCCTCGTGGAACTCCAGTAGTTATAGTCAAATGTTGTATGTTTTCTTCTTTACAATACTCAGCAAACTCATGGCTGGTGAATGCAGTGCCCCTGTCGGTTATAATTCTTCGTGGGTTTCCGAAGGTCTGCTGGTGGATCTCTAGCTTGTTTAGCGTTTCCCTACTGGAAGTAGATTTGGTTGGAAACAGCCACACAAATTTGGTAAATGCGTCCACTATTGTCAGTATGTAGTTGTACTGTTTACTTGTCTGGGTCAGTGGTCCCACATGATCTAGGTGGATAGTGTCCAACGGAATACTTTCTTTCTCAATAGGGTGTAGAAATCCTTCTTGTTTCCCTTCTTTCTTCGTAGCCAGCAAGCATGGGATGCATGTTATAATGAAATCTTCTATTTTCTTATCTAGTCCCTTTATGTAATATTCCTTATCAATTATTTCTTTCATCTTCTTTTTTGAAAAATGGCCCTTACTATGTACTCTCTTCAATATTTCTTTTTCCATAGCTTTAGGTATCACAAGCAATTTCTTATCTTCCTTGTAGAGTAGACCATTTTCTAGCCAGTAATCTTGGTATGATTTATCTTTTAATACTTCTTTTATAGCCAACAGCCCCTCATCTTGATTTTGCGCTTGTTTCACCATATCATGTAAAGTTGTTACTCCCACATATGGATAACGGCTTAATGCGTCTGCATGTCTCATTCTTGATCCTGATCTGTGTTCAATTTCAAAGTCATACTCACTGAGAAATAGTACCCACCGTGCCACTTTTGCGGTTAGATCTTTTTTCTTCAATGTCATTTGAAATGCCTTACAGTCAGTTACGATTTTAAAATGTATTCCATACAGGTAGTGCCGGAACTTTTTCACACCTTCGATTATCGCTAGCGCTTCGAGCTCATAGCTACTATACCTACTCTGGGCGTCGTTTGTTTTGCAACTCATGTAATGGACAGGGTGAAGTCCTGTGTCTGGCCAATGTTGCATGAGAATGGCAGAGTATGCCACACTGGAGGCATCTGTGTGCAATTCAGTCTTCAATTCTGGAACAAAAATCTTAAGTACAGGGCCTGAAGCCAGTTTCTTCTTTAATATTTGAAAGGCTTGCCTTTGTTCTTCCTCAAATATAAATTCTTTATCCTTCTTCAATAAATCTGTAAGGGGTTTGGCAATCAAAGCATAGCTTTCTATATATTTCCTAAAATATGATGTCAGGCCAACAAAACTATGTAGTTGTTTGACATCTCGTGGTTCTGGGTACTTGAGAACTGCATCAGTCTTCTCTGAACTTGGTTTTATTTCTCCGTCTCTCACAATATGGCCTAAGTATTCAATTTCCCTCTTGATCAGGTCAGCTTTTTTCCAGTTCATCTGCAGACCATATTCTGAAGCTACATTGAGTACCAACTGCAGTCTCTCAACTGCTTCAACTTCGTCCTTAGCTGTAATGACAATGTCATCGATGAAAATCATCATAATTCCTTGGGAGATTAATTCCCTAAATATAATACTAACATACCGCATAAAGTACTTTGGGCAAATGGACAGACCAAACGGAGCCCTAAGAAATTCAAATTGCCCATGATGTGTGACAAAAGATGTGTACTGAATAGACTCCTCTGAAATTTTCAAATGAAAGAATCCATTTTTTAGGTCCAGCACGCTGAACACTTTCGCCCCACACAGCCTATCGATCATGTCATTTATGACTGGCAAAGGAAATTCATCCTTCACAATTTTTTTGTTCAACAACCTGTAATCTACACAGATTCTGACTGTACCATCCTTCTTCCTGACTAGTACCAAAGGACTTGAGTATTCTGAAAAACTTACCCTCACTATGCCGGTGTCAAGCCACTCCTTTACCTGTTCTTCAACCAATTTTTGCTCAACTAAAGACAAACGTCGTGGTCTCTGGTTGACAGGTACATCGTCTTTGAGAGTGATCCTTAACTGGATTGGTGCTTCTTTCACTTGCACTGGATTGTAACCTTGAATACTCTGCAACACCTTTTGTTTTACAGCTGGATCAAGTACGTGCTCAATGTTAACCATTGTGCCTGAAAAATAAGAAAATTTAGACATCCATTCATCTCTTTTAGGCAATAGCATCACTTTGTCCCCGTTCATTATCATGGTAATATGCTTTAACAATTCTTGACCTACAATCAGATTAAATGGCATAACCTCCCTACTTACAACATGAAACAATACATCAATAAACTCTATGCCGTCAATTATGATGTTAGTAACCACTTTTCCTAAAGATTTCACTTTTGCTTGTCCAAGTCCCGTGAGCGTTAACTCATCTTTATTTATTTCCGCACCGATCGCGACACAACACTGGTAAGACATGAGGTTAACGTCACTCCCTGAGTCTACTAACGCGTTCATTATTATTTGCTTGATCATCACACTTTTCATCGGCTTTCCATTATTTTCTTTATTTTGAACTTGCATCGTAACCTCGAATTCAGCAGACTGGTCTGTCAACACCGTGACGCCTGTCAGTCCTGTCACTGTCATCACGCTGTCACTGTCATCGGCGCCCTCTGTCGCCGCCATGTTGTTGAAGTGAGACTGCTGCTTTACCGACCGACTGACCGCAGCGCCCCCGCCGCTTGTCAACGTAACTTTCTGAGTTTTGAAGGAGGACTGCTTCGATGTCTGTGGTGACGATGACGTAGCTTCCGATTTGTAGCCGCTTCTGTCTTCGGTACAACTACTCCCAATATGACCGTATTTATTGCAACGGAAACATTTTATGCCGTTCGGACACGAACTCGCCACATGATTCCGGTCACCGCAATTATAACACCTTTGACGTTGAGATCTCTTCTCACCTTTTTCTTCCTTTCTTTTCCCACCTGTATCGTCGGTTGCCATGACTGTTCTAGACTTCTGTACCTTACTTTTAATTTTCTCGTACAGCATGAGCTTCTCTTTCAGCGCTGGATATGTGACAGATCCATATAATATGGCCTTGTTTGTCTCATAGTCGGGTATTCCATCTATGACATATTGCACTGACACATAGTCGGGGAATTTCGCCCTGCGACCTAGCTCCTTCATAACTAACATGTACTGATAGTAAGTTTCATCCTTACGTTTTTTCCGTGCCGCCATAATTTCATGCATCTCCTTTACATTAACAGAGTCTGGGAATTCTTTCTGTACCGCCGTCTTTAGTTCCTCATAAGTTTTGTAAGTTTTTTCACCCTTCAACCACAGGGCCGCCGTGCCCACGAGGGATCTTCGAGCGAATATTAACTTCTGCTGATTTGTCCATTGAAATATTTCGGCGTTATCCTCAAGATCTTGTGCCCACTTCGACGATGACATTGTTTTATCGTCGCCGCTAAATTTGGAGATACCATCCATGCACAACGCCGCCATTGGCAACTCGGCGCCGCCGCCGCCGCTATTCTTACTCGGACTTCCGTCAGCCATCGTGTGTGTTTTTTTTGTTTCTTCGTTTTGCACAGCCTAGTTTCGTCGTTTGCGCTGCTGCCGTCGTTTGATTTTACGTACGTCGTGAACCAGTTGCACCTCACTGCCGCCATGCACGTTGACGCGTCTTTTTTTTTTTGAAAAATCGGCGTCTTCCGATCGTTCGTTCGTCAACACTGAACTTCTTTGACCCTATCCCGGACGAGCCCCCAATTTTGTGGGATAAAGGTCAAAGAAATAAAATAAATCGCTGGTTTATAATGATACTTGTATTATTCACTCTGTTCGTCGTCCGTCCTAATCTCAAGTAATCCCTACTCCTTTCATTAGTTTTTCATTCCTGTCAAGTGTCAACTGTCAATCTGCATCTGTCATCCGTCACCTTTCACTCGCACGTACTTTCCCTCTCGCTCCTTCCTTTTACGTTCCGTTCCCACATTTATATCACCTCCTTTAGCACTCATTACTGTGTGTGGAGTAGGGTTGAAATCAGGTGTCAATATATTTTCCATTGTCATGTTTTTAACATAAACCTTTTCTCCTATATAAATTTCATTGTCTACAGCTTTCTTTTTCCAATCTCAATTCCCCTTCAATTTCTCTTTTCTTTTATGATTTTATCTCTATCATATACTTCTAGGTCCATACGTCTGTGTCGGTGTCTTTCCAGTTGTACTATGGGGAGTGCTATTACATACAAAAAAACGCATGCAAAAACCCATGGATAGTACAGAAATAAAATCGTGTGAAGCGTGAAATGACGCCATCTAGCATAAAACCAGTTAACGATTAACAAAATTGTAATTATGCTGTTACTAGATGGTTGCTTTGCTTTAAATGATAATTTTTTTATTGTAGTTTCTTTTTGTCTCTTCAAACATTTAAGTAATTTATAATTAATATTTATTTTAAAGGAAACTGTTTTTAACTATTAATTTACTTTGTTAAAATTAAGTATCTGATTTTGTAAGTTTTAGTTTTTAAACTTGAGAGGGTAGGTTGAATATGGATTTATAAATAACTAGCTTTTGCCCGCGACTTCGTCTGCGTGAATGTCGGTTATCGCGGAAGCAGGCGAAGTCGCGGATTAAAAAGCAACATATGTCCTTTCCCAGGGCTCAACCTATCTTCACGCCAAATTTCATCAAAATCGGTTTAGCCGTTTCCCCGTGAAAGCGTAACAGACAGAGTTACTTTCGCATTTATAATAATAATATTAGGAAGTAAGTAAGTATTAGTATAAATAATACTTAGATCGAAGAGTTATGACTAAGCTGAATTGATCGTTCGCTAATTTCATTTCGATTATCTCGTTCGCCTTTTGTTTTTTTTTAGTTTTTTTTTTTTTATAATTTGTATTACTTACTTCTTTTACCAAAATGAGTATACGCGTTGTAATATTGATTTTGTAACAAGAGCTCAAATAATTACTTTGCATAATCAAGGCAAAAGCTTGATAGAAATAGCCAGTGAGACCAGTGTAAACGTAAGTAACTAGTTTTATTTGTACACTCTTATATATATAAAAAACTCCATTATTTGTTTGTTACTATATGCTACAAAATAACCATTATTGGGTATTATAATATTTCTGTTTTATTGTTGCAGAGAAAAATATTTGTTCTATGGGTACGACAATGGTATGACGATTTGAAGAGAAGGGTTCTTTGCCACACCATCAAAGAACTGGTAGACCACGACTTATTATAACACATAGCACCATGATAGAGGAGTATGAAGAAAATAGAATTCTGCCTACAAACCACTATGCTGGTTTATTTGACACAAGTGTTGACACTGTCCGTCGTGCTATTCATAGTAAAGGGCTGCATTTCAGTGGCATGCTGTGAGATCCTTGCTCACGGAGAACCATAAAATGGCAAGATAACAGTTTACTTTGGGATCACATAAACTTTAATTGAAGTAATGTAATCTGATAAAAACTTTCAATCCAGTGAACACGGACGCTTATGTTTGTGGCGTCGAAATAATACGCGATACACAAGTGGTCACGTAGTGCTCAATATGCAATCTGTTCACAATTATTATCAGTGATTTAAAAAGTATAAAACTTTTATAATTGTAAAATTATGTTAGGTATAATAAATTTAATAATTGAAAATAACCATTTGCATTGGATACTAGCTCTTGTATATATTCTAATAATATATATTTACCTGGATATATTATTTTAATAAATTAGTACTTATTATTTATATTAACTGGAGATGTTGATAATAGTTATGTGTATAACCTGTTACTTACGTATTTTTAATTAACTTAAAAAAGTTTACAATCACAACATAATTTTAAGTTTTACTATGTTACCTACATTTGATAAGTTTTTTATGCAGTTTTTTGTAGTTTTAGCCTACCTATTTAATGTATTAATTCCGGTTGACCTTTGTGGTC
This sequence comes from Charanyca ferruginea, assembly GCA_947361185.1. Taxonomy (NCBI): domain Eukaryota; kingdom Metazoa; phylum Arthropoda; class Insecta; order Lepidoptera; family Noctuidae; genus Charanyca; species Charanyca ferruginea. Next base: position 18,299,929 of record OX376056.1, on the reverse strand, counting down.
ATAGATATCCGTGTTTGTGATAAAATGATCTGGTCTCCTGTTTGTTTTTATTGAGGTTACATAAGCTTTTGTTAGCATTTGTCACAGATACAGCAACACAGCAATAGCACAGCAATAGCCAACTAGACATTTTTGAATTTAGAAAAAATCTCTGTATATATTAGATTTATACTCACCCCTATTATAAGCACATTGAGACCTGTAGCTGTATGCTTGCCCAACAAATTACGGGTGCTATTTTTAATAACATAAAATTTTGCAGTTTTTGTTTCTGGTCCAACTACGATTGATGCTTCAAATGTGCCGAGCACATCCAGAGGATCTTTTGAACCGTATGCCATAAACACTTGATCGGAACCTGGTTGCTGTTTAGGCACAACGGCAGCTTTTGATTTTAAACATTCCCAGGTTTTATCATTTAGGTATTATATTGTTTTTACTCTCAGAGTCGATGAGCATATTTACGTTGACATCTTCTACTTCGCAAGTTATTTCAGCGTCATCGTCAATATAAAATAAAATAGTTTACATTACTGAGTGGTAATTTTGTATGTGGTTCGTTTGTTTTAGTTTCTTTATTTTTTTTTTGTAATTTTTTTTTGTTTGTTTCAAGTAATGGGTGCTTTACGCTTGAGTTTCCTTGTTCGACATTGACTCATGAAACTGACCTTTATAGCCACATTTGTCCCTCGCGGGATAACGTGTATCATCACACTTGTGATTTTCACTTCCACGTCTTGCACACCGTGTATTATCCGAGTGAATACCCTGAGTTCGGGTTTTGTTTGTTCTTGTTCCAATCCTATTAACCTGTTCAGTTTTTACTACTTGGAATTCCTTTAATTGTCTCCTTACGGTTCCAATTGAGTTGGCTTCTAAAATAACCTTTTCTATTGTAACGGAATTTCCTAACTATAGTATTTTCTTTCTAAGGTCTGATGAGGTACATTTTTCAGCAATTTGGTTTATGAGAGCGTTGTCTTTGTTAGCAAAATCGCATTTGGAACATTGATTACGTAATCTAACTACTAATTTTTCCAACTTTTCGTCCGGTTCCTGTTCCATGAGTCAGAATACCTACGTGTCGTTCATAACAAAACTCTGCTTCGGAGAAAAGTACTCGTCTAGATTTTTAATAACAGACTCGAAAACAACGGAGGGGTCGCCCTCTTCAACGTGTGCACCGGGAAGGTTAATAGATATCTTGCAATCCTAAACCACCGGTATGTAGAAGTGTTGCTCGTTTTTTTAAGGGCTGGTCTTTGCTTAAGGCTAGAAGGTAGATTTCGAGAATTCGTTTCCATCTTTGCCACCGATGGCCTAATGAGGTCGGTAATTGAGACATGCTAGGACAATCTGCAAGTAGGTATGAAAAATTGCTTAAATTTACTACGGAAATTAACCACTATACCTACCTACTTGGTAGCGATATGATAAGCACCGATATAATAATGTATATAGAATTCATAGATAGTACCTATTGCGTTTTTATTACTCACGACTGAACTTTTGGATTGGAACATGAATCATTTCATTTTGTGGAATTGCATATACTAGTACTTACTTACAGTTTTATACCAGTATATGAGGAACTTGATGGGTATTTACCCATTGGAATAAATGTAATTTGGTGGAATTGCATATACTAGAACAGTTTTATACCAGTATATGTGGAACTTGATGGGTATTTACCCATTGGAATAAATGTAATTTGGTGGAATTGCATATACTAGAACAGTTTTATACCAGTATATGTGGAACTTGATGGGTATTTACCCATTGGAATAAATGTAATTTGGTGGAATTGCATATACTAGAACAGTTTTATACCAGTATATGTGGAACTAGAAGGGTATTTACCCATTGGAATAGTGTACAGCATGTATTTTGTCATTCTCTTTCGACTTGGCTAATACTTACAGGCACAATTGGTTGTTGTTGTGTAGTCGGTAGCTATTTAAAAAGAGCAAGAGTCAAGTCTAATCGCAATAGATTGTTTTAAAGAAATCCAAAGTCAAAGTCGAAAAATTCGTACACTATGTAATCATATTTTCCTTCTTAACCATATTAATTCATTACCTATAACTTGCATACCAATAAAAATTAAGATTGTATGAACGATAATTACTGTTTAGATAAGTACTTAGTCGTGCGGTATCCCTTAAAATGTAAATAGTTTTATTTAAATATAATGTGGGTAAGTCGAGAATAACGCGGAGAATAAATCTCACTATGTTTTTGGTACTTAGTGATAGTTCTGCGGTATTTATACAATGTGGATTTATAGTTATAATGGAATGTGCACACTAGCTACACAACAATATTTTATTGGTAAGTATTAGCAGGCACTGGTTTTAAGGCAATTTTGACCGAAGATATAAATTGTCAGTAATTTGCTTACACATAAAATATTTCTTATTTTACTAAACAATATATTTATTTATCTCCATATCCCTTTAAGAGAAAATAGAAAACAATATTTAATTGTGAATAAATAGATAACCTCGGTCATTCGCTTTTTTCTCTTGTTATCTGTTTATTTTACTCACGTTCTTTATCCTCGTCGCCAATGTTACGTCTCGCTTTTACTCTTGGGTGGTTTAATAAAACACAATTATATTTCTATTTGAGTGTGTGCGACCGTCCGCTCGTCTCGACTGCTGTCAATGCGATGCCGAGCGGGCGGGTAGCAGGACCCCATATTTATTTAATTATTTTATAGTACATCACAGGTATGAAACCCTAATTAGTACTTACCTAATAGGGCCCCGTTTTACCCTTTCGGCACGGAACCGTAAAAAAGCAAAAGCGTGCCGTTCGGCGCCAAGCTAAGAATTCATCCTTTAATACCTACAAAATAATTATGACTTTATTCTAAGCAAAGCACCAATCGAACAATAAGTACAGAGACCACATCAAAGTACCTACCTACTTCGATCAATCTGTAAAACAATGATAATTTTTTAACTTTATTGCAAAATATTAAGGTTCATATCCAATTGGGAAATTTTTAGACAGTTGGTACTTATGGTTTGGTGTTCTGGCGTCTGTACTATAAGGCTGTCATAATATTAAGAATCTAGCAAAACCATTCATTTGTCTCCAATTCTCACCAATCTAACAAAAAGTACTTACTAAGCTGTCGTACCTAAAAATAAAATGTACCTACCTATTTCATCCGCAGCAGTAACTACCTACATTATTCATTAAGGACGCTACATTTTCAACGCGCTCAAAATTATACTCCGTTTACAATAAGATTAGACATATTCACAAACCTTTTTTACAGTCCGTTCAACTGATTTTGACTTCTATTGCGTTGGTAGCATGACAAATGGCAACTGCAGTAAACAGTTGTTATTGTAACTGTTGGTGTATGTAAAACCATATAATGAAATGTATGTGGGTAGGCGATGTACAATGTCATTAAAACAGTCTTAGCTCAGCACTGGTGTTTGATTCACGCATCCCTTACACACGAACCTTAACATGGCGCAGCCGGTAGGATTCTAGAAAATATTAAAGAAAAAGTTCGTGCCAAAATATAGTCGATAACATTAAGAAAATAACGCTGCAGATGAGCGGTACCGATGAAGAATTTGAAGAAGCCGTGAACATATTGTGCAGTATGGAAACCGTGCTACAACCGCCGCAACCGTTTCGTTTTGAAAATGACCTTCACAATGTGACTTCGGGGAATTTGAGTAAAGAATGGGAAAAGTGGAAAAAAGCTTTTCGTGTGTACTACGAAGCTTGTGAACTATATAAAAAAGAGAAGAAGGTTCAGATCAATATACTACTACATATAATAGGTGAAAAATGTCAAGAAATATGTGAGCAATTCACAACTGAATACAAAACGGTGGAGGAGTTATTGAAGCTATTTGATGATTTTTTCTTGCCGAAAAAGAATTTGACTGTTGAAAGACACATCTTTTTCACGCGGGAACAGCGTGACATGGAGTCAATTGAACAGTATGTATTTGAGTTGAACAAAATGGCGGCGAAATGTGAGTTTAAAGATTTATGTAGTGATCTCGTACGGGACAGATTAATTTGTGGAATTAGGGGCAACACTATGAGAGAAAGATTGTTAAGAGAACCGGAATTAACTTTGTCAAAAGCCGTCGAGATTTGCAAATTGGCGGAAATATCACGCGTTCAGGCCACAAACATCAAAACGGAAACTACGGAACATAATGCAAAAGAAGCTGAAAAAGAAGTGCACTGGGTAGCCAGAGGACGGAGCCGAGCGACAAAAATGCTCAGCAAGCCGAGCCGTGCAGCCACCGCCGACAGTCATGTGCGTGCGGGCCGTGAGCAGCGGGCGCGTGACAGCGACGGGCCGGAGCGCACCCAGCAGCGTCAGGATCGTGACAACCAACGATTGGCGGCAAAAGCGGTGCAGGGGCAAAGGAAACGCGTGACACGAGCGACTAGGGCCTGCGGGAAATGTGGTAGTATTCACGAGGTAAACAACTGTCCTGCGTATGGTTATCGGTGCTACAACTGCAGCAAGATGAATCATTACTCAAGAATGTGCAGAGTGTATACGGTGGACGTGGACTCCAGCGATCAGGTAAACACTCATTTTAAAAGTTGTCACAGTAGTCAGTGGTCAGTCGATATAGAAATAAATGGTACTTATATTAACTTTAAATTAGATACAGGAGCTGATGTTAACATCTTGCCCAAAAAATATTTAAAAATGATTAAACTCACCGAAAACGATTTAGTAAATACTTCAATAAGATTAATGGGTTATTCAGGTAGCGGTATCGTTGTATTGGGAAAATGTTATCTCAAAATATTGTACAAAGACAGTACGTATGTGTTGCAATTTGTAATTGCTAATGTTGATTCACCACCAATCTTGGGTAGAAATGCGTGTCAAGAATTACAATTAATTAAGAGAGTGATGACATGCGTAACGAATAAAAACAATGATAAATGCATTCTAGATGAATTTCCAGAGACTTTTGTAGGGTTAGGTTGTTTACCAGGATGTTATAAGATTCAATTAAATGAAAGTATACAACCAGTGGTGCATGCCCCTCGGAAACTACCTGTAGCTCTCAAAGAACAAATAAGGTTAAAATTGCAATCAATGGAAAAAGAAGGTATAATAGCAAAAGTAGAAGGCCCCACGGATTGGGTGAACAGTATGACAGTTGTAAAAAAACCGAACGGTGACTTGAGAATTTGTTTAGACCCAAAAGATCTCAATAAGGCAATAAAACGTGAACATTTCAAATTACCCACATTAGAAGAAATAACATGCAAATTATCAGGTGCAAAGTTTTTTAGTACTCTAGACGCAAAACAAGGATTTTGGCAGGTAAGGTTACATGAAAGCAGCACAGATCTCTGTACGTTCAATACGGCATTCGGCCGATATAAGTTTTTGCGTATGCCCTTTGGAATATCATCGGCATCTGAAATATTTCATAAAAAGTTGTGTGAACATTTCGATGACCTTGATGGCGTCATCCAATTTATAGACGATTTGTTAATATATGCAGATACGAAGGAAAAACACGATCAGCGCCTAAGAGCAGTGTTAAAACGGTGTCAGGAAATTAACGTGAAATTAAATAAAAACAAATGCAATATAGGGTTAACTGAGATTACCTATCTTGGCCATAAAATTACCCAAAATGGGATACAGCCAGACAATTCACACATACAGGCCGTTAAAGATATGCCCGTACCCAAGAATGTTAAGGATGTCGAGAGATTTTTAGGATTAGCTACATATGTGAGTAAATTCATTCCTCAATTCTCAGAAAAAACTCATTTATTACGGGAGTTGTTGAATAAAAATACTGAATGGCATTGGGATAGCACACACAATCAATGTTTCGAGAACGTTAAACGGTGCTTAATCAACCCACCCGTACTTAAATATTATAGCTTAGAAAAACCGGTAGTAATATCAGTCGATGCTAGCAAAAATGGGCTAGGCGCGTGTTTGTTACAAGATAACTTACCGGTATGTTACGCATCAAAGTCATTAACAAAAACTGAACAGTCGTATGCGCAAATAGAGAAAGAATTGTACGCGTGCGTATTTGCATGTGAAAGATTTTATATGTATATTTATGGAAGAGAGGATGTTACTATTGAAACCGACCATAAACCTCTCGTTAGCATTATAAATAAGCCCTTAGTAAACACACCAGCACGATTGCAACGAATGTTACTACGATTACAACCGTACTCGTTTAAACTCGTTTACAAACCGGGGAAATATCTTTACATAGCCGATACGCTATCGCGTGCAGTAGCACCGGCCGCGGCGGACGAGCACTCATCCCCGCCACTTCCCCGTGACCATTTAGAAGCGCAGGCGCAAGTATGTTACATAAATACGAGCAATCCGCTTACGGACACACATTTCTTAGAAATACAAAAGAACACTAAGAATGATGGAGAACTACAAAAGATATTTCAAGTTATCAAGAAAGGTTGGCCTAGCAATAAAAATGAAGTAGAAGATAGTATAAAACCCTACTGGGATTACAGGGATGAATTAGTTATTAATTTCGGTATGATATGGAAAGGCAATAGAATAGTGATTCCTAAATGTATGCAACACGAAATGCTAAAAAAGATACATGTGGGGCATTTAGGCTTAGAAAAATGCAAATTAAGAGCTCGAGAGATAATGTTTTGGCCAAACATGGGTACACAATTAAAAGATTATTTATCCCGATGTCAAGCATGTCTGACTAACAGAAAACAAAACACGAAAGAGCCACTTATACCTCATGAAATACCTCAAAGGCCATGGTGCAAAATAGGCACAGATATATTTCATTTTAAAGGAAAATCTTATCTTATTATTATAGATTATTTTAGTAAATATGTAGAAATATCAAAATTATGTTCATTAACTTCAGAAACCGTAATAAAACATTTAAAGAAAATATTCAGTAGATTGGGTATTCCTGAAACAGTAATGTCGGATAATGGTCCAGAATATTCCTCTATGGTCTTTAAACAGTTTACAAAAGAGTGGAACTTTCAGCACATCACGTCGTCACCAAAATATCCACAATCAAATGGGCAAGTCGAGCGTGCCATTCAAACTATGAAAAATATGTTAAAGAAAACCAGTTTTGATGGCGCAGATTTCCAATTGGCCATGTTAGAATACCTAAACACACCTATAAGCAGCGAAATACCTTCACCGGCAGAGTTATTTTACAGTAGAAAACTACGCAGCATACTTCCGTGTACTCCAGCATTATTGCTACCTAAAATACAAAGTGACACAGTAGAAAAATTAAAAACACGTCAAATTATCCAAAAGCAGTACTATGATAGAGGATCTAGAACTTTACAGCCTTTGGAAATAGGGGACAGAGTTAAAGTAAGGACAAAAAACACTTGGAAATCTGGGGTAATAGATAACATAGTAGGATTGCGTTCATACACAATTAAAATGTACAACGGTAACATTCTGCGGCGAAATAGAAGGCATATAATATTAGATACAAGTACAGGCACACAAGCAAATCATCAAAGTCCCGTTACAGATTGCAATACATACGAATACGACGATATACTCATGAATGAACGTAGCGAACCCACAACTGATAGCCTCAGCTCCGATGTTTGTTTGCCATCACGACAACAAACCGTGACTCAAACGGATACTAATTATTGCACTCGTTACGGCAGGAAAGTGTGACCACCTGATCGCTGGGGATATTGAGCACCAGCGAGCACCCTTCCAGGTCATTCGTACGAAACAGCCAGTAGTTTAAATCTAATAATGTGTACAAATAAGTTAAGTCATCAAAACATATAATAAAAACAATGTTTTAAGTAACTAAACAATGGCATGTGTGTCTTAATATATTATTGTGTTAAAGTTGTACTTGTAGTACTTGTTGTGAATGATTGTTCATAAATAAAAAAAAAATATATATATATGTGTACAACTTAAGAGTGTAGACTATACTAGATTAAGTGCGTAGCAGTAGACTCATAATGAATTATATTATTATTGTTAATTAATAAATAAAATTGCGATGATTGCTGGAATTAGGTGTATTCTCACACAATGAAATTATGTATTGATTTTATTATTTAAACAAAATTGTATACTAATTGGATAGTTGTATTTATAGTGGTCAATATTATTATTGTTAATTGATAATTACATTTGCATTGTATGCTGAATTAGGTTGATTATTACACAATTATATTATGATCATAATATTTTAACATAATGATACACTAATTAGATATGAATTAAGTTCAGTAACCAGTAATGTTTTTCCCCCCTTGGAGCTAGACAAGGGGAAGAAAGGCGTTAATGAAATTGTTAATTTTTATTGTTCAATTTTTATTCCGTAACATGTAGGTACATGTATTATGTAGGTAGGAACCTATCTAATTTTAATGAAACCTAGAATGAAATACAAGATTATTATTCTTCAGTGATGTATAAATATGTTTTTTTTTTTTATCTGGTCATACACAAGGAACCAAGGGAATTATATTTTTTTTTTTTCTCCCAAAAATGCTACCTTGGTTTATTGTACTAAAATAGGTTAGTGTTTCAATAACATAATATTAATACCTACCACCATGTAACATGGGTTATTTTAGTTTTTTTTGTTAGGGAATAAGATGCATGTATTCATTACTTCATTTTTTTTTTCAAAGAAAGGGATTGTTGGTGTATGTAAAACCATATAATGAAATGTATGTGGGTAGGCGATGTACAATGTCATTAAAACAGTCTTAGCTCAGCACTGGTGTTTGATTCACGCATCCCTTACACACGAACCTTAACAGTAACCACTTTTTGCCTCTAATGTCATCCTTAAGCCTACGGAACAGAAGTCAAAATCGGTTGAAGGGACTGTAAAAAAGGTTTGTGTTTATGTCTAATCTTATTGTGAACAGGGTATAGTAATATTACCGGACTAGCTGATGCCCGTGACTTTGTCCGCGTGATTGTCGGTTATCAGCTAAGTTTTAATTTTTTTAGCGCGTGTTTCTAACATAAAAGTTACTCTTTATAACATCAGCTAACTGCCAGTGAAAGTCACATCAAAATCGGTCCAGCCGTTTCAGAGATTAGCCGGAACAAACCGACAGACGGAGAGATCGACAGACAGGCAGACAAATATTTTATAAATTGTGTTTTTGATATCATATGCATTTACTAAAAAGCTATTACTTTGACATTACAAACAGACACTCAATTTAATTCATTTGTTTAGATTTAGTGAGTATACATCTATACAAATAAATAAAATTGAAGTGTCTGTTCGTAATGCCAAAATAAAAGCTTTATACTAAACGCAGAAAGTATACGGGTACATATTAAAAAAAAATATTTTTCAGTTTTTTTTGTTTGTCTGTTTGATCCGGCTAATCTCTGAAACGGCTGCACCGATTTTGACGGGACTTTCACTGGCAGACACTTGATGTTTTATGGAGTAATTAAAGGTAGTTAGGTACATTTATTTTTACAAAAAAATGGGTTTTACGCAAAAATATTAAAACCCCGATATTAACTGACATACACGCGGATGAAGTCGCGGACATCAGCTAGTTTCCTAATAAGTAATGGTTATTATGTCAGCAATAAAAACTTTCCTTCATACTTTTACTTACAGGCAGAACTGTCAGCTTTTGCAAAATCATTGTTTCAAGAATATAATATCATTGTTCAAGACAAAATACAATTATTAATAGAAACTAGCGTACATATTTAACTTTAAAAATCATTTAATCGTTTATCATTCAAGCGGGCTGCGACGTCGAAACTTCTAAATACTCGATAAGTATTTTGCATAACATTCAAAATAAAGTCTTGAAAATCGAGTTATACGGTCTATTTTCGATTGGCGTCGGCATTCAACTCACGCACATCGACAGACAACGGCTAAAGAAGTTTTCGTTACAAAAACTATTTAGCCAACTCAAGATAACTTTTGTTGCAAGTACCTATTGTTATTACTTCTTGTCCTTGAACGCACAGTGCGTTGTAGAGTATCTACCATTAATTAAACGCCATCTAGTAGTATCGATGGCGCCTAGTACCTAGGCCGACTCGAAAGATGGCGTTGTAAAAATACAGTCTCTGGCAATTTGTGAGTCGCTGATACTGCCATCTGTTGAAGCAATGAAGGAAAGAAAATAGCCAGAGCAATTGCCAGAGTTAGGGAGGTCTCATTTCTTTGTATGGGATTGGGTATCTGTACTTTAGTATTATATGATCTGTGCCGTGGGTGTCGTAGAAGACGACTGAGGAATATTGACCAGAGGATGGGCAGAGCGTCCTTCTGAGCATCGCAACACCTGCTGCGATCGCCAACATGCATCGAACAAGCATGGCGATTACAGCTGAACCCCCCAATGGGGGAGCTCTATAGGCGTACCTAGGCTTCTAAATGTTGACATGATGAATCCTTTGACTTCCTTACTTTTACGTGTCGGTTAAACAAGTCATGAGTGCGAAGCAAGCTTGCGCAGCAAATGTGTTAATCGTATTTCAAAATTACCGTAATTTATTATTGTTGTGACATTTTTTCTTTTTTGTCTAAGACCTTACAGATAATTTTATTTATATTTTCGTACATGCCTAAAGTCTGAAAAATTTTGGAGTAGACCTTTGCAACACTTGCAAGCATAGAAGTGTTCTATTCTTACCCGAAACCCTTCACCTGTTTCAACACTTCCTAGGTTGATCTTCAATTATTTTAATTGCTTGCTTTACAAAAACTTAAGTCAACCTTGAAACGTACCGCGACGTGGAATATTTGAAACAGTGAACAGAGAAAGCAGAAAAGTGACCAACTGGGGAAGTCTCATATTTAAAAACCCCCGCAGACCACAGACATTCTACCGGCCGATAGTTTGGCCAACTTCTGAATTAATATGGAGGTGTATGTTAATGCGCACTTTATAATTATTCGGTATCGGCTGATAAAGTTTTATGGGCTACACTATTGCCTTCAAACTGAAATCATTCACCACCAACCCGATTTTTTCTGACCCAGTGCTAGCATCTTTACCCAACCGAACTATCAGGCGATAGAAAGTCTGTGGTTTGAGGGAGATCTAAGGGCCACAAAACAATAGCTCCTCTGTAGTAGACTTTTATCCTTATGACGATGACTGATATATTAATAATACCAGCTTATTTTTATTGTCTACCTGCAGGGCAAAGGCCTCTTCTCGTATAGAGATGGCATGAGCAGTGTTCGCCACTTTTGTTCAAGGCGGAACTAACTTTGAAATTACATGTGAAATTGAGAATACCATATTGTTTTCTTCCCGTGTCCTTTTGAAAACTAACGTCTTACATGAGAGACATAACTTTGTGTATTTAGAACTCATCTTGTTTATTTCCTTGATCTGTGTAAACGAGACTGTTTTGAACTAATAAAGTGTATTTTACTTTTTTTCCAGATGGATGCAGTTAGTGCTTTGTTTGTAAGTACAAGAAACTTCCTTTTACTACAATTCGTTTGATGAAGCAACCTTTTCATTAAAAGCCTCGTTTCCTTTGTCTGTGTTCCATGTTTCTACTCCGTTCAGTTTTTCAATTCTTCGTTGTTTTTAATGGTTTCTAATAAATGTTCCATTGTTCGCGTTTTCTGATTTTCTTTCTTTTCTTTGTCTGTGATTATTGTATTTAATTGAGAGGAATTGTAGGGATTTGTTATTCCTTCGAGATTATTGTTCTCTCAAAAAAGAAGAGTACCGTTAGAAAAATTATACAAGTATACAAGAACTTACCTACTGAAATTAATAAATATTAAGTAGATAACTACATTTCTACAGATTGAAATGTAACTCGTAAGAAATAGCAGAAGTTTAGAAGTTATTGGAAAAGGGAAACTTTTGATTTATGAAATTCGTTAGCGATATTCAATAAATTGGGAACAAAGAGAAAGCGCGTTCAATTTTCTTAAAAAAAAAAACATATAATTCATCAATTGTAATCGATGCTCAGGAAGACCACAGCGAAATAACACAAGCTTGTATTCGTTTTCACAGTTCCAGTTTATTTTAATTACACAGTTCAATGCACATTAATTTTAAACACAGTGTACATCAATTATTATATTATATTATATGTTTTATATTCTACAATCTATTTTACTTGAGACCACCTTTCTTATGGCTCGATGTCGAACGAATGTCCCCTAATCCGTTTAATACTTGTTCCCCACTCTAACACCCCGCCATTTTACTGATATCAAAATGGCGCGCTTTTAACGAACAAGTCAATACAACTACTGTTATAATATACCACAAGTCAATAAAACTACAGTTAAAGTGTAACAGCTCGGCCATCCGTTCCACAACGAGTCCCATCGTTGGGTGCTCTGTACATCATTACGCAGTAATTAAATAAAACATAATACAGTTTTCTATTAAATTATTTTAACTTCATTAATCGAACATTTTTTTTTTTCTTTAACAATTTTTATTTTATTATAATCTCATGCGAATACACTTAATCATACATATTTTAATTCGTTCTGCAGACATTATTTTACTCAACTTTACTGCGTATAGTCCATGACAATGACCAACGCCTTCACGAAAATTAATACCAGTCGGTTACCATGACTGGGGCAGCTTTAACATCATAATGGTATAAATTGACCGGTTACCTTGGCCAATTTATACGTGCCTCATACATTGTTAAACTCGACTTTACTACTTATAGTCCATTACAATGACCAACGCCTTCACGATGATTCGAGTCTAACATACCAGTCGGTTACCTTGACTGGGGAGCTTTAGCATCATAATGTATACATTGACCGGTTACCTTGGCCAATGTATATATACGTGCCTTCTGGATACATTATGAACCATTACACTGTCATAATGTATCCCTTTACATAAATATTACTTCATAACATCACATTTGATATCTTAATTACTTAACACTTACTAAGTCATAACATATTTGTTACGGTACTATCAATACATGTACATTATATTAAGCACTCATTCTGTACCTGTCTTACTACAATAAACCCTTATGATTAATTCATCCTTCTCGTTACATTCATCTCTCTCGCTGCATTCATCCTTCTCACTACATTTGTCATTCTTGTTACATTCATCGTCACTTGTCGATTCTTGAGATTCAGACGCAGGATCATCGAAACTAAGCCATGGGGATATCTTATCTATTGCTACTATTGCCTCGTAACGTCTACCTTTTTTGGTTAGTGGGGTATCCTCAATGACAAACCTATCATTAGGGAGAATCTTTTTAATCCTGTAGGGTCCCTTACATTTTGCCTCCAATTTCTTGGACTGACCCTCAATACCAGTAATTGCTCTAATCACTCTAACAAGATCTCCCTCCGAGAAAACGACTCCTTTTTTTCTTTTTTTATCAAATCTTTCTTTATCTTTATTTTGTTGTTTTTTTATTAGTTGTTCAACATTTGACCTTATTTCTAATAAGTTATTTTCCGAAGTTGCAGGCAAAACATCAGACATGATTTCATTAAGTTTACCTTGAGATGGGTTCAAAACATTTATGCTAAATAACAGTTCTGAGGGGGTCTTTTTGGTAGTAGTATGCGGTGTGGTATTGATTCCTAACTGTATATTTGCCAAATGCTCGTCCCAACAGCCATTTGGCTTATCGTGATTCATGGCCCCTAATGCTGCTAGTATAGTCCTATTGTAACGCTCTACCTGACCATTCGCACGCGGCGTCGCGACGGCTTTATAGATGTGTTTAATGCCACTAGCTTTTACAAAATCCTTAAATATTCTACTGGTGAAGCTACTGCCCTGGTCCGTAATAAGTCGATTAGGTGTACCGAAGTAACTAATATATTCGCGAAATACTCTTACGCTGGTGGCAGATTTCGTGTTACGAACGGCTGATAAACTTATGTATTTTGTAAATGCATCAATAATGACTAATATGTAAGTATTTCCGCGTTTTGTTTTTATAAATGGCCCTAGGTGATCAGCATGTATAGTATGAAATGGTTTACTGACCTTGAGAATTGGGTGTAACTCTCCAGTCTTCGAACCACTAGGCAGTTTATGATGTGCACATTCCATACATGCCGCCACGTACTTTTTTACATAGCGTCGCATTTTCGGAAACCAGTATAGTGACGAAATACGTTCTAAAGTCTTTTCGAAGGCAAAGTGCCCAACATCATCATGATTATTTCTTAAAATCTGCCATCGAGCACCCTTTGGTACAACCCAGCGTAATGTATCTTTGTCAAGTATCCGATAAACTCGTCCGTTCTTAATTTTGTAATTATTATGTACATCTGCCACTTCTTTACTATCGGGACCGTTTAAAATTACAGAAATTCGTTTAATCTCGTCATCAGTTTGTTGGACAGTAGTTATCCAGTCTTCCGAATCAATAGCGAGCACGTTTAAGATATTATTATCGTTACAATCTCCCTCGATAGGAGCCCTACTTAGAGCATCCACGTGTGCCATTTTATCACCTGATCTAAACTCAATTTCACAATCGTATTCCTGGAACTGTACCCACCATCGAGCTATACGCGGTATTAAATCGCGCTTGGTCAAAGTTGTGCGCAGAGCATTACAATCGGTGATAATTTTAAATTTTATACCTAATAGATATACTCTGAACTTGCTCAGTGAGGAAATAACAGCAAGGGTTTCAAGTTCAAAAGAGTGTAATTTCTGCTCATCGACAGTCGTTTGTCTACTGTAATAAACCACCGGCTGCAGAGAGCCAACCTCACCCATTTGCAATAGAATGCCGGCGACGCCAGACTTGCTAGCATCAGTGTGAAGCTGTGTCTCTGCGTCCGGTCTATACAGGGCTAATACAGGGCGTTCTACTAAACATTTCTTTAAATGTTCAAATGCATTCGATTCTTCCTTGCTCCATTTCCAAACCTGATCCTTCCTTAAGAGACTCGTCAGAGGACGTGCTATAATTGCAAATCCCCGGACAAATCTCCTGAAGAAGCTTGCTAAGCCAATGAACCTCCTGATCTCGTGTATTTTTTGGGTACGGGAAATTTTGACACGGCTTCTATCTTAGATGACCCTGGTCTTACACCAAATTCACTGACTTCGAAGCCCAAATAATCAATTTTATTAAAGAAAAAGTTACACTTGCTCATTTTTAATGTTAACCCACCTTCTCTTAGTAATTGAAATACCTCTTCTAATCTCGTAATACCTTCTTCAAAAGAACCAGCCGGGATTAACACATCATCCATAAATATAAGAGCGTACTTCGCTTGTGATTTTTGTAATATTTTGTTAACCGTGCGTTGGAAAACGGAAGGCGCATTTACTAGACCAAAAGGCATTCTGTTATATTCGAACTGCCCATCAGGCGTTACAAATGCTGTTTTGTCGCGCGATTCCTCGGCTATAGGTATTTGATAGTACCCTGAATACATATCTAACGTAATGAACAGTTTACTACCAGCTAACAAATCTAGTTGGTCCTCTATCCTTGGTAATGGATAGTGTTCACGAACGGTTTTCCTATTAAGAGCGCGGTAGTCTACACACAATCGCTTCTCACCCGACTTCTTATTAACCAATACGATAGGGCTCGCGTACGGGGATGACGACTCTCTAATAATATTTGCGTCTAACATCTCTTGGACCATATTATGAACATGAAGGCGTTCTGCGTGTGACAATCTATAGGGGCGATAAACCACTGGTTCAGCATCCTTGAGATTAATCACCATTTCAGTCGTTGTGGTAAACCCTAAGTCCTTCAAGTTTGATGAAAAACAATCTTTATATTTGTCTAGAAGTTTTTTTAATACCACCACTTGTTCAAAAGTAATACCGTCGCCGTACTTTAATGGTGATTGATCCAAGATGTTTTCGTGAGAACCCTGAACGGTATTAATCTGCAAGCACCTATCTAACTTATAACCACGTGTAATTAATTCGTTCTTATGAATGACTATAGTTTTATTGGTGACGTTTTGTATAAGAATATTACCAAGGCCTAGCCTCAATTGATATTCGCCTGGTAATAAATAATGTTCTGAACCTGTACATCCTCTTATCAAACCATGAATATATATTTGACCCGTATAATCGTAATGATATTTAACAGGAATTACTTTAAGTTCACCCGGCGCGATATCACTATCAGAGAGACTAACTAGGGGCAACTTACTGCTATCACTATGTGGAATTTCTACGTTTTGAAATATTACATCTGAAGCAGTCTTGATGATCCTAATAGATGGTCTTTCTGTGAATGTGTGACCTAGTAATACAGGTACATTTATGAGTTCATCATCAACTACTAGTACTTCGACGTCGTGTTGAACAACCCCTTGAATTTCAATACTAACGTAAGCTAAACCCAGTGGTTGATATGGCACGTTACCTAAGCCCCTAAGTAAAGGCGCTTGTACAGTTTGCCATTTTATCCCTAATCTACGTGCGTCGCTAAGTCGTATAAGGGTGCCATCACTTCCAAGGTCAACATGACATTCTATGATGCCATCGTTTAGTTTTATTGGCATCTTATATTTGTGATTTGAATTTTTAGCACTATTAATCTGCATAACAGTTTTAGTGGAAGCTTCATGAATGTCACCCTTATCTTTCTTTGGACAATTTCTCTCTAAATGTCCTAGAAAATTACATTTGGTGCACTGTATTTTAGGTTTAGTGCATTTAAAAAATGGGTGCCCTATTTCATTGCAATTGTAGCATACAGTACGACTAAACCTGGAACTTGATTGGGAATTATAAGAGCTAGACGATGCTTTTTGTAAGTTTTGGGTAACTGTACGTTTGTCTTTATCCTTATTTCTTATATTATCGGTAGTAGCTTTGTCTTGACCAATTTTCACAGTCTTAAAAAACTTTAATACTTGTTCCGGTTCCGCAAACTCAACTGCTTGAGCACCTAACCTTACTCCACGATCATCAATACCGGCAATTAAACAATCAACGGCACGCCTTTCAGTAATACTACACCGGTTCAAAAGATTCATTTTGGAATAATAATATAATTCTAAAGATTCTCCGTAACGAACTCTCAGATTCAACATTTCGTTTAGCAGGTCCGCATAGTTTTCCCGAGTCGGAAAAGATTCTTTAAGTTTATTTTTCCACTCTGTCCAGGAAAACAATACAGTAGGTAGCCCCTGATACCATGACTTTGCTACGCCGCTTAACTTCGGTAACGCATAATGAATAAACTGCCTATCATTCCATCCGTAAATGTGAGCACATTCCTCAATCTTATTTATCCATGCATCCATCGTCTGTTCTTTGGACATTGGGTCATACTCAGGTATAACGTTATTAAGAACAGGAAACTTATCACGTTCACCTACATTTTTCATGTCTTTCATTATTTCGACAAATTGTTTTAAAAGTGTATTTTGGTGATCGTACCTGCGAGAACGTTTTGACCTACGTTCACTTCCATCCATCGAGCTACCGCTAGATTCCCGCCGTTTCTTTTGTCGCCGGCGGCTTTCTCGACGGCGACGTGATCGCCGTTCATCATCGCTGCTACTGGAGCTGCTCGACTGACGCCGACTTTCATCACGACGGCTTCTTTTAGTAGACCGGGGTAATTCCGGTGTGCCACTTCGAGTTGCTTTGTTTCTTGGCATATTTATCTGAGAGTTTTGATAGTTTACTGGCGTGGTAAGGGCAATTCGCAGTTCGAAATTGCCCAATTATCCCACTTCTGAGATGTAATCGATGCTCAGGAAGACCACAGCGAAATAACACAAGCTTGTATTCGTTTTCACAATTCCAGTTTATTTTAATTACACAGTTCAATGCACATTAATTTTAAACACAGTGTACATCAATTATTATATTATATTATATGTTTTATATTCTACAATCTATTTTACTTGAGACCACCTTTCTTATTGCTCGATGTCGAACGAATGTCCCCTGATCCGTTTAATACTTGTTCCCCACTCTAACACCCCGCCACTTTACTGATATCAAAATGGCGCGCTTTTAACGAACAAGTCAATACAACTACTGTTATAATATACCACAAGTCAATAAAACTACAGTTAAAGTGTAACACAATCTTATAATACTAGCAACTAAACAAAGATACCAAATAAATAAAATGAGAAACAAAAGCAACAAGAAAGCAATTAGCACAACCGGCGGGCTTATTACGTATGAAATAGCAATCAGCAAAAATTGCGCAACTATCGCGCAGTCATCGCGCGATCAATCGCTAAACGTCAAAAAAAAACGTATTATGTAAAAATCGTTTGCTAATCGTTCGCTGTTTGTTTCAATGCATTTATCGCTACGACACTAGCGCCAAAAACAATTTAGTAGCCACCGCTGGTACTAAATTCAAATTCAAATTAATTTATTTGCTAGAATGTAGGTACAAATGAAGAACTTATACCTGCTACCTGCCTGCTTACTTTTATCTGCTAATATAAACAAACAGAAAAACTGGTAGATTGTGTGTGATTGTCAATGTTTTGTCCGCGTCAGACACAAGTTCACGTGTTAAACTATATAATATGAATATTATTAAAAATATTCACTTACTAAATGATTAAGAGAATGTTCTAGTTTAACATATTTTTTTTTCAAATCATTTACACTGCACATTTTGACGTGATTGTCAGTTTAAAATCTGTAAAAGTCGTTAAATAGTTTAGATAGTCGGTAGTGAGCTTTAAACTCAGCATCAGACAAGTTCAAAGCTTTGGCTTGATCTCGAAGGCTACGTCGCAACTGTGCTGTGTTATGGCTTTCAGTCCTACTGGCTTCTTCTTCAAGTACTCCAAGCAGGAGAATAGCACGAGACATCTTTGATAATCGAAGCGTCACTCGATTTTTTTAGGCGGATAATAATAAAGTTTTTACAAACCACATAGTTTAATTTAAATTAACACACGACGAAGATTTAAAATACAGTTTTTTGGTACAATACCCGAAATAATGGACTGAATTAAACTAATATATATGTGTACAGAAAAGAAAAAGAGAAGACAGCGATTAACAATCGACCAGCAACTAGGGAAAAGGTTATCGCAATTTGACAGCAAAATTTGCTTATTGATGGCTATTGCTTTGCTGTCAAAACTCATACGTAATACGAAATAAACGTAGTACAATAGCGGACAATGCACTATTTAGTTCATTGATTGTTCCATAGAGGCAGCACTAACGCTTGTTTGCTATGGTTTGGTTATCGCTGATACATAATACGAATTTGCAATTGAAGAGCAAATATTGCGCAATTTTTGCTATCGCTTGGCTTCTGCAAGATACGTAATAAGCCCGCGGGACACATCTTATAATTGTTTACAGACGAAATTGGCGAGAATTTTCAACCGGTGTAATGAAAAATGTTTCCGGACTTTGTCCTCCATTCTTTATGGCCCAAGTTTTGCGGGTAGGACTTAAATTATTTTAAGTGCGGCCATTTCTGCACGCCTTGCGGTTATCGTCTGCTCACTGTGATTAATGCAGCCAAGTTGGTTTTTGAGGGATTTACACTTGGATTCTTGTCTCACTCACTTCAATCAAGAGTGTTGGATGTTTCAAGTTTTAGACATTTCGGATTCTTAATTGGTGACTGTTTGTCATTTTAGGGAGAGTGGGAGGATTTTACATTTTGGTTGTCTGGAAGACTAAAATATTATTCATCCATCTCAGTATCTGGCTCGTGTTTATATTATCTTCTTTAGAAAGGAAAATAAATAGAATTATCCTGAAACAGTCGCGACAGTATCATTAGCTGCTTCTACTTATTTTTCTGTAGGCATAATCATACGTCCATTGATTCATCTACGATAACAGTCTTACGACGAATGACTTGTCGAAAATTGATGCCCATATGTTCCAAGGATTCATAATAAGAGAAGTTATCAGTCAGCTCATGAAATAAGACGTAGTTAAAACAAAAATAACATTCGCAGAAGATACGGTCTGTAGTCATATAGCATGACTGTAAAACTTACTGAACGCTAAATATTTAGTTGGTTTGTCAAAATTCACTCTTAATCCACGATAACATTATTATCTCACGTTGTTTAAATGACTCGCTTCAGTGAATTCTAATTAATGACAAAACAATCCCTTGTGTTGAGAACTTTAATTGTTTACGAGCCCATTTCGATTGTACATTTCGTTGTCTACTTTAAGTTGTGTAAAGACTTTATTGCGGATCGTAATTCTCTTCATTAAAAGCAGAAAATTAAAGGTCCTACAAAATATTCAGTATCAAAGATCTACTTAGCGAAGGGTATATCATTAGAGCGGTCGTAAATCTCGTAGATATAAAACTGCAAACAAGTAATTACTCTGACCCAAAGATTTGGTACAAAGGGATCCCAGATTAAAAACAGTTTCGGCTGTGTCCATAGAAGAGGAAGTAAATCCGGCAAAAAACAGATAAGCGGACGCCGGGAGAACTTAATTCGAAATGCTTTTTAAAGCCCACCATAATATTTTTCCCCCGAATCTGAGATTCGTTACGTTATCTAAAAACAGGTTTTAATTAAATTTTTCAACTATCAGACGGGACAAGGGATTTCGCTTAAAATACGAGTAATAAACTCTCCTGTTTCATTTATTTCGTTCGGAGCATTCGGACGTTGATTGGCGATTCGATAAAAATAGTCAATTTAATGAAAAATCGTAAAAATCCCTGTTCCCGAATGTAAAACGGATATAATTAAAATTTTATTTTACGTTCCACCATATAATGCTTGTATATTTTAATAAAACGGAATTGCTAAGGACGGTTGTAAAATTTGAAGACCTCTGAATTAATGGGGGGGGGGGGGGGATTGTAATTGAGTCAGGATTTGCATTACTAAACATCATTTTATGTTTACTTTATTTGGGGAATTTTGAAGTGTTCCTTGAGTTGGAATGCTTGTATGAACGGAAATAGTTGAAACCGTTTGTTTGAGAGTTTCTCCTAACATTCCTTTGTTTCCTATCGAAGAGTGCTGTTTCAGTCTCCGGAGTTTCTGACTCAGTTGGTAACTCTATTTTGTTTCATTCGTCTGGTTGCATAGATTCACTTTTATTGAAATTTGGAAGCGTTATTGTCCGTAGGTATGTGTGTGTCATTGCATTAAATAATTACTTTTAATGTTTGTAGTTTTTGCACCTTGGGTTTTTTTGTTGTTTTGGAATACCTAAGTAATTATTGGTTTGGGGTTTTCCCACAGTTTCCGTTGTCACTTTTTGTCAACTTCAGATTACTACGTCATTATCTTCTAAACAAGTACGTATGTATTGTGTACTGGTTCTAACCTTCAAGAAACAAGCGAAGCCTATCCAAAAACAAACTACTACCACTAAATCTTTGAAACACTTGAACGTTATTTACCGCCACCGAAACTGGTGCGAAATAACCAACAATTATTAGTTTTCTTGTTTTGTTTAGCGCGAAACTTTCATACATTTGATGTTGGTGGTAGTTTTTCTGATTTATAGACTCGGCTATTACCCCCAGTCGGTGTGGGACGTGATGTGGTAATGTTAGTGGATGCTTTAGTAATGTTACACGATTGTTGCACTTTCACTGTTCTGATATTGCTCGTTTAAGAGGAAATTGAATTTGTTATGATAGCAGATAGGATTTCGCTCTCTGGATTTTGAACGCTTAATGTAGCTACCAGGTTTTTATTAGAACTTTATTAATAAACTCACAAGCTTTGCCTGCTATTTCGTCTGCGTTAATGGCCTTATCTAGATACCAAATTAACTTATTGTTAAACTTTACGATCGCACTAATAGATTACCATTATGAGGTAACAAACAATCAGACGCATTTATTATTCAGTGTGGATGAGCTTTCCTTAATTAAATTTATAATGATGTTGATACGGTCTCCCACCAGATGGATCGACGACATCGTCAAGGTCGCAGGTAACCGGTGGATACGAGCGGTAGGTTGCGTTCATGGTAATGGCATTCTATGGGAGAGGCCTTTGTTCAGCAGTGGACGTCTTCCGGCTAATGATGATGATGTTGATATGGGCAGAATTTTTGTCTTAATTTTTTTTTATTGCATCATTCTCTTTGACTTGTTTCAAAAAATCATTTAAAGCATTTCTGTATTTTTCTTAAATACCGAAGTTTAATACTGCTATGTATCTACAGTAACACTATGTTATATTGCTATAATGGGTACCAGAAGTGTGTTATTATTTTTAATTGCAGCACTGTTCATATTCGCTTCCTCTCTAAACTGTTCCCTTGCCAACTATAACACTTCAACTGATTTCCATACATGTTTTTACACCAGCCAAATATTTATCATCCTCTGAAACTTCTTCAGAACTTTAATTATACGTCCGCCTGCAACTTCGCCTGTGTTTTGTTTTTTTATGATATTTTTTAAAGTTCGCCTTCCGCGTCTGTGTTCTGAGATTTTATAGGTTTTTTTTTCATTTCAATATTAATAAACGAGTGCAAAATGGAGAAAAGAAAGCATTGTTTTGTTTTCGTTTGGTGAATCCTGATGAATTGGGGAAGTTTTTGAGTGTTTTTATATCGCTTGCCATTACCATTTGCAGTCCTCTGCTGTGCTGGTTTTTTATCACCAGAAATGTTATATGTTCAGTAAGCGGTTTATACCATTTATTAAAAATACTTTAAATAAAATGGCAAGGTTTAGAATTTGGGTACCTAAGTAAGTTAAGTATTTAAAGATATCACTTACTTGATTTTTCTATTAAAATTTAAAAAATAGGCGTAGTAATAGAATATTCTTTATTGTACCGCAAATAAATTCCTTCTTCTTTCTTTCATGCCGCTTTCTTTTTAAAAAGAAACGGTACCCCACATTAAGAATTTCAACTGTATCGTGTGTGCATTTACAAACATAGAAACTCACCCACACGAACAGCCAGACCCGGAACATCTATCTGTAGGCCATACAAATATTTGTTCCGTGCGGGAATCGAACCGACGACACGTAGCGTAGCAGCCAATCGATCAACCACTGCGTCAACCGAGTTGTCAATTATCAAATCAAATAAATAAATAATAAGAAACAATATCATTCTGAAAATTGCAACTTATATAACAACTCATTCAGTACCTACCTACAAAGTCCCTCATTTAATTAAACTTAATTTAACTACAGTTAATAAAATGTACCAAATTGAACGACAATATTCGGCCAAAAGCGTTCAAATAAAATAAACAAACGGGTTATTTTATCCGACTCATACGTAATGGGGGTCATTAAGACTGGAAACGGATACAAAGATAACACCGGCCAAAAATAATTGTTAAATTTGTTTGTGAGATAGGTTTGCTATTTTATGGGGTTGGCTATGGTGTCTACATATTTTGATATCGCATTTTTTTTTAATTTTTTGATGAATATTTAGCTACCTGACTTGAGATGAGCTTGTGGCTAAGTTAAGCTACGCTTGCCGCGATCGTTCTGCGGATGGGTGACCATCCATACCGGGATCCCTCCGTGCCTAGGGAAGTACGTAGGTAAAGCCGTTGGTCTCAGCTGTCATTTGTATCACTTTGATATTCGTTAAGGCGCTAACAAGCAACTACAATCACGTCAAAATGTGTAGTGTAAATGATTTGAAAAAAATATATGTCAAACTAGAACATTATTTTAATCATTTAGTACGTGAATATTTTTGATTAAGTTCATATTAAATAGTTTAATTAAATCGTGAAATTGTGTCTGACGCGGACAAAACATTGATAATCACACAAAATCTACCAGGAATATTTAAACGAAACTTTTACTATCTTAGAGACAATTTTATTATCTATCTTTTAGATTTCGCCTTTTTTTAAAGTTAAAGTATACTATAGTATACTACTTACCAAAGAATGGGCAGCAGCGTTCTGTGCCTTTGTAACAACCATACTGCGATCGCCAACCCGCCTGCCAAGCGATTATGGCAAATCCCCCCCTTGGGGAAGCCTATGTCCAGCAGTGGACGTCTTTCGGCTGAAATGATGATGATGATGAAAGTATACTATCTTTTATAAAATTTTTTCGACTAAACTTTGAGTTTCGGACGCAGCGCATACGATTCTCTGGTCGCTCATGGTCGTCGGCGTATATCGTCGCCTTAAAAGTAGTCAGACAGAAGCTAGAAAATCTGACAATCTATCTTACCAAGGCGTATCGTGTTACCTAGCAACTGGGTTGTGGAGGTCAGATAGGCAGGCGCTCCATGTAAAACACTGATATTCAGCAGCATAATAAAACAGGAAAGGATATAAATAAATTAATGTAAGCCAATGTTCAATGTATATGTTGTTGGTGTACTTTATTGAATAAATAAATCAGAGTTGTTAATGTTAGTCTATCTAAAATCTAAAAAAACTTAAATATCCATGGAAATAGTACTTATGTACTTATATTTATCTTTTTCCTTTTTCTTACTTTCTTTTTGTTTGTTAAAGACACGGCGAAATTCAAAACTAATTTACCATCTCTGACTACGTTCTTATCTGTCCTTTCCTTTAGCTGTATGTCAGAAAGATATGCCAATTCTTTATTTTAGTTAGTGAACAATAGAATAGGCACATAAAAGTAACTAGGTTACACGTTACAAACTTAAATACAAAGCAACAAAATATTTCACAAGGGTGAAGACCCCAAATACCGTTCCACGTTCCCACCATAAAAATGTAATTAAACAAAATATTCCACTAGCCCTCAGATAGGCGAGAGATCGTCGTGATAACGCGTCTGCAGCAAACCATCCATCATTGTCTCCCAAATCCTTATCGCTGACGACGACGGGACTTTCACTTTTCTTTTTTATTATAGGCCGATAACATTTTTGTGTATTTTTGTGACGAAGATACGGTGTCTGTACCCTAATATGTTTGAGCGTGACTAGGTTAAGATTAAACGGTAGGTAAGATAGGAAGATATACTTGGATTTTTTACTGCAATGTCCAAGGTTCCTATTTTTTGTGTGTATTTTGTTAGAGGCCATAGGAACAGGACTTCTTTGCCCTCACCTCTGTCTGTTACGTGGGGTCTGCTTCCTTAATCTTTCGTCGCCATTCAGTTCGGTGATAAGTATCGTCATCCATTTCGTCCAAGCTTAGCATGTACGGTCAAAATCGGTTCAGTAGTTTAGCCGTGAAGTAGTAACAAACAGACCCACTTTCACATTTATAATATTACTAGCTCATGCCCGCGACTTCGTCCGCGTAAATTAACTCAAGGATCCCATTTTTTTTTCAATTGATAAATAACCTATTTTACTCAGGGATAATGTAGCTTTCGATTGGTGAAAGAACTATTGAAATTGGACCAGTAGTTTTTGAGTTAAATCGTAACAAACAAACAAATCTTTCCTCTTTATAATGTTAGTCTAGATTATGGATTATATTTGGAACAGACAGAATAGACAGACGAATGGCAAATAATTGCACAGGTACTTTACTTCGAGTGTAAATGCTAGGCTTCAATTTTCTAACTCCAAAACAAACGAACATACGTGACATAAGTCCAAAGTATCATTTTAAAGTACATCTCCATAAATGCATATCAAACATGTCTCAACCGTAACATTTCAAAGTTTAGTTCGTCTTAGTAAAACCCATTAAAATGTTTAATCTCTTACTTATGTTGCACATGATGTTCAACTAAGTATTATGGGAGTAAAGGTTAATGGCATGTGATGAAATTATAATTAAGAGGAAAACACCTATAAATATGAACAACTCATAATTAGGTATTTGACACCATCATCTGCCTAACCTTTTCCCAATTATGTTGGGGTGGGCTTCCAGTCTTACCGAATGCCGCTGATTACCAGTGTTTTACATGGAGCAACTGCCTATCTGACCTCCACAACCCAGTTACTGGGTAACACGATACCCCTTGGTAAGACTGGTTATCAGACTTTTTGCCTTCTGATTTCTCATGACGACTGCCAAAGATTTACAACTGTCTGAAACGGCTTTACGTGCTTTCTGAGGCATGGAGGGAACTGGGTATGAAATGGATGGTCACCCATCCACAGACTGACCGCGACAAGCGTAGCTTAATCTTTGACCAATCGATCTCTACGACTTCTACTTAGGCACGAGCTCTTTTTGTTCTCCCACTCACTCTCACTGCGGTATATATGCTTCCGACAAAAATATAAACGATCATTGTTTCAACTTTCAACCCTTTGTTTG
This sequence comes from Charanyca ferruginea, assembly GCA_947361185.1. Classification (NCBI taxonomy): domain Eukaryota; kingdom Metazoa; phylum Arthropoda; class Insecta; order Lepidoptera; family Noctuidae; genus Charanyca; species Charanyca ferruginea. Next base: position 18,273,769 of record OX376056.1, on the reverse strand, counting down.
TTCTCTACTAAACGTTTTCTTTTTATCTCTTATTTGAATATAATTGTATCCGCGTTAAAAGAATAAAATCCTAACAGAATGGAAATCTCCATGAAACCCGTTTGCTTTTCAATTAGATAATCCTTTCTGTTGAATATTTAAATGCAATTTTGAATTAAAGTCTGCGTTTTATAGGAAACTTTATAACTTTGTGCTAAGTATGAAAAAGTGAGATTAAAGATTTACTCTCAAGTTGGATTAAGTTTTGTGCGAAATTTTGTTCGTGAAGAATCGCAAGAGTGAACTTAAAAAAGCTTTTGTGTAGGGTCTTAGAAGTAACTAACAAATTATTATATTAATTACTGCTCGTGATTTTGTCGGCGCGGCGCGGCGTTCAAATATGCCATTTAACAATCTTGTGGCAGTCGACAATAGAGTAACGTTCTGTCTTCGACATCATGTTTTTTGAAATCAAATTATTATTTTTAGTTTTAAAAATAATATAACGTCTAATCTTGACCACTGATTTTAAAATTAAAGGGCTGCAGTATTTTGGCTATACAAAAGTAACTTAATCCGTACTAATATTTTAAATGCGAAAGTATGCTTTTACGATGAAACGGCTGAACCGATTTTGATGAAATTTGGTATTAAAATAGCTTAAACCCTGGGGAAGGATATTGGCTACTACTTTTAAATCCGCAACTTAGTCTATATCCGCGATAACCAATAGTAACGCGGACGAAGTCGCGGGCAAAAGCTAGCCATTAGTAATTCAATTGATGACTTGTATGAAAGATGATTATTTCCAGGAAGTACCTCTTAATAAACAAACTTTACGTCTATATAATATTATTAGCTGTCATGACAGACGTCTTGACAATTGATTTTTCAATTTTCTTACCGTAACCTTTCCTAGACTTCCACAAATATTTCAAGACCAAAATTAGCCAAATCGGTCTAGCCGTTCTCGAGTTTTAGCGAGACTAACGAACAACGATTTATTTTTATTATATAGTTAGAAGATTAGTATAGAAGCTTGATTATAAGTATTCTAGACGCTACTAAGCTAGCTTTACCTAAGTAGCAAGAAAAAATCTTAACTCATACAAATAAGTACCCAACATTGATTGATTGTTAGAAAGCAGAGCTAGAACTGAAATATAATTGAACCAAACTGCCTCATTGCTCTCAGGACTTCTAAATAGTGAAATAGTTTCAGTTTCTGCAACGCTACAGCTAAAGACTTGGCTGAGACTTTGAGAATATCCACATTTCAATACTGCTTCACACAGCGACTAGCAACTTGCCAACAGCTGGTATTTTGGCTTTCCTTGTTACTAGGTGTGTATTTAAATGGACGAGTCCGACACATCAAATTATTTGACAATCAAGTTAGAGCAAATCTTGTGGGTTAAAATAATTTTATAATGACACTAGCACCGGCTTCGCTTGGATGCAATGTAGTAATGTGCGTTCCGGTGGCACTTTTCCGCGAAAGCGGCGGAATATCTCATTCTGTGCTTTCTTCCATCACCTGATGCAGGTTGCATGTTGGTATGCGCACCATAAACGCCTTAAAGTTGACGTTGTTTTGCGACTCCAGCAGCTGCACTCTCGGCGCGTATTTTAGCCTTTGGCGCACGTACTTCACGATGTCTTCCACATCCGTGGTGTAGTGGAGACGAGAAATACGAATAACGGGGGAGCCTTGTCACAGCGGTTCTTACAGCTACTTTGTCGGTACTTCCTCATTTGCACTGTCACGAAGCCGTCATCCTCAGCCCGGTTCGATTTCTTTATACCTTTATAGTCACGGGCTTGACGGGGGGAGCAGTGGGAGCGCTCACAATGACCAACGGGCAATATTGAGCGACGACCATTATGCAGCTCTGACGTCTGTTTTAAATTGCGTCACCATGAGAGATTTTTCACACAATCTTAAACTTTGAAATTGCATCCAAACTCAATCTAACATGTCTAACAACACGCAACTTTTCTTAATAAACATCTAGAACTTTCAACTTTTTACACATTACAAAAGCAATATAGTCCCATTCAAAGTTCAAACATGCATATATCACTAAGTCTACACCAGTTCGCAGTTCTAACATCTCCACAAGTCTATAGTTTTCAAGTTCCACTAGAGTTTGTGGCCAACAATGAAAGTCTTGCGACTTGCTGAGCGGCGTCGCGACCGCTGCGACTTACTGAGAATGGCCCGGCTTGCAACTTGGTGGTTTAACGTTGTATGATTAAATAGCGTAGTTTAAAGTTTCAGAGTGAAAAGTTATGACTTATGTTTACATCATGTGCGTCATATTTAATTCGAAGTTGTGGGAAAACAACACATGCGATTGTACAAAAATATTATACTACCTTCTTTATAAAAATATACAACACAATTTTAAGAAAATTGGCACCGGTATCTTCTCAGTTACATTTTCGCAGAAAACGACAGACTCTCTAGCGACGAATCATCTCATGGGTAACTCATTCTTCCCTTAGGCTGCGTTTCCGACATAGAAGTGTGAGGTAGATGAGCGGTGCGAGAATGTGTAGCGAGGCTGTGGAACGATGTGAGTGTTTCCACCAGAGATGTGCTAGGCAGCTGAGCGGTTCGAAGGTTGAGCGGTGCGTAGCGACGCTGTGAATCGGTGCGAGGATATGTAGCGGGCTCTTTTCACTAGTCACAGCCCTCGCTACGCATCCTCGCTCATCTCTGGTGGAAACGATGCCTTATTCTGTATTTTTGCTCTTTCTATTTAACCGCGTTTCCACAACCCCCCACACACTATAGTCAAAGAGAATCCAGTAGAGAGCTTATAGGCCGATTTCTTCTAAGTGCACAACACCACAGCGGGCCGGGGGACGGGCAAGTACGCGCGGCTGTAATTGGTCAGCTCAAGGTCAACATGCGTGGGTATGACATCGTTAGGGTTGCTCCTCTTGAATGTGGGTAAATAGTCGATATCGATAAAATGGATTATGACATCATGAAAAATAAGCATAAGTAAATTAAATAAATAATTCTAATAATATGTATAGTTTATTTAATTTTAATTGAGCATTTTTCATAATGCATTATACATTCCATTTTGTATTGAAAAAGTCGGACATTTTTTTTTTTTTTTTTTTTTAAATTTCATTCATGTAGGTACGTCAACCACACATAACCCTTTCCTTGCAGTCGGGGTAAAAATAGATAGGTATTTTAATACAATATTTGAATTGATAATATTTTTTTATTTTATTACTAGCTTTCGCCGGCGGCTTCGCCCGCATGGTAGGTTGATAAAAAAGTAGTCTATATCCTTCCCCAGACTTCAGACTATCCAAATCAATTTTATCACAAACGTTTCGACAGATAAGCCATGAAACATACATTTACACAGATAATCAAACGGACAGACACATACGAGTACTATTATTTTTGGAGAGGGTTACTTATAGCGGTTTCACTTGTCGTACGGTAGCAGCAAAAAATAAAAACTGAAATTAATATAGATGACTGATAACAATATAGTATGTATATGTACATAGGTAATTATCGACATGTTTTGAACTAGCGTCTGGCGATAGGAAGTAAAAAAACCGATTCGATGGTAAACTTGTCCTTGTATTGTGAAGGTCGGGCAATATCCTGGCATTCAGACAATTTTATCTGCTCCAAAAGCAGACATATAAAAGCACGTATGGCATTTTCTTATACTTTTTACTAAGCGAGACCCATCTATGTCATTAGAGAGAAGTTTTTTTAAAAGTTCAACTGGCTCGTCTATAGAATGATTGGCTACTTTCCCACCCGAACAACACATACCTGCTGCTTCTTCTTTCCACTCTCTCCCGCTCTCTTCATCACACTTCTATTTATATAGACTTGTAAGTTTCTTAATCAAATGTCTCGTCATACCCAAACACCTTCCACGTGTTTATTGTAAATATTTGACGTCCCTGTGCTGCCCTTCCAGCAACTGCACGTCTGCGAGATTTAGCTGCTTCAAAGGTTTCAGTGGGTCTTTGAGATGCCATGTAAGTCGTCTGCTGCTGACGCCGAGATTGAGACTGTTCTGGTGTCTCGGCAGTCCGTTGTGACAACAGATACTCAGCATGCTGTTGCCGTCGATTTTGGGACTGTTCTGGTGTCTCCGTAGCCCACTGTGACTCCACTCCACACACTGAGTATCTCTCAGCATACTGTTGAGATGCCAGGTACTCAGCGTGTTGTTGACGTCTATCTAGGGACTGTTCTGGTGTTCTGTTCTGTTCTGTCCCTTGCTCTGTATGGGAATTCGCGAGTCATACAACACACCTGTAAGCGATCGCCATTTTTGCCACGCTACGTTAATTCTGTGTGTCACATCGGTGTCAACGTTAGTACCTGGTGTGAGCATGGAGCCTAAGTACTTAAACTTCTCGACGGTAGCAATTGGCGTCGTCCCTAAGTAGATGGTTTCAGGTGTAGTATTCTCGATGTAGATCTTTTTCAACCGACTTCAAAAAGAAAGAGGTTCTCAATTCGACTGTATTTGTTACGCAGTTTCTCCGCTAAATGTAATCCGGTTTTGAAAATGTATTCATGTCTCATGTTAAATCTATACTTTCCATCATAATCTTGATCTTGAGCGTCAGTAGTTGACCTGGATGCTGTGAAGCCAAACTGATTTGGAGGTATTTCTGTAATATTTGTCGATATTATTTTATTGATGACTCTTTCCCATATCTTAAGCGTATATGAGGTCAGTTTTATGTCCCTTTAGTTTTCACATTGTGCCACACCATCCTTGTTCTTATAAAAAGGTAAGAGAAGGCTTTGGCGCCGGAACTCTGGTATACTCTTCGTGTGCATGATGATATTAAACAGCTTAGTTAGCCAAGCTACGGCTAACGTGCCAAGTGTTTTTCAAAGGTCTACAGGGATCACATCAGGCCCAGTAGCTTTTCTATTTTTCATTTTAGACACTAAAATCTATCTCGGGTATGGGTCCATACGTGGCGCAGGGTATGGGATCCTCATTTGAAACAAAAATGAACCTATTTAAGTACATAATACTTACAAATACAATCTAGGTATACCGAAATAAATAAAAATTCAATCCTATAGCGCATTCCAAAGTAAACAACCAATTAAAATAAGTGCTCCAGTTAATCTTATCGTGATATTTTTTAAACTGTTTGTCCAAATTACATAGTGTAAAAGACAAAGTTCATCTACATTAAATACTAAAAGCGACAAATATATCAATTTTGATAAGAATTAGCTAAATACTCTAAAATGTACATTTTAAAAAAGTAATTAATTTTAATGTATTTATGGCTCATAATTTGGGATATATTGGCTTCCACATAAGAGATAGATATATGCCGCCGCGGACTTTTATTTAGAACTTTTTAAGACAAACGATTCCAACGAACTCCAACTCCAACGGTTTTGCCAGCGCACGCCAAGATAGCTTTCAGAGGTCAGATATTTTTCCGACTTACTTGATACTTATCGTCATATTATGGCCAAATTACACAAAATCTTTATAAATTGTAGCCCATGTGTTATTCTGATGTATAAGTTATATTTCTGTAAAGTTTTATCAAAATACGTTTAGCCGTTTTTGCGTGAAAACGGAACAAACATCCATCCATCCATCCTCACAATCTTTCGCATTTATAATATAAGTAGGAAGTAAGATTTCGATATCGACTTCAACTACTAACTACTTACTGCTAGGTAACATCACTGATTTTTACGATAAACCTATCAAAGGGAAAGAAAGGGATAGACGTATGAGAATTGTCTAATGAAAGAACGAGACTTTTCCAAAAGATATCAATGCGCAATACTGCCGTGTGCTTACTTTAACCAACCACCATTTTATCTTGACCCATGCGGTCACTCATAATCTAATTAAATAAAAAAATAATTTTGTATTGTTTATATATACCGATGAAATGTTTTGCCATATTTTTTGTAACTAGATGTCTCACACCAATTCATCGCACATGAAGACATTTTAATGCGTTATATAGGCATAAAAGGTTTTAACAATTTACGTAAATTTTGCGTGCACACAGGTCTAACACGTGGACACTACTAAAATGGGCACAAAGTACAGGAGCTAAATATAGGCGACAGAATACTGATAATTTTCGAGCGTCGGGGTACTGTATGCGCAGTCAAGTGGTTTTATAGTCTTTGACTATAGTGGATGTTTATGCAGATTGGTGGCAGGCCCCCATGCTGCAAAGCTGGGTGTGGTAGTTTTTAAGTAGGATTGTTACTTACAAGATTCTGGACCTTGTCTGAATTAAATGTTTGTCATTATTTTATATATTAATACCTAGTTGTGAGATACTGTTACAAAAAAGTGCCTGCTTTACACAAACTCACTGAAGGTCATTTTTACAGAATACCACTACTAATATAAATACAGTTGATACTCTACTCTATCAAGTAATAATTGCAAGCGTAAAATAATAAATTATAGTAGTTCTACCAGGTCAAGTAGTCCCCAGCTACAAGCAATAATAGTCTCTAAAGATAATGTGCAACTGAGATAATATTCCCTAAAGACACAATTAGAATATTACCGCACTACGATATTCAGACTATGGCTGGCCACATAAGCCAAGACACAGATTGTAACGAGAAAGGAGATTATATGCAGTGCACCAATGCATGTGGCGAACATCACTGTTTATTGCTCCGGGTAATCCGGTAGGCTGTGCGTAGCGGGTTAATATTGTATTGTAGGAGTGCACCTGTTAGGTGGATTTAGACTGTATTGCTGAAAATACTTTTGTTGGCACTCACAAGGCAGATAAATTCTATAAAGGATTTTTTCTTTTTGGAACGAAGTTCCTTATCGCGCGTTGTGAAAGGGGGCTAGACGGAAAAAATTCTTACGAAAAGTTGTCACGACACTTTTCTATATTTGATTTAAGAGCCATCTATTAACGTTATTGGCGCAACTGTGCTCTTCGAGATCGAATTACGAACGGCCAATAGATGGCGCAGAAATAATTTATTGGTCTTTCTATCTAAATAACTACGCATTGTACTAACATGTTAGAAAATGTTAATCTTTAAAATTACTTACTTACAATGTAAGCAGCCATAATAACTTTTCATTCCTCGCTTTTTTTTTGCCCTGGCTTAAAGCCACTTAAATGCACTTAAACGCATCACATTAATTAGTGAAGGAATTGTAATAAAATTTTATTACAATTCCTTCACTAATTAATCGAAAGGAACTTCGTTCCATCCGGGTGTCCCTTGACACCTCTCAAGTTTTTTTTTTTAAAAGTTGCTCCACACTAGGAATTTCTCCTGCGTTTACAAACATATAAAACTCACATACACAAACAGCCAGACCCGGTACAACTGTAGGCCATACAAATATTTGTTCCATGCGGGAGTCGAACCCGCGACACACAGCGCAGCCAATCTCTCAACCACTGCGCCAACCAAGTCATCAAACGTCAAACTAATATTACAAAGAGAAAGGAATTGATTTTTTGTATGTTTGTTGGTAAATGGATTTACAAAATAACATTTAAAAATTAATTAAAAAAAACGTGGCAGTCGAAAGAGTTTAACATACATACCTTTACGAGCCACGGAAGATGATGTATGAACTACAGAAATGTTACATTGACGACTGTCGATTTTTATGCACTATGTAATCTATACTAATATTATAAAGCTGTAGAGTTTGTTTGTTTGTTTGGTTGAACGCGCTAATCTCAGGATCTACTGGTCCGAATTGAAAAAATATTTTTGTGTTGGATAGTCCATTTATCGAGGAAGGCTATAGGCCCATGCGAAGCTGGGTCGGGTCGCTAGTAATGTAGGTATATGCACTGAATAATCCATACGACTATAGCCAGCGTGTTCATCATTTTCTACTCTTGTTCTATGATACTTGGGGTCGGCTTAACACGTCTTCTTTTTCCATTCCAACCAGATAATCGTCATGCCACCACTGACTATCTTTTCTTTCCTATAATTCCTTACACCATCCATCTGTCGTTTCCTTTGTTTTTCTTTCCCTCTCCATTATAGACAGCGTGTTACTATAATAAAAATGTGGTCACGTCTATAAGATAAGGATAAGTCATATTTCGGTTAAACCTGGCTGCAAATCTATGTTATTTAAAGTACCTCAGCCTCAAGTAAATAGAATGAGAAGAGATGCAACTATACTCAGATCTTATTGTTTTAATTCGTGACAAAAATCTTTCTCTCTTGTCACGACAAATTACTGTCTGTTATCTCAAGTGCAATGAAAACACTAGCGATCGCGCGCAGAATAACTATGAGTTTAATCACGCTGTGCATACAAGTGAAGAGATGTGCATTGTTTCATGTAACCGTGTTTGTTTCACGTGACTCTATGCGACGTGATAACATATCACGTGGCTGCTTCTGTTTTTATTGTCGAATCTAAACTGATTTTATACAGAGGTAAAAATCTTTCATTGATTTGCCCGCGTTCGTCTGTCGAATATCATGGATCCAAATGAAGTTGCGTATTGAAAAGTAGCTTATATTCTTCTTTGGTGTTCAAGTTAACTCTGTATCAAATTTTATCACCATCAGTTAAGTAATTTAGCCGTTTTATTCAAACAAACAATCTTTCACATTTATGATACTATAGCTTTTGTCCGCGACTTCATCTGCGTGAATGTCGGTTATCGCGGACGCAGATGAAGTCGCGGATTAAAAAGTAGCCTATGTCCTTTCCCAAATCTTTCCCAAAATCGGTTCAGCTGTTTCATCGTGGAAACGCAACAGACAGAGTTACTTACGCATTTATGATATTAGTATGGAGTATGGATTAGTATGGTTTTCTTTTTGTTTTTCAATAAATCATTTATTTATTGATAAGTAATACAATATTTACACGCATAATATTTTTTTTTTCGACCTCCAATTGGATGAGGTCGTGGACTGAAGCGAAGGAATTCATATCAATAATGACTTTCTTCTTCCTCGTATCCTCATGACTGAGGGTCTTGATCC